>CM038233.1:52128348-52805848 GCA_021442155.1 Cymbidium sinense | reverse complement strand
GAGAAGCAAGATCAGTTTATTTAAATCATACCCATGTTGGTTAGTTAATGAATTCAAAAAAAAATTAAGTAAATTTAATAACTTAATTTGATTTGGCTCATTAGCAAGTCAATTAGTCACCCTCCCAAAGAGTCCTTTAATTCAATTAACAATAAAGCAATGGCCAATGAAACATGATGATATAATTGAAAATAAAATTAGCAATGCTTTAAAGATTCTAATGTAATTAAACTCATGGTTAAATAACTAATTGAATTAAGAGGATTAAGCTAATTACTTTTATAATTTTCTAAACCTATGGAAAATCATAATTTTATTAAAACCCTTATGTTAACTAAGCATATAAGGAGGATTAATTAAATCAATCTTGTTGGTTGTACTAATTCTGATGATATAATTTTTTATTTATTTTAATTTTCTCTTTCCTTTTATTTTCATTTAATTATTTAATCATTTAATTAAAGGCCTTAAGGATGATTTTGGGGAAACAATTAGAAGGGGAGGTCCCAATTATTTTTCTTGACATCCTTACTATTATGATGATTAAATAACCCTCAATAATTAATTTCATTAATTTCTTATTTTTGGTAATTAAGGCTTAAAATTATAATTCTCTCAATCTACTTATCAAATTAATCCAAAAAAATATGAGAGGTAGAGGTCATCCCATGTATCTAACATACTATGGTGTTTTAATTCAGAACCGTGTGGACACCAGGCAGATCTTATGGGGTACTTATTGAAGTGAACGGGTACGACATTAAAGTATGATGTACCATCTTGAAAGATGGATACATCACCCTATAATGGACCTAATAAGGACTCCTAAAGCTTGATGGGTCTTCGTATATACCATAGATCTTTTCCCTACTTTACATGGAAAAGTGAAGTAGTGTTTATTTTATGTCAGGTTCTTTAATTCCCATGAAGGCAAGCCTTCATAGTTAATTATATTTTAAGAAATATGAATTTCTTAAGAGAACTCTCAATTAAAGTAGTCAATAAATATTTTCAAAGATTTCAAGGTTAGATAATTAAAGGATTTGATATTTTAGAAAAATCAAGTGGGAATGTTCAATCATAAAGACTTATTTATGGATTTTGAATGAAGATAAGTAGGGATCACTCATGATACTATGAAGTCTAATGAGCACTCTAATCTATCCTATAATGAGGTTTTTTATATTTGAATGGGAGAATTTATTTTTATTTGAGTTAGAATTTTATTAGAATGTTAAGGCTTATAGTCCATCAAAACATGATTGTGAAAATGCCAAAGTGGTGAGGACTTATACTCGTAGCCTGAAAAAAATAAGTAACTTTAAAACCTAAATCTAGGGTGTTTTAGCACAAGCTAAGAGCTAGACCTAAGTCTAAACGGAAAGGGGGACATAATAGTTTACCTCCATAAGGGAGGACAAACTCATCCGACTCTTCTAGACTTACAACCGCCCGGAGTTGCAGCCAACTAACACCTACAACGCTTCAAAACTATGTAGGTTGGTCTTATGTAATTGAAAGATAGCTAAGCTATTATTTAATTAGTAAAGATACTAGAATCTTAAACTCACTTTCTAAGAGACTAGATCATGACTTAGACTAAATATAAAATATATAAATTTTTACATCATTCTTGACACATTCATTTGGACAAAGGCTTAGGATAATTATGCCTAAATGCATGATGAAGTAAAGTTGTTAGCTAAATCAGCAAGTGGAAGTATTTTCCACTACAAGGGATGCCCTCATAGGTCAAGCATTCTCCTATTGTGCTAGAGTGGAGACCCTCCCTATTCAAGAATGGAACAATATGATATGCATGATATTAGAACATGCAATATTCAGCTAAAGGGTTACTAAATCTTTTAATTATCTTGATTATAGTCTAACCTTTAAAGTGAGATTATGAGTTATTTTAAAATTTAATTATGAGTTATTAGTGGGGGTTGAAAATTAATTTTATCCTAAAGAACATACCACATCCAGGCCACACATTCAAACATCAAGCTTAAGAAACCAATGAGGAACATGCAATTTATATTGCATAATATAAACAGAACAATCAAACATTCATAGATTCCGTAAAAGAATAAAATGTCGGTGGGGCCAGGTACCGCTGTACATCCCAAAAAAGAGAAAAATTGGGTAGCCGAGCTCGACCATTATACAACCCTGATTACAAAAGAATATTACAATTGAAATTAAAGAAAATGCTATGGGATCTTCATTCTTCTTTCTTTCCTTCAATTTGAATTGCTCTAAGGCTTCACAGGGCATCCCAAGATTTTGCCTTCTAGTCATTGCTCATCCTAAACTCCATAGCACTAATCCTGATTCTTATTACAAAAATTATAATTTTGCGGAAAATAAAGTCTAACTACACCTAAAAAATAGATGTTAGCTAAACAATCATATAACCCAAGCAGTTATACTTTATAAATTTTGACTTTGTACTCTGCACATAAGTAACCAAGCTAACCTGTTCTAACATAGATTATGCTTAGGGACATAAGCAATCTGCAAGAAAAAGCATTTATATTTATTTTATCGGCCCCATTAGCATAATCCCCTACATAAAATATTATTAGTCTAACAATGGCCTAATATCAGCCTATGCATAACAATCCTAACATCCAGTCTAAAATATTACATTATAAAATAAAGTATAATATCATTACATACATCATCCTACCTTAGAGCTAGAAGTGGTGACTTTATATTTTAATGTGTGTACTTAGGCTTAGTGTGGTTTTATCTTAACTAGGCTTTAAGATCATAAATATCTAAGGTTCAAAATGTTCAATTTATACATGATGATGGTTTCACTTCAAGTCATTAAGAGGATTTGAAAATTTTAATTTGTATTTTATTTGATTTCACTTGATATTTACTTAGCATTTAATTATTATAAAGAGAGGAAGGAGGCTTAACCTCTTTCATCCCTACATTAAGTTATTTTCTAAAGGCATATTATTATGATTTGATTTCTTTTAGTGAATGTTTCATTAAATATTTTATTAATCCTAAGTTTGGGCTAATCTTAAAGAATCATATTCAACATGAAAGGCATCTTAAGATTAATGAAATTGAATTGTCATCACATAGATAATATTGCGCCATTCCTTTTCATCATCAATAATATGCATATGATTTTGAACCTAATATACTTATACATGTAATGTATTTTTGGCACACTTAAATGATTATGAATGTATATATATTTTTGGTAGCAAAGAGGAATTTCATTCCTTAACTAAGTACATAAACACATGTATTAAAGTTTTAAGCTAGTACATGTCATTATTTAAACCAATGAAGTGAGACAATCTAAGACCTCCTTTGGGCTACTTAAAGCCTCGTATTTCTGGGATGTCCAGACTATATACTTGTTATCTTAAATACATATGAATGTATACATAACCCTGAGAATAAAAATCATGCAAAAGATTGTGTTTTAGTGAATCATTTACACATGTAAAGTAAAGTGTTATACAAATTCTAATACATGTACACATAAGAATGAAATTAAGTAAATATGTGTCATTGTTAACCAGGGAAGTGAGATAATCAAAGACCTCCATGGGGATACTTAAAATCTCGTATTCTTGGGATGTCCAAACTATATACTTACTAACATTCAAACATATGTAAACACATACACGAACCATAAGGATAAAACAATACTTTAACATGTTCACATGTAAATCATATGTAATATTCATAGCTAATATTAAATTATCTTTCATCATTGGTTTATAATTTTGAAAATAATTTGAAATTTATTAATGATAATAGACACTCTATATAATAGGATTAATTCAACACTTGTAACTTTACATACATAAGTATATTCATTTGATTATTTGATTTGAAAACATGAATACAAGATACAAATGGCTTATAAAATTTATGATGATTGAAAAGGAATAACTGAACACTTCCACATTATCCATTCAATTACATTAATTCCTAAGAACAATCACATTAAATAAAATTATTTAAGATCAACCAAAGTTGTTATTATGTTTAATTTTGAATTTGAGTTATTGAACTTATAGAGGAGAAAAAATATTTGTTGTTTAACCCCATCCCATGTTAGTGACTTAATATATTTAAGGAAATATAATTAAGTGACTTTTATGGATTGATTAAGTTCATGCCTTTAAGCAAATATTTTATTTTCCCTTTCTTAAGTCTCTTTAATTCAATTAAGCATTTAATTATGGGCCTCCAATGATATGCAAATAGGAAATTAAAATTGCAATGCACTTAGGGACCAAATGCAATGAGCCTCATAATTAATTATTAATTAAATTAAAGAAGGATCTAATTAAGTGCTTATATGATTTTCCCACACTCATGGGTTAACCATAATTTCCTTGGGGGTCTTTATGCTATTACACACATAAAGAGGAACCCATAAATTCAATTTAGATTATATGGAGCAATTATCATTTTAATTTGGTTTAATTCCATCATTAATTGCTTAATTAATTATTAATTAATCCATGCATTAATTAGCCCTCTTAAATGAAATGAATTTAGGGAAAGAAATAGAAAGAAGTCATAATCATCCCTTTTCATCATTTCACTGTTAACAGTGATTAATTAAATTTAATTCTTTAATTTTTACTGTTTGTCATTTTTAATAATTATTAAATCACTTAATGAGGGCAATTAAGATTTGAATTTCAAATTTCCCTAATTACTTAGCAAATAAATCTCAAGAAAATTATGAGAGGTAGAGGATATCCCAAAGAATCAACACATTAAATTTAAGATCAATTTGCCAAGTAATTAAGGGTTAATTAAAGTAATTAAAAAAATCAAACCGTAATTAAGCATTCTTCACAGTTCAAACATTAAAGATTTTAATTTTATTAAATTCTCCTATATTTACCCTTTCCAAAATAAGTTTACTCATATTTTTAGGATTTTTTTATAATTAGTTATAATTTTTTTTAAAGTTTTAAGTGATTAATGGAATTTTTAATCCATAATTAATCATCTAACCCGTCGGTGCCATGCGAGAGCTGACGTGGTGTCGCTTTCCACATGGCATCATGGGATAGGCTACATAAATTGTCCCCCATGACGGCTGAGTTAGTGGCAACGGACGCAGCTTTGTCTCCACCGTTCAATCTTGGATTAGACGATGGGGATTAATCTCGTGATATCTAAAGGATTAAATCAGACTTTCTAGTATATTAAATCATGGTCGTTCGTTCTAATCATGTGGAATGGAAAGCGGATGATCCTTTATCCCCCTGAGTACCAGAAGATGGACACCGTCCACTTTTTGCCGCTCGATTTATGCTCGTCGAAGCTCGTGGGATGTCATAATCGACTCCAAAATGTTCGGGGAGAAAATCTAACAGGATCCAATAGTGGAAATCATGTGAAATCACAAATCCTTCACAAAAGATCAACTCCTATATTTTCTATGATTTTCCAGAATTTATCTCGCCGGTGCTCAAGATGAGCAGTCCAACGACTAAGGTACCTTCATCTTGAAGAGATGAAGCCTATTGAGAAACTCGTGAGTTTCCTCCCCGTCGATAGCTCTATGGACCAAACGTCACCGCAACAGTCTCCAGAGTTGGTCTAGGAGTGGTCTCTAGTGTTCGAATCGAATGATGGCCGATTAGTTTCAACTCGTCAGAGCTTGAGGAAGGTGTGGTAGAAGTTAATTGAATTTTGGTGGGGTTTGAGTGAGGTTGGATGGAAAGAGGGCTCAAGTTCAAATGGAGCTTGGTGTCACTGGCAATAGGGATGGGATCAATTCAACTTTCAGCCGGAGGTGTCAAGGATGGGCTGAGGAGGAGGTCCTTGAATGGCTGAAGGCATGGCATGGGCTGAGGTAGTGTGTACCTCCTCCTTCAAGTGCTCTAATGGGAGGACATCGGTTAACTCGCCCTCTCTTGACCCATGGATGAACCCAATCAGCTTTAGGTCATGTAAGTTAGTGGTCCATGTGTCCAAAATAAGCTAAAAGGGCTGCCAAGTGTTGATGGGTAGGTAAGACCATTCAAATGGAGATTTTATTTCATTTAAATGGGTTTGTCCAATGGGTTTTAGCCTAAATCGGGTCAACCATGGGTTGGGTTCATTTGGGCTAACCAAAGGATGGGTCATGCCAAGTTTGGTTGGGTTTGGGCTTGGTTTGAATGGGTTTGGTTCAATTTAACCCATATGGGTACAATCGGGCTAGGTTGACCAATTTGTCAATTTGGTTCAACCTAAAGGTTTAAATATGTTCGAATTGGATGTTTTGGTTCAATTGGTTTTGTTTAATTTGACGTGGATTTGATTTTGACTCATATGGGTTTATATGGATCAAATAGGCTAAGTTGACCAATTTGGTCAAATTGGCCTAATTGGCTTTAGTGAAGGGTTAGTTTAGGTTCAATTGATGATTTGAGAATGATTGTAAGTGTTGATTTGAACTGATTTGGATTTGGGAATGATTTAGTTCAATTTGACCATTTAGGTCAGTTTGGGCTAAATGGCTCAATTGGGTTGGTTTGCTCAAATTGGGTTCAATTGGATATTGGATCATGCTTAATAATCAATTTTTGACTAATTAGAAGCGCTGATTTCAATCAACTGGGTTTGGAATGAGATTTGACTCAATTTGGCCATTTATGTCAAATTGGGTTAACTTGGGTCAAGGGGCCAAATGGGCTTGGTTAGATCCAATTGGTGGTCAAATCATATTCAATACTCAATTTATCATTTATTAGAGGTATTGGTTTCAATTAATTGAGTTTAGAATGAAGTTTGGTTCAATTTGATTCATATAGGGTAATTGGGTCAACTTGGGTTAAGTGATCAAATTTGCTTGGTTTAGCCCAATTGATTGTAATTGGTCAATTAAGGATGACTAATAATCATTCTAGAAGATACTCGATGGATTGATCCAATCCAATTTGGGTTGGATTGAGATTTGGGTCAAATTGGTCCTTTAGGTCACTTTGGGTCAAGTGAACCAAATGAATCAATTGAGTTGAATTGGGTTGAATTAGATTGGATTGAGTTTTATGATTGATTTAGGATTGATTGATGGCTTTGATTACAATTGATTTGGATTTAATGATATTTTGGCTCGTTTGGACTCTTTGGGTCAAATGGGTCTATTTGGGTTGATTGAATTGATTTGGCTCAATTTGTTTGATTGTAGGTATTAGAAGGGTCTGAAATAGAGATTGAAATTGTTGGAGTGCTTTTGTAAAGTTTAATTAGATTTGGTCCAATTAAATGAGCTTTAGGTTTGATCCATAGGATGATGGTGGAATTAGTTTAGGTTAAGGGTTAAGGTAATTTGGCTTGGAGCTTAGATATAAATCAAAATCTAATTAAGGTTGATTGTATTGGCTTGGGGTTTGGTTTTGGATAAGTGGATAAGCATGGGTCATTATTCAGGCCATAGGATAGGTTGGACCTATTTACCCTAGGGTATGACCTAAGCTCGGGGTATGCCTTCTTAAGTCTCTAGGCTTGGGTTTAGTGTTCCTTTAATCACTAGAAGTGTCTTATGACTAGGAAAATCCAAGTGTCTAGAAGATTCCTAAGTCTAAGATAGGAAGGATAAATCCTCACTCCAAAAGTGATGTCAACACATGCCAATTTTTAGATTAATTAGCCAAGTAATTAAGACTTAATTAAGGTAATTAATAAAAATTTTAAATTCTAATTAATCATTGTTCACTAGATAAAACCTAGAAATTTTATTTTTTCCTAGATTATCCTCTATCTAAGCTTTCCAAAATGGGTTTATTTATATTTTTTAAATTTTTCTATAATTAGTTATAAATTTTTGAAGTTCTGGATAATTAATCAAATTTTAAGTCTAATTAAATGATTTACATAATTGGTGCCACATGGACGCTGACGCGGCAATGCTTTCCACATGGCACCGTAAGAATGGTTATTTAAAATGTCTAATATGAGAACTAACTCAGCAACAACGAACGTAGTTTTGTCTTAGACATTTGACCTCGAATTGAGCGGTCGAGATTAATCTTGTGATTCTAAAGAAAATAAAATAAAAAAATTTAACACGGTTAATCATGATCGTCTGTTTTAATCACGTAAAATGGACGGCTGATGATCCGTCATCCCACGAGCTCTAGAAGACGAACACCGTTTGCCTTCAACTGCTCAATTCAAGCTCATCAAAGCACGTTCGAAGGCAAAAATAATTCCAAAATAATCAAGGATGAAATCTAAAAAGATCTTACGATGGGAATCATATGAAATCATGATTTTTTTTACAAAAAACCAACAATCCTAGAGATTTCTATGGTTTATCTTATTTTACCTCATTGAAGCTCAAGACTAGTGATTCGTCGACCGAGATAACTTCTTCTTGAAGAGACGAAGCCCTGTTAAGAAGATCGCGAGCTGCCTCCCCACTAATGGCTCTATAGACCAAATTCCACCACAAAGCTCACTGACATTAGTCTTGTGGGGGTTTTAGTGCCCGAATCAAATGGAAATTAATTCATTTGGCTCATAAAAGCTATAGAATGATGTGAGGAGAATTAATTTAGATTTGGTGGAGTTTTGGTGACTATGGACGGAGAAGAGGCTCAAATTTAGGTGGGGCTTGGTCTGGCCAGCGACCGAGGGCATAAGGGGTTTGAGAGAGAGTGAGTTGGGGACTACTTGGGGTCATCTGTAGAGTATGTGTGTTTGAATTGGCTTGGGGAGGAAGTTTACACCCTCCTACCTATGTGAACCAACCAAATTGATTGTTCAGATGGTGGCAACTGACTGGCCAATAGGGGTGGCCGAAAATGGCATAACACTGATGAGATGAGGTCTCCCAATGGCTCAATAAGTTTAGTGTCTCCCCATGAAGTGGACATCTCATGAAGAGTGAACCAAGGTATGACCCAAGTGAGGGAGACATTTCCTTGCCCAAATTTCATGCCTGATAGCTTTGGGTTAAGTCTAGTCAGCTTGGGAGAGCTCAATGCATGTTAAGGTGGCTGCCCCATGCAAAAGGAGGGGTTTGACCTTCCTATTATGGGTTTTTGTTCTATTTGGGACCACTTGATTCACTCGGCTTGGGATGAATCAAACCCACCTTGGGTCAAGTTTACTTAGGCAGGTCAATGGGGTCATGGGGATGAGTTATGCTAAGTTTGGTTGATTTGGATTTGGTTTGGTTGGGTTTGACTCAATTTGACCCATGTGGATCAATTTGGGTTCAATTGGGCTAAGTTGACCAATTGGTCAACTTGGATTGAAATGGCTCTTGGAAAGTGTTCAAATGATTATTAAGAATGACTTGGTGCAATTGGATTGATTTAATTTGAAGTGGATTTGAGTTTGGTTCATTTGGGTTCATTTAGGCTAAATGGGTTAAGTTGACCAATTTGATCAAATTGGTCAAATTGATTTGAGTAGAGGGTTGGTTCATGTTTGAATGATCATTTGAGATTGATTGTAAGTGTTGATTTAAATTGATTTGAATTAATATGAGGTTTGATTCAACTTAATCATTTAGGTCAAATTAGGTCAATTGGGTTCATTTGATCAAATTGACTTTATTTGGTGATTGGATTATGTTTAATATTCAATTCATGATTTATTGAAGTCATTAGTTACAATCAATTTGAGTTGGAATGAGAGTTGGTTCAATTTGATCTTTTAGGTCAAATTAGGTCAACTTGGGTCAAATGGTCAAATTGGCTTGGCAAAGTCCAATTGGATGCAATTGAATGAGGGGCGGTGATCAACAATCATTTTAGAATATATTTTGGTGAGTCGATTTGGTCTAATTGAGGTTTGATTGGAGTTTGACTCAATTGGGTCATTTAGATCAACTTGGATTAGATGGGTCAATTGAGTTGATTGTGTGCACTTGAGGCTAAATGAAGATTAAATCATATTCAATGATGGATTTGGAGTTAATTAGAATCTTTGATTGTAATTGACTTGGTTAGATTTAATTTTGGCCCATTTGAACCCTTTTGAGTCAAATGAGTCAACTTGGATCAATGGAGTTGATTGACTTGATTGAGTGGATTGGGATAGGTAATGATGTTTGGTAGGATGCTTGGAATAATCAAAGAATTTGGATTGGTTTGGATTAGCTTGATTCAAATTGAATTGTGTTTTTCTCTTAAGGAATTTAAATGGGTCGACTTAGGTTAAGGCCTAGATTGACTTGGCTTGATTCAATTGGATTACAATCAAGATTTAAACATGTTGAATTGGAGTCCAAATGTGTTTGATTTTGAGGAATCCAAATAGGTTAGGTTGGGTTGAGTCAACTTAGCATGTCTAGCTAAGTTGAGCTTATGATGGATCAAATTGAGTCTAAATTGATTTGTCATTTGGCTTGGAGCTTGGATTGCATTCATTTGATTTGGATTTGGTTAATTGAATAATCATGGACTTTGGTTGAATCTTAGGGTTGGTGAGGCTTCACTTCTCTTAAGATAAGCTCTAACCCTAGGGTTGTACTCTATAAGTCTCTAGGCTTGAGTTTAGTGTTCCCTTAATCACTAGAAGTGTCATAGCACTAGAAAAATCTTAGTGTCTAGAAGAGTCCTAAATCTAGGGTGAAGGTAGTCAACTTCACTCTAAAAGTGAGTTCAACACCTCTCCATGTAGTTCAAAGGAGAAATCGCTAACACATCAAAAGACCAATCAGCCTTATGAGTCCTTATTAAGTGATCGAATCCATTACATGGTAATAATTTTATCTTTCGAGATAATAGATTTATCTTTTAATGATGTATTTGATTATCTAAATAAGGATCGCTGAGATTTGTGTGGTGTTCCAAATAAAATCCCATAATGACATGTATGAATTAAAAAAATGGTGGGGTGGGGGCGGTCTAGTAGTGTTTAATCAGTTTACTTCTCTCGATTAATGTCATTTGAATTTGACTTGCTAGGAAATCTCCACTTCTACTAATCCAAGTATAATTGGCACTACTCTCGCTATGTTTATAGCCTAGCTAGATTAGGTTCATGCTCCTTTTCTCTCATGGGCAGCTTTTCTGGCTTCTTTCTTAGGTTTGTTACAATGAATTCCTTCAACTTCTCAACCTTAAAAACTTCATTCACTATGTTATACAAATTTTTGTAGTTTTTTTTGCATCTTGAACATGATATTTATAGGAGGTGCACTACTTTTATTGGTCTCTGATGTGCTATAGCTGTTAAGGTGCCTCTTAAAATAATCTTTATTTTGAATGGATTCTAGAGCTCGCCCATCAAAATCTTTAATATGTTGATAGCATGATATTTGGTGAGTTGGGGTGACTTCTTCCACCTCCTAATATTGGAATGATGTTTTACTCACATTCACCCCTTTTGGTTTCCATGGCTATGGAAGATTGCACTCGAGATGCAACTTTCTTTTTGATCTTAGCATCATTTAGTGATTTTCTCTTCGTTAAGGAACTGTTGTGAATTCTTTCATATAGTGTGATCTTTAAGTCAAATCAAGAAAGTGGTGATTGAGCTATTATTGTACTCCTCAACATTAATCTGATTTTTATGAGTTCAAGTAGCTGACCCAACATCTTCAATTATTGCAAACAAAGGATATAATGAAAATGGTCCTCATCAAAATTATGAGTGAAAGAGCTTGAGCCACCATAGGTTCAAAATCTCTTACATCTAGTATTATATAGTATTTCTTGCTATAATCTTACAATAAATTTTTTAAGGAACTTGCTTGGTTCATGTCTTATCTATATAATTGCTTAGGAACTCTTCAACAACTTGTTTATGCTAGCAAATTGAATCATAAATAATTTAAAATTTGATAAAGGAGCTTATTGGTCATGGTAGAAGTTAGAAGAACAAACAAAGAGTGACCATTTCATGGTATTAAAGAATAACAACCATTTTAAGGCATCATTAAAGCATACTAAGGATGTGGCCGACTTGAAGTAAGTCACATGATCAGTGAGGACTCTCCTTCCTTTGTAAGTTTAAGATAGAGAATTTTGAACATCTTCAAGAGTACTACCACCATAATCCCCTTAGATCACACATATCTTAGTTACAACTCCTTTTTTTAGTTTGTTAGGTTTCGTTGGATTCCTCATTGTCCACCATTTGATTAGAAGACAATGCTTTGGTGCTTAATGTGTTTCTCTAAATAGCTGAAATTAGATAGCACCTCATATGCATTTACCCTCCAGAAAGAGTCTTAAAGACATAATGTAGGGCCCTTTGGATCATTCATGTGATTCTTACTTATATCTTAACTAACTATCTATTGGTGACATAATTTTGTTGATCCATTTTGACTCCCCATTTAGACCAATTGCTCTACTTCTCAAAGGACTTTTTTCTAGATTGTAACATCCATCATGCTTATTGCACCATAGAGTATATTGAATCAAATTTTGCCCATAAGGATCTTATAAGGCTTTTATGAGATTGATGAGAAAATGAATAATAGAGAGAGATAGCGAAGGAGACAATGAGTCCCATTTAGATTTATCTAATGGGTACAAAAGGTAGGGTACCAATCCTTAAGTCCTCCTTGCCTCCACCCAAATCACATTTTTTATAGGCATAGTCCAAATATTTTATATTACCAGAAATATATGGTAAATCTTATTAAATTTTGTCTTTTAATTACAATGAATGCATAACCCATTTAATAAGAAAATATATCTTTTATTCCTAACAAGAATTGTCATTGTTTATGTGCCATCAATCAGCAAGAATTGTAGTCTAAGCAATGTCACCTCCTTATGCATGGGTGATTACTTCATTTATTCAATAAGGATTACATGTTAGTTATATCAACCCAAGAAAACTATGTTTTGGGTGAGTAGCCCTACCTATCTTTGGATTGAGCAGGTGCTTGGCGACTTCTCTAATAAGCTAATGAGTTTGTGCCTTTGGACAAGCTAAAGAGTCCATGGCTTTGGCCAAAAGGGCTAGCTAATCTTGCCATAAAGTCATGAAGTTGGCTAGCTTATCTTGAGTCAGACCAATGGGGCCATATATAGGGGTGTGCAATTTTCATTTAAAATTGAAAAATCAAATCTAACCAAACCGAATTTTCTAATTGGTTTAGTTTTATATATGTTATGTAAGTTTTGATTTTGGATTTGATAATATTTGATTATCGATTTGTGAATCAATTTCATTTTTTAAACCGATTAAATCGAATATTGTCAAATATGTCTTTATTATAAACTAGACCAATAAGTTCAGTTATTAACCGAGGTCCCATTGTCTATTCGTCCCAATTTAAGTTACCCACTTCTTCATTTTCTCAATCTTCATATTTAGGGATTAGGGCTTCCTCTGTGCACCATCGTTCATGTATCGCCTCAACCATTCATAGTTCACAAAATCACAACCATAGGTATGTAATGATTGAAAAATTGTTCACAACTTCCCGGCCTGGCTTGTTTACTTTATTGCTTTCAAATCAAATGTGTAAATTTACTACTTTATATCTTAATATACCATTTGATGCATGTTTGAAAGAGGCCATGTTGGCACCATAAGCTGAGAGCACAAATTTTTGATTTACAGCTTAATAAAAATAAATAAATATTTAGTATAAATTGAACTAATACTTTATAGTCTTGATTACAAGGAAAATGTGAATGTTGTTGCTTCTAACAAAAATGATTTTTTATTGTATTTTATTTTATACTTGTTCCTAATAAGATCTACTTAAAATGAAAATGTGTAGGAGTTTTAAATTCAAGTTCATTAAAGTGTTTCTTATTTTGATTCAGCTTTCTATGGATTTTGTAATATGTACAAATTATACTCTCCATTACAATAATTTATATCCAATTTTCGATTTCTCTTAAATCGAACCAAAAATCTAAATAAAATTTTAATTTGGATCAAATCGATTTATGTTAGTCATTAAACAGTTTGGTTTTTCAGATTCTGTATTTAGTGTTGTAAACAAATTGAGCCAAGTCGATTATGTGTTTGTTCAAGTTCAAGCTCAAGCTCGTTTAAAAAAACCTTGTTCGAGCTCAGCTCAAGTTTATTCGCAAGCTCGGTTCGAATTACGCTTACTGAGCCTATTAACAAGCAACTCATTTAATGAAATAAATAAATTTTAATCGAGCTTGTTTGCGAACAACTTGTTGAAAAATATATACAAGTTGCATCAGTAAAAGTTAATTAAGCCTAAAAATAAAATTTTAAAAAATATTGTTTACGAACAAGCCTTAATCGAACCTTAATATAACCGTAATCGAGCTCTTTAATGAGTTTGTTCACGAGCTTTAAATGATACTATTTATAAGCATAAATGAACTAAACAACAAGTTGTTCAAACTTGATCATTTAGCAATCAAGTTTTTACGAAAATGTTCAAGCTCGTTCGATTAGTTAGCTAAATGATTATGAACGAGCTCTAATTGAGCCGAGTCACGAGTACCTTGTTAAATACTCAGTTCATTTGCAACTCCATCTGCATTTCAAATTGATCAGTTTCATAAATTTAAAAAATGATCCATCTAATCTGACTGAATGCACCTCTAATCATATATAACTGTACACTGAAATACATGAGGATGGAACTTTATTTCATTGTAACTTATGAATTATGAATTCACTTGATTTGAATAAATTTAAAATACATCAAAAATAATAATTAAAAAGTTTTAAATTATTTTAATTTTATTTTACCCTCAATCAAATATTTAAATATTTATAACTCTTATATTTTCAATACAAATAAAAAAAATGCTCTCATCAAATAGTCTTTAAAATATTTAACATTAGTGCAAATAAAATATTTAAGTACTTAAAAGATATAAAATTTGAGAAAAAAAAAAGTAAAAACAACTCACGAAAAAGAAAGAAAAAAAGGAAAATTCATTTCGCTTGGTCCATGTAATAATATTTATCCCGAGAAGAAGTCTTGGATGCCGTGCCGGAGAAGATGCGATCGGATAACTCGGCGAGGATGGTGTTAACGGTGAGGAGGGCTATGCTGGAGCCAGCGATCACCGCGAGCACGACGCCAGTGGTTCCCACCACCTTCCCGAACTCCGGCCACTCAATCTCTTTCACTTCCTCCGCCACCCCTCCCAGGAATTCATCCGCCTTCGATCTCTCCGCCTTTCTTGCCGCCATCATCTCCCGTATCTCCCTCTCCACTGACACCGTTTTCTCCTCCTCCTTCACTGCGCCTTCTTCCTTTTCCTCCGCTATATTTTCCGCTGCACCGTCGTTGTTCTCTTGGCCGGAGTAGCGGCGGCGGAAGAGCAGAGGATTCTGAAGTGGAGATAACGGAGCAGGAAGAATACGGACTGGAACAATCGATGGCCGGTGGAAGTTCCTTAGACGTGAGGGCGGTCTCGGTGCTAGGAAAAGAGTGAAGGAGTTGGCAGCGGCCATAGATTCTCCGTGTGAGAGCTAGCGAGAAAGTGAGATTTTGACGATTTGATTTGGGGATAGACTGGTAAAGTTACTCGCGGTGGACTATAGCTTTCTGTTGTAGAGTGATTTTTCCTGTACTTTTTTTTTTATTCATTAATAATTGATAGGATGATAATGAATAATATTAAATATACATTAATATATATCAAATAAATATGACAACAAAGAATAATATATAACATCTCAAAAATAGAAATATTATCCTAAGAAAGATTCAATCACTTAATATAAACTCTCAAGACTGATATCAAAGATTATATATACCAAAGAATTTTCTCGTCTTATATAAATAAAGTAAGATAATATTATTTTAATCTGGATTATAAATTTATTGCACAGAGAAGTCCATATAATTAATTACATACTAAAAGATGCAATCAACTAAGAAAACTCTTAATTAAAGTAATTAGTTAATGTCTTATAGATTTCAAAGTTTTGATTCAATTTTTTTTTTAATTTAGAAGTCAAATGAGATAGATTAAATTGATTAATCCTTTTTAAATTCCAAATAGGAAGAAGTAGAAAGTGCTAAGATATTAGAAAGCTCGATAGGCACTTAGATATATTATGATTAGGCTTTATTATTTTTGAAATTAAAATTTATTGTTTATTTAAGTTAATATTTTATTACAATGTTATGACTTATATTTTAGTAATAAATACTAAAGAAAAAAAACTTAGATATGAGGACTTATTTTCATCTATGAATATTATGTATTTTGACTTGAATTTATTTAAAAGCTTGGATATATAATCATGTCTACATTAATCCAATATTAGAAATAGTCAGAAAACTAAATTAGAGTTTGGAAGTTAGTCTTCACCAAAAATGGGGGTCATCTTCACTCAATAGATGTCACCTTATATTCAATGGGTGAAGAGCCCAATAAGAAAATAGAATAATATGCTTTATGGTTCCACAACATAAGATTTTTAGTTGATTTTATTGATTAATGCCTAAGGCTTTAAATGTGTCATGTTATGAGTTGATTAAATTTAATTAAAAAAATATATTAATTTTTCTAAGAGCCTAAAACTTATATATGTCGAACATCATCACAAAAAAACCTAAAAATATGCAATTCTAGTGCACAATAGAAAGTAAACATTATATAAAAAAATTAATATAAGAAAAATTGGTGCAGTCAAGCTCCATTATACACCTCAAAAGAAAAAAAAAATGATTAGCCAAGCTCTGACTTTATACTACCTAACCTAGAACTAAGGAAACATTGTCTATATGTGTCTTCGTATATTCTTCTCCTCCATAGTACTTGCACTTTATGCATCATAGGGCCTCCCAAGTTATACAAGTTAATGATTTATAGTCTGCTCATTCTAAATCTCATGGCTCTAATCTAATTTTAGTATAAATTATATTTAGAATCTAAAAAAATAAAACATAATTAAGCCATATAAAATTGACGTCAATTGAACAAATATGCATGAGAGATTATATTTCATACATTGAACTTAGCATTAATGAGCGCTAAGGCCATTGTCCTAATGTGTCATGCTTAGGGGCTTAAATTGTAAGCACCTGTAAATAAACTTGTTAGTTTTAATATTATTATAGCAGCTCTCTTTAAGCATGTGGCTCCTTATATAAAACATAAATAGTTTTGCTAAATAACACCCTAACATCTAGTCTACGAGAAAGTAAATTCTAACCTTCAAGCAAATAACTTACACCACAAAATGAGAAAAAAAAAATATTACATCACAATCAAACACTGCCCTAACATAAGTCTAGGATATGACCTAGTAATTTCAAATCAACATCAAAAGATATCAAAAATATATATATATAAAATATTCTTTGGAGTTAGGGGACTATAGAAATATATCTTATAAAAATTGAGATTATTTTGAAATAATTTAAAATTTTTAAGATTATTAAATTTCTTTATGTCCTAAAAAATATTTAATTTAAATATATTTTTAAAAATTATGAAATATATAGGAGGGTTGAAAATGATGTCACAACTATCCCATAAAAATTTCTATGTCCATTATAGAATATTTTAATTTTTTTTTTTTGAAATCTAATTATCTATTTTAAATAATTTTATTTTATTTTTTAGGCCTTCTCTCTTCAAGTGGATTGAAAGCAAAAATCTAGTGATTTTTTAATCTTATTTTCTTTATTATAAATTTTCTAAATAAAAAATAATTAATGTAAATATTACATTAAGATAAATTGATATTATTTTAAAATTAATTAAATCATTCTAATCAACTCAAATTCTCATAAGAGTAATTTTCAAAGTTAAGAGGGATATCAAAAATATTTCATAAAAATTTAATAAATTTTTTAACATTATTTCTCTTTAATATAATTTATTTAATTATTTTTATAAAGAAAATACAAATAATATTAAAATAATTTAATAAATATCATAAAATATATTTTTTTTGCTTGGGGGTAGTAAGAATAAGTTATAAATTATTTTAACTTTATTAATATCTTTAAGTATATTTAAATTTATAATATGATTATAATTATAAAATATATGTTATATTAACTCAAAATTTTATAAAAACATTCCCAAGGGTCTATTGACATCTAAAAGCATTTATAAAATTTTCACAATATTTATGAAAATTTTAAGATATAAGTTGATTAATTAATCAATGAGCATTATAAGGCCTAATTATAATGATTAATGGATTTAATAAGGATTAGAGGGGTTTGCCATTTTATTGTGATTCTTCTCTTTTAGGGTTTAATAGTTCAAACTAAGTGATTTTGATTTTTGAATTAATAGTTTAATAACTCATAAAATTAAAGTCTAAACAATTTTGAAAAAATCACATAGCTATAAGTTAACATGAAAAAATATATCCTAAAATTTTCAAAACATTTGAAATCATATTTTGTGATTAATTATAAATAATAAGAATTTTAATCATATTTAAATTACTCTCAAAATACAAAATACAAATTAGGGCTTTAATTTTATTGAATTACTTTCTATTTATCAAGCAAAGAGAGAAGTCATTTCTATTATTTGGATTCTTGCATAATTTATTATGAATTTTTGAAAATCTAGAAAATTAAATAAATTAATTAAATGCTTAATTAATCTCACATTAGCAATTTTATGATTAAGTTAAAACTAAGAAGCTTAGCTATTTTCCTAAAGTTCCTTTATGCTAATGAAATTTCTTTAGCCTTTAAGATAATTTTAAATAATTTTAAGAGTTTTTAAAATAATAATTAAGTGACTTTTACTATTTTGAATTAAAACATTAATAACTTATTATCCATTCATTCAAATGTTATAAAATTTTTATTGTAGATGTAGAATGACATTAGGAACATCCATTATAAAATCAAGCCATCAAGTTTAGTTTTAAGATTAATTTTAAAAATCATATTTTTTAATTAAATCTTAATTTTTCTCAAAAATGCTAATAAAAATTGGATTGTTTGGGATCATTTGATTCATCTCTATTCATTGAGTAGATAGATGGGTAATTTATATTGTTTTAGATTTTTTTATATAAAAAGTTATAATTTTTTGAAGGTTTAGTGGTTTTTTTATTAATTTTAAGGCCTTATTTAATGGTTTATACATGTCGCCGAGTCATTCACAATTTACATTATAATGGAAGTCTATTGGTTGCATGGGTGCTGCGTAGAAAGGTTTGCATGTGATCATTTTTGGTTGTCAGATTAATGATTATATGTTTTGCAATTAAATAGGTGAATTTAATCATGTCTATTGGTCTAAGTCACGTAGATTGAATGGCTCACATGTCGTCTCTTAGATCTCTCCAAAGAATAAACATCATTCATCCCTTTCTCTATAACCCAAGTAGAAAAGTCTCAATCTCTCAAGCATAACACAATGGGATTGATTAAATAAAATGCATTTGGGTTTTATAGTTTGATCCTAGTTATCCATACTTTCCCTTCACAAACTTGAAGGCCTAAATCAGATTACTAAGATTTGAAGAGTTACCTTGATGGCACTATCATTTGGTGAAATTGGAAACTCAAGGAGCTACCTTTAATTGTTTTGCACCTACAATAAGAATTTCTTCATTTTCCTCCTCTCTGGTCATTCTAGAGATCACTACACCACCATAAGTCCGATAGATTGAACTCGAGTTTTTAGACCTTGTGTGAGTAGAGTGAAGTTTTAACTTTAATCTTTGGGCTCCAAGAAATAATTTTAATGGAGGAATTTTATTTGTACTCAGTGCTCATGTTGATGTAAGAGGGTGTTTGGCTAATGATCTTTCAATAGTGGTTTAAATTATGGTGGAAATGAAGGCTTGGGAAGTTGGAAGACTATTCCTAAAGTTAAGAGAAGTTAAAAAATGCTTGAGGTTTATTATTATTATTATTATTATTATTATTATTATTTAGTTTTTAAATGTGGTACTCTCCACAATTGAACCAAAGTTTTGGCTTGGTTTAGGTCTTGGGAGATGTTGGATCAATCCCCTTAGCTCATTTTGGGTTGGGACTGATCACATAGTGTTCTCTTATTGCCTTGCCAAGTTTGGGTAGTAAAGTGAAAGGGACAAATCATGAGGAGTGAACTAAGGTTTGTCACTTTGATTTTGGCTTGTATGGGTCAAAGGGTTTGGGTTAGCTAGTTTTGGGCGGGTTAGGTCATGTGGGTTAGGTTTAAAAGATGTTTAGGTGATTGCCCAACTCAAAAGGAAGGAGTGCACCTTCATATTTTAGGTTTTATTTTCATTTGAGGACCTTGGTTGACTTGTTTCTCAGTCAAAAAGAGTCTATCCAAGTTTAATTATATTTTGATTGAGCACTTATTTGGGGCAACAACAGCTGCGAGGTACGAAAATGCAACACATTACAATTCAAAAATTGTGTTATGGTCACATTTTGAAGAATCTACAATGGGAAAGTTATATTTTTTAACTTAACCTGATAATGTGTGGTGGATACTAGAAAATTGTGGACTGGCTTTTTTAAAAATAAAAAAACTGTAATACTTATCACAACTTTTTAGATAACAACTTTTTATATAGTAGCTCCACAATAACATTTTTGGATAGCTGTAGCTGCCCCAAACACACCCTAAGTTAAGTTGGGTTTGGCTCATGATGACCTATTTAAGTCAATTTTGGTCCAATTTAACTAATTAGTCCAATTATTTAAATTAAGATGCAAGGGGTATTGATTTAAGTTTATTTATCATTAAAAATGGTTTAAAATAATTAGTTTAGTTCAATTTAGTTTAATTTAAATTTGGCTCAATGAGATTCAATTGAGTTAATTTGGATCAAGTGACTCAATTGGCTGAATTAGACTTCAATTGAGCATGAGGTGTGTTCAATTAAATTTATTTAGTGATTATAAGGCTTTGAAATGGTACAATTAAGTTTTGATTAGTTTTAATTCGATTTGGATTTAATAGACTTCATATGGGTTAATTTAGATTAAGTGGGATAATTATTTAAACTAAGTCCTAATTAGGTATTAAATGTGTTTGCTTAAGATTTTTAAGGCTTTGAGAATGATTAATTTCAATTAGTTTTGATTTGGATTTTTGATTTGGCCCATTAAGTCTCAATTGGATTAAGTTGGGCCAAATAACTCAGGTGACCTAATTAGACTCTAATCATGCTTTAATTGGGTTTGGTTGATAATTTGAAAACTTTATGGT
Source organism: Cymbidium sinense (assembly GCA_021442155.1). NCBI lineage: Eukaryota > Viridiplantae > Streptophyta > Magnoliopsida > Asparagales > Orchidaceae > Cymbidium > Cymbidium sinense. Next base: position 52,784,792 of record CM038233.1, on the reverse strand, counting down.
TACATGATTTGGGTTAATTTTAATTTATTGAGTTTGGGTCAAAGTGACCTAAATATGCCAAATTGCATAATCAGGCTAATGGTCCAATCAGTCCAATTGGAGACCAATTAGGTTAGAACATAGTTTACTTGGATTATTTTAGTTTTAGAGTTAATTTGATTTGATTTGATTTAAATTTGGGTTGTTAAGCTATATTGGCTCAATAGGGCCCACTAGCCTAATAGTTTAAACCCTAAGGTTTGATTTCATTTGATTGATTTTGCCTTTGGTGTTATTTGATTTGGTATTATCTTAGTCACAATGAGAATCCTAAGGCTCTAAGTAGGGAAGTCTTATTGCTAAAATAGGATCCTAAGAGATAAGGAGGAGAGTGTGTGATCAACCTTGCTAAAAGTGATGTTAACAAATTCTCTAAGCATAATTTAGGCCATGCCTAACTAAACCTTAATCCTAAAGGATTTGATCTACAATGTAAGTTATATGCTCTTAAAGAAGTCTTCTGATGCATGCTTGACTTTACTATGATATAAATGCTCATTATAATTTAAAGGTTTGACCACTAGTTAACTTTATCCCGCGCCTCCTCTAGAAGATATGAGAGAGCAAAATTAAAATATTTGATTAAAGAGAGAACCTTATTTTTTATTTTAGAATATCTTCTTAATTAATTTTAAATTTATTTATTATTTTATTAATTTAATATAAAACATTTTCTCCTTTGAGCCTAATATAAAGTTATTTATAACCAAGATAATCATATTGCAATTAAATGTTGAAAAATAGTAAGCAAATAGAACAAACATGTACAATCATTGTGTTGTGATAGCTATAAAAAATACATAATAAGCCTTTGCTTATACATACTTAGAATAAAAATATAAACTAGTTAAGCTTCACTCTAAAAGCTTGAATAGTTTTAATAAATTATAAGTATTACTTTATCTCTATTCTTAATATATATATATGTTTATTGGAAATGTAGTTAAAAAAGTATCTTAAAACTAAATGAAGCTATCATATCATTCTAGAAACATAACATTAGAGATAAAAATAGCATATAATATTATAACATTTATATGTTGATGTACCCTATAAAAGTTAAAGCAAAAGTAATGTTCATATGTCAAAACCTATAGAAGAATATATCCATCCTCATACAACAAAAAATAAAGTATTGCAATACATCACAAAAAAATATATTACAAATAATGTTAAACTATAGTTGCACTCAAAGTTAACTCATCCTACTCATCAAAGAAATTATGTTTTAAAATGAGTTAACTACATCCTCCTGATGCTAAGCAGCTAAGAGATTATGAAATATTATAGCATCTAAGTTTGTATAAACATCAGTGTATTTTAAGATTGATACATATGATCCCAAAGACTTACCAAACTAAGTCATTTATATAAGTAAACTATCCTAAAGCTTGTCACATTATTATTAATTGAAGTTATTGGCTTAGCTTAGTCAAACTTGTTAAAAGGTTGAATAAGGTAAAATTATAATTAAAAATAATTTGGTATCATATGAGCTATCACAAAATAATAATAATCAATTAATCATAATCATGATTGAGTCTTAACTTCAGTGGAACATATTCAAACCTAAAGGGCTAATATCACTTTATATTCTTGCATATGCAATAATATGGTGGGAATAGTTAAAAATATAAGCAATCAGACATAGGATTTAAATATTCAAGTGTGCATGAACACTTCAAGATTGAAATATTTTGGATATAAAAAAATTATCCAAAATATCCAGAGTGTAAGAAAGAGTTATGAACAAGAACCATAAGTTAACAAAAAGAAAGAATGATAATTTTAAAGTTTCGCCGTCAATAATTGAATTAATTATACTCATTTAAATAAATCAAAAGTAGATTTGTCTATTATGGATGTTTTTCATCCATGGAAATTTTATGGTTGCCTTAAGTTTATTAGTTAGGTTAAATAAGGTCCTAAGTTGAATATATAAATGGGTTAGGTTTGACTTTTCTTAATTGGATGGCTGGCCTAATTTAAGTCAAGTTGATTTTGGCCACTAAACATTAGTTACTCAATTGAAATAAATTCAAAGGGATATCTTGGCATAATTTAGTTTATTTTATAATTTTGATATTATAAGGTCAAATAAGCATGTTGAAGTTTAAAAGGGTGTCCAAGTGTCTAAACAAGCTACACTATAAATCCATTTTTCTATATTAGATTTTTTTTTCTAATCTATTATGACTTATTAAAAAGCATAGATAAAGACATATTTTCTAATTTTGGTTTTTGGATTCTACTAACCTATTTGAGTTCTATTAGGTTAAGTTAGGGCTTAAGGGGCTCTAACATACTCCAATAATCAACTATGGTAAGCTCATCTATGTCTTGGGGATTTATTTTGATGATTGAATCATTTGATTGAAAATCATTAAATGCATTCAAAAGTTAAGGAGACATAAGGTTGACTTGACCATAGGTCAAACCTAGGCGCATAACTTAAGCTAGTGGATCTATTTGTCAGTTACATTTACAAGCATGTGATTGAACTAACAAAGAAAGATATTATGTGCTTATACTACCAATTTAGGTTACTAGGATAAACTATGGCTAAGCTAGGAAAGAGTCTACCTTAAGACTAACTTAGGTCAACCTTATCAAGTAGATTGGATTTTAGATTAAAGATTAAATGATCAAAAGCCTCCTCTTATGGGCTTTACAAAGTCTAATATAATTATATAATTATTCTAAGGTCATGTTTTAGGATAGTCCAAGCCAAAGATTGAAGTAAGATCTATATCCATGTTAAATTAGGATTAAACCTTTGAAATAAGCTGATAGATTAAAATTAAGATCAGTTTTGATAAGGAAAAGTTCTTGTATGAACTATAGGCATTCACTATGAAAGTCAAAATCATTTAGATTGAGTATGGCTAACTCAATCAAGTTTAAGAAGTAACTTAGGCTAGTCAAATGTAAGCATCAAGAAGTAACATAAAGTGTTAACATTTTTTATGACAATAGTGGTTTTATAAGGGATAAATAAACTCAAAGATGTTATAGACTTTCATTTAGTCATCCTCTTATAAAAAGAAGCTATCCAAAAGTACGATGCAAGGATTGATTATTGCTTAAAAAAGTTTGTGGCTTGTCAGGTGCTTCCAAGCGAGTTTTAAAATAATATGTTATTATATAACTTGATGATAGTTGAATTCTCAAAAGAGTGATTCACATGAAGTGAACATAAATAATGCTTGAAGTCACCACTTTTTTGCTTTTCTTCTTCTAGTTTTCTTTTTTGGTTTTATGTTAGAGATAAAAAAAAGTTTTGCATTAAGTTAAAATTAATGAAATGATTTTTCTTGAATATAGTTTGCTCTTTGCTATTCTTCTTATTTATGGAATTAATGTGCTATTGAGTCGGGTAGTTCTTTGGGCATTTGAATAAGGTCAAAAATAGTTGTCATTTGCCTTTTGATGTAAGATAATGACATGAATTAACTGCTTTTTTAGAATTGTTTTAGCATGAAATTATGACACTAAAATTAATCATACTTTTATATTTATATATTATTATCACATTGTAAGTTAAAATCAATATTTCATGTAATGACTTATTATTGAGACAATATGCATTATGTTAAACTTGGCTATTCAATTGCTTTCAAATTATTAATTTAATATAACAAGTTAACTTATAAAATTATTATATTAAATTAAAGCTAACATAAATCAGGGTAAGCTTCACCCCCTCCACCACATAAGGGATGACTAGGCCTATATGGAAAGGCTAATCAATTGCTTTATCATACAAGGGTCATCCATCTTTGCTAAAGGCATGGATTCATGGTAATTGGACATGGAGATATATTTAAATTTAAATTTTGGAGGTAGCTTCATAAGGTAAGTGATGAATTTGACCATGGCATGAAGAAAATTGAATATTTCATCCAAAGAAAGATTCAAGGCATATGGGCACATGTGAACTTTATCCAATTTTAATTTTGGAGGCAACCCTATTTAGAATTTAAGAAAAATTTGTCAAGGCAAGGAAGATCCTTACAAAATTCGACCAAGCATTCAATCAAGCAAGAAAATAAGGCATTAACACATTAAAAAAACTAAACATTAAGCTTTGCAGGCAAGACATACAAAGAAGGTGACAATTCACCCAAACATATAAGAGTTTGCATATTTTGATCAAAGCAAGAGATTGTCATGAAGTTTATGTTAATTTTTATTTTAAGTAATATTTTTTATGCAATGTTTTTTATATATTTATTTTATTATTATGTTGTAATGTTACATGAAAAATGTACCTCATGTAATGAAGATGGTTGAAGATGAAAGAAATTTAACGAGGCTCTTTGTTCACTCATGTAGCTAGAGTTTGGTGGCTCATGTTTTCTACACTTAAGCTCATGATAATTCATAATTCATAATTCATCAAATTTGATATCTTAGATAATGCCTAAACATTCATTGCATGTTAAGTATGGTTTAATGACTTATCCTTATCATTTCATTTTTTGTTTATGCCATTAGTTATGATCCAAAATTCCCCCTCTTCATAAATCTTTTAAATTTTATTGTCATCAATCCTACAAAGAGTTAAGGGCTTGGTGGCTATCTTCTGTTGAAACTTTGGTGAGTATCAGCCCTCTTGATTAAATTATTAGAAAGTTAACTTTAAATTTTAGGGTGTGTTAGAGTCTATGGCTTCTTCTTCTCCAACATCATATAAAAATTATTTTCTTTTCTTCGTCTAATTTTTTTGTGTATTCTTGATTTTAGTGGCCATATGACACATTGTATTATAGGACTGATTAGATTATTTTTACTTTTATTTGGAAAGAAGTAGTGGATATCTAGTATTATTTCATGGTAGTTTTATTTTAAATTTTGCATATTTTTGCTAAAAAATTTATTTTCATTGACATTTTAACCTTCATGAGATGGGTTTAAAAGGAGAGAATTGAAGCAAGATAGTGATATGAATTAGTTGCATATTTGTTTCAAAAAGTTCATAGGTATGAAATTATTATATTAAAATTAATAATATTCATATATTTATTTATCATTATCAAAATTATTTATTCATATCAATATTTCATGTATTGAATGATTTTGACTAAAAGTATTCATAATATTATGCTGAATATTACTTGGCCATGCACTTATTTTCTAACACTTAATTTAATATGCTAATTTAAATTTTAAATTATTATATTATATTAACATCAACATAAATCAATACAATCTCCATCTCTTCCACGATATAAGGAATGGTATTTAGAAAGGCAAATTAACACCTCCACCATATAATGGGACATATAATCTTGCTTGGGAATGGATTCAAGGTTGTTATACACATAGGTGTATTTTTAAATTTAAAATTTGAGATAAATTTATTATGAAAGTGAAAATTTTGGCAAAAATATGAGAGAAATTGAGGATTTTAGACGAAGGGAGATTGAAGGCAATTGGGCACAAGTGAACCTAATCAAAATTTAATTTAGAGGCTGCATTATTTGGCAATTAAAGAAATATGGCCAAGGCAAGGTAGATCCTTAAATTTTTTGACCAAACAAGCAGAAAAGTTGAAAACACAAAAAAAAAAAAATCAAACATTGAACTTTGGGCGCAAGGCATATAAGGTAGGTGATAATTCGGGCATGCATGAAAGAATTTGCATATTTTTAACAAAGTAAGGGATTGACATGACATTTATGTTAAATTTAATTTTAATTTTAATTAATTATTAATTTAATATTTTTAATTTCTTTCTTTTTCTTTTTTTTTTTATGTTGTGATGTTCTATAAAGAGTGGTACCATAATATAATGAATATGATTTAATATTGAATAAAATTTATTGAGACTTTAGTACTCTCTTGAAGCTAGAGCTTGGTGGCTCTTAGTTTAGGTATGTCTTAGTGGCTCTCACTCTTGGAGAACAATGTGGCTTCTCCAACAAAACAATCATTTGAACCATGTTTCATGTTTTCTACTCGTGGGTGCATTATGATATTTTTCTCTCTCCACACACGCTGTCCACTTTATCACTTTTGGAGAGATTAAAAGATAAAAAAAAGGTTATGAATCTTTAGTCTAATATCTAAGGATGTTTTTTTGAAGCTTTTGGTGGGATGGTGAGACTATTATGATGTTATAATGGTGGAATTCCAAAAAATTTACATTGGACTCGGTTGGGTTGATTTGAAAGATTACTTCAAGAAATTTGTTTAAGGTGGAATAGATGACAATAAATAATTATGGGATATTAGCTTAAAATTTGTACTTAAGATTTGGAGTAGATGTCTAGGTTTGATGGGGTATATATTGGTGTGAAGGAGTTAAAATAAGACTAGGTTCATATGTTTGGGCTAATTTATTATCTTATGTTTTCATAGAGGCCTTGAAAGTATTTCACAAATAAAAATGTTAAATTAAAGAATGCATGTGATGGGAGACTAGCTATATCAATGGGTCATCTATAATCATGACCATGCATTATTTCAAAAAGCGAAGTTTTAGTTTCTCTAGAGATAATATTACTATATGTAAATTTTGAGGACAATAAATATAAATCATGCTTTTGTTTTTCCTACAAGACATATAATTAGGCTTCATAAGGTTTGATTTACTAGTTAATTTCAACCATTAGTTAGCTAGTAAAAAAAATAAATAAGAATTTGAGCTTGACACCACTGGCTGTATACAAATCAGGGATCTGCGTGACCAACGCCATGGCCAAATTACTTCCCGGATGGGTCGCTGTCAGCATAACGAGAACCAACCAACCTAAGGTGCCCGTTGGTTTGTGATAATCAGTCTAGAAAGAGGGCTTGTAGACTTACATCTCCCTAAAGTGGAACTAATTGTCAGGATAGTCCATCATAGTTATAAATAATTTTCATGAAATCTTTTTAAAGTATAAAATAAGCCTAACATTACAATCATGTATACTAAATAAAAGAAAGATATTTAGATACATAATTTCTTTAAGAAAAAAATCTTGTAATAGTATCATTACTTTTGTTGCATGACAAGAAATGAGCCATTTTAGAAAACCTATCAAGTATCATAAAAATGTTATTATGTCCTCAATATATATGGGATAGTCTTAAAACAAAAATCATTAATAAGTTTCCCAAGGTTTATAATGAATAAGCAAAACAATATATTGGCTAAAATTTTATTTAGAGTATTTTTTGTGTTTACACATCTAATTTTAAGCCACCAATTTTAAATGTCCTTCTTGAGGGAAGATAAAAAAAATCTATTAAACAAATTATTTTATCCTTTCCAAAATTCCTTGTAACTCTTATATAACACAATTTAGAAATGACAAATTCTCTGTATAAAGATCTAGGGATATAAAGTTAATTTCTTTGATAAAGATATCCATTAATGGTAGAGAATGTTCTTTTTAAAGTTAAACATTTATTGAAGTGTTCAAGGTAAATGAGATAAAAGGTAAAACACACAAATTACTTATCTTAAATTCATTCAAATCTTGGAATTTTAAGTTTTAATAAGAGATAGTCATTGTTATTGTCAATAGAGTATTTATTGGCTTGTTTTCAACTCCAAATTTAAGTTAAATGATAAAGCTTGTTTTCAACTCCAAATTTATGTTTAATAATAAAAGAGTAATTTTTAAAAACTTAACACATATAACATATTTATGACTTCAATTTTTTGGGTGTTCATGAATCTTTGGGTGTGATGATTTGAGTTAAGAATGAATTTCTTATGAATAGATAGTGGTGATGATAATGTAAAATATCTTATTATATGTTTAACATTCTTATTTAAACTCAATTAATTCTTTATTAAAGAAAGCCATAAAATATTTTTTTATCTTAACATTTATGTTATTCTAACTTAGTATGCATTACAAGCTACTCTACGAGATTATCAAAACCAAGAAGCGAAAGAACTAAGACAGTAGTTGTCAGAATCTTAATTTTTCCCAAGACTTTTTGTGTAATTAGGGACTAACATAACAATTCTACATTCACTAAGTTAGTGGTTGGAATCACAATTATACTAAAATTTTAATGAATCATCTATAGAAAGTGACTAAGCTATGAAAACTTTTATCATCAATGAAACTTTTAGATATTAGTTAGTCTATGATTGCTTTAACTTTCATAAAGAAAGGCTTTATCTCTTTATTTAAAATGATAAATCTTAAGGAAATTTCCTTAATTTGTAAGAAGAAATACCTTTTTGAAATTAATGTATAAGTTTTTATTCTTTTGATTTTTAAAACCTTGCCTAAGATGATGTAGGTAGTTTACTTGGATAAAAATTAAAATGTCATGAAAGTATACTACCAAAAACATTGATTAAAATATTTAAGAATAATATTCATTAATCTTATGAATGTGTTAGGGGTATTTAAGAGTCCAAAAGGTATGATTAATCACTCATAAAGTTCATCAAATGTCTTAAAATTTTTTTTCATTCATCTCAAGATTAAATCTTAATTTGGTGATAATCACTTTTCAAATTAAATTTAAAGAAAAATTAACCCTTAAAATTAAATGTAACATATTCTTCAATCGAGAAAGAGGATATCTACACTTTATAATAATCTTATTTATGATGCTAATATTAGCATAGATTTGCCATGTTTCATATTTTTTGGGAGTTATTAAGGAAACCTCTACATAAGAACTAAAATGTTATCGTATAAAAGCTTTTATAAATGACTCCTCAACTTATCTTTTAATTTAAATGTTTTATTAGGACTCATCTTATAGTGTGGAAAGTTTTAAAATTAGGAACCTAAAACTAAGTTAATCTAGAACTAAGTTAATAGTATGTTAAATGATTCCCATGAAGAGGTTCTTTATTAGAAAGTTCATCAAGCACAACATCATTAAATTCACATCAATTGACTAGTTTTGACTGTGAATATGCCCTTATTAAGTTGGTCTAGGTCTATTAAGTTGGTCTAGGTCTATTATGGCTTCTGCACACAATTAGGTAGAAATGAGATTAAACTTAAACAAGTGATCTTAATCAATTTTGGAAGAACTTATTGATTATAATATTAATTAAATTTTGATTTTTTGATTTTAATCAAATGACTATAAATAAAAAATTAAAATTAAAAATAGGTAAAATAAAAATATCTTTTCCCAAATTTTAATTTTGAATTAGATTCTAGTGCATTAGAATATTGTATATCAATATATTATTAATGCATCATCATAATATCATTTAAATTTTATTAAAATAATTTTAATATTTAAAATATTATTTATTCAATTCTTGGTTCAACTCTAATTAAATAATTGAACTTTAGATCTCTATTTTTTATTTAATATTTGACCTAATTTTTTAAAATATTAAGTTTAGGGCTTATTTGAGATTAAATATATTTTTATGTAATTTTAAAAATATATCTAATTAATAGATTTTTTAAGTATTTTATTTTAAAAATAAATCATATTACTTTTAAAGCACTCAAACTATTTTTTAGATGTTTTAACTATTTTTAAAAATAGTTAACATTTAAAATATTAATATCAAATATATTTATTTTTAATCAAAATATAAATAAAATAAATAATAACAAAATAAAAAAATAATTTAAACAGTCCCTCAAATGAAAATTCTTTGCGAATTGATCTCCTTTAACCCAACACAGACAACAAGTTGTCAACTTTACGTGCGATACGTGGACACGGTGGACCGGTGGGAAAAAATTATAAAAAAGCGCTCATCGTGTATAAATAATTAATATATTCTTTGGACGAAGTTAATGAAAACCCCCTGGTTGCTTTAATCCGCCCCAACATCCAGTTTCAATTCCGCCCTCACGCAAAACCCCCTCTGAAATTGTTTCTGCGAAGTGAATCAAGGCGTGTGTTGGGTTCCTGTGTCGGCTTAGGTCAGAAAAATTTCCAGTTCTTGTTTATTCTTACTTTCACTGCCGCAACTACTCAGCACATGAGCGGAGGAAGAAGAACCCTAGTTTTGGCTATTGCTTCAGTCCACTATACTCGTCCTGTTGAAGTTCCGGTCTTTAGATTTGAAATGCTCTTACTATTTCTGACTACTCTTTGTTTTGTTTGCTTTCATGCTACTGGTATTGGAATGCAGAAGTTGATCTATGGGGTCGCCTGCTGCGGAGGTTCTTACGCCGTTACCGGTACGATTTGTATTTTCTTGTTCATAGGTCATGCTGCTTCGTTTCCTTGCCTTTGGTAATTGTGCTTTTAATTTTCTAGTTTTGTTGGATTTTGGTTTGCGAAATCAAGATGTATTTTTGGCGCTTCTTCCTTATCCTACTAATGGGAGGGTATAATTGCAAACTGATGGCTTGAACTCCGTTGGGCTTATGAACGGTTATTCTTTGCACAAATCAAGTTGATCTTCTGTGCTTTTTGGTTCCGAGATTGTGGTTTTTGAAAATAAGGGTAGCAGTGTATCATGAAATGATCTTGGGAAATACGGAAACAAAATTGGGAGAAAATAGTGTTGTGTCAGAAGGGAATTAGCCTTTGCAACATTTTACGTTTTAGAAGAATTTATTGTAGTTTATGCTTGATTAAAGCTGTGTATTTAAACAACCCTTAACCAGTTCTATACAAATTTTTTTTATTTCATATTTTAATTTTGGATGTGTTGATTTTTTTGTGGAAACGAATGCTCCCATTATTCCTACACCATGCGGCAATTCTTAAATGCATATCACAATTCAACTTTCTCATAAGGTGTACATGCACAAGCCCTGTAGTTTAGGCTGGCTTACAAGAGTCGTATTGTCTATAGGCTATACATTTTCTACATTATTTAGGTGCTTAGTCTAAAATTCTGATAGCTAGGTTTTTTTTTTTGTTCATAATGATCAAATTTGAATCACTCAGATAATTACTTGTGACTTCTAGAATGGATTCAATTGATTTTGTTCCTCTTTTTGATTTGAAACAGAGTTCAAATTAATTTTGGGTTGAAACAATATCAAGCGGGCTCAATGTATATGCTAACAACAAAATCTGCTACTATTATTTATTTGAATGTGGTTGATTATATAATTAGCAATGTCAGCTACTCGCCTCCTAGTATGTAAGGACAGTTTGATTCTTGGTATGCTTGACTTGTGTTTTTTTGGTTTTTATTACCGTCTGTGCTCTATAAATTCTTTGTGCTAGTCCTTAACATTTGAGATATGGAAGCCAATGGTTGGAATTTTTTACTGGGCTTCTATTGCAAGAGTGCTAAGGTATCAGGATTTCATTGGCTTGGCTAGGATTTTTTTTGAGTTTGGGGGTTCTTTTATTTGTTTTTTGTTTGTCTTTCATGGTTCTTATTTTACAATTGTCTTTGTTTCTTCAAGTTTTGACACCAAGAAAGAAGCAAACAAAGGTGTCTTCAACTAATTTGCTTGTTTCCTTGTTTCCCTTGCAAAAACAACCAATGCCATCTTTGTTTAGGTTATCAATCAAAACAACAATTTATTTTTGACTCTGATTTTCTATTGTTATTCTTATTTGCTAAGATCTATTTTCAAAGTTTCCTCATTTATTGATTTTGTGGTTTTGTTGGTGGAATTTTAATTTTAGAGCCCAGACCTGAGATGATACCAACTATCTTATTTCAAGTCAGCTTGAATGAATATTGAGTAGTATCGTAATTGAATCGTAATTGAATGGGACAATGCAAATTTTATGCAATTAAGCCAATTATAGCATTTACATTGGATTTGAAGCTTGTTGCAATGATCATCGATTGCACAAAGATTGATAAGTTGCATTCCTAAACCAATGCTTGTCTCTTATGCTAGTGACTTATTTATAATTGAGGAACTTGTGGGCAGGGGAGAAGTGAAGGGTGTGGGGTCGCATATTGATGGCTTGCTTGTTGAGTTTTTTGCTCCTTCAATGTGCCACAATGAGACTTGAGGATGCTCTTTGTGAGATTGAGAAAGATGAAGAGATCGAAGATAGTTCTTTTTTTTGTTGAAGGGTGAATGAGAAGGAATCACCTTTGGTTGGAGCATTGTACATAGATATATTGGCCATCAATTTTTATGAAATTGCTATACATGGAGGTTATTTTGCATGCAAATTAGCAATGGGTGAATGTTTGGTTTACTCATATGCTAAGTTTTTGGCAGAAGAGCTTTTACTACCAATATTTAGAAATTTGGTAAGTACTAGCTACAGTGCAAACCAATTAATACTTGGTGATGAAATCACTCTCTTAGAAAATATTAAAGGAGAACCTATTACTGAAAAACCTTGAAATGTTAGTGAGAGCCCTGTTTCAATAGGGACAAGGTCTCTACTTTCTGCACGATATGTTGGTTTCATGAAAAGCTACCATGTCTTTCGAATTGATTATAATAAAGGATGAGTAGGAGATTATTTACTATTAATACTAAGTATGTGGTGTTTTTGTATATAGTTTTCAGATACTCATATACCTTTGTAGATTTCCCAAATGGCTCTTCTTATTATAAATGAGAAACAATATATGTGAGATTTACTGTTTATGCTTTCCAAGTTGTTTTTTTGTAAGCTATGCAGTTAAATGCATAACATACTTGTTTTGCATGACTATGTAGTTATTCATTTTTGCATGCATGGATTGATGTAGATGGATGCTGAATATGCATTTGTTATGGTATAAATAGGTATATGTAGATGTATATACTTATATTATGTGTGTATATATGTTACAAAATTATTATTTTTATCATGCAAGATCAATATCATACTTTTTCGAGTCTCACAATAGCATCTAAATTATGTTACTTTTTGTATTCCTCTATAGTCGTTGCTTCATACTTGGAGAAGAACTTCGATGATTAACTATTCCATTGCGAGATTGCTTTTAGTTTTTTATTTTGCTTAGAGCTGTCTGTATCTTCACCCAAGGCCTGGCAAAATTTTAGTTCTATCCTATCTTGTGTTTTTTTTTTGTTAAAAAAACAGATATTGTACATTCAGAGTGATTGAACATGTGGCTGTAGTTATACTGGAAGCTGCCTGACCATTCATTATTTCTTGCATTTTATTTATACTTAGTTTTAGCCTTTTATGATGTGTTGTTCAGCTTGGTTTGCCTTCACTCATATAAACAGCTCCACCTACTTTGTCACCACATCCTTCTTTTGGCTATATGTTGTTGAAGGATGGTTGAGGATCTTGTTTCCTCAATATTTCATTTTCAGAGTTTAGTTTTAACATTCCACTATAAGATGGCTAGTGTACCTTAAATGGAAGACTGCTTTGGACATCCATGGTATTTGACACGGACAAAGATGGCAAGAAACCACATTTTCAAGTTTTTTTTGTCTTAGGGGACCAGTTTATAAGTTTTTTGGTTAATTGTTTGACCTCTTAAATAGCTAAAATCTGATCTGTAACAATCAGATCTTTAAAAAAGGCTCAATATCTGCTGCAGCTTTCTAAGTGCCTAACTCTGCAGACGTGGAGCTGTCCTTTGGAAATGTGTTTCGATGCTTTCCCGCCTTGAGTGCCACATTCCATTTAAGCAAGTTGCTTTAACACAGCTGGTTTAAGCTAGTTTAAGCTAGTTTTGGAAAAACACAGAAACAATGTTAATTAATCTAATTATTTTTAATGTTTCTAACTTATTGCAGTGAAACTTTTTTAACTACACTTAATTTTTTTTCTAGACTAATTGTTGAATTGGTGTCATTTGCTTGGTACTGGAAAGCAGATGGGGATGATTAGAATGAAATGTTTTAATTTGTTTTTACAAAGGACCTGAACCTTTGAACAAACATACATCAACAATTCTTTAAATTATTTTTTTACTAATTGATGTTCAATTACTAGTGGTTTTAAATTTTGGTATTCATATAGGAGTCGAATTAGAAATGGTGTAGGAGTGATTGTAGATAAAAGTTTGAAGGATAATGTTGTAGAAATTAATAGATGTAGAGATAAAATTATAGCTTTAAAGATTGTTGTTGATACTAAGATGATTTCAATGATAAGTGACATGCAGTAGGAATATGGCAAAAGAAAAATTTTAGATTGACTTAGAGAGATTTATACAAATGATACCTCTTGAAGAAAATATATTTATTGGAGAGATTTAAATGAACATGTTGATAGAGTGGTAGAAGATTTTAAAAGTATTCATGGTGATTATGGATTTAAAGTGACTAATGAAGAAGGTAGTACTATATTAGATTTTGTTTTAGCTTATGATTTTGTATTTGCTAATACTTTATTTAAGAAAGAGATGAACATATTATTACTTATAAGAATGGATCCAGTAAAATATAGATTGATTATTTTCTAATAAGAAAAATAGATTATTTAGATTGTAAAGATTGTAAGGTATTTCGAGTGAAAGTTTAAGTAACAAATATTCAATCCATTCATTATGTTGATTGATCAAACTATTTTGTTTAGATTCTTCCATCATGGAAACCAAATTGAACAAATTTTAGCCTAAGCCAAGCCGAACTAGCCCCATTTTTGTTGGATTTGTTCAATTCAATTTTCTTTAACTATATTTAAGTCGAGATTTTGGATTGCTATTTATTCAAACAATTTAACATTCATATTTTAAAATCATGTATGGAATTCAAATTTTATTTTGAGTTTGGAGTCTTATGATGTAACTTTGTAGAAGTCTAAACAAAATGATTATTGTTATCAAAGGTGTTCTTCTGTGTTGCCTAGGTCCTCATGCAAGGTGGAAGCACCTTACACTACTTTGGGCCAACGTAATTACTAAGGTGATACTTGGGCCATCCCTTTGTGGTTCTAGGCGATGAGGTGCTTGCCTCTTTAATGTAAATTTTCTATACTAATTTCAAAGTATACACGATCATATTACATGAAAGGGGATTAATAAATATGATAAAATGTTTAGGAACTTCAAAGGTGTCTTTAGATACAATTGAATCATTAAAAAATGTATGATATAGTTTATTTGAAGTAAAATCTTGTTGTTAATACTCATTATAAGATGTTGAGAATGTCATTAATCCAATTTTTTTCAATGACATTGATGACAGTAATCAATGGTTGTTTGAAGAGATGAGTACTAATATCAAT
The DNA here is from genome assembly GCA_021442155.1 of Cymbidium sinense. Lineage (NCBI taxonomy): Eukaryota > Viridiplantae > Streptophyta > Magnoliopsida > Asparagales > Orchidaceae > Cymbidium > Cymbidium sinense. The sequence continues at coordinate 52,769,738 of CM038233.1, read as the reverse complement.
GATGTTGAAGATAAATTGGTGTTTGATGATCAATATCTGACACCAGGTGATGTAGAAAGATTAACAATAGTTAGGGATAAAGTGACACTCACTTGGAGGCTTGTCAAATGAAATATAGGTACAAAAGTTTCTTGTTCTATTAGATTAAAAAATTAGTGGTCTATAAATCTTGTGATGGTGAAAAAAAAAAAGCTTTTGTGATTTTGATATTTAAAATGACATAAAACTTGAAAATGTTTTTTTACCTATTTTTATTTGATGATTTTTATATTTTAATCTTTAAAATTATTCTTCATAACTAAAATAACTAGACTTTTTAGCTCTTTATGTCACTTAGGTAAGCACCTAGTACCTCGGACATCAGATAATCATGTCTCTTTAAGGGGGCTTAACACTTTCAATGGCACTCAAATGAAGTGAAATTGATAATTCAAGTGAGCCAATTTTTGTGCCATAATTCAATCTATTTTTTTCTTAAACCAGTATGATTGAATTGTGCAAGTTTCAATTTTTTGATTTTATGAAATGCACACCCCTAACAATACTCTACCCAGTGAGATATCAAGAGTTGAAAACCTAAGAAAATTAGTAACAGTAATGCCTAGGGAATGTAGAGTCACTAGCAAATCAAATATGGATTCATACGCTAAGATGATGCCTCTTGGCATGAATTTTCCCTGTGCTAAAGGTTCCTTTTTCAGGAGATCTTCTAATGGAGCCCATCAAGTTGTTCATTATTGCCTTTTTTTTTTGTTTCACATGCAATGATTTCAATTAACCACAACTTTATCATTATTATTTGTTTTGAAACTTGTGCAGTATTTTAGATGTAGGATAAAGACAACCTGATCTTTTGTCATCGATCCCTGTAGGATATACCATTGATTTTCTAGGATCAATAACAATACTGGTAACAGAGTTTCATGCTTTAGATTATTTGGCAAAACCCTACCCTTTGATTTTAAGCTTTATCTAAAGATGCATCACAAAAACTATCACTTCAGCATAAAATTTTTATTCTTGTACATTGGGGATTGTCTTAAACGAAGGAACTCTTATCTCTTGATAGGCACATCAACGGCAACTAATGCTCCTTGAAATCTAAATGTCACTGCGAAAAATTTGTCATTGTTCCAAAAGTCAAAACTAAAAGCTCAAATATTCACAATAAAGTCTTCTTGATTGGCTATATTGTGGTTCACTTGGCAAATTTGAACAAAGCAACAATGAAATTCGGACAACAAAGCATGAATTTTAATGGAATATGATAAAGTTCTATATGGCCATTCAACCTTATTAATTGAGAATTCTTCTTTGGTGGGCAATTGATAATAGTGACTTGCATCTAGGAAATCCCTGAATCATCCAAAAAAACTGGTAATTCAATAATACGTTGAAATATTTAAGAAGTTTTTTTTTCTTTTCAATCTTCCAGCCAAAGTTCCATGTTTAGTAATTTTTCAATCCCATTTTTTGTTACATGGTGCAATACACTAATTAAATCCCAACCATCCAAAGTACTATATTTTAACTTTATATTTGATGTAAATGTACAATTGAATGCATTGAGCAATTTTCATAGGACCCACAGGAGGGATGCTATTTCCTTGGAAGTTTTTTGTTTGTTATAGGATGACGAGGAGAATAGTTTGATAAATTTCTTGGAAGGAATAAATTTCTTGGAATTATATCAATTTAGGTCCCATCGGATCACACCTAATATTTCTTCAGCATAACTTAGATTTATTAAAATCATTTAAAAGGAAATATGAAGCTTAATGTTTTGAGGTTAAAAAAGTCCAATGACATGTCTTCTCGTTACTTGAAAAGACTTTATAAGCCCTGAACCTGAACCTCTATCTTGGAAATACACTAAACAAGAAATAAATTATTAAAAATAGAAAATTATAAAGAATACAAAAATAGTGTTAGTTCTTCGTTAATGCTGAATTTATTTCCACATATTAATTGATACAAATTGGCATTGATTATTGCTGCAGTCTCACCAGCACAAGGCTGCGTTTTTGCAGTCTAGTTGGTTTAGTAATTCATCGTTTTCCTAGTCTTAGTAAGATCTCATCCTTAAATTGTTGCCTTGTTGAATTTTTGTTAGGGTGAAAACGTTTATGTTTATCCCTAGTGGTTACTTTTTTTTTCTGTGCATGCTCTTTACATTGAAAATGAGTTAGATCCTATATTCAAGTAATGAACTAAGAATGCATGCTTGCCTTCGAATGTCAAAGATGCTGAATTTGGGTTTACCATGTAAACAGTATTGATATTCATGCTTTGCAGGCGTTGGAATTTGATAAATGTACGTCTTGATAAAAGATATAGATTCTTCAAGCTGCAATCATGGCCATCATCAGCATTGATTTGACCTTATTTGCTAGAATTTGAATTTCATGTTCATCAAATTTCTTACTATGAAATTTTTATGTGAGCAACTTTAAGTTTATACAACAATACAACAATAACAATAGGCCTTTATCCCACTATGTGGGGTCGGCTACATGAATCTTTCTTCTCCATTGTGTCCTATTATGTGTCAAATTCTCATTTAATTCAAGCATACTAAGGTCATTTATTATACATCTTAACCATATCTTTTTAGGTTTACCTCTACCTTTCTTAACATAAGGCAAATCTAATGCATCTACTCTCCTAATCGGGTCATCGGACGACGGACGGTTTATGTGGCCAAATCATCTAAGGCGACTCTCTCTAATCTTGTCTGCCACTAGAGCTACTCCAACTTTTTCCTGAACATACTCATTTCACATTTTATCTCTAAGAGTGAAGCCACTCATCCACCTGAGCATCCTCATCTCTGCAACACTTAACATAGTCTTATGCTTCTCCTTTATTGGCCAACATTCTGCACCATAAATCATTGTAGGTCTTACCACCATCTTATAAAATTTTTCCTTAAGTTTAAGCGGTACTTATCTATCACACAACAGACCATAAGCATTCCTCCAGTTCAACCATTCAACTCGAATTCTGCTAATAACATTTCCATCTATTTCACCATTACTTTGAACAATAGAGCCTAGATATCTGAATCGCTTACTCTTTTTAATGACTTGTTCACCCAATGCCACAACACTACTACTAGAACTTCTACAACTAAAATTACACTCCATATATTCAGTTTTAGATCTACTTAAACGAAAATCTTTATACTCTACGGTTAACCTTCATAATTCAAGCTTCTCTTGGACTCCCTCTCGTCTTATCAACATGAAGAATGTCATAAGCAAAAAGCATACACCAAGGTACATTTTCCTGTAAATGCCTAGTAAGAACATTCATAACTAAAGCAAAAAGATAAGGGCTTAAAGTTGATCCTTAATGTAATCCAACTGAAATAGGAAAATATTTTGTCAATCCTCCTTGTGTTTGGACACAAGTAATAGCTCTAGTATACATATCCTTAATGACTTGAATATAACCAAGATTAACTCCTTTCTTTTCTAGAGCTCTCCAAAGAACATCTCTTGAAACTTTATCATAAGTTTTCTCTAAATGAACAAATATCATATGTAGATCCTCCGTACTTTCTCTATATTTCTCCATCAATCCTCTTAACAAATGTATAACATCCATAGTAGATCTACCTGGCATGAAACCAAATTGATTGTAAGAAACTTTTGTATCACATCGAAGCCTATGCTCAATTACTTTCTCCCATAATTTTAATGTATGACACATTAACTTAATTCCTCTATAATTTGCACATTCTTGTGCATCACCTTTATTTTTAAATATCGGAATCAACAAACTCTTTCTCCACTCATTTGACATCTTTTTAGTCTTTAAAATAACATTAAAAAGATTTGTAAGCCAAGAAATTCCTTGATCTCCTAAACATTTTCACACTTCTATTGGAATATCATCAGGTCCTACTGTTTTTTCACGTTTTATTTTTTTAAATCTTCTCTAACTTCAAATTTTTTAGGACGATAAAAATAAAAATCTCTATTTTTGTTTAAGGTATTAAGGTTGCTAAAATCAATCGTATCTTCAAATCTTTCATTGAAAAGTTTATCAAAATACTTCATCCACCTATTTTCAATATCCTTTTCTAAGAAAAGATTTTCATCCTTAATAGACATCACTTGAACTAAATTTTTACTTCTCCTATCTCTTTGGTTCGCTAACTTATACACATGTATTTCACCTTCTGTAGTATCTAATTTATTGTATAAATCATTAAAAGCTAAATTTTTTGCATAATATATTATTTTCTTAGAATCTTTATAGGCCACTTTATATCTTTCCCAATTCTTTGACTTTTTTACATTTAAATTAAGTTTTATAACAATGCTTTTTATTTCTTATTTTTTCTTGTACATTCTGATTCCACCATCAACTATTTTTATTAAAAGTGTCTTTTTGATTCTCCAAGCACATTTTTTGTAACTTGTTTAATTTCACTTACTACTTTTTCCAACATAACATTAGCTTCTTTATAAACATCTCAAATTTTAAGCTCTTGTAGCTTGCTCTTAAAAATATTTCTATTAGTGTTTATTAAGTGCTCCGATCTAATCCTAGGATAATAATTTGATTTATTTTTCATCTTACACTCTTTCATCTTAAAATCTAAAACTAACAGTCGATGTTAGGTATTTAAACTTTCACTCGGAATAATCTTACAATCTTTACAATCTAAACGATCTATTTTTTTTTTCATTAGAAAATAATCAATTTGTGTTTTACTAGATCCATTTTTATAAGTAATATATCTCTTTTCTTAAATAAAATATTAGAATTATAAAATTATATCGTAAAATCTAATATAGTCTACTTTATTAGTTAAATCCAAATCCATAAACCATGAATACTTTTAAAATTTTTCTACCAATATATCCATTTAAATCTCCTCCAATAAATACTTTTCTTCAAGATATATCTTTTTGTATTAATCCTCTAATTCATTCAAATTTTTTTTTCCATCCAAACCTATTTGAGGAGCATAAACACTTATAACGCGTTGATAATCTTAGTATTAATAATAATCTTTAAAATATAATTCTATCTCTAAATCTATTAATATTTATAACATTATCCTTCAAACTTTTATCTATAATCACACCTACGCCATTTTTAATATGACTTCTACCTGAATATTATAGTTTAAAACCTAAACTATCAATCTCTTTGGCCTTCTCCCCAACCCATTTAGTTTCTTGAATACATAAAATATTTATCTTCCTATGAATCATAATATCTATTTATTCCATTAATTTACCAATAAGAGTACTTATATTTCAAGTTCTTAGCCTAATTCTTGTTTCATGGACTAACATCTTTGTCCACATCCATCCATAATGTGGGAACCCTTGCTTATTTAACATTGATCCGGGTGCCGATGCAGCGGCCCTTGCACACTTTTCATTGTATTCAGGCCATACAACGCTTCGCTTCTATGAGACGCCCTAGCATTAATATAATGTTTTAAAGGATTCATGTCATGTGAGAAACTTTAAGTTTATTATTTGTATTTTTTGTTTGAAATAAAAATATGTTTTGGCATGGAGTGATATATTTTTAAATTTTTTAAATCAGCTTTGTAGCCCAAACGTTATAGAACCAGGCTGTAAAAGGAGAACACATCTTTTAATGTTTGGGCCTATCTTGGCAGGAAAATATCGATTGATGGCTAAGTTATAGTGGTGTGTAACATTGTTGATGGAAAACATGCAATGTAATTTGACAACTTGTTAGTGATGATTGGATAGTGGCTGTGGCTAGGGAGGTTGGTGTTTATCTATCACCTTCATCTTCTTCAAAAGATTGTTGGCATGGGGCTTTCATTGTGCCAATAATAACAATAGTATTATTGTTATTGCATTAGATTGAAACTGGTTGCGGAATGAGGTTTTTTGGAGGCAATGTTTAACATGTAAGGAGTTTACGCGTCTGAGTAATTTGGTGCTTCAACAATAATGGCCATGTAAAATGAAGTGACAAAGTTTATGGATAGTGAAATATTTTATTCAACTGGCGCAATGATAGCAATGAGTGGGTGTCAAAGATGATAAAATGTTTTAGTTGTTGATAGTTATGAAGCAATAGAGTCATCGAGTAATGTGACAATGTGGTGAAGAAGAAGATCAATATTTTTTCTTGTCTTAACTATGCTTAATCAACATAGAAACTTTCATATTTAATTATGATCTCAATTAAATATAGAATAATGAGGATAAAAAGAAGGGTTACAATTCTTAGAACCATGCCATATGGATTCCCATTGGCATCACACTTTTTGTTCTCCTTTGTATTAAACTTACATTCTTGGAATTACTTATATGATAATAATCAAGTTTCATGCTACAAAGCTAAAGAATCATTCATATTCATCACCGATCGTTTAAAAAAAAAACTAATACCATGATATCATTATCAATGATAACTTTTGGCAATTGATGTTGCATTAATTATTGGTTTGATCATTGAAATCATTCATTCTAATAGCTTGAGGGATGCAATCATTCTAGTGTGTCTTGATGATAGTCAAGTAAATGAACTGTCCAGATTGAGTTGTAAATGAGTTCATTGCCAAGAGGCATAAAACACAGGGAGAAAGTTGTTTATATAAGTTGTGCATAGAAAAAGAAAGGGAATGTATAGATAAAAAATAAAGCCAATTCCCTAATCAATAATTTTCAGGATTTAGGAATTAATTTGAGTTGTCATAAGGATCCAATCTTGTAATGAATATCACTGAGAAATTTTAATTCTAGCACTTGCAAAATTTAGTTCTTTTTATTGAGGTGGATCTCTTGTCTACGAAAGAACCTGCATAGTCTTTATCTTTGTAAGCTTCAAGTTTCAACATTTTGTTTCTTCTAAATGAAATATCTCTCACAAAATGAGGATTTAAGTAGTGAAGAATTCAATAGATAACACAATGGTGAACTTCCCTTAAATCATACATGAATTAACTTGACATACTAGCAACATAAACTTTATATTTGGTTTTGTACATGCAAGATAAATAAGTTTTTCTACTAATCTCTATGTAGAGTCTTCTTTTGCTTCTCCCAACTTTTCTTCTTTCCTTAACTAGATTAGTGACTTACCTTTATTATGAAATGAAGATCCTCTGATGTAAATGAGCAATCTAAATGACTTACCTTTGCTTCCTAGCTGCTTTTTCTTAATCTTCATGATCAAACATTATCTAAAGATTCTTTCTCTTGCTCATAGTTTCTTTTTTCAACTTTATCATAAAAATACAACAATTAAGCTATTATTCTTGCATTAAGTGCTGACTAGGTGTGATCCTCATGACTTTGTTTGTATTTTATGGTTATCATTGCTTTGAAAATCTTCTAAACAACTCTCAAGGGATTTTTTGAGATCATATAGGGCATCAAATCATATTAATTATAAATTTGGTCCAAATCTTAATGGAAGTTAATGACTGGTGACATAAGGTTTCTTGTTGTATTCATCTTTGTAATTGGAGCAAATATCTCATAGTAATATTCTCCATAGATTTGAGTGTTGCCGCTAATCTTATTTTGTATTTTTTAATGGTTTCATTAACTTTATCTTCTACTGTAAACACCCATTTTGATCCTACAAAATTTTCCCTTCAGATAACATTTTTTATTTTTCTGTAAAGCTTCCATCTCTACTCTCATCTTCTCTCATTGGTTTTTTTTTCTTACTGGACAATACCTTAAACAATAGTTTAAGGATTGAAATGGTATTTAGGCTCACTATTAAGGATTATAAGTTTTAAGAGCTTCCCAAATGACATAAAATGAGATTGAATATAATGGGTGTTTGGAGCAGTCCTATGTGCTCTTTCGAACAGCTATTGGTAAGTCAAGATCACTATGTTCATATTTAGGTTTCTTTTAGAAATTATAATTATTTCATTTTCAAGGTTTATAGAAGAGTCTCAAGTTTGCATGGGACTCACCTTTTTTAAGTACATCTTTTCATATTTCTACATACCTTGATTTGAAATTTTTGAGTTTGAGGAGTGGTAGGAATCAGATTAGTTTATGGACCAATTTCCTGAGGTGGTGTGGGACAGTAATTAGAGTTGATGAAAATGTAGGTGAAGAAGATAAAACTAGTAAAATAAGGTCTCTACATTGTATAACTCTCCGTATGAAGAAAAAGGTTAATAAATAATTTCTTCTTCAAAAGTGACATTAACAAAAACAAAAAAATAAAAAATAAAAAATAAAAAATGAAAATTTGGTAGGTGGATGGTAACCACTTGTATTTCTTTTGGGTTGATGAGCTTTCCACAATGATACACTTGATTGCTTGTTAGTTTTGTTTTCTCATATTTTTATGATGAACAAGTCAAAATTGTATAACTAAAAATTTTGTGGTGTATGATTATTTGTAGTGCTAAGATTGGGATAAAACTATGAATGCACTTCCAATAGTTATTTGAATTCCATAACTTTATAATGTAGCCGATTTTTGATATGCCTAGATGTAAAGATGACCTATCTCCGCTATGATTTTGGAACATTTTGTTGAAATAATTAGACTTTAGATGTTGTAAGTGGCCATTTTTTCTTTCTACAACTCTATTTTATTGAGTAGTTGTATTAATTATTTATGACTCATAAATTATTATCTCCTTATTAAAATATGGGAACAATACTTATTGAAGTAATCTTTGGCATTATCAAAGTAAAATATTATAATTTTCACACTTATTAATTTTGGATCATATTATGAAAAGACATTATTTACATCTAATTTTGATATAACTAGAAAAATTCCAAAAACTCTAGTTCAACAAACTGCTTAGTGCTTGTTTTATTAGGAATAGTAGGGGGACCTCTTATTACCATGTCATTATGAACCAAATAAAAAGGAGTATAACTTGTTTTATTATTAGCTGAAAAAGACACATTTATGTTTTGCAAATTCACAAACAATGCAATGGAAAGTTTTATGATAAATTCTTTTAAAGAGGAAAGGAACCACAATTTTAAAGATTTTAAATGAGGGATGGCCAAGATGAAGATGTTAAAGTTGGTATTTTTATTTTAGGAGGTAAGAAAAAACTAAGGTAGATCATTCTTGACACACTTTGAATTGCTTTATGCTTCAAGAAAGCAGAGTCTATCCTTTCATGTGGAATTGCAATTTACTTCCGCATCTCTTAATTTTGCGATACATAGCAAAAGGGAAAAAGTATTACCGTGTAATTCATATCATTGATGAGTATCCTGAATGGACACCAAGTTTAGTAGAGATCTTAAGAATCTGAAGAACATTTTTTAGAACAAATAATGGATTAATTTGGGTATTTTCTAAGCTTATTGTTGGGGGTAAGAGAGCGATCAAGAAATGATTTGTTATTTTATTTCTTAGAAAATAAGTGTATGGCCTAAGTTTTGATGGGGAATGTCATGTGATTTGCAGCTCTTGAATCCATGTTGCTTTCGTGATGACATTATTTGAGTCTTTTAATTCATAGTTAGGGACAAACTTGAGAGTGCCAAAGAGCAGGCACCACTTGATGTATGCTTTTTTTAGCATCTTTATTATTTATTGAAGTTTATATTTCTTATTTATTAAATTTTTCTTAATATGGGTTTGCTTTTGTAGTTATTTTGTTTGTGCTTATATGACTTTGGCTTTGATTCATTTGTTGTCCACCACAATATCCCAATTCCTCGCTTGCTCAATTTGGCTCACCATTCAATTTCAAACATCTTTTTCTAATGTATGCTGACTTTTAGCAGTAGCTGAAGCATAGATTGTCTTTGTTACCTTGAGTTAGAATTTTAGACAATCTTGTTTTCCCATTCTCGATGTTTAGAGCTTTTCTTGCAATCCTTCTCCATCCTTCACAAAAGCAAATGCCTCTTGAACCTATATCTCAAGCATAATTCCTCTCCTAATCTCCTTTTCGAACAATAGTGATGGTCACTACTTTCTAGAGTTATTGAAATCTATAGCCATCGTAATTCCCTTTTGCTCTTGAGAAAAGATTGAACGAATTGGAGACACTTTAAATGGTTTTTGTCTTTGTGTAGTCTAGATGTTTGGAATCTCCAAATAGTTGCTCATATATTATTTCTTTAGAGATTAGTTCTTTGTAACAACTTTTTGGAGTAAGCATCATTGTCTTAGGCACTAGAGATCAATAAGGGATAAATGCATAAACAAAGGATAGATGCGGATGTTGTTGGGATATCACAATTGGAGTAGAAGAGAATATAGAATTGTTGCACTTACTAGAGAATCGAAGAAGGGAAGATGCAATTGAGAGAAACCCTTCTGATAGTAGAGAGTGATGATAGGCAAAGATTGATGATAGAGTGACAATGAGCAGAGCCATTAACAATTAAAGATTGACAACAAGTAGAGGTTGATGCTGAGTAGAGATTATTGAGTGGAAATCAATAAAGAGCTATTTTTGGTGACAAAAGTTGAGATGATAAGACATGTTAGGCAATAAAGGGTTGAGGTGTGACATGGATGACGATGAAGGCCCAAATGCAAGAAGAGATTTAAAAGCGTGGGGCTTTGATATAATATAAGAAAAATTGAGAGAAATGGATTGATCACACTTTCTATATTATATGTAGAAAAAAAGGTAAGATGTAACCAAAAAACAAAAGAAAATTTTTAGAAGGATTTCCTTAATTAATAATTTAATGATTCATAAATTAATTTGATTTATTGGCAAAAGAATCCATTTTTGGAATGAGTATTTGTTTGATGGTTTTAATTCTAGCACGTATTAGTTCTTTCCATAGTAGGTTAGTTCAATAATATAACAAGGAAGTATTTCAATAGCAACCAACTCAATAGATATGATCCACTCCTTAATTTCATTTGTTTTCTGCATTTAATAGATTATTGTTTATGTTTCTAGTGTTTTCTTAAGCATTCCTTCTTCAATCTAATTCATGTCAGGCATAATTTCATGGTATGATTGTTCGAAGTTGATCTAGCAATAGTCTCCAAGTTTCAATTGACTATCATCATGGGGAAAGAAAACTTTGATGCTTGAAATGGAGGGATTGTTCTGCTTTCTGTCCTATGATTCCATTCATGTACTAACCTTCTTGTATTAAAAGGGTCAGGTTGATATTTTATATCATGATTGTTTTGAATTTTGATTGTGTACATTTTATGAATTTTTTTGAGAAATTTGAATTATGAACCATCACCATTGTTTGATTACCTCTCTTCCTAATCATTGGGTATTTTGAAGAGGATTATTTGTATGGTTACATATGCTGATTATCTTTAATTGTGAGTGCCACAAAGAGAAAAAAAAAACTTGCTATAAGAATCAAAAGTATTTGATGTTAAAAGCATGTATATTAAGGAAGACCATATTTGATATCTTCTTTTATGGTGTTATGGAATTGAGTTTATTTTGGACTTATAGTAGCTAGGTAAATAGTTTGATGGAACATCATATAGCATCAGAATTAATTATGAAATCATTGAGTTTTCGACCACGATATGCTTATATGATGGATCCACATGTATGTATCTAGTTTTATTGGCTATGAAGATGCTTATAAAAGAGCATCAAATTGAGCTATCTTAGTGTATACTCTTTGTAGATGATGTGGTTCTCATTGGTGAGATTCTTTCAAAATAAAGAAAAAGTGAAATAAAGAAATGTTTAGAAGATTAAAGGCTTAAGATTAGTAAACCAAAGATTGAGCATATGATACACAATTTTAGCATATGCCATATTATTAGTTTTCATTTGATTTTACTCAAAGATTAAGTGATATCTAGGCATATCAGGTTTCTAGTATCTTGCATCTATTATATAAAAAAATGAGTCTATGGATGAGGACATAACTTTTAGAGTTAAAGCTGAGTGGTTATTGAAAAAGTGACTTATGAGTAAATAAGAAAATATCATGGAAAGTTATTGATCATGGAGGAAATCTCCAACACATTTTAAAATGTTTTTGACACCTCTACCACTTCAAGATGAAACCCAAATTACCCTCAAGATGTGTGATTGACCAACACTCCTCAACTTATTCACATATTTTGATGCATCAATTGTTGGTATGAATAATTTTAGATGGAAGAAATCAGCTAAAACAACCTACAAGTTTATACCCATCAGAAACAAATATCAGGTAATAGTGTTATTCAAATTCTTGACCTACATCTAAGTGTTAATTAACAATGCCTAAATATTAAGGCTTCTTAATATTTAGGAATTGAAATTTTGTTTTTCTTAAATTTTGGAAGGTAGCTCCACCATTCATGCCTGGAATTTAGGGTCAGCTGATTGATTTTAGAGATAAAAATTATTTCCTTCATTTTTAACTATTTAAATAAGGTTCTATTTGAATGTAATTATCTTTGTTCTTAATTCAATAAATCGGGATCAACGAATCTATTTTGTGGACAATTTTTTTGGTTTGAAAAATAATTTCAATTTCCCAATATATTTATTTGTTTTGAAGTTCCTGCAGTTGTCCTTCTTTCTTCTTCCTTGTTTTTCGTTAGTAACCTGGAAGCTGAGTCTTCACACCTATAGCTACAATTCCTCCACATTCACCCCACAGCAATCCAACAAGCAGTAGCTCCACCCATTCGAACTTCGATGTAGTTTTTAGCTTCTAGATTTTTTCCAACTCACAGTTTTTTTCTCTTCTCAGGAAGACTGAAATTGTGAAATTGCTCTCTTCATAGGAAATTCAGTGACGAATTGAAGGTACTAGCAAGGAGATAAAGGGGGAATAAATAATTCTATGGAAAGGAAGATAAGTGGTTTTCTAGTTAGAATGTTGTTTTAACTTTGTAATGCTCCTTCAATTTCATTCAACAAACTAGCATCAAGTCCCTAGGGTGTTTTTTTATCCCTTTACGTAATTATGTGAGCCCTAGGTCCGTTGCCTTTGGCCCTTCTTTCTAAATCTTAAATGATTCACTTGGTTGGATCACCCAAAAGGATTGTGGGCAGCATCATGAGATCTTAATTGTCTTAAGTAGTTATGTTGGAAAGTTTATCTATCAATCTTGATTAGTGGTAAGTGAACCTGCATACAAAGTACAGCTCCTAGGGATATCATCCAAATCCACTTTGAAGGACTTCAATGCTGATCCTATCAGGTATATATAAGCTGCTATTAATTTGCTATGTTGTATGAATTTGAGTGCAATATATATGATAATTTTTAGATGAATGTGTGGAAAAAAGAATGGTAGATTAAGCAATATTTATATTTTTTGGATGAGCAGTAGATACAGTGATGAAAACTTGACAGGTGGTTTTAGCATGCACAATGAATTGTAGTAAATGCATTAATTAGTAGGGTGGGTGGATAAAATTGATATTGATGGTTTACACGAAAAAGGGGTTGACTAAAGGTAATTGGAATAGAATACATGTAAAAAGAACTCTATGAAATTGGTTAAACACCTTACAAAATACTAAGTATAAATTATTGTGGATATTGATTTTAGTTTGAATGAGTTTAGCTTGATTAGAAACAAAACTATTTGATTCTTGCTCTATCCAAAATCTCGTAGACTTCTAATCAAGCGCACTCATTTGAAATCATTTTTATTTAATTTTTATATGATTATACATATTATAATGTATTATATACATTTTATATATGGAAATCATATTTTGAATTGAATAAAACTAATATTCAAGTAAGTTGTGTCAAACTTGAAATTGATTTCAAGCTCATGATAGGAGCTTGAAAGCTACTTGAAATTGAGTCGAGGTTATTTTGAGTCTAATCAAATTTTGAGTTAGTTTTGAGAAGGCTAATGTTGTTGTTATTGATGATGAATATGATGACTTGTACCTTGACAACTAATTACATTGGAAGTATTGATGATGTGTTTAATAGGTTTTAAGGTTGGTGGGCAGATGCTGAATCGGTTAAAGTTGGTGGAAGGCAAAAGGAAGCTTTGATTAGCTTAGGATTTTTGAAAAAAAATTCGGTCAAGACTCTCTTGCTGTGGATGGCTAAAATTTTCTTTCTTGGAGAAAGGTGAGAACCTCTAGATCAGAGGTTTTGGATGTTAACTTATTCATAGAGGTGATATGAGGTCAACTATATATGCAGATAGAAAGTGATGGATGTTTTATATGGACTGATCATAATAGGTGGGCATTAGGAGTTAACAATTTTGTGAAACAGATATTACTCATTTTTTCATATTGTTTTAAGTGTTTAAGTTTTGAAATGGTGATCGAGATATATCAAAATAAGTTTAGAGTGGGAGAGAGATTTTAGGAATGTTAGACCTTATGAACCTTAATTATCATTGCTTTGTAAAACAATTGAAAAGCTAACAGCACACTAAAATCTTGTAATATAAGTTTTGCAAGAGATTAGAGTTATTTTTTTGTCATTAAAAATCATGTGATATAAATAATACATGAAAATATATGAAAGAAAGGAGAAACTACATACATAATTTTCCTCCATGGACAAAACAGTTATGGATGGAGAATCATGAACAATAAAGAAACTAGTTGTTGACCATTCCTATCTAGGAGAGTGATTTTCTTAATTTCCATATCTTTTTATTACTTTTGAAGGAGAGGATGTCCAAGCTTTGATTGGGGGTTTATTTTGAATGCTTTAGAACCTTTCAATCTTGCCAATTGAGGGTTGTGGCCAACCATGCAAGAGAAGGATTGAAATCTAGCCTATGTATTCTTATGTGAACATCATGTGATTGTTTTTTAATTGTGTTCTTGATGCAGTAGCCTTCATGAATTATACCGCATTATTTTAGCTCTTCTTTCTATGTTTGATTTATGTATGTTATTTTACATCTTATACTATACCTTAAAGTAAAGTTTAAAATTACATAATTGGGTATTAAGACATTTTTCGTTTGTGCTTTGTGGCATATGCCTCAAGGTGTAAGTCTCGGAATCAACAAATTGCATAAAGGAAGAAATTATACACATATCAAATAAGAAGTAACATAAGTGTTTTCTAACCTATTGACATATGAAAATGTAACATTGACATCTGAAAATGTAACATTGACATATGAAAATGTAACACATCAACATCCTAATATTGTAGAAAGTAATCAATTGCACAAAGTATCAAGTAATCTATTAATATCTTGACCTCTAATCATAAAGAAGTATTATATAAATATCGAAGTAATATAAATATTAAAGGAAGAAATATTGACATAATAATTCAAAATATATTTATTATAATAAGTTTTTCACGTACACTTCAATTATCCAATATCAAGGAATATCATAACAATGGTGGCAGTAGTGGCCAGTGTTGTGTGTGAGGAGCGGAGAAAGCACAAGGGGAGAAGTGCTTGAGTAATGTCCATCCCAAGATTGATTATGTTTGTGTGTTATTTGGATAATTAAAATTTATATTTAATTTTTTACTTAAAAAAAATCTAGATCTAAAAGTAGACACCTTACAAAAAATGCATGGCACTAATGAGGTGTAGGCATCATTGTGATTTGTTCAAAAAGTACTAAGACGGGTTTTTATTGCAAAATTTTAAACGAGGGCTTAAAGAACGTTTCCTCCTAGTTAAAAAATATTTTGGTTTTCTTAGAAACCCTCTTGTAAAACTTGCTAGTGACCAAGAAAAGCTTAAATGAATTATACTTCATAATTTTAGCTTTGCTTATAAGCTTTATTTGTTCCTATTATTCTGCATCAAATACACCACATGCTAAAGAACTTGCTTTTAAGTTGTAAATGTTTTTCGTATTCTTAAGAGCCCTTTTGTTGGACTTGCTAGTGCCAAGAAAGGCTTGAGCCTATCTAAGCTAAAAGTTGTCATTGTTAGTGTGGGATGAACTTGATGGTGAGATGGCGCTTTTGACATTGTGGTGGCTTGATTGATGTAGGTTTTGGAGAGATTTTTAGTGGTGATGGTGTGACTCTTTTGCTAATTTAATAGAAATTATCTTAACAATGTTTCAAGATTTTCAATTCTACCATCAATACAATTTAAAAGTTTATTAATCATCATGATGTTGGAGAGATAAAAAGTTTTGGGCCCCACTGATTAACAATTTTGAACAAAATTTTTCTCTTTGAAGAGAATCCTTCTTAAATTCCTTGAATCTTTTAGGGTTTGCTTTGATACCAAATGATGATGAGGTGTATAAGAGGTCTTTCAAGGTTGGTAGGGAGGTGGTGGAAGGATTAAGGTTGGCGAAAGGCTAAGGGATAATGTTGACTATTTTAAGCTTTTATATAATTACTAGAATAAACTTTCTTACAGTGGATGATTAAATTTTCTTTTATGAAAAGGATAAAGACTTTTATATCAGAGGTTTGGAATATTAGCTAATTAATTGAGGTGATTTTAGGTCAATTGTATTTGTAGGTTAAAAAGTTATAGATTTTTAATGTGGATTAATTATAATAGAAGGACAACGAGAGTTAGAATTTTGTAGATGTATTAGATTTGAAGTTTGGGATTCTGAATATCAACGTAAGCGGTATATGCCCGCCTTAAATTTTGTTAGAGATTAATGTTATTTGTTTCATTAAACTATGTGGTATAAATAATACATTAGCTATGAAAAAGGTGGGAAATGCACATAGATGCTTTTCTCCAAGGCTATAGTTGTCAACCATTTTATTTATGGAAGGAAACAAATGAGAAAAATACAATATTAATAAAGCTAGATTTCTACCATCATTTTTAAGGAGTGTCAATTATTCTTGGGATATTTTTCATTATTTTTAAGGTGGGGCTATCTAAGCTTTGATTGGATTTGATTGAGGGTTGATTTTGAATACTTTCAAACATTTCAATTTTGCCATTTGTGGGAGGTGGGCAACATGCAAGGAGGAATTAAAATCCATCCTTTCATTGCATCTTCTTGTTTGATCTTCATGTGGTTGTTTCTTTAAGTATGTTATCTTTATACATTTAGTTTTCAAGTAATTTGTTTGCTGATTTATAAATTTTATAAATTTTTTAATGAAGGTTGTGAGAGTATAATTAACTTTAGCGACTTTAATATCTTAAATGAAAATGAAGAAGTTTGTTTTATTATCGTATTAGTAAAATTGAAGTTGAAGAGGCTTTAAAGAAAATGAAGTGTGGAAAAGTAATAAGATATGATGATATTCCAATAGAAATGTGAAAATGCTTAGGAGATCAAGGAATTTTTTGGCTTACTAATTTTTTTTGTTATTCTTTTAAAGATTAAAAAGATGTCTGATGAGTGGAGAAAGAGTTTATTGATTCTTATTTTTAAGAATAAAGGTGATATACAAGAGTGTGTAAATTATAGAGGAATTAAGTTAATATGCCATACATTAAAATTATAGGAGAAAGTAATTGAGCATAGGTTGCGATGCGATACAAAAGTTTCTCAAAATTAGTTTGATTTCATGTTGGATAAGTCTACTATGAATGCTATACATTTGTTGAGGTTTGATGGAGAAGTATAGAGAAAGGAGAATCTACATATCATATTTGTTGATTTAGAGAATGTGTATGATAAAGTTCCAAGAGAAGTGCTTTGGAGAATTCGAGAAAAAAAAGGAGTTAATATTGTTTATATTCAGGTCATTAAGGATATATATATTGAAGCTACTACTTGTGTTCAAATAGGAGGATTGACCAAGTATTTTACTTAGGGGTGTGCACTAGTTGGTTCAAATCGAAAAGCCAAACCGAACCGATGTTATTTGGTCGATTTGGTTCAGTTTTAAATCTCACAGTTCGCTTTTTGGTTGTAAATGCCTAGTTATTCAGTTTTCGATTTTTGGTTCGATTTTTTTTTTTAAAAGATTGGATAAACCGAATAAACCAAAATTAGTTAAAAAAAGTCAAATATAAATATGTAATTTTGATTGTAAATGCTAAATTATTTGTATAGATTTATAGATTTCTACTTGACTAAGAAAATTTTAATATATAAAATTTATTAGATTGTTTTAATTAATTAGTTCATTAAAAAATATTTTTATTTTTATTTTTATTTTTATATACTATTTGGTTTAATCAAAAACCTAACCGAATAAACCGAATTATAATTCGGTTGGTTAGTTCGGTTTTATATATTATTTGGATGGTTCAGTTATTTTAAATTATTTGGTTCGGTTTGTTCGGTTTAACAAAAAAATTCAACAGAACCAACCGAATCAATCGAATGCTCACCCCTAATTTTACTATTTCAGTTGGATTACATCAAGGATTGATTATAAACCCATATCTTTTTGCTTTAGTTATGGGTGTTCTTATTAGACATTTGATGTATGCTTTTTGCGGATGATTGTTGATAAAATACTAGAGATGGAGTTCAAGAGAAACTTTAGTTATGGAGGTCAATTCTTAGAATCTAATGGCTTTTGTTTAAGTAGATCTAAAATCGAATATAAGGAGTGTAATTTTAATTGTAAAAGATCTAGTGGTGGGGTTGTGACATTGGGTGATTAAGTAATTAAAAAGAGTGAATGTTTAAGATATCTTGAGTTGATTGTTCAAATTGATGGTGAAATAGATGGTGATGTTATTAGTAGAATTTAAGTTGGATTGTTGAAGTGGAGGAATGCATCTGGCCTGTTGTGTGATAGAAAAGCATAGCGTAGATTTAAGGAAAAATTTTGTAAGATGGTGATAAGACTTGCAATGATTTATGGAGCCAGATGTTTTGGCCAATAAAAGAGAAATATAAAAGTAGGTTTAGTGTTGCAGATATGAGGATGCTTAGGTGGACGTACATGTGTGTGTGTGTTTGTTAAACTTGAGAAGACTTTGTTAGATAGTATAAAAAATGATATCATTTTATTAGAATTAATTGAGCATTTGACACTTAACATGACACAATGGAGAGGAAGGATTCATATGTAGTGGGTAAAGGCTTGTTGTTGTTGATGATTTATAAGCTTTATTTCTTTCTATTAATCAACATCAAGTGTTGGTAGCTTCACTACTTAAATGTGAAAATTGCATGTGATAGTTAACTTTCAACATTTTTATTGTTAATAATGTTGATAAATTCCCTACAATTTTTTTTATTTGATCAAAATTAGTTGGGATTTGAGGTATTTTAGTAAAATGATGGTGACTATGCTTACAAATTCTCAGTACAAAAACTTGCTTATACCAAGGAAAAATTATAATTGAACTCTTTTCCACCTTAAAATCCCAATGTCTCATGTAAAGTGAATGTTGATTTTATGTTGGTATTCAAGTATTGCTCAAAGGCATTTATGTGACTAAGGGTGTGCTTGGGGCAATTGCAGCTGTCTGAAAAAGCAACAATGAAGTTGTTGTAGAAAAGTTGTTGTCAAAAAGCTACTGTTGCTGAAGTATGCTGTTGTTAGGAATATTTAGTTGTGAGATAGCTGTGATGTAGTTGTTTGTGGTAAAAAGATTGTAATGCCCTCATATATATGCTTGGATGAATTTAGATATATTAACAATTCTATTATACTTTATGATATTATTAACAATAATTTTGATGAGAAGTATAAAAAACTTTTTTTCAAATGTGCTTTGTAATTTCTTTAAACAACATAAATATAACAAGCATAGTTATAATTAATATTTCCATGATAACATTGATCTTAAACTAAAAACGGTCAAGCCTTCTTGCTATGGTGTCATCTTAAGTAGTTCGTTGGACTCGTTGTAAGCTAGATATATCAATTTCGGGATCATCAATCCATCTAAAATAATTGTAGTCATCCTTTGTTATATTTCTTGGGCACCGATAAAATCTTCTACCAAAATTAGCTTCGTTGTGGCAAGTGAATATAACAACAATACAACTTTTAGTAGCAATCTCATACTTAAAATCAAGCATAATAATCAAATACTACAATAAATTTCAATCCATTTAGGGGTGTCAATTCGAGTTTATTGGTGGAGCTTGGGTCTAACCTGAAATTGGCTTGACCTGAAATTGCTTGACCTAAACTTGGCTCTAATATTATACAGGTTGAAATCATGACTCAAATTGGACCCAGTTGACCCATTTAGACATGTATTTTAGGTCAAATTTAAGTCAAACTTGAGTTTGTGGGTCATTCTCGAGTTGGTGGGTCAACCTAACTCAACTCAAAAAATTAGATGGGATAGGGTACTTTGACTCTAACCCGACTCGAAAATTATTCGGCGCAACTCAAAATCAAATTTTTCGGGTAGAGTTCATGGCCTATTGTCGGATCGGTTCAATTATTGACAACTCTAAGTCCATCTACAATCTCAATTTTTATCTCAGAATAAACTATAAACTTAATGAAGAAATGTATTTATATTATCTATTTACAAGCAAAAAAGAAGTGAGTCAGATTACTTTCGGCAAAATTATATTTTCAATACAGCTAATAAGATTAATAAAATACATTTAATGTATTTATTAAGGTATCAATGATTTGTTGCATCATTTCATCTGCACCTTGCACATCTTGCTCATTATAATGCACTATTAGATTACTCTCTAACATCGATTGGCTCATGTAATATTGATTGTTTTTTTTAATAGTTTTCAATATTTTTTAAGTTGACCCTATTTATTCTTCAACTGTGTAAGAAGGTCAACCTGATTACTTTTTTTCCATTGGAAAGATCCTTAACCGTTAATTTAGTGCTCGAACTTGAAGGCGAATAAATGCTTAAGCTAATTGTTAATAATGTTTCCATCCACACGCATCCCTCTCCTCTCCCATAATAATGTTTCCATCCACACTTCACACCACAACTAGCTCTTTCATGACTAATCACTCGATTCTCCCTGCCTGATAGCCATCACCGCTTGATCACCACTACATCGCATGCCTCACCACTCTAGTTTGCTTCCCCTTTGTTCAAAAAACTCCAAAAACTTAGCCCTAAACCTTGTGTCCTTGCACATGAAAGTTTCTCCAAAGGTATATGTGTAATGACAAGTAAAATTACCTCACAAATAAAGTTTAAAATTACACAATCGAGTATAGAGGCATTTTTTTTTGTCTATGAGATAAGGTGTAAGCTTCAAGGCATTTTGAGACGTAATCCCCAAAATTAACAAATTGCACAATGTAAAAATTATTATGCACACATCAAAGCCCAAAGCAAAAAGTAATATATTAATATCCTAACTTATTAACATATTAAAATAAAAAATATATATATTTATATCCTAATATAGTAGGAAATAATAAATTGTGTAAAGTCTCAAATAACATATTAATATCTTCACATCATCATGATGTTAGAAGTGTTATACTAACATCAAAGTAAAAGCTAATGACATAACAAATCGAAATAAGTTTCTCTCTCCCACTCTAATTATCTAATATCGAAGTGCAAGTATCACAAGTAATGATGGTGGTGGTGGCCAGCACGGGGCATGAGGAGCAAAGAGTGCATGAGAGAAAAGGCTTATGGTTAATGGTCATCCTAAGATTGGTTGCTTGTGTTATTTGGGTAATTAAAATTTATATTTGATTTTTTTTTAAATATAGATTTAAAAGCGTATGCTCCTCAAAAATTGAGGTGAAGCTAGCCTTGAGGCGGGCTTCACATCATGTGTGGCGTAAGCCTCCTTGTGGTTTTTTAAAAAAGGTATTGAGGTGGGTTTTGAAGCGGGCATTTTATTGTGCAATTTTAAACACGGCTCACAAAGATTGTGATGATGATGATCGATGTCATCAGTTGGTCGTCTGTAGTCCTTAGGGTAGTTAAACACATCCATGTTGCCCAAGCCCAAGTTCCTTTGGAGGTCTTCTCAATTGCCAATGAAAGATGTGCGTTGAGGAGATGAAAGCCTTATATTGAGTTTTTGTTAGTTATTTTGATAAAGTAACAGGGGCTATTTTGGGAAACAAATAAACTGAATGCAGAATGTAGAGAATGCAAGGGCCTCCCTTAGGTTATGAAACATTAGGTTCTGGTGATGCATAAATGTTTATTTTCCATCCTGCCAAACGTAATTGCTTTTTGAAGGTATATAAATATCTGGACTGATTGCTAAATGTTGTTGTACAGGTAGACTTGGTACTTAATGTTGCCTAGTGATTGCTAAATGTTGAGTCAAGCATATCGATGTAAAATTTGAATATATTAGGTTGGACATGTTAAACTTTGGAAACACAAAAGTGTCTAACATATCTTCCAACCTAATTTTATTTTAAAATTGAACTGAAACTTTGGTCTTAAGAGGAACACTAGGAGGTAAAATGCAAGCTATTTATATTGCTGAAGTTTGATATATGAAATGGACATGTTGAGGATTTTAGTAAAGTTAGATTGAATATAGGAATAAATTTTGTAACATTTGTCTAGAGCTCTTGCTGGGCTTACAGTTTGTCCTGGTCATGTTTTGT
Source organism: Cymbidium sinense (assembly GCA_021442155.1). NCBI lineage: Eukaryota > Viridiplantae > Streptophyta > Magnoliopsida > Asparagales > Orchidaceae > Cymbidium > Cymbidium sinense. The sequence goes on along the minus strand of CM038233.1, from coordinate 52,747,452 downwards.
GTGAATGACAAAGAAAGCCTGATGTTTTGTACCAATTAAGTCTAAGTATTTATTTGGATTCCAGTTCTTTTTTACTCGAAGTTAATCATAAGAAGTTTCTTTTTTCCCCTTTTTGAAGGCCCATAAGTTTTATCTTACACCAAAATCAATTTTATTTTACAGGAAATTATGTTAGAGTTTCGTGCTGGTAAGATGGTTCTCCATGGAACTCGTGTCATTCCTGATGCCCGCAAAGGGCTTGTAAGAATAGGAAGGGTATGCATGCCTACCACACTACCTAACTTTGTCTAGGAATAAAGAAAAAAAATCTATTTACCTTCTTTTTTCTCTGTTACCTTTTAAGTGAAATTTAATTTTTCTGCCAGGGTGAAGAAGGATTAGTCCATTTTCAATGGCTTGATCGGACACACAACATTATTGAAGATGTATCCTTTCTATTTCACTTTATTTATTTTTAATTTTTTCGCTTATTTCATTTGTTTTACTATTTTTTCACCTCTTGAATTGTTCTACATTTGTTACAAGTTGCTGTCAGTCTGCTATTTGTGTGTTCAGTTGTCACTAGTTCCACACATCTGTTTTATAGAGGAAACTAAATAAATTGAAATTAACTTTTCGGATAGTTGTAAAATTTAACTAGCTAAATTATACCCTTCGTATTTTAAATTTTTTTACTAGGTATACACGATTTTATAGATAAAGTTAACATATCTGCAGTGTTAGTTTCAAATTTATCTATATTGCTATTTACTCTTATCTCATAAACTTTGGCCTTTCACCTTTGGTTGAAGTAAAGAATTCTGTTACACTTTTTATTTTACATATTTAGATATTTTTAATGCTGCATAAATTTTTGGGATTTAGTAAGGTAAAGTCATAAAAATAGTCATGAACAGATTTAGTTACATACAGAATCATTTCTTTAATGCACCAATGAGCTTAAGTTTTGGAGCTCGGACAGTATACTCTTTTAAGTTAATGTAAGATGGGTAGTATATTTCTTGACTCCCAACATGGATTTAATGAGTCCAGGAGAACTTATTGTTAATAAAACACATGATACAGGATTGTTTTATTTTTCACATAAATCTTGTCGCTTAATTATCTCTTTTTTTTTCTGGTATCCAATTTCTTTTGTCCTATTATCTTTTTTTCTGTTGAAACTATGCTTCCTTAAATTAATGTACTACAGGACCAGATCATCTTCCCAGATGAAGCTGTTTTTGAGAGGGTATAATTTTTTTTTCTATATGATTCTATGGGTTGGTGTTCTCTCAATTGCTTCCTTGCAGCATGCATTTGTTTATTATATACTCCGATCCTTGTTTCTTACACAGGTGGCGCAATCCTCTGAAAGAGTTTACATTTTGAAGTTTAGCTCTGATAATCGGAAGTTTTTCTTCTGGATGCAGGTCAGTTCTTTTTAGGGAAAATTATGTGCATATAACTGTAATAATACCTGTTTACAAAATTAACAAAAAAAAAAAACTATGTATTTGTGCTTGTTGTGATTAAATCATTGAGAATGAAAATTGATAGTTTGCTTTAAATTTTGAGATTTAGGTGGAGATTTTGCAAATCAAAGTTGGGTTGGCAATTTTATAAAGGAGAATTTACATACATAGCACACAATTCTTATATATTTACATATCATACACCTAAACTTTCATATTTACATAAATATCACCCAAATCTTTAATATTACATCATAAATAGCACTTTCATTAATTTTTTTAAAAAGTGAAATGCACCTTTTCATGAATTGGAAAAGTGCTATATTTATAACTATCAAATTTTAGGTGATACATGTGTAAATGCATAAGAATTAAAGAAGTTGGGTGGTAATTTTATTAAGGGATATTTACATATATAACACACAATTCTTATATATTTGCATACCGAATATTTAAACTTTCATATTTACATAAATTGCATCCAAATCTTTAATATTACATCAATAATACTATCATTAATTTTTAAAATCAAATTTTAGGTGTTAGATATGTAAATGCATAAGAATACATATGTTTTGTATGTAAAATCTCCCTTTGATAAATAGTGAAAATTTCGTTTTTACGCATGAATTGCCCTCTTCGTTGTATAACTTCCTTTACTTGTGCCTGTTTTGCTGAAATTGAAGCGCTTTACAATCTTCACTGAAAATTATGTGTTGTGCTTTTGTGCTTTACATCTGAGCTACTCATAGGAACCAAAATCTGATGGAGACATGCAAATATGTAACTCAATCAATTCCTGTATTAATCGTCCTTTAGGTGCGTTGTGTCATTACCATTGGTGCGAATTTCTGTCAGTGTTTCTACTAATTTAAATGCAATTTCAAATTTTCTGAAGATATCATTGGTGAAGATGAGGCTGAAGCTTCAGTTCCTATGCACATGTCTGAGATTTCTGAAGATACAGCTGATGATGATATCTCATCAAGGTATGCTGGAAATTCCAGCTAGGAGATGCTTACATGGCCTGATACCAATTTACATTATTTTCTGTTCTTTTGAGAATTTTAAGTTTTATTGCCTTTTCTATATATATATATATATATATATTTGGAAGGAGTAATAGATGCTCTTTAATTGGCTGGGTATATATTATTTTTCAGGTGTTTGAATTTGTGGGATTTGAGTATTCTTGATCAAAGGCATCATTTGGAACATTGACCTCCTATTTCTGTCCCTCGACTATTTTTGTTGTCTTGATTTAATATAAGCATTTCATAAACTAAGTCTTACAAAATTTAATATGAAGTCAAATACTTACAGACAGTGCATAATTTCCATTGGTATGTAAGAGATCAGTCAAACGCTAGAGTTTATTAAAAACTCTAAAATTTTCACTCATGGAGAAGCTGCAAGATTTTCCTTTTTCAGGGTTTGATCCTGTGTGTGTATTGTATCAGGACTTCCTGACCAAAAAAAGCGTTTAAAACTGAGATGATTTACTGCCTTTTTTGAAATACAAAGGTCTAATTTTTTATGACAAGCGTGCAATTTTTAGGCCATCCTGATGCATTTTTGTTTAAGATGTTCTGATGCAATTTTTTTTCATTCTTAGTAAGGGAAAATTTTCATTACTGATGTGGAGATTTATTGTAGAAAAATATTTTGTGTTTGTAATGATTTTCTACCACAACAATAAGCCTTTAACCCAGTATGTGGGTAGGCTACATGAAACCTTTTTGTGTCCTATTAAGTGCCATATATTCATTTAATCCTTTTACATTAAGGTTATTTTTTTATACTTTTTAACTAAGTCTTCTTAGGTCTACCTCTACCTTTTAAATATATGTCAAATCTAATTCATTTACTCTCTTAGCTGGATCATCGCATGGTTTTTTGTGTGACCATCTAAGGCGACTCTCTCTAGCCTTATCTACCATTGGACCTACGCCAACCTTTTTACATATATATTCATTTCTTAATTTGTCTTTAAGTGTAAATCCACTCATCCACTTGATCATTCTCATATCTACAACACTTAATTTTATGCTTCTCTTTTCTGGCCAACATTATATTCCATAAGGTATTGTAGGTGTCACCATCATTTTATAAAATTTTCCTTATGTCTAAGTGGTATTTTTCTATCACACAATAGACCCGATGTAGGTAACTTGAATAGATATTGTATCCAAGTAGCTTAGCCTTGTCTGCTAGGGGCTTTTCGGGTGTTTTGCATTTTTCTTCGCTTTGCGATGATCCAAAAAGAGTTTGTAACCCAATAGCAGTATCATTACATGCTCTTGTTTTTAGCATTGGCACGCCTTCTTTCCTTCTTAGAGTCTAATCGCTCCTCAGCATCATTCACCTTTTAGCATGGTAGGAATCGTGATTCTTTAATTCTATTTCAATTTCCTCTATCATTTATGTTTACTTATATATAGGGCTCATAACTGTCGATTACGATGTTTTAATTGAAATCCCACATCTTTGGAGTTTTGAGTAGGTGCGGGTTAGGAACAGGAATGACTTCAAGGAAAAATCAAAGCCAAATGGCTTGTGTATTGAAAACTCTTATTCCCATGGCTCCTTTTGTAAACTCCACTCGTTGGTTGACTTTGCATGTTCAATAAAATAAGAAGTAAAAGTCGTTGATCAAGGGGAAGGTGACCTACAGGGTGGAGGGAATCAAAAACTCTGTTTTAGGGTTTATGCTGTTTTGAAGGCTGGGTGGGGCTCTAAAGCTTCTCCTTTCCTATGAATTACCTACGTGACCCCCTCTTTCTTAACAAAAACAACAGTATGAAGAAAATGATCGTAAGCTTATTTTCACTTGTAATCTTAACTCCAGCCAACTTAAGGAAGGACTTGAAGCGTGACCATGACAAGAGTCAATCCAAATTCTTATTCCATTTTTAATTGATTTATTTCATCCTGATTACTTTTGGATTTGATTAAATTTGTCTTGATTTTCAATATCTCGTACAAAAGTACATACTTGGGCTATTTAACTCAGAATTATATGTTCTGCCATCTTTACTTACAAAGTGAATTAAAGCTTCTATGACATTAGATGCGGTTTTTTTGCTCGATCCTCTCGAATAGGTGGAGTTTTTTCTTTAGTTTTGTAAGACTTTGTGGCCGAATGATCTATGATAGCACATGAATAGCTATTGGTTTAGTCAGTTACCTAAGATAGAGAATACTATTGGTTAGATACTACACATCTAATTGGTTGAACCTGAGAGATAACCTTTCTTTCATTTAATTTTTTTTCATTTACTGAACTAAAAAAATGATTACGAAAAAGATGCGTGGAGTAAAAGAATTTGTTATCTACTTTTATTTCTATGTGCAGTTATTTGATTTTTATTCAAAACAAATGATTCCTACTTGATCACGAAGGTTTGGAAGTTTTCTATGCCAATTGCTTACCTTAGACTATTACTTTGACTCTTCAAGGCCATGAAAAAAAGAATGAAACTAGCTATAGTGAGATTAGGAAAGGTTTGACTTTTTTATTCGATGGAAGCTCTGATGGCTTTGTTACCATTCCCCCTAACTTGTCTCATCTGGAAATGGGAAGGATGGGGCAATTATCAATCTATCTTTTTTTTTCCTTGATGAAGACTACAAAATCCTAAGAAAGAGACAGCTGGATTGGAACTATTCAAATGCCTTAGACCATATAGTGAGGTTTGCTTATAGGCTAAAGCAAATGTACAAGAGGAGCTCCCCCCAACACCCCTTGCTTAGTCTTGACCTCATTGCATGACCTAGTAGCTAGTTAGCTACTATTATTTAGCTCCAATGCTTGTCTTATGCTCATCCTTGACTTCAAGTGGGAGATCAAAGGAAAGTTGTAACTTCCCACGGCTATAGTGAAATATTTATGTGGCATTCGAAGAAAACTTTGATAGTGAAAGAGCCATGAAAGTTTTGAAAAAAATAATATGCTTTTTGAGGAAGGATTTTTCTATTCTTAACACACCAACTACATATGCACAATCCGATCTTGTCTGGGAGTTCACTTTAGATGTATTAGTTAATTTTCTTCCAATGGTAGGTCTCTAAACAAAGGCACTAGATAGCTTCAAGTGGGTAAGAAAAAGGCACTAGAACAAAGAAAACAACATTATGTTCTATTCTCTAATGCGTATATATGATTTGAGTTTACTTAGCTCTATTTTAGAGAATTAGCGAGGGGGAGAGAATGAAAGGAGTCGGATTCACACTAATCAGAATATCTAGAATCCCAAGGAGAATTAGAATCCACATGGGGAAGAAGGGAATGAGTTATCAACAACTTAACTGACAAATGGAGCAGCTAACTAAGCTATGAGATAGCAGGGGAGAATGGCTAATAGCATTGCAAGCCTCTTCCAGAGACCAGAACAAGTCGTCAAGAGAAAAATAATATACGGAAGCCCATAGGGCCTATTCAGAAGAGAAGAAAGCGACAACTAAAATAGTTAAGACAAAAAGCTCGACTTAGCTAATGAGAAAGGCAAAGATGAGGAGAACTCGGTAACTTTAGACGAGATGAAGGAGCTAAATTAAACAACTCATCATAGAGAGTCCTAAATTAAACCACTCGACATAGAGGGTCTCACTCTGAATAGGGGAAGTGGCTAGCTAGCCTTTGAGGGTCACAGATCGAGTCATTCTTATATTTTCAGATCCATTCTTCTATTGGATGATATTCATGGGGAATCTACTTCTAGCATTAAAGCAGAAGTAAGGCGCTAGTAGCATTGATTCATTTTCCGATCTTTCTTTGTCAAAGCTAGAAACAAGAAAGCCTTCATTCAAGCAAGACACACTCAAAGCTGTCTTCCATCAACCAACATAAGAACTCACTATTTATATACATTCTTGGCTGTCTTTGGAATAACTACTAAGCCATCAAAGAAGCAAGCCAACTCAAAGGAATAAATGAAAGAGGATCTCCTCAAGCTCGAGAAAGTAGGAACCAAACCACTATGATTGGCCAAGAGCATTTAGCCACTATACCAACGAGGTTACGAATTGGAAAGGGAAGGAAGTAAGGCACATAGCATTGAGGAACCTATCTTCTTGATTCTCCAATCTCCGTACTATGGGAAAGAAATACTACCCCAACTTTCTTTCCTCTGTTCAATACATAATGACTAAGGTGAATTCTATTAGTTCATCAATGATCAACAAGTATGATGATTCTAATGATAATCACCATAACGTTGATCTCTTATTAATTGATTATGAGTAAGTTTATCTAGATTAGAAGCAAATTATGCAAAGAAATTTAATTCTATAAATTGAGCTAGTTTTACTTTGGATTTGTTGTTTCATGGCTTTCATTTGAGTTTCTGATCTTATTTTGGAAACATAAAGACTTATATGAATACCAAGCTTGATTCTAGCATTGAATAGATCGACGGATAAAAATCTTTATTCATCTGAATAGAAATTACATTTGTAAGAATATAAGCTCAAACATCTCCAGATTGAGTTTGGTAAAGCAGTCATACTCCTTTCACTTAAATGAGAGCTTATTTTAGCAGCTCTTTTCAAAAGTCGTGAATGCTAATAAAAACATCTTCTGGATAAGCTTCACGACTAGGGGTCTTCTTAATAGAATAGACATTTGATGATTGGAGAGATCATCATAAATTCTTAAAGTATGTTATTCACGCACAAAATATTCAGCTAGAGCTGCTCCCTTCTAAGGAACGAGATATTATAATGTAACAGACGAATTTACTATTTCGGTTACCACAATAGTGTATTCCATTACCCCTCCTTGGAAAGTAGTCACTACCTGAGCCACATAAGATGCCTTTTGACCAATAGCTACATAAACACATATCACTTTTGTCATTTTTGATTGAGAATCATATTTAAGGCTATTGTTATTTTACCAATTTGTTTGTCTCCAAGATTTCATTCTCGTTGCCCGTGTCTTAATCAAGTTGAATAGATGAATTGAACTATTATGATTCTCTCACTATTGAATCAGATTCCATGGAGACTAGCTGAAATAGCAGCTTTGCTCCTAGTTTGCCTTGCTTGGCTCCTTTGCTTCCCTTCCAACTGGCTTGCTTGCAACCGTTGGACAACTACTAGATTCTCTCTTAGGAAATGAAATTATTCATTTATCGAAGCAGCTAGACCGTAAGATGAACTTGCAAAGAGAAGAACCTATCTGATAATAGTCGATTTTTGAACAGAGTCAAAGAGACACTACCATCTTCACAAACATCCTATTATTTCAAAGAGAATAGTATATATGAAAAGAGCAAAGACTTTACTAGATAGACTTGATTGAGAGAGACTAGTCTACTTTCTATAAAGAATCACATTCTTTTCTTAGAACCATAGGCGCTAGAAGTAGATCGTTCTACTCTCGCTTCTCTCATATTGAATCTCAAATCGATCTTTGCTAATAGACTTGGTTAGCTTAGAATCAACTCTTTGGCCACTAATGCCGATTCCTTGACTGATTGCTATCCTAGCTCTTTTAACATTTGCTCTATCCTAAACTTCCTCAACCAACGCATTGATTGGACAAAACGAAGACAAGGAACTAGCTTGCTCGAAAAGAATGGATTGCTTTGGAGAGTTAATGGTACTGGACTGATAGCGGTGAGAGGGGGAGAATTGGCTTGGCACATTGGGAATCAAAAGCTTAGCACGGTAGGATATGAGTGGGAATCAAATCATTCCATGTTCACTCTTCGGCAGTCATAGATCTCATTCATTCTTATCTATTCTCTTTTCTCACACATCCAATTCTAGTCCATCTACTTCTTTTATGGATTCATGTGCTATATCCTAAAAATAAGGAAGTATGACTCTATCCATTCCTTTCATTGTCTAGGTGAAACACTTCACACCTTAGAATTATAAGGTGGGAAAGATCTAGCAGCATTTAGAATTCTACTAACAACATCCCAATCTATTTTACCATCAGTTTGAACAATAGACCCAAGATATCTAAAACGTTCACTCTTTTTAATGAGTTGATCATCCATTGTTACAAGCCCGTAACAATCCCGCCACTAGATCTTCTACAACTAAAATTACACTTCTTGCATTCGATTTTAGATCTACTCAAATGAAAGCCTTTTATTGAATGTAAATTTAAGCTGCCTCATTTGATTAAGTTTATTCCATATATTAAACTTTCAATATACAGTCATTTCTTGTATATTGCTTGAATTTTTACTTTGGTAACCCCTATGATAGAGCTGGGAACTTGGTTGATCATACCATGGCTGGGGAATTGACTGGTGAAGTGACCTCATCAGCTGGACCTGTAAAACTGGAAGATTTGCGACGAATATTAAGAGATATCCAAACACCTGGTATAATCCTTTTTTTTTTTTTCAACTTATGCTTTGATTCTTCCATTCTTATTTACTTTTTTCATTGCCGATTTGCATTTATGCAGCTGATGCCATTGAAGATCCAGATTCAGGTAAAACTGCTTGCCTACCCACAGATTCAGCAATCTTAGTTACAAAAATAAAGAGAAATTTACATACATTGCACACAATTCTTTTGCATTTACATATCTAACACCTGAAATTTGATATTTACAAATATAACACTTTTCTTATGTATAAAAAGATGAATTCCACTTTAAAAAATTAATGATGGTGTTATTTTTGATGTAATATTAAAGATTTGGATGTTATTTATGTAAACATGAAAGTTTTAAGTATTAGATATGTAAATATATAAGAATTGTATACTATATATGTAAATGCCCCAAATTTAATATTAGTGATATTTTTGATGTGTTGTAAAAAATTTTAAGGTTTATATGTAAATGTTAAAGTTTATGTATTAAATATATAATAATTATGTGTACACATGAAATTCTCCTAAAAATGAAACATCAAAGAACTCATTTTTGTTCAGGTTTGGGTTTGGGAGATATTTTAAAGCCTGATCTTCTCTTACCATTGATTGAATCATTACCGTTAGAACAAAGATTAGCCTCATACTTGCCTGAGGTATGTGCGGCCATTTCTGAATATTATTTGAAACTTCTATGGCTAAATTACTGCAGATTCTCATTGTTCCATCTTCTTAATAGGGTTCATGGAATCCTCATGAACTAATGGATTTGTTGCAGAGTCCACCCTTCCGTCAGCAAGTAGATTCATTCAGTCATGTAAGAAATATATATTAATATTTAATATATTTGCTTATTCTTGTGAAATTTATATATTTCTTATAGCTTTTGTAGTCTATTTTTCTCATTTGTTTGGTGATATGGTGATCAAACTGGCAATTTGATAATAGGTTCTTCGGACTGGACAGATAGATTTATCTCAGTTTGGAATCAACCCAAGTAAATGTAAGTGTATATCCTTTTTAAAGGGGTATTTACTTATACATAACATACAATTTTTATGTATTTACACATTTAACACAAACTTTGATATTATCACATCAAAATTCACCACTATCACATACTTTTTTGAAGTGAAATATATTTTTTTATGCTTTGAAAAGTACTGTATATATAAATATCAAATTTTAGGTATTAGATATGTAAATGATAAGAATTTTATGCTATGAATGCAAATATTCCTTTTAACGTTTTTTTCACATCCCAAGATATTAAAATAAAAGCAAAATCTAAACTCAATATCTTAGTAATAACTTCAAATGAAACAGAGTTGTTTTTGTGTTTTTTTTTTTTTTCTGACCTCTGTTACAGACAACTTCACCGTACTCCTTCCTGGAAGCGTTGGAGGAGACGGTCTCGGGATCGTCGGAATCTGGCAGAGAGCCAGATTCAAGACAGGACGAGAGCAAGGACGCTCATTCGCAAAGGTGCAGCGATGGCGGCAATGCGATGGACGAAAGCTGATGAAACAGAGCAGCCTTATGGCCATGAATCATACAGTGCCAGTGTGGTTCTTTACTGTGTAATTCACCAAAGCTTCCCCCCATTTGGAGTATATATATTGATCAGGAGAGTAGATGAGCAGAAGAGGTTGGTGTGAGGGACAAACTTATTCAGTAATGATATTGTTTTCAGTTATTGTTATGGTGTCATCTGTTGAGTAATAAAACTTTATTTAATGCGCTTTTTTATGTTTGAGATTAATTGTTATAAAGGTGAAATATTTTTTATGCATTATTGTGTTTTGTGTGATGAGGGAGAAGTTGAGGATGATGTGCTCATGTTGTGATTTATTTTAAATTTCACTTTCATTAAATGCTGTGGGTTTGGCTATTGAGCTCTTTGGCAATATTGGTAAATTGCTTGTTTTTTTTATTTTTCTATTTCAAATAATTGGAATGAGAAAGATTTTTATTTATTTATTTATTTATTTTTGAGTTTGATTAGCTTTTTAAATTGTATATTTGGGGTTTTTATGTTTGGAGGGTGAGATTATATGCTATTTTTATAGGTAAGTTTTGAATTATATTGCATATTTGACTGTGGATTTGTATTTATGGCAACCTTATGTTTTGAATGATTTTCTTTTATAGATAATACTAGTTTTTTTTTTGTGTGTGTTTTGTTTTTGTTTTTTTTTTTTTTTGAAATTTTAAAGTTTGACTTTTGTTCGGCCATGAACATTGACTTTTCTTTGTTGAATTTATTTCAAATGAAGTTAGCTAAGATTATGGTTGCAAATGAATTGAGCATTTGATTAGTTATTTTGTGACTCATTTTATTAGAATTTATTTATGATTGATTGATTAACTAATTGAATGAGTTTGAATATTTTTATAAATAATTGATTATTAAAATGAATAAGTTTGAGCCATTTGTCATTTCGTTCTTTTATATTCATGAATTATATTGTTTAAAGTTGATGAATAAGTTTGTTAAAGAGTTTGATTATGATTTGATTAAAGTTTGCTTGTGAATAGTATCATTTAAATTTTTATTTGTAAGGTTTAATAAGCTTTAGTTGATATATAGCTTGTATATATTTTTTTAATGGCTTTGCTTTTTAAGGTTTGATCAAAGTTTATTTATTTATTTTAATATGTTGCATCTTAATAGGCTCTCAAGTCTTTAGATTTAAGAGAATTTTATAAGATGGTGGTAAGACCTGTAATGATTTATAAAGTACAATATTAATCAATAAAATAGAACATAAAATTAAATATTGTCGAGATAAAGATACTTGGATAAGTTTACACTTAGCGATAAAATGCAAAATGAATTTATTCGAGAGAAGGTTGGAGTAGTTTTAGTGGTAGATAAGATTCAAGTCCTCTTAGATAGTTTGGTCATATAAAATGTTGGTTATGATGATGACAAAATAAATCTTCGATTTGATTTATATTAAAAAGGTAGAGATAGATTTGAGTAAATTTGATTAGATAGTATAAAAAATGATTTTATTTTATTAGAATTAAATGAGAATTTGATATTTAATATAGGGCACAATAAAGAAGAAGAATTCAAGTAGCTGACTTCATGTAGCAAAATAAAGGGGCATTTACATTATATATATCTAACATTTAATTTTTTATATTTAAATTAAAAAAAATGCATCTTTATTATTTTTTAAAAGTAAAATATGTCTTTTAAGTATAAGAAAAATGTTATATTTATAAATATTAAATTTTATGTATTTGATATGTTAATATATTAGAATTATGTGTATGTAAATTTTTTATTACATAATTGAGATTTCAAAGCTGAAGCAATGGTAATATTTATGTTTATGTTATAGAATATCAATCAGTAGTATTGAAGCCTATAGCTGAATATAAATAATGAGAAGTTTATTTTTATTTTTATTTTTTTCATTTTGTTTTTGACATAAACTGGAATTATTAAAGAATCATGCCACAAAACAAACTGAATCACATGAAATTACTGTGGATGTCTGCTCTTCTTTAACAATTTCTTATGATTACTCTTTTAATTGACTGCATAGATGGCCAAATGACATTTTTCTTTTGTTTTATTTTTTTAAAGTAAAAATAAATTAATTTAGATTAAAAATAATGAAAATAATTTTTAATATTTTGAGTTTTTATAAAAATTATTACCATTACAACTTGCCATCTATAGCTATTACATCTTATTAAATGTCATTCTTGCTCAACTGATGATCATCATCACTATATAGATTAATTTATTCAAGACTTAATAAAAATAGTAATATATTTTTAAGATATCAAATTTATTTTATTTTAAATTAAAATATAGATAAAATCAAACAAAAAATTAAAACAAAAAATGAATGTGTTTCCTCATATCCCCTAATTAAACATGATTTTAAAAGGAAAATTTACAACATACCACACAATTTTTATGTATTTACATGTCTAACACCTAAGTTTTAAATTTGTACATATATAAATCCCCAATCTTCAATATCATATTAAAAATATTATCATCACTATTTTTTAAAAGTGAAATGCACTTTTTTAAGCATAAGAAAGTGATGGTGATGAGTAACCCTTTTAGTGAGATAAAGTGATATAAAATATTATGGATCTTTAGCTTAATATCTAAAGATGAGATCTAGAGTTGGTGAGATGTTGAGGGGCTTAGTATGGTCCTCTAGTGGAATTTTCAAGACTAGCTTAGATTGAGCTTGTTTGGACTGATTTGAAAGGTCTCTTAAAGAACAAGAGTTTAGGTAGGGTAAATGGCTAGAGATAAATATGTATGAGTAGCTTAATATGTGTTTTAGTGACTTTAAAGTAGATGGTTAAGTTTGGTGGAGTTGATAATGCTATGAGGGGTAGGGAACGAGACTAGGTCTTAGTTTCACCTAGTTTGGACAAGGGGTTTTAAGTAAGGCTTTAGAGTAGATGTGGAGCTTGGAATGGGCCATGGCTAGTCTTAGAGGATGAGAAGGGTGTGGAGTAAAATTTTAAGAAAATTAAAAAAAAATATTAAGCAAGAAAAAAATAATATAAAGTGGGACAAAAGATAATCACCTAATCTGACCAAAGAAAAGGCAAATTTGAGCCACCAAGCACCAAATTAGGGAAAAGAGCAATACTTCACTCAAAAATATTTCATTTAACAACTAAAGTTACAAAGTATTTCAACCCATATTTATAGGCATTACATAACTTTAGGACTATCACTTTTAGAGGAAAAAAGTGGAGGGTAGGGGGTTGGGGGGCCATTTATGAAGGAAGTATTTCAACCACTCAATTTTAATATCCCCTTCATATCATGGTCAGTTATAAAAGCTTCTAAATGAGATAAAATATAAACATTTAAGATGTTTTAGAATATGGGCTCTTTATTGGACTTTAGCTTGGGCTCTTGTAGTTTGACTGCTTTTTCTCTTTAGCCTTAGCTCTTATAACTGAGTCTTTAGTTTAATTTTCTTCATAATGTGCTACATCAACTCCCTTGGCCTCAATTGAACTCTACTCCGTTGAGTTGAAATCTAAAAGTCTTCCATCTGTTATGGGGCTAAGGTCTCTAAATTCGTTCAAGTCAATCATTATCAATAAGTGGTTATTATTTCAATGAACTAGAAATTGAGGCTCAATAGTTGAATCAATGGGCATCATTTTAACAATGATATAATCAACTTCCAAAAATGATCGATTTTGTAAGTGGAGAACTATTTCTCTTGCCAAAGAGTAGGACTAAACAAGTGGAGATTTGTTAACTCCTTCATATAATAGAATATCTTCAATATTAATAACTAAATGAATTAACATATCAATAGACAAATTAAAGTAATAGGCATTTGATCCAATCTTTTTAAGTATTTTGAATGGGCCACAAGCTCTTATATTTCTTGAATTTGGTAGTTTGGTATCTCTCAAGACGGATGCAAATTAAAACTCAGTCATCTTTTTTAAATTCTTTTGTTAATCGATTATGATTCATGCTAGAAGCATATTTATCATTATTTAAAGCAATTTGTTGTCTTGTAGTGTCATGGAGGCTTTAAAAGTCTTAAGCAAATGAGAATGCTGAATAAGAAAATGCATGAGATGGGATGTTGGCCACATCAATGGGTCTTTTAGGGTTATGATCATAAACTATTTTAAAAGGTGAAGTTGTGGTTGTTCTCAAGATGGTGTTGTTATATACAAATTCAGCTGTTGGTAAATGTAAATCCCAATTACCTAATTTTTGTTTCCTACTAAACATCTATGTATATTTTCTAAGGATCTATTTATTACTTCAATTTGCCCATTAGTTTGAGGGTGAAAAGTAGATGAGAATTTGAATTTAGTGCTAAGTAATTTCCATAAAGTCTTTTAAAAGTATGAAACAAATCTAACATTGTGGTCGGATACCATGGTTGAGAGAAGGTCATGTAGATGCACAATTTCCTTAAAGAATAGTTTAGATTGCCAATATGAGAGGCATCACTAGTTTAGCAACTAAAAAAATGAGCCATCTTAGAGAACCTATCAACTATCACAAAAATATTATCATTTCCTTGAGTTGTGCGTGCCAATCCTAAGATAAAATATATTGATAAATCTTTCTAAGGTTTATAAGAATAAGTAAAGCAGTATATGGACCAGATTTTCGCTTAGTGGCTTTAGCTTGTTTATATGTGAGACATTGGGCCACAAGTTTTTGAACATATCTCTTAAGAGATGGCCAAAAAAATTGACTTTTCATTAAACCAATTGTCTTATCTTTTCTAAAATGACTAGCAATTCCTCTAAAATGTAATTCAGTAATCGAAAGCTCCCTAAGAGAGGATCTAGGGATGTAAAGTTGTTTTCCTCGATAAAGATATCTATTAATGATAGAGAATATCCTCTTTAGAGTTATCGATTTGTCTAAGTGCTTAGCATAGATTAAATGAAAATCAAGATAAGTTGGGTACTCATCTCAAATTTATTCAAAACCTGGAACTTTAAATTCTAAAAAAGTGATAGTCAATGTTACTCTTGATAAGGCATCAAGCTTGTTTTCAATTCCAGACATTCAATCCATTTAGCATGTCTATGACTACCTTCATTGGGTGTTTATGGACTTAAAGGCGTGATGATCTAAGTTAATAACTAACTCTATGCAAAAAGTAATGACGCCAGTGTCATTGGGATTGAATGATAGCATAAAACTCTATATCATATGTTGAATATCATTATTTTGTCTCATTAAATTTTTCACTAAAGAAAGCTACAGAGTAATTTTCTTGACTTAATATTTCACCAATTCCAACCCATATGCATCACAAATTAATTCAAAAGTTTTAAAGAAATCAGGAAGCTTAAGAATAGGGCAGAAGTCATCAAAATTTTAATCTAATCTAAGGCTTTTTGAGCAGCTGGAGTTTAACAAAATTTATCTAACTTCAATAGATCAGTTATTGGAGCTACAATAGTGCTAAATTTTTTTATGAATCATCTATAAAGAGTGGCTAAACTATGAAAGCTCCTTACATCTATGAAACTCTTAGGAGTTGGCCAATCTAAGATTGCTTTAACTTTAGTAGGGTCAAGTTTTATGCCATTTGTGGAATTAATGAACCCTAAAAAATCACCTTAGTTTGTGTAATTGAAATATAACTTTCTTTCCTAAGGATATCAAAAATTTGTCTAAGATGTTGTAGGTAATCTACTTTATTTAGGCTAAAAATTAAAATATCATTAAAATATACAACTAAGAATTTTCTATGAAGGGCTTAAGGACTTAGTCATTAGTCTCATGAAAGTGCTAGGGACATTTGAGATTCCAAATGACATAACTAGCTACTCATAAAGCCCATCAAAGATCTTAAAAATAGTTTTCCATTTATCTCCTGATCGAATTCTGATTTGATAATACCCACTTTTTAAATCAATTTTGGAGAAAATATTAGCCCCATAAACCAAATCTAGCATGTCATCTAATTGAAATAAAAAATTTATATTTGATTGTAATCTTATTAATTGCTCGACTATCCACACACATTCGCCATATTCCATTCCATTTTAGGTTATTAAAGTAGGGACTATGAAAGGATTAAGACTTTTTTTTTTTGTATAAATCTCTTCCTAAGTAAATCCTCAATATGCCTCTTAATTTTAGTATGTTCAATAGGATTCATCCTATAATATGGAGGATTGGGAATTTGGGAGCCAGGAATTAAGTCAATAGCATGTTAGATGGTTCTAAGAGGAGGTAATTCATCAAGAAGTTCATCTGATGCTACATCACTAAATTCAGAAATAATGGGTGTGATCACATTGGGTATGTGATTTTTATTATTGTTTGGGGTGACTTCCTTTACATGTAAAATATAAAAATTTGTTGGATCATAAAACTCTTTTTGTAAACTCTCATGTCCTACAATTTTTATCTCAAAGATTAAAGAAGAAGACAAAGTAGGTTTGCAAGGATTATAATTAAAAATAATAGAACTATTTTCACTAATAGGGCTTTTAATTATAATTAATTGAAGTTTTGCTCTTTTCTTAATTGTGGGTTTTGGTAGAAGGGCAGAATTGGATTTATAGGTGATAAGTGGTGTTTTCTCTAAAGGCTTGATAGGTAAAAGTTTGATAATCATGTTATTGTGTTTAAAAATATAAGTATTCTCCATACTATAATGTCACATTCAAATCATATAACCTAGTTCGTCCCAATAAAAATAAGCAATATCTATAGGGAGGACATCACACCAAATTTGATATTCATAACTATCAATCTTGATGAGAACCAAAAATCTACTGAAAATAGGGAGAGAGGTATGATTGCCCAACTAATGTGAAAGGAATCTTTGTGAAGTTCAGTTTTTAAGTTGGCTCTAGTAATTATGTGAGCAGAAATGATGTTCATTATACTTTCACCATTTATGACTAACATACATCTTTTCTCATTCAACAGAACATACATACTAAAACTATTTTCCTTCTCCAATCTTCAGCCTCATTCTTACATACTGTAAAGATCTCATTTATTAATGTGAGGTTCATCTATAAGTTTTTCATCAGACAGTAGGGTGTCATCATAAGCTTATTATAAGTCATCATTTGTTGGTTTCTCAATCTCTTCTAAAATAATATTTGAGCTTTGCATTTATTTTATATATGTATTTTCTTATGACATATAAAACATATTATATCTTTAGAGTTCTTGGAGCTCCCATCAATAGGAACTTTGAGTGGAGTTATGTTAATGGTTTGACTAGGTCTAACGGGAGACCTATGAGTTGGATTGGCTTGAATTTGACTCTTTGATCTTGAGACAATAGTGGATTTCTTTTGATGTTCACTAATAAACATAATGAAAGGCCTCATCCAAAATTTGAGGGTCAAACAATTCAACCTCATTTTTAAATTCAGTTCTGAGTCCAATGAGAAATTTATTAGCTAGTTGTCTATCATTACCAGTACATTCAGTTATAGAAATTAGGTTTTTAAAAGTATTAAATATTCAGTTACATGAAGATTACCTTATGTCTCAAAGTAAGTAGTTGACTGTGTAGTTTCTTATCATGATGTCTGGGATAATATTTAGCTCTAAGCATTTTCTTCATTTTTAGCCACGTTAGGTTGGTCCTACCTAATCTTTGCTCTTTAGCGAGTGTATTCATCCAATAATTTTTTGCATGCCTAACCAACTTCATCATAGCAAAAGTTACTCTTTGGTAACTATCCATTCTATGCCAATCAAAAAATTCATCCATTTGAACCAACTAATTTAAGAATTTATTTGGGTCATGGATGTCATCCTAAATAGGTGCTTCAATTTTAATTCTTCAAGATGGGTCATTATAATCATCAATATTTTTGTGATAGTCATCTCTCTTTCTATGTTTCTATGGATTGGTCGTCTTCTAAATGGTTGTTCATCCCCCAGATATAAGTAGGATTCTTCTTCTTTAGGATTGCATATGGATGTAGGAGGTGGAGCAGAATTTTTAATATATAGCAATTGATTCATTATGGCTTTCATTTGTTTTTTGAGTTCAAGCATTTGAGCATTACTCTTTTAACATTTCTCTGAATTTTACTTTATTATCATAGATCCTAAGGTCTAGTGCATCCACTAACCGAGTTAA
The DNA here is from genome assembly GCA_021442155.1 of Cymbidium sinense. Taxonomy (NCBI): domain Eukaryota; kingdom Viridiplantae; phylum Streptophyta; class Magnoliopsida; order Asparagales; family Orchidaceae; genus Cymbidium; species Cymbidium sinense. Next base: position 52,729,043 of record CM038233.1, on the reverse strand, counting down.
CTTTTCAATGTGATCTTGGGTGACTAATTTCGGTGCCATAAGATGATTTTAAAATGTGAAGAGAAAGATTAGAGAAAAAAATGCAATAAATGAATATATATATATATGCAAAAATAAAGTGAGATTCAAACTAAAAGAACTTCCAAGTGAGGAGAGGGGAATAAAGACCACTTATGTCCCAAGCTCCCTTTAGGCAATTTAGGTCTTTTTGTCAAAGTCCTTTTAGCCTTTAAAACACCTAGCTTTATGCACATCTATTCTTATGTATGCAATTTTAAAAATATTCCTAGAACAAAAAAAGCCTCAAGTTATTGAGATAGCTAATTATTTAAAGTTTTGATAATTAAACAATTAGTTTTATCATAAACAACTAACATAGAAAATAAAGAAGGTTATATAAAGTTCCAATTATATTAAAGTATGATTCAATTTTCTCAAAGTGGACCACTCCCTTACCAAGGTTTTCACACAAAAAAAATATTTTAAATATATTCACACAAGAGATATTGGCTAGGTTGTATGGTGGAATTCACTAAATTAGATTTTATATTAGCACCATAGATTTGCAAGAAATATGCCAATTATCCAAGTAATTAACATGAAATAAAAATATCATAAAAAAGGATTAACTAACCTCAAATTTATTGGAGTAACTCATAAGCTTTTTAGGGGCAAGCTCACCATACAAAAATCCCCTTGTTCAAAAAAAAAAAAAAAAAAAGACAAAATTCTGCTTCTTCTTAGATTTTGCTCTAATACCAAATTTGATGGTGGTGGGTAACCTTTTTAGTGAGATTAAGTGGTTTAAAATATTGTGGATCTTTAGTTTAATTTCTAAAGATGAGATCTGGAGTTTTTGGTGAGATGTTTAGGGGTTTAGTATGGTCCTCTAGTGCAATTTTCAAGACTAGCTTGGATTGAACTAATCTGGGCTGATTTGAAAGATTTCTTAAAGAATAATAGTTTAGGTGGGGTAAATGGATAGAAATAAATATGTATTAGTAGCTTACTATGTGTTTCAGTGATTAGGAGTATATGGTTAAATTTGGTGAAGTTTATAATGGTGTCGAGAGGTAGAGAACGACTAGGTCTTAGTTTCCTTTAATTTGGCCAAGGATTTTAAGTAGTTCTTTGGAGTGGATAATTTTAGAGTATGATAATAATGTAGAGTAATACTTAGTAAATTAAAAGAAAAATATTAAGCAAGATAAAAATAAATATAAAGTGGGATAAAGGATAACCACCAAATCTCACTAAAGAAAAGGCAAACTTGAGCCACCAAGCATCAAACTAGGGAAAAGAGCAATACTTAAAAATATTTCATTCAACAACTAAAGTTACAAAGCATTCAGCTCATATTTATAGGCATTATATAACCTTAGGGCTATCACTTTTGGAGAGGAAAAAAAAAGCTTGGTGGTCATTTATGAACAAAGTGTTTCAACCACTCAATTTTAATATCCCCTTCATATCATGGTTTCCATACAAGCTTCCAGATGAGATAAACATATTAAAATATTAAAATATTAAAATTAAAATACATTTAAGATGTTCTAGAATATGGGCTCTTTATTGGGCTTTAATTTAGGCTCTTGTAGTTGACCAATTCTTTCTTCTCTTGCTTAGGCTTTAGTCTTAGCTCTTGTAATTGGGTCTTTAGTTTGATTTTCTTCATTATGTGATACATTAGAAAATATTAAATAAGTAAATATTCTAATTTTATGTGTTAGATATATAAATACATTAGAATTATTTGGTATGTATATAAATCTTTCTATTTTTAGAACGTTTTGGTACTCATTCTCACCCTTCTAATTTTCTCTCTCCAATTAAACCATTCTTAAAAATATTTTTTTATTTTTCCCTCACACATATTGTCCCTCTTCTTTTTTATCCTAAATATTTTATTTATTAAAAATCGGGAACATGATAATTATAGGTGCATAGGCAAGTTATTAATTATAAATTAGGGGAGCATGAGCTAGTTATTGATTACGTTGATATGATTTTGATTATAGATATGGAGATCATACGACGAGTTAAATTCTATATTTTGATATATGAGTGGTATGATCTGAAAATTCTAGCTAATCTTGATGTCAGTGAATCGATTTAAGTCTAGATTAATCAAGAGCTTAAAATATAATTAAACTTTTGGATATCAGTCGGCTCCTAAATATGGACTATTTATAGTCAAATCGAGCGTCTTGACGAGCCGGATCTAACAAGTCCAAGATCTCTTAATTCTGACTTTATTTGAGCATTCAAATACTTAAAATACATCAGATGATTAAAGAAATTATTTTGAGCCGATGGATTGGATTTTTATTTTGCAATTTATAAATGCCCTCAAATCTATAAATAGTCTCTCACTCTTTACATGAGGGGAGGCCGAAAGTTAAAGATAAGAAAGAGCTATGAGGCTTGAAGATCATTCAAAATAATGTCTGGGCGGATCGTCGACCACGCCCGGTCATCTCACCGCCGGCCATCACCACGCCGCCGGTCCTCGCCGCCGCTACTGGCCACACCACCGACCACCGTCGTTATCGCCATCACGCCCATCGCTACCATCGCCGACCACCGTCCTCGGTCATCACCATCGACCACTATTGTTGGCCACGATACGCATGGCCCCGCTACCGCCACCGACATCGTCGGATCATCACCGATACAACCGTTATTTCATCGCCGTGCCAACTCGCATACCCAAACTACCGGCGATAGCTGTTGTCGATTCGAGATTTTGTGGTCGCTTTCTCGCCTACAACTCGTAATCTCGTTATCGAAAACTTAAATTGTTGTTCTCCAAAAGATATGGAAAATTTTTTTCAGCGGATTTTCCTCTTTTTGAGTTTTTCACGTAAAATCTTGAGTTCTTCATTTTCTTCAAATATCTATGTGTGTCTTTGGATTTCTCAATAAAATAAAAGTTTTATTCTACGCAACAATGAAAGTAGCAAATACTAAATTTTCTTTAAATAAATCAAACTATATATATATATATATATATATATATATATATATATATATATATATATATATATTATATATATATATATATATATATATATATTAACATTATCGATTTATTTATTTATTTTGTTCTATGCACATCACACAAGATTGCTACTTGCATGAGAAAAAAAATTATGATGTAGCCTATTATTAAGAGAAAACATCCTTTTTGCAAGTAAATTTTAATGGTTTTAAGAGGTTGTTGGTTAGTGATTATAAAAAAATATTAAATAAAGTACAAATCTTGATGTGATTTTTAAGTTATAAATTTTTAAAAATATATTTAGGATCATCTGTCCACTAATTTCAATGAATTATTAATCAAATTAAATATCTACCTAAGACAAACCTAAAGACATTGAAAGTAGTCTAATCGGAGTCCAAGTGAGCTCAAATTAAAGATTTAAAATGCATTCAAATTTTTAGGATATTAATTAAAAAGTGAATGATCTTTAAATCTTGCATCCTTTCAATATATTGTCTCAATAAAAAGAAATCAATAAGTTTAAGATCACTAAAATTTGAAGTACAAATATGTCTTATAAAATGATTAAAATAATTAATAGTTTATGATTAAGAGAATTAATACAAGTATGTCTTATAAAGTGTTTTAGGATTTTGACTATTTTTGTCAAAAATTATATTTTTAAAGGTTATAAATAAAACATCATTCTTTATATAAGGATCTAGACATGAGTTTGGAGAGAACTTGAGATGAAAAACTCCAAATCACTATCTAAAAACCAACATCAAGCACTACTAACAGCTATCATCATTTAAGAATCATCATTTGCTATCATCATATTGTAACTATTACTTGATCATCATCATCTAATCTCAATTATCTCATTTATATCATCATCATCCAACTAACATCGCTCGACTGCCATCTTTACCTTCATTATGCTCATCACAATCACATATGAAGAAGCTAGAGTTGAGTGCATTGCTTTGCAAGCCTATGTTCAATAAGTAAAGGGGAGATCAAACTCTCATAATCTCCATAAATATAGTGGATTACTTTTTCTAAGCTAGGGCTCAAGATTTTATCCATTTTGTGGTTTTTCATAAAATTTTTTTTGGTAGTTTCTTAGTTTTTCTCTATTATCTATGTGTGTGTACTTAGATGTTCATGCAAGGCTAAATTTTTTGTTTTGTCATCATGAACTTTCTAACATATAATAGTTGGATGATCTTAAAATGCATGCACTTAAGAAATACAAATTAATTGAAATGCATTCAATTTAAAAATATATAAATAATATGGTTGAATGCAAATCAAATTTATTAATATATTTTTTATGTTTATCATGATATATTTCAAATATATTAAACATATTAGATGATGATGGGATATAGTTGGGCATGAAGAGCAATAATGGCTGAGGCTATGACAAGTGATCTTAGTTGGGGTGATAGAGATGGCAATTAGGAGATAGTGGTGAGATAAGAAAGTAAACATTTATAATAAGTGCTGGTGGTGGGCGTTAGTAATGTCAACATGAAAATGGGTAGCCATGAAGATAGTGATGATAGTGGTACATAAGAACAATAGTGGCTAAGGCTATGACAAGTGATCTTAGTTGGGGTGATAGAGATGGCAATTAGGAGATAGTGGTGAGATAAGAAAACAAACATTTATAATAAGTGCTAGTGGTGGGCGTTAGTGATGTCAACATGCAAATGGGTAGCAAGGAAGATAGTGATGATAGTGGTACATAAGAGTCGATGATAACGATAAGCAAAACAGACATAGGCCAAGAAGATGAAGTTATGGGCTGTGAGTTTTTTCAGCATTAAAATTCACTAAATTTGACCAAAATTTAAATTCATCAAAAAATCAGCATTATGAGGTATTTCAAATCATCTACAAAAATGATTTTCATTCAATTTGCTTCAAATATATACTAAAAAAAATAACAATCAAAACTCATGCATTTCTTTTATTCAAATATATACTAAATAACCTAAAAATATTCAATTATATATATATATATATATATATATATATATATATATATATATATATATATATATATATATATATATATATATATGAGATAAGTAGGTCAACAATGGTGGTAAATGGGGAAGATATAGGTGTATGCAATAAGTTTATCCTATATTTAGAATTTACTTAATTTGGGTGAATTTCAAATGTGTAATAAAAGGTATTTGGAGGTATTCCAAACTATTTACACAAATACTTTATATTTAATTTACATCAAAATAAACACCAATAAGATCTAAATCATGCATTTATTTTAATTTACACTTATAATAGACCATAAAATAATAGATTTTCTATATTTTTTGAGTTTATAAAACAATACATTCTCAGTTATGTCTCATCCATGCACTATTTAAAATCCTCATCTATTACATTTATATATGACATTACAATTTCTTACATCTCATTTCTTATATACTAGTGGAATAAAAAGAAGAATTGAGCTATTAACTTCACTTTTTTGTAAGGTTGACACCTATCACTCTTTAGACTTAGGGTTAAATTTAGGCACTAAGGTCTTCCTCACCTTAACACTAGGACACATCTAGTGATTGGGTGGAAATCCAAACCAACCCAAAGACCAAAGGACTCGATCTAGTGTTGAGTTCTGAACCAGTGGACCTCACTTAGCCCGACTGACCCAAATCCACATATCACAACCAAATTAATTCTAATCCAACCTTAACCTTAAACAAAACTCAATCAAATACAAGTCAAACACCTTGATCTTTAAATGGGCTACCCAATTAGCCTAAGTTAATCTATTTAACACATTTAGACCATCATGATCCAAACCCTAATCAAGTTCAAATTGATAACAACAAACCAACCATACAATAGGCCAAACATCAATAGGACCTAAACTAAACTGGGTCTAGTTTGACTAATTGACTCAACCAATGCAATGACCTATTTGGGCCTTGAGGGGCAAAATCCAAAACTAACATAATCCACTTGAAATTGAACTTATCCAAACTATTTGAAACCTTAATTGAACTTGGTTGAAGCTTAATTAGAATCAAATTTGACCAATTGGTTCACCTAGGCTAAGTTAATCCAATTGAACCTTATAGGCCCAAAATCAAATTCAATTCAACCCAAAATTTAAAATAAAAAAACTAAATCATCATAATAAAAACAAAATTGAATTGAACGCTATGTTCAATTCAATTTCAAGTTTGTTTTCAATTTTTGTTCTATTTAATATGATTCACTTCGATTTAAAGGGTTTTTAATTTGAGTTGGATTGATAGTTTGATTTGAATCATTAAAACATCTATAATTACAAAAAAAAAATCGAAACATTATGATTCCATTTAATTTAATCTAACGATTGCTTAATAATAAAAATTAATAAGACTTATAATTAGATATATTATTTTTAATCAATTTAATTTCATTTATTTTAATTTAATAAAAATTTAAATCAAATTAAACCAAATAGGTCAATCAATCTATTTTTAAATATTATCATAAAGTTTATTATTCACTAAGTATTCTGATTTTCATATATTTTCAATAAGATTTGAAAAAAAATTTATTAAACCTTGTACTATATTTTTAAAAACAAAATATTAAATTTTAATTGTAATATATGATTTTTTAATAAATTTTATACTTTAAAAATAGATTAACGTTATTATTTTTTTATCATTTCCATATAAATAAAAAGCTAATCATTGCACAAAAGAAAAATAATAGGTTGAATCATTAGAATAGGCTAATAAAACTTTTTAATTCTCTCATGGATTGCATGAATTATTTACTTTTATGATATATAGATAAGTAATTAAATATTTTATAATATTTTTTAACAATATTATTTTATTCACATATTCATTAAAAAATAAAATAATATAATATTATATTATTTTAATTGAATGGTAATTTAAAATTATTAACATAAAAAATATAGCAATATATCTAGAATTAAATAAACACGTAAAGTTAAATCAAGAACAGTTTATATTAGTTTTTGGATTAATTTGTGCCTTTAATAATTAGCAGAATAAATGCTCTTTTTCATATATTGAAATTGCATCTTTTCATGTATAAAAAAAAATGAAAAAAATTGTAAATATCAAGATTTTTATGTTAAATATATAAATTTAAATTTTAATTAATTACAATAGCTAATATTCCTAATAACAAACAAATATACTAATAATATAACTAGAATTGAAGGTATAAATTAATTACAATTTTAAATATATAAATTAAACTTAAATAAGATTATATAAGTAAACATTAATATAAGTCAAACATAAATCTCTTAAATAAATTTTAAATATATTTTTTCAATTTAAGAATATCATTGAACAAATATTTATATTATGTGAAATAAACAAATATATTTCATGTAGCTTTTAACTTTTAACAACACGTAATAACCTAAAAGCCCCTGAGAACAAACAAATATTAATAAAATAATTAGAATTAGCAAAAAAATATTTATCATAATTTCCTTATACTAGTGATGGATATCAAATTATTTATCAAATTATACAACATTATAAATTATTAATATAATCTTGAATTTTTAAAATGATTATCTATACAATAATGATAATTTTTAGTCTTAAAATATTTATTACTCAATTATATAATGTACAAAATGGCGAAGGGCTACAAAAATAGCCACAGGGACCTCCAGAAGCCATTTCCCAATCATCACCCGGCCTCAAATTTTAAATGGAAATAGAAAGCCAATTAAACCAAAAGACCACAAAGACCACCCGATAAGACTGGTTAGCCTCAGACTGAAAATCTAAAACAATGGTGGAGAAGTAAAAAAAAAATTACCTTAAAATATTTTCAGCTTCCTCTTCCTCCTCATTTCCTGGAGATCAAAAAATAAAAAATACTAAAATAGAAAAAAAATAGAATAAAAATAGGAAAGAAATACACATTTCTACAATAAAAAGACAATTAAAAAAAAAATCTGCAGAGAAGAAGAGATTTGTTGGCGAGAAAAGCAGAGGAGAAGGTGAACAGCAATGGAACAGGAGGCTGGATTTCCATTGGTGGCTGTGGCGATCAGTAAGGATAAAAGCAGTCAGAATGCATTGAAATGGGCGATCGATAATCTTATTTCTAAGGGGCAAACCCTAATTTTAATACATGTTAACACCCATGCGTCAGGTAAGCCTTCATTGCATTGCTCTTTGATGTTTCTGCAGTAAAAAAAAAAAAAATCAGTTTTGTGTCAATTCTTCTCTTTTAAAGTTCACGAAATAAACTCTGAGATTCTCCAATTCAATCTCCGATCATATAAATTGATCCAAAATGATACAAAAATGACGAGATTTAGTCCTCGAAAGATCATTTTGGAACAATTTTGTTGAAGGAGTGCGAGATAAATGATTAAAAAACAAATTTGATCAGAAATAGGAGACATCACAATTTTGTTTTGTCTTCTATTTATTATTCAGATTGTTGTATATTTATGATCAATTGTCTTTTTATATCATTTATTTTATACTTTTGATATAAATTTGTATCAAAAGAAAGTATTTTTTTCAGAATTGAAGCTCCAGAAAAGTTGGAAGTTTACAATTTGGTTTCATGATCAGCAGGATGTATGCCTTTATGTTCTTTAACTGTCTTCTTCTAAAGGCAGCTGATTCATTAGGAAGAATAATATTTTTCTGTAAAAATTTAAATAATGAGAACCAGGAAAGCCAAATAACTCACCTGATATACCATACTTTGTAGGTTCTCATCAATATGACCCATCCAATGGCTACAAAGGAGCAGAGGAACCTCATATGAAGGAGCTCTTCCTCCCATTTCGCTGTTTCTGCACAAGAAAAGATGTCAGTAACCTTAAATTTTTGAGAAAAAATAACTCATTTGAATGATATTTCTTGACATGAAAATCTATCAAATTTGTAGATAAACTGCAAGGATGTGGTGATTGAAGACCATGATGTGGCAAAAGCAATGGTAGAGTTCGTGTCCCATGCGGCAATTCAGAAGCTTGTTGTTGGATCTTCAGCCCGCAATGGATTAATAAGGTGATTAATGGTTCCTCTTCCATATAAAAAGAAAAAAAATAGAAGAAATTACAGCGTTAGCTAGTGTTTGCACAGCACTATGCAGTATTCAGAAGGTTTGACTGAGAATTCTTTCTTATTAGAAGATTTAAAGGCTCAGATATCTCCACAAACATTTCCAAAGGAGCACCAGATTTCTGCACAGTTTATGTTGTCTCCAAAGGAAAGTTGTTATCAATGAGGAATTCAGTCAGGCCAGCGCCGGTGCTGTCGCCGCTCCGAGCTCAAATGCAGATCGAGGCGAACATCAAGGCTGATCATATGGATTATCAACATGAGTTGGGAGTAAAAGGTAAATATGAGAGGCCTGGTTTTGTTTGATTAGTGTTAAGTATTGAATTGAAAGTTCTTTTGCCATCCTCAGGTGACATGACACCCAAAGCTCTATGGTTGCATGACGAATCCATCAAGTGAGTTTGAAATAAATTTGAGATTTGATCATTTCAGTTTCATGAACTTTGCTTAAGAGTGAATGAAGGGGGGATCTGAATCTAGATCATGGAAGCTGAGTAAAACAAAAACTAAGAACTACCATGAGATTGGGATTAGAGAGCTATAAAGGAGTTCTGAAAATATAGGAAATTTACTGTCTGCATATCACCATCTACCAGTAGAAGCCATTTGGAGCGTGTGAATTCAAACTGCTGTAATGTAACCTGCTGGAAGATCACCCTAACATTTGCATGGAATTAAATCCATGCCATTGTAACGGTAACCTCCATGTAAACTCGGCTAGAAAAAATAACTCTGGAAATGGTAATGAACTAGAAAAGTTAAAAGGAGTTCTGAAAATATAGGAAAATCCTGCTATGGTTACCATGGTAGTAGCATATGACTAGCAGTGCAACAGAAATTCATCAATTTCCAGAATAAGCTCAAAAATATCAATCTTCGTTAGGAAAAAAAAAAAAAAACTGAAGTTTTTTTTTGTGGCTAAAGTTATCATTTTGAGTTTTTAAGTAGCTTTAAAACAGAAGGCAATGATTGCACCATCCTTTTTCTTCGCAGATCACCATTTACAAGAGGAATCCATGGAAAGACCCATACAGATTACTCACAAACTGAGACAGACATTTCATTTGTTAGCTCAGGGAGGCCAAGCATTGACAGAGGATTCTTACAAAGGCTTTCCAATCATTCGAGTGGCCATGAACACAGCTCTGATTCAGCACGGACACCGATGCGTTCTGTCGATTCATACTATTATGGAAATGAATTCTCTTCCAACTCAGGCAATAGCAGCTCTACATCGTGGACATCTCAAAACATGGTAAAGACGCTACAAATGCTTTTTGATCCTTACGTAGTTTCACCTCAGAATTGCATCTTCTCAAACTCACTATTTCTCATCTCATTTTATCAGGCATCTATAACTACTTGAATCATGTTATTTATGGCCTTAAGGTCCTCATTAAGTAATATCTCATAACATCAACAAACCAAATAGGTCTAAATAATCTTCAAAATAACTTGTAATTATGTTAGCTTAAAATACAATAAGTAAACATTAAAAAGGACCATACCTGCAGGATGATGTAGAGGCTGAAATGAAGAGACTAAGGTTGGAGCTAAAACAAACCATGGAAATGTACAATACTGCCTGCAAGGAAGCACTCATGGCGAAGCAAAATGTAAGTGTGTTCTAAAACTAACTTCAAGTTGGCATTCAATCTCCTAACCAACCCTTATCGTAGGCCCTTGAACTCGACCGGTGGAAGAGGGAAGAGGAGCTCAAACTGGAAGAAGCTCGCCTGGCAGAGGAGTCAGCCATGGCTCTTGTGGAGAGAGAAAAGGCAAAATGCAAAGCAGCCATGGAAGCTGCACATGCACAGCAGAAAATAGCAGAATTAGAAGCACAGAAGAGAAGAAATGCAGAGATGCAGGCGCACAAAGAGGCAGAGGAGAAGAAGAATGTAATGAAAAGTTTTATTCCAGCGGTCAGGTATCGGAGGTACACAATAGAGGAGATTGAGACGGCTACAAAACACTTTGCAGAGAGCCTTAAAATTGGTGAGGGAGGCTATGGCCCTGTATATAGATGTTATCTAGATCACACGCTGGTAGCAATTAAGGTGCTACGGTCGGATGCAGCACACGGAAGAACACAGTTTCAGCGAGAGGTAGACAAATTCCATGCTTCAGTCTCTGCAAATATAGCACTAATAATATTGCTCTTACTGTATGAGATTTGCATGCATGGATAAGACAACAGATTAATTTTTAGATTTAACACAACAAAATAACTTAAAGTAACAAATTTTCCTCTTGCTAGTGGGAACAGGTTAAATGACCAATAGAATTTGGTATCCATAATAAACATGTAAAAATTGCCATAATTTTTTTTGTGGTAATTGTGAAGCAACAGTTCAAGTAAAATTGTCACCATATCAGAATCATTTATAGATCATTTTGCTCTTTTTGTCATCCATGAAAAGCCACGATTAATGGCAAAAATAAAATATAAGAATCAAGGAATTCAACATTCAAAATTTTATGACAATGTCGCAAAGATGAACAAAAAATCAAAAGAATCAAACTACGACCATTATTTCCATCAATTTAATGCACTTCTGAAGTTCCTAGAGATGATTTCACAACAAGGCCTTTCACTGTGCTAACTCTCATTTACAGGTAGAAGTACTGAGCTGCATACGGCATCCTCACATGGTCTTACTGCTAGGGGCCTGTCCAGAGTATGGTTGTCTGGTTTATGAGTATATGGCAAACGGCAGTTTAGAAGATCGCCTATTTAGGAGAAGAAACACTCCACCAATCTCCTGGCAACATCGATTCCGCATTGCTGCCGAGATCGCTACAGGTCTCCTTTTCCTGCATCAAACAAAGCCCGAGCCACTGGTACACTGCGACCTGAAGCCGGGCAACATCCTCCTCGATCAAAACTTCGTGAGCAAAATTGGCGATGTTGGGCTTGCTCGCCTGATTCCTCCTTCAGTCACTAACAGTGTCACCCAATACTGGATGACTTCTGCCGCCGGAACTTTCTGCTACATTGATCCCGAATACCAGCAAACAGGTATGTTGGGAGTCAAATCTGACATCTACTCTCTTGGCATCATCATGCTTCAGCTCATCACTGCAAAACCAGCTATGGGATTAGCACACCATGTTAGTGGGGCAATTGAGAATGGAACCATCCTGGAGCTATTGGATCCAACAATTAAAGACTGGCCAATTGAGGAAACCATGAAATTTGCTGAGATAGCACTGAAGTGTGCGGAGTTTTTACGGAAGGACCGACCAGACCTTGCCACAGAGGTACTACCAGAGCTTGATAGGCTAAGGTCTTTTGAAGAAGATATACAGTACTGTAGTGTAAACTGAAGAGCACACACAGCTCGCCAATGAACAGTCAAGTTTCCATAGAGGATACCATGGGTGACCACCACATGCTGGAAAGTGTATAGGAAAGCGGACAAACATAGTCCGGGAAATCTATTGGAAGGACATTCCAAAGTGGCCTGAGAAATAGATGGTAGGTAAAATGAGGCCAAGTCGTAATATTTTGCTTTATGTAAAATGTTGTAAAAGTGTTTTCTTAATTCCTTGTTAACAGTAAGTTTTTGTATTCATAAAATTTGCATCTCTCAAATTTAGTCATTGAAAAAACAAATGGCCAAAAATAAAAAAAAAATAGGAATAGTAATTATTAGTCTCACAAATTATAGCAATTATAGCTACCAAAGCACATATACAAAGCTGTCACAATTGTTCTTCTAAAGTATTCTATTTAAATGAAAGTTAGGATGACTTGAAGTGGTTTAGGTTAGACGATTCTAATTGCAAAGCAAAAGAAGTAGTAGTTTGTTAGATAGTGCCCTCGCCAACAATCCTTATTACTGCCCACAAGTTAATGAGCTCGAAATAGATTGTAAACTTGTCATGTGACAAATGAAATCTAGAGGTCGATAGAACTTTAGTTGAAATATCAGCTAGTTGGTCTTAAAAATTAATATGACAATTTTATTTCTCTTGAATGAATGTGTTTTCAAATAAAGTGATAGTCAATCTCTATATGTTTGGTACAAGTATGACAAATAGAATTGTTAGCATGGGAATTGCAGAAGTGTTATCACATAAGAGTTTGATAGAGAGAGTCACCAATATATGAAAGTAGCCAACAAGTCATCTAAGCAAAATGATGTAATGGCAATTGTTGAAAGGGCCCTATTGTATAGGGCCAATACTATGATTGTGTGAACAATTTGGAGGCATCGGTTGCTTCTTACTAGCCAAAAAATTTGTGTTGCCTAGAAAAGAATAATAGCTAGTTGTGGATTCATGGCCAATTATATTAAGTCCAATCTAAGTTGGCGTATGAGCATAGCTTAAGGTCTTTAGATGAGATGGATTGACCAAGAAATTATCATGTCTTTGATGTGGTGGAGCAATCTTTTGAGTAACGAAAATCAAGTTGTAGGAGAATGTGCATGTATTAACTAAGAACATTGACCACAAAATTGATGTCGAATAAAGTGAGAATAAACTATTATAGTTAACCTATAAGCTGCCTTTAGAGAGATGAATTGACAAAAGGAATTGAGCTGTCTTGGGTAACTTATTTAGTTTGATGGGAAGGTGTGGAAGATATATTCCATTCCTCCATGCTTGATTTGTATAAAAGTCACTAAGCATATTAATATTGTGAGAAAAATCCTATAACTCTTTGGATTCATTGATCCATAATTACCACATGTTTATCTATTGAAGAAAACTATCTATAGTCTAAAACAACCCCCACGATACTAGTTTGCACTCTCACAAAGTATCTTCTTTAAACGAGCTTGACAAACCCATCTTTTCTCAACTATAACCATAATGATAACCATATGTTTCTCCTAATCTATATTGATGACCTACTCTTAATTTAAAATAACTTCAAAACAATTTCAACTCTCCTTCCCAATAGATTCCATTTGAAAAATCTTGGAGATAATCAATATCGTATGCAAATTGTAGACAATTTCAACTCTCCTTCCTAATCTATATTGATTTTGTGTAACCATCCATAAAAGAATGCATTGGAGATATCTAATTGGAGAATAGTCCAATTGTGATGATGAGTGATGATAACAAGTATGCAAATTGTAGGCATTTTGGCCACTAGGTTAAAAGTGTTGAGATAATCAATATCGTATTCTAATTTATAACCTTGGAATATAAGACAAGCTTTGTAGAATACAATGCTTCCGTTTAGGTTCAGTTGTATTTTGAAAGTCGAACAAAGTCCTAAAATTGATTGATTTGGGGGATGGGGGAACAAAAAACGATGTGTCTTGTTGTTGACAAGCAAAGAACTCTTCAAACATAGCTTAATACCACCGTGGTTGTTTAATGGCTTGGGAGAAGCATGTGAGTTATGGAGAAGGTTGGACTTGGTTGTAGGGGTATAAGGCCCTTTAGGCTACAAAGCCTATTTAGATCTTGTTAACATTGGATGGGTGTTGAGGGGTGTTAGTGTTGTTGAGGTGGGTCCAAGATATTGGCCTAATTAGAGGGTCATATAACCTATGGTAATAAGGGAAAAGTGGCATTTGTGAAAGAATGGGAAGGGAGTGGTGGGTGTATGGGAGATTTTAGCTATAAATTGATGTTTGTTAGTGTGAGTTCAATTGAGACATAAGAGTGAAGTAGTTTGTGTGGTAAAAAGTGGTGGTGTACAAGGTAGTTAATAATTGAATATGATCAGAGTTAAATTTGATGAATATAAAAAAGAATGAGGCATCATCAAAAAATTATGTGGCGAGAGATGATGATTTTAGCTATAAGAAGATTTGAAGATATTTGTAGCCCTTCATGTTTGGTAGAATAGCCTAGGAATGTGCATTGGATGGAGCTCAATGCATGTTTATGGACTAATTGTGACAGAAGCTAAGGGATGCATGAGCAACTGAATAAGCACAAATGGTAATAGTTTAGTGGTTTTTGATAAAGGTGGTGATATATGGGGATTTCTTTCCAAGTAGTTTAAGGCAACATGTGATTGATTAAGCATACAACGATAAGGAAGGCATTTACCCAAAAGTGGTAAGGTAAGTTCGCTTCATGAAGAAGAGTATGCAATGATAAGAAAGACATTTAACCCAAAAGAGCTATGCTCACTCCTACTCTTGCAGCGCCATAGTGCTACACAATGGCCATTTCATGCGACATCCCAATTTGCTTTGATTCAACAATCTCAATGGGCCAAACCATAGGAAATTATTTTTCATTTCTCTCTCAATACTTCTCCTCTATTTAGATAATTAGAATGTGATAACCTTAATGTTTTACTTTTTAGAGATAATAATCCATTTTAAGAAAGAATGCATAACTTATACTTGAGATTTATAAAAATAAGAATAAATATTGTTTGAAAGTTATAAATTTTTCCATAATTTAAGTTGTGTTGATCCTTAGATAAATTTATTTAACCAATTTTAATCATTATTATGCTTAAATTTTCTTTGTTTTTTTTGGCTATATCTTTTATTAGCTTTTTTTAAATAAAATAAGCATAATTAATATCTGTAATATTAAGACATCTTGAAACAATAAATGAAATATTAAAATTTGATGGAATTTTCAATAGCATGGAATAATATAAATTTTTTTATAACTTTAAGTATAGGAAATTTGTAAAATTTACAAAATGATGTAGCAAGTTTTAATTTTTCTCAACTTTTAATCATCATTGTGGATGATATACTTGTATTGCAAATAGATACTAGAGAGAGTGCTAAAATCAATTCAATCAGTGAAAAAAGATCCAACATGAAAATATACAATCTTCATAAAGGGAGATAACAACAGAGTGATATGTAATTTTTTTTTGTGCAAAATAATAAAAGAAGAAATTACTCATCACAAATAACACTTGGTTGGGAGTTTCAAAAATGTTGAATTACATAATAATTATCCTTACAATGTGAAAATGAAATTAGAGAGTCGTTGAAAGAGTTGAAAGACCAAATTAACAAAATAACATATGATAATATTGATGAAGTTGATGAATTTGATATGATGATGAAAAATGATATTTTATGAGTTGGGTAGCCTAGACCAACAACAACAACAACAAGTCTTTATCCCACTAAATGGGGTCTTCTATATGAATCATTCATCTCCATTATGTCCTATTATGTGTCAAATTCTCATTTAATTCAAGTGTACTAAGTCATTTTTTATACATCTTAACCAAGTCTTTTTAGGTCTACCTCTACCTTTCTTAACATAAGGCAAATCTAATGCATCTACTCTCCTAACCGGGTCATCGGACGACTGACGCTTTATGTGGTCAAACCATCTAAGGCGACTCTCTCTAATCTTATCTGCCATCGGAGCTACTCCAACTTTTCCAACATACTCATTTCGCATTTTCTCTCTAAGAGTAAAGCCACTCATCCACGAGCATCTTCATCTCGTAATACTTAACTTAGTCTTATGCTTCTCTTTATTAGTCAACATTCGCACCATAAGTCATTGCAGTCTTACCACGATCTTATAGAATTTTCCTTAAGTTTAAGTGGAACTTTTCTATCACACAACAAATGCATTCCTCCACTTCAACCATCCAACTTGAATTCTACTAATAACATCTCAATCTATTTCACCATCATTTTGAACAATAGAGCCTAAATATCTGAATTGTTCAATCTTATTAATGACTTGTTCACCTAATGTCACAACACTACCACTAGAACTTCTACAACTAAAATTACACTCCATATATTCAATTTTAGATCTACTTAAACGAAAACCTTTAGACTCTAATGTTGACCTCCATAATTCAAGTTTCTCTTGGACTCCCTCTCTAGTCTTATCAACAAGAAGAATGTCATCAACAAAAAGCATACACCAAGGTACATCTTCCTGTAAATGCCTAGTAAGAACATCCATAACTAAAGAAAAAAGATAAGGGCTTAAAGCTGATCCTTGATGTAATATAATTGAAATGGGAAAATATTTTGTCAATATTCCTTGTATTTGGACACAAGTAACAACTCTAGTATACATATCCTTAATGACTTGAATATAACCAATATTAACTCCTTTCTGTTCTAGAACTCTTCAAAGAACATCTCTTGAAACTTTATTATAAGCTTTCTCTAAATCAATAAATATCATATGTAAATCCTCCTTACTTTCTCTATACTTCTCCATCAAACCTCTTAACAAATGTATATCATTCATGTAGATCTATCCATGAAGCATGATTTTGAGAAACTTTTATATCATATCATAACCTATGCTCAATTACTCTCTCCCATAATTTTAATGTATGACACATTAACTTAATTCCTCTGTAATTTGCACACTCTTGTGCATCACCTTTATTCTTAAATATAGGAACCAACAAACTCTTTCTCCACTCATCTGACATATTTTTAGTCTTTAAAATAATATTAAAAGATTTGTAAGCCAAGAAATTCCTTGATCTCCTAAACATTTTCACACTTCTATTTGAATATCATCAGGTTCTACTGCTTTTCCATATTTCATTTTCTTTAAAAACTTCTCTAACTTTAGATTTACTAATACGACGATAAAGATAAAATTCTCTATTTTTGTTTAGGGTATGAAGGTTGCTAAAATCAATCGTACATTTAGATCCTTCATTGAAAAGTTTATCAAAATATCTCGTCCACCTATTTTCAATATCCTTTACTAAGAAAAACACTTTATTATCTTCATCCTTAATACAACTCACTTGAACTAGGTCTTTACTTCTCTTGTCTCTTTGGTTGACTAACTTATACATACATCTTTTACCTTCTTTGGTATCTAATCTATTATATAAATCACTAAAAGCCAAATTTTTTGCATCATATATTGCTTTCTTAGAATCTTTATAGGCCACTTTATATCTTTCCCAATTCTCTATGTTTTTACATATAAACCAAAATTTATAATAATGCTTCTTATTTCTTATCTTTTCTTGCACACTCTGACTCACCACCAATTATTTTTATTAAAAGAAGCTTTTCCTTTTGATTCTCCAAACATATTTTTAGCAACTTGCTTAATTTCACTTGCTACTTTTTCCCACATAATATTAGCTTCTTTATGAACATTCTAAATTCTAAGCTCTTGTTGCTTACTCTTAAAAATATTTTTATTTGTGTTCTTTAAATATCTCCATCTAATTCTAGGACAATAATTTGATTTATTTTTTCTCTTATAATCTTTTATCTTAAAATCTAAAACTACTAATCGATGTTGGGTACTTAAACTTTCACTTGGAATGACCTTACAATCTTTACAATATAAATGATCTATTTTTCTCATTAGAAAATAATCAATCTGTATTTTACTAGATCCATTTTTATAAGTAATAATATGTTCATCTCTTTTCTTAAATAAATTATTAGCAACTACAAAATCATAAGCTAAGGCAAAATCTAATATAGTTATACCTTCTTCATTAGCCTAGACCATCAAAAAAATATTAAAAACAAAATCAAATGCCTCTAGTCAAAGCTCGATAACTTTTATGCTCAAAGAATCTAAAGGTTAAAAAACCATTCCTTTTTTTTGTCCTAAATCCTGTTGAGCTGTTCAAACAATAAAAAGATAAAATGTAAAAAAAAAAGTTACTAAGATAAAGATGAGAGAAGGAGCAATGCAAACATTTTGTTGTTGGATACATGGTGTTGGCATTCACTTCAATGTAGTTAAGAATGAGATCTTCATTGAATTAGTGGAGGCATTTAGACAATTTGGTCATGGGATGAACCCATCTAATTAATGAGGTGTGAGTTTGATAGTTGAAGAAGGAGAGAGGACACACAAAATAATAATTACAATACCATAAAGAAGATTGTCTTAAATATGATCATTCTCTTATGGTCAATGGTTGCACATCCCATAATAAAAATTTTTTGGTTACATTTTAAGTGAACTATCCAAGAGAAACTGCATTCATAGAGCTAGTTGACGGTAATTCTTATTCAAAAAAATGATTATATCAACTAAAGTTTCAAGATATCTATAAATATCACTCATTTTTATTTATATTAAGTAAAATATTTTTTGCCTAATTCAATTATTGATTGTTGAATGTTTTGTGATATTATCGCAAAGAAATTATTGAAGGATAAGCATCCATGCTTATACTGTGATCCTTGCGTCATTCATTATTTAGATTTGATGGTGAAGATATCTTTAAAGTAAAAGACTAAAACGATGTTTCAAGAAGGTAGTGAATGCACATAATTTCATTACCCAAGACCCCAATTGCTTAACTTAATGAAATAATATACGAATCAAATATCAATTGTCAAGCCTACTAAGACTTGATTTTCCACTGCTTTCTTGGAATTATAATGTTTTCATCAATAACAAATACATTTAAAAAAAAAAATTACATGTGAGGAGTTCATATTTAGCTCTTATTTGAGGAAAGCTAAGACAAAGCAAGCACAATAAGCTATCTTGAAGCAATATTATTTAGAATACTGTAATATATGGGCTTGAAGTTGGTGGCCCTTTATTGAAAGTTCTTAAATTGGTTGATGGAGAAAAAAGCCCTCTTATAGGCTATTTATATAAATCGAGGCTAAGGTCAAAGAAACCATTGCTGCTAATTTTACCAACAGTGATAAATGTGATCAATTGATAAATGATGGGAATTGCAACTTCATCAATCTTTGCATATAACAGCACAATTTACACTCATGATTTTTAAATATTTAGACTCTTCAATGGTGTGGTTTAAAATTTGAATTTAATGTACAAGGAATTTTTACATAGCAAATGCAAAATTGGACATTTTTTTTTTGTATTTTCATTTGAGTTAAAGTCCTCCAATGATAGCCCATCGGTGATGCTGAAGAAACAAGAGAAGTTCAGGAGGAAACAGTGGACGTTCGAGCATAAATTTTTTTTGTCCTTCTGATGAGAAGTAACGTTAATTGAAGCTATGACTTAGGTTCAAACTAAGGGGTCATTTGCCCATCCTATATATAAAAAATATATTTAAGAAATGATTGTTATATTTATTCTTTTATTTTCAAAAATAAAATCGATCATAACATTTTGGGAGAATTTTAAAAGGATTCATACAATTAAAATCAATATTAATTTTTTATTGAGCAGTGTATATAATTCTAGATCTCCCATCAAAGTTCATTCCATTTATTAATATTTCATGATCAATATCATATTCTATAAACTTATTTTTCTTGTCAAACATAACAAAATAAAATCCAAAAGATTGAATAGAAAATTTTCCCCTCTTAATGAGGAGATTGAACTTTTAGAATGATCCTTCAAAAAATGTTATAGTTCTGAGCCATGAAAAGCAAACCATAAAAAAGCTGGAGATATAGGATGCATTTGCATGAAGAAAATAAGCATTATTAAATTTATTTTCATGCCTTTGGATCCTCCATTATTTTCGTTAAGTGATGATTGATAAATCCATGCTTTTTTATCATTCAAGATAAATAGACTCAACAAGGCATAAAATACAAGTTGGCATATGATTCATAGAGAGCATGTATGGATAACTAATTATACAATTCACATCATCAACTTTAAGACCACTCACATAATTTAGTAACATTAATGAATACAAGATGGAATATAGCATATGTATGGGCACTAATTATAAGTACTATTAATATGGAAGATAACTCTTAGAAGGTAGGAATATCCTTCTTCGATGGGCCAATGAAGATAAGGTGGCCTTGAGGCAGAAAGTGACAAATGGGTTCAGTTCTTGACTTCACATTCAATTTCTTGAAGCCTATATAATCTAGGTTCTAAGCTGAGGTGTTTCTGTGGCATGTCACAATAGCATCCACCATCACTCTATTTTTGTCGAATAATTGATCTTTATTTGCTTTTTTTTTTTTTGGGACATTTAAGCGAATTTAATTGTAAACTTACACACACAACACATGTACAAGGACTTGAACTCAAGATCTCTTTGTTGAAATTTAAAGCTCTCAACCAATAAACTAAGATGACTTGCACCACTTTTTATGCTTCAATGTTCATCCTTGTATGACAATGGTATAATACTCTTGAGTATAACTTTAGATGAAAAGACACTTGCGCTTCTGATTCCTATATGAATATATCTTGTACTTTAAAAATAAATTTATATTTATTTTTTGATTAACTTTTTTTTAATTTAGAGTACATTTTATACTCGCCATGCGCCTCCCTTCTTTGAGTCCCACCACATACTTTTTCCTTGGTGGCAACTGGCCACCTCTAAGTGTCACTCCAGTCTTAATAAATCACACAACTTTGCTGCCCAGATTGGTTTGGATGAACTCCACCATATCTTTCATGGACATAACACAACACTTTTTCTCACCATCGAGGGGTGGCTGCTCACACTCTGCTAGAGTTCGTTCCATAGCTATAGCCTCTGCTGAGCCACACTCAATGCCAAAGAAGTTGAGGATTTTAGGGAGCTTCGTGGAGGAGAAAGGTGCAGCCTTGGCCTTCTCAATAGAGAAAAAGGCGAGTTTGAGGTGATCTTGGTCAGGTCAAGAGTCATAATTGTGCCTGGGTTGTAGCTATCTTTCAGAAAGAATAGTGGAGTGTTTGGGTCATCATGATTTGCTTGTCGGTGGCAACACATTTGTAACTGATAATGACAGTTGGTACATTTTCAATTCGAAAGAATGCATCATATTTTTTGCAGTCAAAAGAAATAAGATGTTTTTCATACTTTGGAGAAGTAGAATGATAAATTATAATTTTTTAGCTGATGAGAAATAGCTCTAAATAGTTTTAATTTACATAATATCCTAGGTTTTATACAGTGGATCGGATTGGCCAGTTGAACCTATTTGACTGTGAATCAAGCATATGATTAATCTAGTTAGTCTAAAAAATCATTTTCACATCAAATCAATTAAAATCAGCCATGCCCATCAATTTGGCCGAAGGTTTTAGTTATATAAAATTAGCCAATCTAAAACTAATCTTTTAAATTACCTTTAATTCTCAATTAAACAATTAAAGTTTTTCTTATTAAATATTAAGCATAACATAATATTTTAATCTAATTATTTTAAAAATAAATCTTATAAGTTTTAAAATTATTATTATTATTATTATTATTATTATAAAGTTATTCAAATTAATCTATGGCGTGTCCACCATGTTAGCTCATTCTTTAGAGCTGTTTCTTTTATTTGAAGAGTGCAATACTAAATCTCTATGAATATGTTGAAATATTAGTTGGATTGCTTGAAGGAGGAATTAGACTGCATGAGTTGGACTTTGGTAGTGTTAAATGGGTTTTGAGATGTAAGTATATATGAATAAAATTTTAATTTTAAATTGTATAATCTTTTTATAAATTATATTGTATAATATACAAATTTATTTTAAAAATATATAGTTTATAATAACATTTTATACTTATTTTACTATTTATATTATTATTATTTAATAAAGTTTTTAAAATATTTTTATATTATAAATTTTACATTCTTATTATAAATTATATTCTTATTAATAATCATATTTATATTTATACATCTATATTATAAATTTTTTAAAATTTAAATATCTACATTTACATAACATTTTATTTTACCTATTCTTATTTATTACTTTAATTTTAAAATTATTAACAAAATCTTTATGATTATTTTGTTTTTTTTTTTGTTATATATTTATCATATATTTATATTATTATATTTCTAGATTATATTTAAATAATTTTAATATTTATTATATTATCTGATTCAATCTATGATTCAACTCAATTCAATTATTAAATCTTAAAACTCTTTTCTTCTAATTCCTTAATTATTTTGATTTCCACAACCATGATAATCATATGAAAGGTTTCAAAAATCAAAATAGCATTACAACATATTTTTAATACTCTATATTAATACTAAGGCATCATAATCATCAACATCATAAAAAAAATCTAAATAAACATTGTGCCAAAGACAATTTTTATGTAGTTTTTTTTTTTTTTGTTAGGTTCATATATATGTGACTTCTGAGTTATTGGTATTTTATACAATTTGTGCGCTGATCTTGCGAGACACTTACATATTATAAAACGAGAGAGAGAGAGAGAGAGAGAGAGAGAGAGGCTGGAGGATACTGGCAGGGATTGGAGTTTGGGGAAGGACACTTCGCCAGTAATGTTGGGAAGACAGTACTTTGAATGTCGCTGCATGCGCTCTTGTGATTTGTGACAATTAAAAAAAAAAAATATTGGCAAGTAGTCAAAGCTTAGGAACAAAATTTCTCATAAAATATTTAGCTCATCAAATGATCCATCCATCCATATCTGTGAATCTTGAAACTTATAATTCGGGTAAATCCATCATAAAGCTGAGGATGTCTATATATATATATGATTTTCTTTCTTTGATGGATGAGTAGCTAATTAAAGTGAGGCTAAAGATAGTCAAGAGCAGGAAATCCATGAGAGAAACGACACTGCGGTTAATGATTAAAATTGAAAGGTTTTGATCGAGTTAATGACTCTATCGTGGGCCGCTTATATAGTAGCCTATTGCTGAATAATTCAACATAAATAGGATTACTATATATTTTTTAGATTAAATTTTCTTTACACTGCAAGTGATATTTTTATATATACAAGATATTTCTAATCATTTTGTCAGATCAATTAATATTTAAAAAAATTTGTAATTGTTTTGATTAGTACTATTATGTAAAATATAAATAAAAATTTTGCAAAATATTAAAAATTATTCAACCTCTCATGAAATTAAATAATTTTTCTTCTTGTTTATTTTCTTTCTAAGAGCGTTTTGACATGTACTACTAAAATGACAAATAATAAGAAAATAAATAAATAAATTCTTTCATAGTCCTCATAAGACTATTTCCAGCTATCAATAAAAAATTTTGTAGAAAAATATATGAGGGAAATTTTATTTGTCTATTCTAAGATTAAATAAGAATCCAAATATTATAACACATAATGTGAGAAGGTAAAAAAATGTATAAAATAGCTCCATGCAACTACTGGAATAATGGAGAAAATGCGATTGCCTAATACTATTTCATAGCCATATATCCAGTGATTATAAGAGAGTAAAGATGGTTCGACATTTTTTTGTGAAAACAACCTACTTCAACTAGGCTCATTGATTTCATAATCAACCAATGAAAAATTTCAAATACTTTAAGTGGTGAGCTATTCCTATAAATAGACAGTCTGTAATAGAAATACATTGGGCATGAATGAGAGAGCCTAAGATAAAGACGAATAGCCTATAAAATAGTTGGTTTATATAAAAAAAATTCCCAAATCATATTGATAAATCCTAATATGATTAAAATAAAAAATATATTTTCTGCTGTATAAGCCCTTCCAATCCTATCTTCGTTTTTACAAGTCGTTTGGTTTCATTTGAAATCAGTGTAAAGAATGTAGTATAAAGGAATTCATTATAAAGGATTACTTTCTGATTGTTTATGAGAGTTTTCATGACTTTGCTTTTTTCTATTTTGTTGAAAAAATATAATGTAAAGTATTTTGAAAGTTTGCCTTCGGCTACGTGGCGTGCGTGGCCGTGGGGTGGCCAGCGGCAGAGGCGAGGTGGTGGCACGGACAGTGGAGTGGAGAGCGGCGGCAACGTGGTGGTACATCACTTCGTTGACCAGTGTATTTGAAATTCTAAATCAGACAATTCTAAATAAAAATTGAATGTATTTGGAATACTTTACATTATTGAAAATTTACTTTACTTCCAACCAAACACCCAAAACTTAAAATCGTGCATTTGGTTTCTTTACACTCAAATCAGAGCAACCAAGTAGTATGGAGAGGAGAAAAGGGTGAATATTGTTGTTTGAGTGAAAAAATGGATGTTCACTCGCTGGGGTTTTCCTCGTCTTTATCCCTCTCTTTGATACCCTCCTTTCTCGTTCTACACTCGCTGTTGCACTACTGATCTCCTCCCTCCTCGCTCGGCTGTCTAGGGGCCTTGTCCCTAAGCCTTAACGGAACTCCTCTGCCCTTTCCTCTACCTCTTCAGCCTCTCTTCTAGGCCCGATTCCCACTACAAACAAGGCAAGGGGTTGTTGTTCAAGCCCTTAATCCTACAAATTTCAGCCTCTTGTTTATCCTGTGTGCTGATGAAAAACTTTCCTTCTCTGATGAAGAGATCGAGGAAGGCTATAAGCATTGGAACCTTGTTTTGGTCAGCTATGCTTTAGGTAAGTGCCCTTTTTATGGTAATTTTTTCCAAGCTATCAACAAAATCTGGAAACTAAGAAGTACGGTTGAGATAATCTCTCTTTTTAAAGGTTTTTTCTTAATCCTACAAATTTAACTCTTGTTTATCTGGATTTGATGAAAACTTTCTTTCGATGAAGAGAGAGATGCTATCATTGGAACCTTGTTTTTTTATGCTTTAGGTAAGTGCCCTTTATGGTAATTTTAAACTATCAACAAAATCTGGAAACTAAGAAGTACGGTTGAGATAATCTCTCTTTTTAAAGGTTTTTTCTGAAGCCCTTAATCCTACAAATTTCAGCCTCTTGTTTATCCTGTGTGCTGATGAAAAACTTTCCTTCTCCATGAAGAGATCGAGGTATAAGCATTGAACCTTGTTTTGGTCGCTATGCTTTAGGTAAGTTATATGGTAATTTTTTCCAAGCTATCAACAAAATCTGGAAACTAAGAAGTACGGTTGAGATAATCTCTCTTTTTAAAGGTTTTTTCTTTTTTAAATTTAACTATGTTGAGGATTTGGACATCGGTTTGGCTGGTGGCCCTTAGTTTATTGGTAACCCTTTCATTTTTAAGAAGTAGTCTCCTGATTTTAAACCTATCATGGAAGGCTTTAAAAAGGTACATATGGGTTAAGTTCCCAAATCTCCACTCTCCTAGATGGTATTTTCATGATTACTAGCAAAATATTCCTCTTGTGGATCTCTCTCATTGCCAAAGGCACTCACCTCATGTTTGCTAGAGTTAGCATTGGATCAATGTTAATTCTACCCTCCTGATTACGATTCTGATTAATAGAAGATATTACATCATGTTATTTATGAATGGCAGCCCTCCTCATGTCAAACTTGTGGAAAATTTGCTCATGACCCCACCAACTGCCCTAAACTACCTAATCAAAAACCCCCCTCTACTTTTTTTCCCCATCATGATAGAAGTTTTAAGCTTAAGCAACAACTCAGAGCATTTCCTACCAAGACCACTATTCCTCATCACAACCCTTCTACCCACGACCTCAATTTACTTTGACCTCCAATAGCTCCAATGGAATCACTATTGATGATTCCCACATGACATCACCTCATTTAAACATATTGATCAATTGACCTCTCCAAAAGAGTTCATCTAAGAGGAAAAGGCTCATTTTAATCTCCTTTGTTCAACTTCCAACTAAGCCCTCACAACAAACTTACTTCCTCCACCTCCTTCTCCCCCACAAAACTAAGAAAGGAAAACCCAAAGGAGAATCCTCCTAATCTCATAGTGAATATGCTACCCCAACATCCTTATTTGGAATGTTCGTGATTTCAATAGTGATGCTCACATCACTGACTACAGAAACCTTGTTAAAAATAATAAGATTGACCTTATCTACCAACTGGAAACTAAACTATCCTCTTCCTCCATCTCTAATCCCTTCTCTCATTTCATTTCTACTAAAGATAAACATCTTCAATATCATTCTAATGCTCAAGTGGATAGACAACTTGACTTATTTTTGCTCTTTCAAATTTAAAAATATCAAATCTACCCTCCTCAATTGGAAATGGAACTCATATGATAACATATCTAATTCCATTTATGATCTAAAAAATCAACAAAATGAGATCATGTATCAAAGACAACTACATGAAGCATTTGTTTGTGAGTAAAAGTGGATTAAACAATGAGAAAATTGCACTTTGCTTGCTAAAGGGGAAGATGATGTCAAATTATTTTATCAAAAAAATTAGAATAAGAAGCAACAAGAATCATCTGAGAGAGCTCTCAGGAAGCAACTCTTACATTTGCACTCAAGATGGCATAGGCAGTGAAGCGATCTCATTCTTTCATTCAATGCTCAATAGAACCTCAAATGCATCCAATAACTATCTTGTGAATATTCTTGTTAGTTTCACCCTTAACATTGACGATTAAAGGTGCCTTCTTTAGTATTGACTTTGATAAAGTCTCGAGCTCAGATGATTTTGTTTCTAAATTCTTTGAATATACTTGGTTCATCACCGATTCTTCATGCATTCAGGCCATCAAATACTTTTTCAGCACCTCTACTTTTCCTGAAAGAGTAAAACACTCTGTGATCACTCTTATTCGTACGAGCTCTCACAATGATTATAGACTATCTCTCTCTACAATACTATCTATAAAATCATTACCAAATTACTTCCTAACAGGCTTAAACTTGTTCTGCCTAGTATTATACACCTTGCTTAGGCTGCCTTCATTGCTGGTCATGATATTACAGACAACATTAAATGAACTCTTATATGGCTTCAATTCCTCATCTCCCTCCCCTCTTATTCATTAAATTGATCAAAGCATGCATAGCACAAGTTCATTTTTCTATAAATTTCAAATCCATCTTTGGCTTAAGGCAAGGATGTCCTCTTAAACATTATCTTTTTTCTATTATTATGGATGCTCTCTCTAGACTCTTGGACCTTCATCAACCCGATGTTGGCAGTGGAAGTGCTATGATAAATTGTTGTAATATATCTCATCTCATATATGCTGATGATCTTCTTATTTATGGGAAAGCTGACCTTGACACTATTAATTGCTCATCTTCTACTCTCCATGCTTTTAATTTGGCCTCTAATCTTTGTGTTAATCCATTAAAATATATTACTTGTTTCTCTAAATCTATTAACACTCATTTGCAACAACAAATCTATGAAATCAGTAGTTTTAACTCCAAGCCACTCTCTTGGAATTATCTTGGGGTCACTATCAGGTCCTCAAAGCTCAAAGCTCCAGATTGTCTCAAAATTATGGATAAACTTTAGTATTGGCTATCTCCATGGAAGCAAAAATTCCTTTCCTTTGCAGGGAGACTCTAACTAATTAAGTCAACTATGTGGAACTACCTTTGTTATTAGTTCAGATCCTCCATCAATCCTAAAGGTTTGAAGAAGAAACCCACATCCATCATTAACAACTTTCTCCACCATAATGGGTCTTAAAGAAAAATGCATACAATTGAGTGGAGTATCACAACCATAACAAAAGAATGTCGTGGGCTGGGTCTCCCTAATTTTGATGTCATCAATCTCATGTGCAAATCAAAGATCATTTGGATACATTACAACTTCAATTTTTATCTGGCTAATTGGTGTTGCAAGTTCTATGGCTCTCTTTGGTTTAAGATGAGATCCAATATCTCTCTTTTTTGGAAATATTTGATGCAAGTGACAACTAGAATTAAGAATTGCATATTACTAAAAGTTACCTCTAAAAGCAACTTCCTCTTCTACTTTGACCCATGGCTTTCTGGTTATTATCTTTTTGAGAGATTTGGCAATTAAAATTTTAATTGGTTCCCCTATCCGATTCACACTTTACTTTCCGAAGTTATTGTGAATCAAAGCTGGTCATTGACTCATACCCAAAATACCCCAGATTATTGTACTCAGCTTATCTAAAACACACCCATTGGGGAAAAGAAAAAGGTCTGTATATGGAGGGGAATGGACTTCTACTCTCATAAATCTACTTATTCTTTTGCTTATAAAAATTATGATAAAGAGGATTGGAGTGGGTATCTTTGGTTCAAAGGCCACTCCCTCAAATTTATAGCAACTGCTTGGAAAAATTCTTATTCGAGATCTAAAGACAAAAGATATCTTGGCCAAGAGAGGTCTTGACATTAATCAATATTGTGTTTTTTACCTCAATTTGACCCATATGTGTCAATTTGGATTCAATTGGGTTAAGCTGATCAATCGGTCAAATTGAGTCAAACTAAGAGTTTGGGTGAGTTCAATTAGTTATTTGGAATGCATTGGTGCAATTGGTTTGATTCAAATTGGGTTTGATTTGGATTTGGCTGATACGATTCAATTTGGGTCAAATAGGTCATGTTGACCAATTTGACCAAATTGGCCAAATTGGTTGAGTATAGATTAAATTTAGGTTCAATTGATTATTTGAGAATGATTGCAAGTTTTGGTTTGAATTAATTTAGATTATGAAATGATTTGGTTCAATTTGACCCTTTAGGTGAAATTGAGTTAAGTGGGTCAATTGGGATGGCTTGACCAAATTGGGGGTTTAGTTGATTATTGTAGGGTGTTCAATGATCAATTTATGATTGATGAGAGGTATTGACTGCAATCATTTGGAGTTGGAATGAGATTTGGCCTAATTTGACCTTTTTAGGTCAAATTAGGTCAACTTCGGTTAAAAGGTCAAATTTCTTTGGTTTGATCCAATTGATTAAAATTGGGCAATCAAAGATGATCAACAATCATTATAGAAGGGATTGGATCAGTTGATTTAATTAAATTTTGATTTGATTGAAGTTTGAATAAAATTAGTCATTTGATTCATATTAGGTCAAGTGAACCAATTGGGTTGATTGGGTTGAATTAGGTTGAGTTGATGTCAATTAGATGTTGAACGGGATTCAATGATGGATTCATAGTTGATTACTGGCCTTCATTATAATTGATTTGGGATTCATTGAGTTTTGGCTCATTTAGATTTTAGGTTAAATGGGCTAACTTGGGTTGATCAAATTCATTTGATTCGATTTTTTTTATTGCAAGTGTTGGAGGAGTTTAAAATGATCTATTGAATAGTTGGAGTGATTGATAAAATTAAATTGGATTTAGTTTGCTTGAATTGGTTTGAGTTTGGGTTTATAGAATCATGGTGGAGTTAAGTTAGGTTAAGGTCTAAGTCAACTTGGCTTGGGCTTGGAGCTTGGATTAGAAAATAAATTCAAATGAGGTTAATTGAGTAGGCTTGAGGTTGGTTGTGTTTCACTTATATGAGTTTAGGTTTAGATGAGTGGATAAGCATGGGTCTTGGTTTAGGCTATATGATAAGTAGAACCTATTTGTTATCAGGCATATCTTGGGCTTAGGGTATGCCTTCTAAGTCTCTAAGCTTGGGCTTAGGGTTCTCTAAGTCACTAGAAGTGTATTATCACTAAGAAAATCTAAGTGCTTAGAAGGTTCCTAAGTCTAAGATGAGAAACATTAATATGCTTTTATGATAGGTAGGAAGGGTGTGGCTGAAGTGATCTTAGTGAGGTATGGAGTCATAATTGTGCTTGGGTTTAAGCTATCTTTTAGAAAGAATAGTGGAGTATTTGGGTCATTGTGGATTTGTTCCTCGGTGGCTGTACATTTGTAACTAATGAAGACAGTTGGTGCCTTTTTAAATTCAAAAGAGTGCATCATCTTTTCTATTGTCGAAAGAAAAAAAAGTTTTTTTTAATATTTTTGAGAAGAAGAATGCTAAATTATAATTTGTAAGTTGATGAAATAGTCCCAATTAGTATGAATTTACATAAATAACAACCAAGTGAGAGTTTCCAAATCAAAGTAGTGTTCCATTGTATTTTAATACTTTATATTAGTGCCAAGACATCATCATTATCAACATTATAATAAAAATAATACAAGTATACATTTTGCTTACGACATTTCTCATGTTTGTCTCTATATGACATTTGTACAATTCATATTGACTTATTTTATGAATATTGACTTCTGTATTATGAGTCATGGATGTGTCATTTGATTTTAGTGTGTGTTTTGTGTTGTATCTTGTTTGAGATGTAGGTACTCGAGTTTGGCTAACCCATTTCCTTGACCTTATTTTTTGTTATAATCGATCACCCTTTTAATTGATATTGTGAAGCCATGTGGCTCTAATTATTGATTTAACAAAAGAATTTGTGTAATATTAGTTAAGTATTTGAAGAATAATTTTTTAATTAATTATTTTATGGTAATCATGAAAATGAAATGTGTTTCACCAAGCTCACCTGATGGCTGTTCACTTGAACGATGACCTTTAATGTTTGTCTTATAGGAGCAGACTCCTCATGTTGGAACCCAATTACAAAACCTCAATAATGACATTGATGCTTCGAATACCAGTTTTGGATACCCTCTTGTCTCTGATTCCCTTATTAATGCAAATATTGCTGCTCATACTTCTCCATTAGCTAAAGATCATATGAATGATAAGATAGGATTGGAGGGCGTGCAATATTTAGAGATAACTTCCACCCTTGATCTAGGGATTTGTGTTTTGCCTAATTCCAACCCCTCCTCTAATTCCTCTTCTAACTCTGATCTAAATCTAAAACTTAAGTTACATCAGGTCATCAACAACGATTTGGAAGAAAGAGAAGTGACTTTTAACCTCCAGGCTCCTATTGGAAATAAACATTTAACTGGATATTCTTTATCTGATGGTGAGGCTATTGGTCTAGAAAATGATTTTTATATTATTACAAAAAAGAGAAACAAATCATCCAAATCTAAATTTCCTAGCTTTGCTAGAGTTACTAGATCTGGCTCCTCCCATCCCAAGTAATGGTCGCTTTCTTGATATGGAATGTGAGAGGGATGGGCTCCCTCTCTATTTGCAATAGACTTAGCAACTTAGTTCACACTCATAACATTTCTTTTCTGGCAATTTTGGAACCCTTTATCCTTCCTTCTAGCATTCAGTCTATAGAATGATTGACTTTAGTAGTTGTTTCGCTAACTCGAGTAATAAAATTTGGATCTTTTGGAAAAACCCTTTTGAATTTCATATTATTTAGGATCTTTACCAGGTTGTCAATGCCAAAATCTCTTATGGCAATTGGTCCTACTTTGGTTCATTCAGTTATGACTCCTATAGTAGGTATGGTAGAAGGAATCTATGGGAAGACCTGATTAATTTCTTGATCTCGGTTAATGGCCCCTGGTTTGTGGGTGGGGATTTTAACATTATCTCTACCTCTGCGGAACGGATGGGTGGAAATCCTCCCAATCTATTCTTTATGGACGAATTTAATAATATGATCCTGAATTGCCACTTGGCTGATCTAGATTTTATTGGCTCTCAATTCACTTGGAATAATCACAGACTTTGGCAAAGACTTGATAGGATTCTGTTTAATGATCTATGGATCAACTTCTTTCCGTCTACTTCGGTTGAACACCTAAGTAGAACGCTATCCGATCACTCTCCTTTGTTAATCTCTGTTAAGGTTAATATGGAGTCCTCCTCCTACTGTATTCCCTTCCGCTTCCAAAATATGTGGCTTATGGATGATAGATTTGCGGAGGTGGTTGCTACTAATTGGGGAGACCCTCTTTATCTTGATGATTATGTAATTGAAATGAAGAGACTATGACTGAAATTAAAAAGGCTTAAATAAGTCCTCAAATGGTGGAACAAACACTGCTTCAAAAACCTTTTCACAAACATAAAAGAGTTAGAACAAGAGGTCATATCTTTGGAAGAGGAGGTAATTCGAGATAATTCTAAAAATAACTTATTAAACCAAGCAAAAGATATATTAACAAGCTATCAAGACATGGAGGAAACATACTGGAGGCAAAAGGCTTCTGCTAAGAGCATATCTGATGGCGATAGGAACATCAAATATTTTCATGCTTTGTTCAATAAGAAAAAGGCCTTAAATCACATTAAGAAAATCAAAAATATTAACAATAATTGGATTTCTGATGAAAAGAAACTTGCTGATTCGGGTGTCTCTTTTTTCAAAAATCTCATTAATAATAATGTGAACTATGAGGAATTAGCATGGCCTGAGGCTATCCCTAAAATCATTACCGAAGAAGATGACATAATGCTTACTTCCTTGCCATCTAAATTTGAAATCACATCCACCATTCAGAAGATGAATACAGATTTTGTGGCTGGCCCTTATGGTTTCACTCATCTATTCTTTCAAAAATGTTGAAATATTATCAAAAAAGATGTGGTTAATGTTGTTCTGGATTTTTTTAAATAAAACATTCTCCCCAAATTCTTTTCCAATACCTCTATTGTTCTAATTCCTAAAATAGACAACCCCGAATTTTGGAACCATTTTAGACCTATAAGTCTATGTTCTTTCTTTAATAAGCTCATATCGAAGAGCTTAACTAATTGATTAGGTATACTACTTCCTAAAATCATTTCCCCTAATCAAACTAGCTTTGTTTAAAGGTCGATCTATATCGGATAATGTATTGTTAGCTCAAGAAATTGTCCATGACTTAAACACCAAAGTTCGGTGTGGGAATCTAATTCTTAAGTTGGACATATCTAAAGCATATAATAATATTGGTTGGACTTTTCTTTACAAAATTCTATCTCTATTTGGTTATGTCAATTCATTCATTTCATTAATCAAGAATGGTATTGAAAATTATGGGTTTTCTTTACTTATTAATGACAAGGCTCATGGCTTCTTTTCTTCATCCCATTGGATCAGGCAAGGGGACCCTCTTTCTTCGGCCCTTTTCATTATCACAGTGGAATATCTTTCTCGTAACCTTGAACTTATGTTTCTCAAAATGCATCGCATGTGGTACAAGGCTAGGGGTGATTTTTCGATCTTTCACCTCAGCTTTGCGGATGATTTCATTATTTTCTGCAATGGATCTACCTGTTGCATTAAGAAGCTACATAAGTTTCTTATTCAATTTGGCAGGGAGAGTGGATTAAAAATTAACCCTGACAAAAGTGACTTCATTGCTAGTAAATTGATTCCTCTGTCGAGGATTAATTCTATTAAGAATATCATGGGTTTTGCCCATTATACTCTACCTATTAAATACTTGGGTACTCCTTTATACCGTGGTGCAAAAAGATCTTTCCTTTTTGGTGAGGTGACACTAAAAATTTATAAGAAACTTTCCTCATGGGAATGTCATCTCCTTTCTTTTGGAGCCAGACTCGTACTGATTAAAAGTATTCTCTACTCTTTACCCATTTACCTAATTTCCACTATTATCCCTACCACTTCCATTATTAACAAGATAAACTATCTCTTCAATAAATTCTTCTGGGGCTCTACTTCTTCATCCAAAAAAACTCATTAGGCGAGTTGGTTCAACTGTTGTGGCTCTTTGAATGAAGGCGGTCTCGATTGTAAAACTTTACAAGATTCCATTAAATATTTTTCCTATAAAATGTGGTGGAACCATAGAAGTAATCATAGCTTCTAGTTGAAATTTATGCTTGCCAAATACTGTAAGGGTAATCACCCCCTCACCTACACTTTCAAAATGGGAGACTCCCCGGGGTGGAGAAGACTCTGCAGCATCAAGTGGGATGCTGAAGAGCTGATCTCCTAAGGTGTGAACTCTGGCTCATCTTTCTTTTGGCGAGATAATTGGCTAGGCTCGGGCTCTATTGACTCGTATCTCAACACCCATTCTATTGACAGGCTCAAAGTGAGTCATTTAATTAGTCAGAATTCTTGGAACATAGATCAGTTGGGCTCCTATGTCTCTAATTTGATCATCAACAAAATTTTGAACATCATCCCTACAACTAATAAGATGGGTAAAATTCTATTTAATAAGTCCTCCACTGGTGATTTTGTTTTTAAGGATGTGTGGCACGCTATTAGATTTAAAAATCAAGATTCTCTAATATATCCCAAAATTTGGAGTAACTCTATCCCTGTTTCCTTTTTGGTACTTGTGTGGCGTATCCTTAAACAATTCATTCCTGTAGATGTCATTCTCCTAAAAAAAGACATTCATCTTCCTTCCAAATGCCAATGTTGTTTCCACATTGAGACTTTGGATCATGTCTTTGTTAATGGTCCCATTGTTGTTAAAGTTTGGCATTGGTATGTTAGTTTGTTTAATACTTTGCTATTTGATGGATCCATTTCTATTGTGCGCCTTTTAAAAACTATCCAATCCTATCCCACCAAAGGACATATCAAATGTGTTCTGGCTATTTCTCTTCTGTGGTATATCTGGTTGGAAAGAAACGAAGCCAAACATAATGGTATTCCCATGAATTATCACCACATCATTGCTAAAACTAAATGTAAAATTGTCTTCCTTTATAAAGCTAACCTTCTTCCCATCTAGTTTCAAAGATGTCAACCATCTGACTCATTACTTTGGGATTTCTCTCCCGTCTAATGAAAATGAGTTTATATGTAAGACTATATATTGGATTAAGCCTCACAATCACATTATTAAGGTTAATACTGATGGTTCTGTTACTAATGGGCATTATAGATGTGGGGGAATTTTAAGAGATTTTAAAGGCACGATGATTGCGGCTTTTGTCATTCTGTTAAGACCTTGTTCTGTTCTTTTTTTTGAACTTTTTGGTCTACACTATGGGATATTACTTTGTATTCAGAAAGATTTTAAAAAAATTTGGTTTGAAACTGATGCTCTTCTGCTTTTGAATTTATTAAACTCTGGAGCTCACGGTAATGCTGAAATATACTATACTCTCAATCACACAAGGCTTCTTGCTTCTCTTAATTATCATATCTCTCATATTTATCGAGAAGGGAACTGTTGTGCAGATTTTCTTGCCAATTTTGGTGCAAAGTCCTCTATAGTTCATATATTCTCTTATGACAATATTCCCTTTTTATTAAAGGGGCTTGATAACTTTCGATAAAAGTGATTTGCCTTATGTTAGGACTAGATAAACTTTATTTGATTTTTTCATCCCTCTTGGATGAGGTTTTTCCTCTCCAATTTGGAGTTTTGGCAATGGTTCGTTCAGATTTTTATTGGTTTTTGGGGGGCCAATATCAGGAATGCTTTTTGAAAAAAAATTTAGATGGGTTATGAGGAAAATCTTTATTCTATTATGTATATTGTGCTTATAATTTGTAGTCCTATGTAGTTGTTAGGAATAACTCATAAGGCTGTATTGGTTGATATGACTAACTGAGGCAATGATTTTCGACTAAGTTACTTGAATATCTTGGCAATTTCTGTTTCTTTTCTAGCAGGAAATATTCCCTCATTTTATGGTTTAACCCGAGGGCTACTTGGTGGCCTCGGTTATTTTTTTTTCCTGGGAGCTGTAACTTCCCTCCTTTTGGTATGGAGTTTTGTGGCGGCTTGTTGTCTTACTATTATGAATATCTGATTCTGGGGCTGTTGCGTTATTCATTGTGGGACTGGGATGTTTCCTGTGTTCTGGAGTTTTGGCTGACTGCAGTTTGTTATTTTGCATTTCCTTTTTGGCTCCTTCTTGGTTGTTTCAGTATATATGGACCTTTGGTGGTTTGGTGTGGTTTTATATTGATAGATGTTGGTAATATCTGCCTCGTTGGTGTCGTATATGATTTTCTTTCGATTGGGATTTTGAGGCTGCTTGCTGTTTGGATTCTTTCTTGGAAATATGTTGGGCTATATGGAGATATGGGCTGTTGGTGGTTTCACTTTTATCATATCTCCTTTACCGTGAATTTCTTATTGAATAGCGGTTGGCGATATATGAACACAAATGTTGATAAAGGAAGGTGGTTTTGGCTTCATTTAGTGGACATTGGTATTGCTCTGGTAAATGGTCATACCATTTTGGCGAGTTGTATGATGTTCCTTTGATAGAATGTTTTCACAGGTGGTCGCCCCAAACTAGTGTGGAGTGTTTGCTGCCCCCGTTAAAATCGTCCTATCATATTTCAGGTTCAGGTTACCTACTATATCTAATGCCTATGTTATGGGTACTAATGGACTTTCTAGTTTTGGTTGCTGATTTTTTTTTTTTTTTTATGCAGGTTTCAAACAGACAATCTCTTTTGGATGGAAAATCCCACCAGCCCTCCTCTTACTGCCGTTGGTGAACATACGTTTGGTGCCTATGGGTATTACTCTTTATTTGGGATATTGCCTTTACTTTTGTGGTATGAGTTGTACTTAGATGGGGGTTTTACTCTTTAGGCTGATTGTAGCTCTCTGAGCGGTAGACTCAAAGTTTAACCCCTTTTAAGGATCATGTAACCTTTTTTTTTCATGAGCAATAAAATTCTTCTATATGGGGTTCCCTTAAAAAAATAAAAATTAAATTAAATAAAATTTAAAAAAATTAGATAGCTTAATGAATGAATCTAGTAAAAGTCTTATTGTAAATTAATTGCATAAAATTATAAAAAAAATCTAATGAATAATAAAAACATACTTAAAAACTATTTAAAATGTAATTTTATAGTTATGTATAATGCAAATTTATTTATATTATATTATATATATATATATATATATATATATATATATATATATATATATATATATATATATATATATATATATTATATAGTTATTATAACTGAAAAATTTATTTGCTCTTATATAATAATTTATTGATAATAATAATATCATCAAATTAATATTACATCCTATCATTTTTAATTCTACTAATTGATAATAGTTTGCATATACTTCAAAAATTTTAAATAGGTTTAATTTTTTCATAATATTTTAAAATTGATTTATAATTAACAATTTTTTTTCTGAAGCCAACCTATATTTTACATAAAATCATACCTTTTTATTTTGAGCGATCGTTTTAATTTCTGCAATTTTTTTAAACCATACAATTTTTTTCACATCTATTTTTAATGCAAAAACTTAGAATCTTTTATTGACCTATCTTTCATGTATCAGATGTCGAAGCAATTGGCCATATTTTTAAATTAGATGATATTATTGATTGGTCACCCTACAACTAGAGGGTAATTATTATTTACATGTTGTGAGATTTAGATTATTTTAAAGCCTCATGGGGTTTAATAAGATGCCAATTATCTCCCTTTCATAATCTTTTTCACTTACTTTCATAACTTAAATAGCAATGTACATTATAAATAAATTTATCTAAGATGTACGAGCGAAGTAAAGAATATTTCAAGAACACACTTTTATTTACTAAAATATCAAATTCCCTTTTCTATCATACTTCCCTAGTGCAAAAGAGTTTTTTTTTTTTAAATTTTATAGTTACATAAGATGGATGGAAAAGTTAATCTAAGTGAGGAGGAGGAGGCATATGGTAGTTTTCCAAACCGATTATGTTTATATAATAGTTCACTAAACTTTTTGAGAGTTGAAATGATCACAGCCCTAACATTAAACAATGGAATTCGGATTCTTGATAATTTTCTTAACAGGGATACAAACTTAAGAGAAGGGATCTTATGAGAATGTCAAAACATGGTGATAGTTTCAATATATTAAGCATGTATGTGATGACTTTGATAATTCTTTGTTTTAAAAATTTTGCATTGTAACTCACTTCTTTTGCGTCCCAAGTGTAAGTTCCCTGAAACTATTGGCTGGAAGTATTAGGTATTGGAATCTTTATGCTTCTAAGTTGAAGCTTACAATTAGGACTTTGGTTAAGGCCAGCAAAGTCTTATGCTTCATTACATCTAGTGCTAAATGTATCAATCGCATCCCTATCTCATGGAAGGGTTATAGTTTATAGTTGGACAATATAACCTCTTCATTATTAAAGGTCTTTATTGTATATTTCTTTGAATTTTGTTTTGCTTTGTTTTTTGTTTAATTTTTTTACTTTTATTGCCATAGATTTCCAATTTATGAAGCAAATTCAATTGCGATTTTGAGTTTTTTATTTAATACTAAACATAGAGTTAGATGTTATCATGTACATACACATGTATTTATAACTTATGTTCTTTGTCTATTATTTTAAATAGTTTTCTCAATGCCCCAAAATTATTTTATTTTGTTGATATTTAAATCTTCTAGAACTTTTAAGCATTAAGTAGAAATTTTATATTCTGATTCTTGCTATGAAGCTTTATTGCTATTCACTTTCAATTTCAAGTTATTTTTTCTCTAACATGCATTAAATCACATTTCTTATCCTTCACTCAGTGAATTAAACTCTATATGAACGATATTTTTTCTAGGTAAAACCATGGTTGCTCGGGTTCTCGGTTCAAGTTATTTTTTCTTTAACATGCATTAAATCACATTTCTTATCCTTCACTCAGTGAATTAAACTCTATATGAACGATATTTTTTCTAGGTAAAACAATGGTTGCTCGGGTTCTCGGCAAACTCCTTCATATGGTTGGAATTCTACCCACAGATAAGGTGACCGTGCAAAGAACTGATGTGGAGAATGGGGCATACAAGACCAAAGACAAGGAAGAAAGTAAGAACTATATTATTTAAATTACCTTTATTAATGAATTAATAAAGTATAAAAATTATCTTTTGTTTAGTCGAAAATAGAAAAAAAAATGCCTTTCTTAAAGGCAGGATCTACTTGTCAATAGAATCATTAGATTCGTATGAAACTTTTAAAAAATATGAATCTTTTCTACAGTTGCAAGAAGCAGAGGGAGGAATCCTTTTCGTTGATGAGGCCTACAAGTTGAGACCTGCACAGAAATCAGATGACAAAGACTATGGCTTAGAGGCTCTAGAGGAAATCATGTCTGTTATGGATAATGGGAAGATTGTGGTCATATTTGCTGGATACTTGGAACCAATGAAGCGTGTGATAGCCTCAAATGAGGGCTTTTGCAAAAGAGTTACCAAGTTTTTTTAACTTTAATGACTTCACTCCAGCTGAACTCGCTCAAATTCTACACTTGAAAATGAATTATAAAAGTAGTTCACTTTATGGTTTCAAGCTCCACCCTTTGTAGATCAGAGAGGTCTATCCGATCCACAGGAACCATTGGTAAAATAGAGGAAGGAAAATGGGGATTGATTGATCCATTTGCTAATGCCGAGAGAATTTGGATCTTATGAATTTTGATCTGATGCGAAAGTTTCTATAATCACCATGGAAGATTTGGAAGAAGGCCTCAAAACACTTTCCAGGTGAAAGAATCTACTCCAATTACCTTGATTTGATTGATTTGTGATTTTTTTTTGGAATTTACTCACTTAGCAAATTTAAATATGCTATGTGAGGTGTTTGAAAATAATTTCCTCTTTTTTTTTTGCTTTCTTTTGAATCATGTGTACATTTGAAAAATGGAATCTTCACTTAGCAAATTTGAGTATGCTAAATGAAGAATCCAAGTGTTTTGTTGTTTTTGAAAAGAAGATTATTACTTAGAAAATTTAGGTATGCTAAATAAAGGAACTATGTGTTTTGTGTTTCCATGAATTTGAAAAGAGAATTCTTAGCAAATTCAGGTATGCTAAAAAATCCAAATGATTGATCTTGTTCTTTTGATTTTGGAGTAAGATTCATGATAGAATTTTCTCCCTCTCACATTTCTTTTTGTCTGTTAAGCTGATGTTTTATTACTAGCTCAAAGCAAGCTTGAAGTTCTGTTTTCAGGTTACAAAAATCTTTCCTAAGGTTACTAAAATGGAATGTAGTCTTTGTTTTGAGAGATTTACATACATACCACTCAAAATTTCTCATTTTACATATCGACACCTCAAACATTATATTTATATATATAAAAACCTAAAACTATCAAATGCATCGATATACCACTATTAACCTCACCATCCCTCTCCATATTGCATGCAATTAAGAAATCCCTCTGAGTAAACTTTCATGCATCAAGAGGCTGGCCATCATGCAAAAATTATTATCACAACCATAGCTTTGTTGCATTAAATTAACCCAATATATTTTTAATTTTCTAACAATGTCTGCACCATCAATTATTACAACGCACGGTGGATTTGGAAAAAGAAACATTCAGCATAATATGATAATTTTTAAACTTTCATGTTCATAGTAAAGCATAATATTATATACCGATAAGTGTTATCATAACTACAGGCAAGAGTTCAAACTTCAACCTTCAAAATTAATATAAAAGTTTGTAGGCTTGGTAAGGGGAACATCACAAAACCCTTGTCGGTGGACACAACTTAACGATGATGATAGAAG
The DNA here is from genome assembly GCA_021442155.1 of Cymbidium sinense. Classification (NCBI taxonomy): domain Eukaryota; kingdom Viridiplantae; phylum Streptophyta; class Magnoliopsida; order Asparagales; family Orchidaceae; genus Cymbidium; species Cymbidium sinense. The sequence goes on along the minus strand of CM038233.1, from coordinate 52,688,131 downwards.
GGAGAAGGGTGGCACACATGAGGTGCGGTGGAATTGAATCGAAGTGTAACGGAGCTTAAGGTTTGGTCGGAAGATGATAGTTTCTGGAGCACTTGTATGCATTCTAGGCACAAAATATTATTGTCAGGATATTGTGCTCGAGGGAGCTTATCCAAAATTATATAGTTATGCTTTTGATGATTCTAGACATTTATTTGCATTGACGTTGGTGAGTTTATCCAGAGGATTTCATTTCTCCACTGCTCATAAAATATGCATGAAAAGGGGATATGCATGCACAACAGAGAGGATGGTGAGGCCTCCTTTTTTTTTATTTAATTCTTTTGTTTTGCCAACAAACATTATGCAATTAAAAACATACATTAATCTCAACAATTTGTTATCTAATTTAACATCATAATAATTTAGCCTCACTCTAATTATTTTGGAACTTTCTAAATATTCGATTTTTATTTATTAATATTAAGTGTTCTCTTTAGAGTTTGTCTTGTTTCGAATATTAATGTATATCCATCATATAATTATAAAATTTAAGTACTTGTATCTAGTACCGCCTTCGATCACCTACATGCCTAAATCTCAAAATAGAATTAAATTCTAAGTAAAATATGGTGAAAGGATCTTCTTTTCATGTTTTAAAACACTTAAGAAAACATACCTTATATAAGCAAATGATCTATGGATGCAACAGAGCCTAACAAAATGTTGGATTTAATCCCATAAATTAAAACCATTCAAGTGTTATAGAGACAAATCTCATAGGATTTGATCATCAATTTTCATTATCCCATATGTTGGAAATTATTATTTTTTAATAATCCCTATATGAATGAAATTAGTCCATAACAAGGGGTGCAAGGACTATTCTAATGGTATATTTTGAATAATTTTTTGTCCATTTTGCTTCTCAAAAAAAATAACAACAACGGCATTTAACTATCAATTTTTTGATTATTTTTTAGAAAATTTTATGATTAAAAACTACTTTTAAGAATGTGAGCTATTGTCTGAATTTAAAAAATAAAATAAAATATTTGTAAGATCCATATTAATTTTTAAAAATTTACTTTTTGCAACAATGATTTTATAATCATCTTTACAAAAACTGTAATTGCCCTATATAGGAATTAGGATTAGTGTTATAGGAGACTAGGATAAGTAGGGGACAGAAGGCTTTGTCCTAGGGTGCCCTATGATGCATTTGAAGCAAGCACATCCAAACTAAGGAAAGAAGGAGGAAGGTGGAAGAGTGAAGAATGAAGACCCCATAGCATGTATTCATTCTAATTGTAATTATTCTTTCATATATTCTAGGTTGTATTAGAGCTGAACATATTTTCTTTTAGTTGTATGAACTTGACACTAACCTCTTATTCTTTTGCAGTAGTTTATAAAATTGATTGATGATTTATTTAAAATTGTACATTAGAAATGACATATTATTTCATAGTTTCTTATGATTGATGCTTTATTTTGTGGTATGGATGCAGTAGGCTCTTAAGATAAAAGTAAATTTTATATCTAACTAATCACACATAACTACATTTTAAACAACTCAAAACTTCACCAAAAGCTTAGACTATAAATAAGATAATTAAAAAAGCAAAAACCTCTTAGTATGTTGTATGTCTCACATCATGCATATCATCTTGAATCACTTAAATGATGGCCTCTTAAACTAAACCACTGACCTATGAGAGTAACCCCTACTAACAAAGCTCCACCCTATTTATCTTTTGATTTGGCTAATAACCTATTTCATCATGCATTTAGGCATCCCGGCTCTGCTAGTCCTTTCTTCCGAGGCATATAAAAATCTTAAAGCCTTTGTCAAAAATGATGTGTCTAAAACTGAAATAAAATTTGAGAAGATTTTACATTTATAGATTAAGTCATCTACTCATACCACTCATGTTCTACTCTCTTGGGAGGGTGTAGGACTTTAGTCTCATTATAATTAAATAACATCTAGCTATCTTGCAATATAAAACCACTATATAGTTTTAAAATCATAGAGGTGTTATGTGCACTTTAAAGTTATTATAAGTCTAAAGTTGACGCTTACCCTCTCTTGGAGGTAAACCCTTATGTCCACCTTTTGCTTAGATTTAGTGCACTTTAGCTCATACTAAAGCTCTAGATTTAGGATTTGAGATAGCTATTTCTTCAAGCTACAAATATACCTCACCACTTAGCATTTTTCACAACCTTGTGTTAGTGGATTATAAGCCCCAAAGAATCTAACAAAATTTAATCAAATAAATAAATCTCTTCACTTTCAAATAGATAAAGCCCAATCATGGATATATTGGAATGCTCATTGGTCTCCTAGTATCATGAGCATCTACTTATTCTTTTGGATTAAAAATAAGTCTTCTCCTTGAACTTTCAAATTTTCCAAATATAATCAATTTTGATACTAACATTGAAATATTTAGAGATGTAATTAACTATAGAGGCTCCATAGAGAACTTTAAAACGATTTAATATAAATCTCGCTTATTCTTCCATGTAAATGAGAAAAATTTGGTATATTCAAGACCCATCATGTCTTAAGTACTTATTAGGTGATTAGGTTCATTGAAGGGTGATACCTCTATCTTTCGAAATAGTATATCATATCTAAATTTAGTACTTGATCACTTCAATAAGTACTCCTGTGATCCGCCTAGTATCACCATATACATCCGAAAATAAACACCACAACCATTTGATAGCGATATATTATCTGATGATGTTAATATTCTGAGTGAACTTGTTGAAGGCATGTGTTTTATGAGTAAAAGAAGGCTTCAATTTTCTATTACTTGTTGGTCCACAAATAACAATGTTTAATTTGAAACAGTTACTTCAAATCTAAAGAACTTTATAAGATGTGTGCATCACAATCATCATAATAGCATGTCACTTAGAGCTACATTGTAGTCGACAAGCATCTAGAGGTGCCCGGAGAATCATGAAAGTTGGAGAGGATAATAAATGCATAAATACATTGATAGGCAGTGGCCATCGTCAGGTATCGTTCTAAATTCAATACTTATTTCAATCTATCTATAATACGACATCAAATTGATCTAAAACCTAAGGAGATTATCAGTCGAATGGAATCAAAATTTAATGTTAAGGTATCTTACATGAAGGCTTGGAATGCTAGGCGTAATGCAATTAGAGTAATTTTTGGCAACTGGAAAAGTCTTACAAGTCTCACAATATTTTCATGGAAGCAATTAGTTCTACTTTACTAGGTACAATTTATAAATATAATCATCTATCATCATTTTCAAAGAATTTTTGGGTTTTTTATCAATTTTGGGTTGAAGTTATCGTCCAATTGAGCCTAGATGGTACCTTCTTGCTTGGAAAATATCGTGAAACGTTGCTTATTGTTTTGATGGAAACAAATAAAGATTTTCTCCTTTACTATAATCTAAATCATGACTTAGTTTTAATTTGTCTCCAAGAGATGCTACCATTAATTTTTTACATGATCTATGTATAGTATCGATAAAAACTAGCGCAGAGAGACGATTCATCATCGCATTGTTTCATGCTAAAACTTCAAGAATCATCAGAGAATATGCATTGGAGAAGAGCCAAAAAATGTATATGAGGACACTAATGATATATGTACTTTAATCATTAAACATACAAAATGTAAAGGATGAGGCACACAAATGATTTCTTGATCATGATATTGTAAAGTAATCATTCTAATGGTGAGATGTGTTATAAGTATGACAACAAACCATCGAGTATTTAAACATGGACTTTGCCAATTTCTAAATTATAATATTGCTTCATTATTTAAGATATGAGGTTGCTCGATAATGAGAGACTTTATATATATCGAAGGTTGTAGCAACTCAAGATAATATGAAACTTATCCAACCAAGTTGGTAAAATACTTAAAAAATGATTAAAAAAAATATTTAACAACTATTATTTCACCATAACTCTATTTAAACATATATATCATCATACCAATCGTATTATGACAAAGCAAATGACACTATACTTATATCTAAATTTTTTAATATACTTAAATTATTAATTATATTTTAAATTATACTTATTTTAAAAATTTTGCTTAAAAAGATTGTATTAGAAGTGTATTAATGGATTCTTCTTAATACCGAAAGGGCTCCTTTGCTAACAAGGCTTCTTTAGGTCGAGACCGACAGGAATCCAGTCCACATTGTCCATAATAATAATAATAATAATAAATTATTATTAAAAAGTCGCTACAAATAATTTTGGGTGAATGATAACGGCAATGCTGTGAATTGAATTTAAAATTAAAATGATTGAAGATCAACTTTAATAATAAGTAGTACGCTGTGAGAAGTAGTTTAAAAATATTTTAGGAAGATTACTACAGCTAATATTAAATATTTTTTTTTTTGTAGCAATAAACGAACTAGGACATTTTTTTTCATAAAAATAGATTTAATTATTTAGAGAGATTATTACAACTCAGAATGAAGCTCAGCGCAACTAATTCAAAATAAAATCAAAATAAGTCAACATTTATATATCTGTCACATTTTTATATATTTATATATAATATTTAAAATTTCATATAAATATAATAGTATTTATATATATATATATATATATATATATATATATATATATATATATATATATATATATATATATATATATATAATATATTTTTAATATAATATAAAAAAATATATTATATATATATATATATATATATAAATATTTAAATTTAGCTGTTAGATATATAATAAAATATGATGAATATATCAATATTTTAGTAGTGTGATTGCTTGAAGAAAAAGAACTCATGTTCAAGGAATAGAAAAGGCTTAATTAAAAATACTAAACAAGAAAGAATGTGATGTGAATACTTAGAGTACTTAAGCATCTAATGAAATTTCAAATTTAGGGTTGGCTTATAAGAGAGGTAAAGAGTACTAAACAAAATAAATGATAATGATATCACATTTGATTTAAACATAAGTACAAGTAATCATTAAGGAGTATTCTTAAATTTTTAAGAATAAAATTTAAATATTTGTGTGAGATTTTGAAAATTGAAGAAGAAGATGATAGATTCAATATTTAATAGTTCGACAAATAGTGAAATTAGATGATGTAATCAATATTAAAATTATTATGACATTATATATTGATATTATAATAATATTTTATCAATTTAGTATATTATTTCAATTTTAAAAAATTATACATTTAAATTGCTTAGATATGATAATTTAATTAATTTTATTACTTTTAATTTAAATCTTTATATATTAATAATCAATATAAAAAAAATCAAAATTTGATAAATATTAGAATCAATCGATTTTTCAAAAATTAATTTAATTCACCAGTTTATCAATTCAACGATCTATTTTATTCGATTATGTCTGATTTTATAAAAAGTGGCTTTTAATCTGAATCAAATCAATTAGATGATTGAATCGCTTAGTCCAATCTAATTTTTGAGACTATGATTACAAATGCCTCAATGAATACATGTTGAAAGAGTGGATTTGCCAAATGAATACTAAGAGTGAGCACTTGAAGGTAGACTTTTATTGTATATCCTAATCAATTTCGACTCTTTCATGCTAATTAGTGAAGTTCAACAATTGATTATCTAGGGCTGATTATACAAGTCTCTTAAACCCTAAACTAGTAGCTTGTATGATCTCTCATGACCCGCTTTGGGCAACTTTCTATTTTGAATTTACTAAAGCTACTTTATCATTTATTGTCTTCTTCTACAAATTTAGGTTCATCTTTTAAATAAATTCCAATGATTTGATAAATACTTCTTTGATAAGTAAGTGGCAAAGAATATTGAGAATTCTTTTGCTGCCAAGAACTAGGAGGTACTGAAAACTGGGTATTTTGAGAATGTTAAAGAAAACAAAATTATTATATGCTAAGTCTGGATGTAACTTTTATATCTGGACTCCAATAATATAATATCATGTGATGCTCAACTAATATACAATTATTATGTATTGAGTAGAGTATTGTGTATTATTGTGTATTGATGAATATATAGAAGTTTTGTATTACAGTGCAGTTAATATTATATCAATACATAAGAATATATTATAGTTGTGTCTTGATTAAGCGTCATATGATACTATATTATTGAAGTCCAGATATAGAACTACGTTGATACTCCGTATGTAATAATTTCTCAAAAAGGGCATACATGTCCGTGATTATCCTTAGCTAAGGGAACTATTATTGTTTCATTGGGAGAAATATTGTGCTATTTCACGTAGTAGTCATTCTTTTACTCAGTGGAGAAGGGAAGAGAAAATAGATTTTTTTTATCCAATACGCACCGCTTAATATTTTACATAGTGTTGAATGTTATTAAAAAAAAGTTAAGGAACTATATGAGATAAATTTTATTTTTACTTTTATTTTGAAAATTATATTTATTTAATATATTTTAAAATATTTTTTTATTTTTTGAAAATAAATCATATTTTTTAAGAATACTCAAAACAACCTTTTATATTTTGAGTGTTTAAAAAAAACTGTCACTTTTAAACATGTTTTATCATCATTAATGTATTTTAGTGTATGTTTGAGCTGGTTCATTTGTCACTGTTGATTCTTTCTTTGTCTGATTGCTTATTTACTGTAATTTATATTTGACAATTTTTTAAAATTTTACTCATCATTCATACAAAAATATCTTACAAGAGAAGTGTGAGAAACAAAGTCACAATAAGAAGCTGAAGGATAGGCCAAGAGCCAACTTCACTGCTTTAATTAGTACCTTGTGTGAGCATCCAAGAAAGAGTAGGAATATTGTGTCTTGGTGTGCAATGAGAATGTGAAAAGCTCATTTTTGCACATTACTTGATGCACCTATAGTTTATCTAATAAACCCTCTAAACATATTCAATAATTTCGTATCAACTTTCATAAACGATATGTACATCGAATGGTGACATAGTAAAGACCAAAGGGTCTAAGTGCGTAGGCACTAAATACACGAAAAAAAAATGGTGACACTAAAGACCCTGGCTTTTTATAGGGAATTTTTTGTAATAAATCAAAGATGTTTCAAATATAAATCTTAGTTGGATGTAGCTTTTGCTAGAGGAGTGTGGTTCGGGAAAAGGGGCCTTCCCATGATGTGTCACCATCTTGCCTGTTTATAATTACATTTATGGCGTGGCTCTGTTTTTGATCCAAAGCCTTGTTTACCACATTATGAGCATTGTCATGGCTATCTATCTATGGGATCGATATAGCATTACACAAATGCAAATAAGTCATTTAGTTGATTTTAATATATTTTTTACCTTATAAACTAATATTTTAGTCCCAAGGATATTAGTTTAGAGGGGTTCTACTGTGTTGTGCCCTAAATCACATAAAGATGCAACATAAGATGATATGTATGTGCAATTGTGGTATAAGGAGTGGTCATCAAGATGAATTTTAACTCCAAAGTAATAATTTCTTGCAATATTATCTTTTTGGTCATATATTTTGCAAGTTTAGCTTAAAGCACTAGATACCATCCTCCTATTTTATAAACTTTTGGTCTATTAGTTTCTTTGAAGCTAGCTCTCATGTATAGATAGTTTGTCTCTCTTGATATTATTATCTGGTGTTCTTATAAATTTGTTGTCCATCTTTCATGAATTTTTTTTATAAATTTTAGAGTGATGTTAATGGTGTTTAGTTATGATGATGGATTTTTTTTTACAATATACTTTGGATTATAACTTTGATGCTAAAAGTTAGGGTTGTTTAAGATCAATTTTATTTTGAGTTTTTTTTTTTAAATATTATTTTAAAAATATGTTTTTGCTATATTTTTTATGTATTTATATTTTAATTTACATGTATACAATTCTTATATATTTATATAAAACAATAATATATATATATATATATATATATATATAAATATATATATATATATATATATATATGTGTGTGTGTGTGTGTGTGTATGTGTGTGTGTATGATATGTACGTAAATCTTAGTTTTATTTTTTATTTTAAAAATAATTCACATTATTTTTTTAAAATACTCATAATCTTTGGATGTATCTACCATCATAACTTAATTAAAAAATAAAATAAAATAAATAAAATAAAATAAAATAAAATAAAATAACAAATTCAAAATTCAAAATTTTTATCCCAAGTAGCCCTTCAATATTTTGGAATTATGCATATGACACTAACTTAAAGTGAATTGTAAATGTTGGATGATTAAGCTTTTGGATTAATGCTATAACAATTTCACTTTTCAGAAATCATTCTTCACACTGCTTTGTAGCTAATACTAATTCTGTTTATCGATTTTTGGAATTTTCTCTCCAATGACGCATCAGTTGCATGAATATGATATATATTTTGTGAATGAAGGTCGCTATCGTTGAATTGATTTTATTATGAGCTTTAGATTGCAATTCTTATATTTTTGCTTTTTTTATTTTGGCTCTTTATGAGTGTTTCTTTATAAAGAGTTTTGTGAAATATATATAAATACCCTCTCACTTTATACTAAGCTTGCTTTAACATCTCTAATTCATCTAATTTTTATATATGTTTTCTAAGAATATAACTTTTGAACAATAAATTCAAAAAAAAAAAAGACCCTTTTAAGTCACCGACAAGCTCTTAGAAGGCCTATGGAGCGAAAAAATATTATATGTGGTATCCGGATGCATCCAGACATCAATCACATAGTGACATGTGGCAAAATAGAAATTAAATTTAATTTCTATTTTATCACATTTCAGCACGTGATTGGTGTCTGGAAACAAAACTGTATCCGGACACTGCACGTAATATTCTCTCCTATGGAGCAATATGATCGTGAAAAATTATTATTTGTGTGTTTTGAATGTAGCTCATACATTCATACTATCAGTGGTGGAATCAAAGGATGACTGAAGGTTCGAAGGAAACAGTTGCGAGCTCTACATTTTAATAAACTCTTAATATTATATAACACACTATTCCTTTAACGACAATCATCACCCCTAAATTTCATCACTTCTCTTTAGATTCTATTCTATCATTACGTACTGTAATATTTAGTTAACACACATCTGTTATTTTTTAATACTATATATTTATATATATTTATATATATATATATATATATATATATAATACATATTAATATAAATATTTATATATATATATATATTAATTATCATATCATATTATACTATATTATTAAAATTTAGACATAAAATTACATTAATAGCTTCTTCACACGCTATCGATCTCCAAGCAACGATTACATTAATAGCCATGCATGCTCCAACTGCGGTGGATGCCCGCACATGCGTTTAAGGGCTTTACAGCAACTGACAACCATTTTATTTTCTTTTGACTTAATAATTTGTTCGCTGGTTAAGCTGGTTAGTTGTGTGAACAGTCGAGCAGGTTGCATGCTACTGGTGGAGTTCTATTTGAATTTGATTTTTATTAATCATTGAGCTTCATGCATTTAATCTTGAAATTTATAATGAATATAACATAAAATAATAAGTACATGGTCTATTTTTAATTTTATTATTATTATTTTTTTTGGAATGGATATTACTCAACACCCCACCATCTGTGAGATGATTGACTAATCCCACGGCCACATTCATCACATGCGGGTCTCCACTTGACTTTCCCACCATTATGCATGCGTTTCCACCCTGGAGACATTCAAACGATCTAGTTTCCAGCCACGCCACTCACCAACCGAAAGAGATGTATGACGCCACAATCGCATGTGATTATATTCGAGATGGTCATATTTTATCTATATTTAAAAAATTTGTCATAAGAAAGATATATTTTTTAACTTTACTTGATTCCCTATGATGATGATCAGAAAGTTGAGTTAAATCTTTTAAAAATTTAAAAAATTTATAGATCACATCAAAACTTTCTAAATATCATATTATTCTTTTGTAGCATATTTACTATTATTTTTTTTAAATAACTACAATGTTTAAAATAGACTCTAATTTTATTTTATTTTTATTTTAAAATTTTAATATTATTCTTAAAATATATTTATTTGATGTATTTTAAATATTTTTATTTTTTTTAAAATAAATATTATTTTTAAATACATTCAAATAATTTTTAGAATTTTAAAAAATAATTAAATTAAAGATATTTTATTTTAAAATAAAATATAAATAAAATAAAATAAAATAAGAAAAATAAAATTGATCCCGATGGGATGGTAAAAAAATGAGTTACAAGTATTAATATTTTAATTTATCATAAAAATAATATAATAAACTAGCAATTTTAACTTTTATTATATTATTAACAAAATTAAATTTAAATTATTATATAATTACCATATTTAAAATAATTATAAAACTATGTAGGAGGATTTATTTGTATAACATTTATTTATTTATTTATATATCTAATATTTAAATTTTAATATTTATCTAAATAATACTTAAAATTTTAATATTATATTAAAATATTATTATTATAAAAGTTTTAAAGTCATATATATATATTAAATATTTTTAAAATATATATATAAATAAGAAATTTTTAAAAATTAGATATACAAATATATAAAAATTATGTAAAATGTTTGTAAATCTTTGATATATTTATTTTTGTTTCTCATGATTTTGTATTAATTTCTTAAGTTGAAATTAATTATCCGAAATTTATAGGGCCTGCGTGAAGTTCGTGATGGTCTCATGATAAATTGACGAGAAATTGTATAAGAAAGCATAATGAAAGAAGAGATCAGCCCAAAAAATCCGCGTGTCCGCTTTCTCTGATTTCCTTTTTGTCTTCAGAGCAAGGAGGAGCAAGCAGTATACAGTCAAAAAAAGAAGAAGAAGAGAGAGAAAAAGGCAATGCTAGAAGGGATGCTCATATGAAATCCACCCATTTCTAATATCAAATTTTAATATTATCGGAAGGATAAAAAATAATCTTACATAACATTTCTAATATTAATTTAAATCTTTAATCATACAATCATAAAAGAGCCACTACAATCTACAATAATTTTAACAATTTGCCCACATATATATATACTAACAAAGATTCATGAGAAAAATACACTTTAGACATAATACAACATGACTGACATAATTACCTATCTCCAAGTCTACTACGATAAATAACTTCTTCCTTCTATCACCATTTAATTGGATGACATTACCTCAAAAAGATTAAGCAAGTAATAAATTAATATAATTCAGTGGGTAAATTATGTTATTACACTATAGTAAAACAAGAAGTAGAAATTAGTATGCATGCCATCTCTTTTGTTGTCACATGTACATAAAAAAAAAATCTACTCAAACATTCAAACATATGGGAGGTAGGTATATATAAACATTTAACATATCCAGATACATAAAAATTTATGTGTAGTATACATAAACATTTAATATATGAACTTTTACTTTTATTTTATCATTCTTCCAAGTCATTATCTAAATACTCATCCAATGACATCCATTACCATTATTCATTTCATTTCCATTTTTCATTATTTTGTGTAATGCGTAAGACAACTTTCATTACAACACATTTTATAAGAAAAGAATTTTATACATGTATGCATATCTATCAAGAATCTAGCTTTTAAAAAGAAGAGAAAAAAAAATTCTTAAAGAAGGAAAAAAAGTTTTACTTTACATAATCATACGTTTCATCATAAGAAATTAAAGATATTTTTACCATAAATGTAAGAATATAATTACACACTTTAACTTAGCTTCAATCTCCTTTCCTTTAACGCTTCATTCCTTAATTAAAATTCTATATAATCAATATCAATTGAATCAATATCAGAAATAAATTATCTTATTTTTATTCACGATACTTACATATAGCTTTTATTATTTGATGCTCATATTCATAATTATTCATTGTCATTTTCTAAATTAAGTTTAAATTAATCTTTAATTCATTTAATATAATAATATCTAATTTGTCATATAATTCATCTAAATCCTATTAATTCTATTATTTTTCTTAATATAATTTAATTTAAAATTTTATATCTTTCTCTCTAATGATTTCAATTTAAGAATCATAATATGTAATCAATAAAATTCATAAAATCATTAACCTCAATTTTAATGAATCCTTAAACAATTAAAGCTTAAATTCTTTCATTTACAAATCCATTTAAAATTTCTTTTTTTTTTCTTTTCTTGAAAATCTATTATTTTCACTAATATCTTATAATAAAATCATGACTATTTAAGAATTTAGTTAATACAATAAAATTAATATTGTATAAATTCTAAAATTTAAACATATATATAGATGTATTTTCCATCAAATTAGAGATAAAATAATATCATCATTGTTTGTGATGCTCCTAATAAATTCCTTACTAATTTAATAATAACTTAAATTTAATCCAAAATTTTAAATAAGAAAATATAAAACCCTTATGTATATAGGCATTTTCTTATTTTATAAATCCAAAAAGAAATATTCTTAATTAAATTCGTTAATAACAAAAATCAGAATTTCTAATCTAATAAATAATTATATAAATCATATTTTTAACTTACCTCTTTCCCTCGGTTTTACACGCACGCACGCGGCTCGGCTCTTACTCCTGCGCTCGATCCCGTTCGTAGGCACGATTCCCTCGCACGCAAGAGCTTCCCTTCCTTCTTCCTTGGCCGACGGCACCCGGATGGCTTCCGACGACCCGATGTCGACGGCGTGGCGCCGCCTCACTCGGTTAGGGCACGAAACTCCTTCCTCGGTCGTCGACGCACGTCGACGCACGGCTACGGCACACAAGGTGAGTCACTACAATCTCCTTCTCTCTTTCTCCCTCTCTTCCTCTCTCGCGTGCTTTTGAAAGTTCGGTTTCGGCAAACCGACCGAGCCCGCCCTTCGATCTTTCTACCTACGGCTAACAGTCGGCGGTTGTTTTTTTATTATTATTATTATTTTTGGATTTCGGTTATTACAGCTGAGGACGTCGAAACCTAAGACCATCCATAGCTGTGCGCAGTTTGGCGATCTCTCCGGTCTCCAGAAACGGTTGGAGGAGAATCCTTCTCTTCTCAATGCCAAGAACGACATCGTAAGCCTTATTATTCTTTTTCAAAGGCTTTTCTATTTCTCCCATTTTCCCTCACAATCTCCTTTTTTTTTCTTTACACTATATTGTGCTTTGGGAGTATTTATTGTTGAACTATTTTCTCTATTACCGAATCAATTAAACTTTTTTTTCCCTTGAATAAGCGCTTACCTTTTTGCCATCTTTTCTTCTAATGCCCGCTGAATTGTTCTTGAATAAAGAAGAATTGTTAATGACGTTTATTTATGTTCTTTGCTAAAATGATAGGCGCCTATTTCCTATTTGTCTTCTATTTTTTTTCAGAATTCTTCCAGACTTTATGGATTTGCGCACTTCTGTGAGTACAGTGGGTGATTGAACAAATTGCATTTACTCGCTTCAATTATTTTTGCATTAATTCATGCATTCATGATCCCAGATTCTTATTATGGAAAATCTCATTTTATTATAAGGAAGAATATGGTTGAACTAAAAGCACTTCTAGATTCTGCCATTTGGTTTGGATGTAGTTAGAAATTAGAATTGAATTTAGCATTAGTAAACACTCTCAAAATCTCTTAAATATGATGGTTTCATTCGCACACAAAATGACTGGAATAAAATCATTATTTTTATAACATTTTCTATCAACATGGAACCAAACCTAAGTTATTCTAAATGATCCCTGTTTTACAAAGCTTGATTGCAAGATTATCCTTTTTCACCAAAGTCATGATTTTTGTCAATTTTTTTCATTGCTTATATTTGTAGATGGCACAAACGCCTCTGCATGTAGCAGATGGCTATAATAAAATTGATATCGTCAAATATTTGCTTGAGTGGAGAGGCCCTGAAAAGGTTGAGCTAGAATCTAAGAACATGGTAACCAAAATAACTCAACTCCAAAAGCTTGAATTTTGATTATGACTTTGATTATTAGCATCAAAATGCGTGCTTCTGTTAAGTACTATTACCTTTTCTATTACACGAGCTCATTAGCTCTTTTAATCTGTGTCCTTAGTATGGCGAGACTCCCCTGCACATGGTGGCAAAAAATGGTTGCAGTGAGTCTTCTCGGCTGCTTCTCTCTAATGGTGCCTCTTTAGAGGCAAAAGCTAATGTGAGAAATGCTTTCTTTTTACTCCTATTATTTTCCCATTTTGTTTGAGGCATTTAAATACTTATCCAGTATCAACCATTTTTGTTGACATTTTTCTTTCTTAACTTACAGAATGGAATGACACCGCTCCATTTAGCAGTATGCACGACAAGCTCTTGAGTGTGTCATTGTTAAAACATTGTTAGAACACAATGCAGACGGCGATATCAAGGACAATGTATGTTTCTAATATGTGAATTTTTAATTTATACTCTTTATTAGCTTACTTTTAAAGGATTGTACTAATTTACTTTTCTAATAATACATTTAATAGGAGGGTTTGACTCCCTTGAATCATATTTCTGAAGGGCATGGTAGTGAGAAGTTAAGGGAACTTCTTGATCAACACATTAAAGAACAATTAAAGATCAAAGCAATCAAAGCTTGTGCTGAGGCAAAAGAAAAGATGGCTCGGTTTGAAGCTTCTTTGTCAAACATTGTGGGACTTAGTTCGCTTAAATTGCAACTGCATAAATGGGCCAAAGGAATGATTTTTGATGAGAAAAGAAGAGCGCTGGGCTTGAGCATTGCTGCAAAAAAAGTTCCTCATATGGCTTTTCTCGGTAACCCTGGCACAAGTACTTGCATACATTGGTTGAAATAGAAATTTGATACTACGGTGTTTATATATATATATATATATATATATATATATATATATATATATATATATATATATATATATATATATATATATATATATATATATATATATATATTGGCAATGTTTAATAGAGAAATGCTACACTTTACAAAAATAATCTAAACTAAAACTTATGCCACATCATCATTTAATTGGTGCATTAATAAAAAAAAACTCTTCCATTGATGGTATGTTCCCAATTTTGATATGTCCACATATGAAAGTAGGTTCCAAATGACTTTTTATGTAGAATATTTTGGGTATTGTAGCAGTTCTCATTTTAATATCGTGGTTTCTTTGGGTATGTTATCTTAGATGCAATTAACTTCTCTGAGACAGTGTTCTAGGAATAGTAATATACTATTGTATTGCAATAACTCAGAAGTTAGCAAGGTTTATTGTTGGACTAATCAAAACTTCTTTGTTGATAATTGCAATGTCTCTTCCATGGAATATTTTTCACATCTGCTTTTAATGCAAAAACTTAGAATCTTTTATTAACCTATCTTTTCTGTATTAGATGTCGAAGCAATTGGCCATATTTTTAAATTAGATGATATTATTGATTGATCACCCTACAACCAGAGGGTAATTATTATTTACATGTTGTGAGATTTAGATTATTTTAAAGTCTCATGGGGTTTAATAAGATGCCAATTATCTCCCTTTCATAATCTTTTTCAACTACTTTCATAACTTAAATAGCAATGTACATTATAAATAAAGTTATCTAAGATGTACGAGAGGAGTAAAGAATATTTCAAGAACACACTTTTATTTACTAAAATATCATATTCCCTTTTCTATCATACTTCCCAAGTGCAAAAGAGTTTTTTTTTTTTTTTTTAATTTTATAGTTACATAAGATGGATGGAAAAGTTAATCTAAGTGAGGAGGAGGAGGCATATGGTAGTTTTCCAAGCCGATTATGTTTATATAATAGTTAGCTAAACTTTTGGGACTTGAAATGATCACCTAACATTAAACATGGAATTCAGATTCGATAATTTTCTTAAGGATACAAACTTAAGAGAAGGGATCTTATGAGAATGTCAAAACATGGTGATAGTTTCAAGATATTAAGTATGTATGTGATGACTTTGATAATTCTTTGTTTTAAAAATTTTGCATTGTAACTCACTTCTTTTTGTCCCAAGTGTAAGTTCCCAAACTATTATGGAAGTATTAGGTATTGGAATCTTTATGCTCGAGTTGAAGCTTATAATTGACTTTGGTTAAGGCCGAAAGTCTTATGCTTCATTACATCTAGTGCTAAATGTATCAATCGCATCCCTATCTCATGGAAGGGTTCTGGTTTATAGTTGGACAATATAACCTCTTCATTGTTAAAGGTCTTTATTGTATATTGCTTTGAATTTTGTTTTGTTTTGTTTTTTTTTAAATTTTTTTTACTTTTATTGCCATAGATTTCCAATTTATGAAATTCAATTCATGATTTTGAGCTTTTGTTTAATACTAAACATAGAGTTAGATGTTGTCATGTACAGACACATGCATTTATAACTTATGTTCTTTGTCTATTATTTTAAATAGTTTTTTCAATGCCCCAAAATTATTTTATTTTGTTGATATTTAAATCTTCTAGCACTTTTAAGCATTAAGTAGATGTAATTTTATAGTCTTATGATTCTTGCTATGAAGCTTTAACAATTTCGTGCTATTCACTTTCAATTTCAAGTTATTTTTCTCTAACATGCATTAAATCACATTTCTTATCCTTCACTCATTGAATTAAACTCTATAAGCACGATATTTTTTCAAGGTAAAACCATGGTTGCTCGGGTTCTCGGCAAACTCCTTCATATGGTTGGAATTCTACCCACAGATAAGGTGACCGAAGTGCAAAGAACTGACCTAGTTGGAGAATTTGTGGGGCATACAGGACCAAAGACAAGGAAGAAAGTAAGAACTATATTATTTAAATTAACTTTATTAATGAATTAATAAAGTATAAAATTTACCTTTTGTTTAGTAGAAAATAGAAAAAAAAAATGCCTTTCTTAAAGGCAGGATCTACTTGTCAATAGAATCATTAGATTTGTGTGAAACTTTTAAAAAATATGAATCTTTTTTGCAGTTGCAAGAAGCAGAGGGAGGAATCATTTTCGTTGATGAGGCCTACAGGTTGATACCTTTACAGAAATCAGACGACAAAGACTTTGGCTTAGAGGCTCTAGAGGAAATCATGTCTGTTATGGATAACGGGAAGATTGTGGTCATATTTGCTGGATACTTGGAACCAATGAAGCGTGTGATATAACAAATGAGGCTTTTCTAAGAGTTACCAAGTTTTTTAACTTTGATGACTTACCCATGAACTCGCTCAAATTCTACACATGAAAATGAATTTTCTGGAGCAAAATAGTTCACTTTATGGTTTCAAGCTCCACTTTTGCCAGTAGAAAGAGTGATTTGATCCACAAGGATAACCAGAGGAAGGAGATGAATGGGGATTGATTGATCCATTACTTGCTAATGCCGAGAGAATTTGGATCTTATGGATTTTTATTTGACGATCGAAAATCTGGAAGATTTGGAAGAAGGCCTCGTAATACTTTCCAGGTGAAAGAATCTACTCAATTATATATATATATATATATATATATATATATATATATATATATATATATTTGTATTGAAATTTTTTTTAAAGCATGTGTGCAAATATATGTATTTTTGATTCCATTATTCTTTGTGATATTTATTCGTGCGTTGGGAAAGAAGAAACACTGCTAGTGAAGTCATCAGATATACCACTCCATTAACCTCACCATCTCTCTCCATCTCCATTGCATGCACGAAGAAATCCCTCTATGAGTAAACTTTCAGGCATCAACAAGGATTACTAGCAGTGTTTCTTCTTTAAAAGTGTTAATCTGTTTAAACTTTATTAAATTCTGAGAGAGAGCTTTGAAATTTAAAGATTTTCTCTCGCCAGAATGCTCTTCATTGGCCTTTTTATCCAACCTAAAATTTAGAATTGATGCTCTTCATGTCTAGACAAATTTTGCTAGTGGACTCCATGTTTATTAACCCCTTGCTCATTGTTTACGGCTCAATTGTGGGCATTAACAACTTGTTAAGCCTCCACATCACCTTAACATGTTTCTTCCTTGGCAACCAGGTGATTATTATTGTTAACATATTTTAATCGCCTTAGTAAAAGCATGTATTTTCTGTGTTCATCTTCTTTTTTAGTTTCTATGTTAAAATTTCTCCGATTTTTTTTTTGTGTGTGTGTGTGTGTGTGTGTGTGTGTGTGTGGGAGTTGAAGATTTTAGAAGCCAACGCTAATCTTTTACTTATATATAAAGCACCATTTAGACCAAGTCCTATAACATTTTCCTTCATGTTTTTCCATACAAAGATCTTTCTTATTATCTGTGTATTTGGACATTCCTACCTAATATAACTTTTAGACTTTTAGTATGGTTTTGTAGTTATTAGTATTTGCTTGTTGTTTCATTTGCAAGTAACTTGACAAATCTGTGTTTTTGACGATTGTAGGTTAGTTATTAGGTTTTATGTTTTCATATTGTATAGTGCTCCCTTAGATATGAATTCTATAAATATCTTACGATGTTTTGTTTGTAAAGGGCATTTTTTTAATACAATTCCAGTAGTCTTCTTTGTTTTCTTTCCACTACTTGCCTTTCTCTTTCCTAGCCTGTGGTGTATTATGGAGGAAAACTCATGCAGTTTTTCAACCCGAATCCATCTAGTATTCCACTGCTGGATAACTCTATCTCCTTGTTCTGCTGTTGGTTTTCTGTAATCACAATTGTTATTGTCTTGGATTCATAGTTGTTCCGATTATAGATTTTGATCTTTAGCACTGTCCATAACCGCAAGGAAGCAGAAGAATTTGTTGTCCAGAACCTGTGCATTGGGAAGATGACTAAACCAGATGAAGGAAGATCATTGGAGAAGTGTTTATTCAAGAAGTTGAATTCTTTAATCCTATTCCATCTCATATTGTTCCCACCGCCAAGTAACTCCCTTTATCATGTTTCTATCACTGGTTGATCCAGTGCAGTTGTTGTCGTGGATTTATAAGTGTTCTACTACAGGTTTTGATCTCCAATGCTGTCCAAAATTATAGGCAGGCTGAAGAATCTACAGTCAAAGCCCTTTGCATTGTGTAGAAGGATGAACCAAATGAAGGAAGATCATTGGGAGAGAAGTGCTAATTCAAGAGCATGAATCTTATGAAAGATTAAGGCTAATTGATGTGTAGAAGTTCTAGTTTCAGCAAGTGTTTAAATCAATAAATGCTGAAAGATAATCTTCACCCAGATTTTGTTGTTCCTATAATTGTTAACAAAGCATCAGGAATCAAAAACTGAAGATGTTGACAAGATTGAATGTCAAAAAGCTCACAGAGCTAAATGAATTCATTCTATGGAGGCTGAAGATAAAGATGTTACTTGCATCAATGTTTGAACGTGACTTTGTCAGAAGAAGCAATGTAAAAGGTGGATTTAAAGAATCATTCCGATTATAGATTTGCTTCCTGAGACATTGTCTCAAGTAGATGCACATTAAGATTTACTGATGAATGATTAAGACTGTTTGAGGATTAATCTTATTATTGATTTCTTGAAAGGATGACCATGTTGATATCCTTAAGAGGGTCTATGACTAAGGGAACTCTAAGCGTGTTATGGTATTTTTCTTACCAACATGAGAAGCTTGATGCTCTAGCATGAGAAATTAGTAATTTTGAACTTTTGATTAGTTTGGACCAATATAAGGTGGCATTTTTTTAGCTCTGTAAAAGAATTCTATTCAAATTAGCAGAATTTTTAAGTGAATATTAAATTTTTGAGTTGGTTTGACAAATCTTTAAACATACTCAGAAGTCAAATCAATTTTGCATGTGTGAGCTGATTAAACTCGGGCTCAAACAAGACTAAATCGACTGGAACTAAATCAGATTGATCCAATTTGTGTTGGTCTGGTCATCAAATTAATCATGCAAGCTTGCTTATGGGGTAATATCGGTTCCTCATGCCACCATTTCTAAAGACAAAAAGATTTATGAAACAATGATGTGTGAATGAATGAAGGATTCCATGATAAAAGCATCATATAAAAGAGTAAGATTGCTGTCAAATTGTAAGAAGTCATTTGTGAATCTTTTTGTTGATGTGTATACTAATTTTCTTCTGTTAACTGCTCTTTTAAGCATTATCTAATCACCTTTATAATGGTGTTTCTTGTCTTGAACATGCTCTAGATCTCATACAAGGGGATTCTTGGAGTAAATCCAAATCAAAAGATGTTAATGAATGATTATGATTGCATGAGGAGCAATCCTAGATTATATTTTCTTGAGTGGATATCCATGTTGATGTTTTATGAGGGGATATGACCAAGGGAGCTCCAAAGTGTTTGTAATCTTTTACTGGTCAAGATGTGCAAATGATACTCTGACATAAACATAGGAATTTCAAACGGTAAACAATATGATTTCAAACGGTCTATCACTAATATGAGATTGGAGAAATTTTCTTACTCTCAATAACAAGGAGATCTCACCATCACTCAATGCTTCAATTCTCTCAATAATCAATTGCAATAAATTGTTCTTTTTGAAGTACATGAGTAGAGATGTTTTGATGATTAAGTAATACTCAAACAAATTATCAAGGAAAGCATGAGTGTTTAGGTTTTTGTTTGGTTGAGAATTGAACCGGATAAAGTTCATAGTGGCACAATTTTAGGTAAAAAAATCCTCACCTAATATTCTTGAAGTTTTCTCTAAAATACATTTGGAGGATAGTTGTCAGAAGGTGATGATAGAATCATTAAACACCATATCAATCAATGAAGGATCTACTCTATGTTCATAAAGTCAAACCAATGAAAGGAAGATTGTGGTGTGATCATTATTTTAAATTAGGTTATACTAAAAAAACCTTAATGAAAAATTTATAGAAAATACACTAGTTGGAAATCCATGCCTTTCAAAGAAATTCATGGACAACATGCTACTACCTCCACTTAGCAAAACATATTTAAATCAAATCTATTTAGCAAGGAATATTTTCAACTTCATCAAAAATTATTTTTAAAAATTGATGGTTATTGATGAGGTTTAAAAAGACAAAATTAGGATGTGAGGTATTTTGCCTTAGTGAGGTGAGGCATAAACCTCGAGGCGAATCAAGACTTATACCTTAAAATAAGAAAATAAAAAACTTACAAATTTAAAAATAATTTGTAAATATGATAAATCATTTGATATATATATATATATATAGATAGTTTATCATTATAAAATAAATCTTAAATACTAATATAAAATGAAAGTTTGATATGAGATTTTTAAGGTAAATACTCAATTAAAATTTAAACATATCCTGATCTACAGTAGCCTCATTCTCACTTTCTTCATCTTTAGAAGAGTCATTATATATAATAATATTATTATTCAGTGATTCTGTCTCATTGGTATATTTTAAATCTACAGTAGCCTCATTCTCACTTTCTTCATCTTTAGAAGAGTCCACTAGCAAAATTTGTCTAGACATTAAGAGCATCAATTCTAAATTTTAGGTTGGATAAAAAGGCCAATGAAGAGCATTCTGGACTGGCGAGAGTAAATCTTCAAATTTCGAGCACTCTCTAATTTAATAAAGTTTAAACAGATTAACACTTTTAAAGAAGAAACATTGCTAGTAATCCTCGTTGATGCCTGAAAGTTTACTCATAGAGGGATTTCTTCGTGCATGAAATGGAGATGGAGAGGGATGGTGAGGTTAATGGAGTGGTATATATGATTTCACTAGTAGTGTTTCTTCTTTCCCAACGCACGAATAAATATCACAATGAATAATGGAATCAAAAATACATATATTTGCACACATGCTTTAAAAAAAATTTTCAATATATATATATATATATATATGTATATATATATATATATATATGTATATATGTATATATATATATATATATATATATGTATATATATATATCTATATATGTATATATATATATATATATATATTCTGGCTAAGAGTAGATTCTTTCACCCTGAAAAGTATTTTGACTTCCAAATCTTCCAATGATTATATAACGAGCTTTCCGCGGCATCACAAAATCCAAATAAGATCCAAATTCTCTTGAGCATTACCAAGTAATGGATCAATCAATCATTCATCTCCTTCCTGTTATCATGGTTCCTTTTATGGATCGATCACCACCGCTTCACAAGAGTGAAAGCATAAATGAACTACTTTCTCTTGAAAATTCATTTTCAAGTGTAGAATTGAGTGAGTTCAGAGTGAAATCAAAGTTAAAAACTTTGTAACTCTTTTGCAAAGCTCATTTGAGGCTATCACGCTTCATTGGTTCCAAGTATCCAAAGATATGACCAATCTTCCCGTTATCCATATGACGTGATTTCCTCCAGATCTAAGCCATAGTCTTTTATCTGCATTTACGTGTGTCAACCATAGCCTCATCAACAAAAGGATTCCTCCTCTCGCTAACCGCAAAAGATTCATATTTTTAAAAGTTTCATACGAATCTAATGATTATATTAACAAGTAGATCCTACCTTTAAGAAAGACATTTTTTTTCTATTTTCTACTGAACAAAAGGTAATTTTTATACTTTATTAATTCATTAAGAAAGGTAATTTAAATAATATAGTTCTTACTTTCTTTCTTTTCTTTGGTCCTATATGCCCCACAAATTCTCCAACTAGGTTCATCACCTTATCTGTGGATAGAATTCCAACCATATGAAGTAGTTTGCCGAGAACACGAGCAACCATGGTTTTACATAGAAAAAATATCGTTCATATAGAGTTTAATTCACTGATGGAAGGATAAGAAATTTGATTTAATGCATGTTAGAGAAAAATAACTTGAAATTGAAAGTGAATAGCACGAAATTGTTAAAGCTTCATAGCAAGAATAATAAGACTATAAAATTACGTATACTTAATGCTTAAAAGTGCTAGAAGATTTAAATATCAACAAAATAAAATAATTTTGGAGCATTGAGAAGACTATTTAAAATAAAAGACAAAGAACATAAGTTATAAATGCATGTGTCTGTACATGACAACATCTAACTCTATGTTTAGTATTAAACAAAAAGCTCAAAATCACAATTGAATTTGCTGCATAAATTGGATATCTATGGCAATAAAAGTAAAAAAAATTTTAAAAAAACAAAACAAAACAAAATTCAAAGAAATATACAATAAAGACTTTTAGTAATGAAGAGGTTATATTGTCCAACTATAAACCAGAACCCTTGCATGAGCTAGGGATGCGATTGATACATTTAGCACTAGATGTGATGAAGCATAAGATTTTGTTGGCCTTACCCAAAGTCCGAATTGTAAGCTTCAACTCAGAAGCATAAAGATTCCAATACCTAATACTTCCAACCAATAGTTTCAGGGAACTTACGCTTGAGACGCAAAAGAAGTGAGTTACAATGCAAAATTTTTAAATCAAAGAATTATCAAAGTCATCACATACATGCTTAATATCCTGAAACTATCACCATGTTTTTGACATTCTCATAAGATCCTTTCTCTTAAGTTTGTATCCCTGTTAAGAAAATTATCAAGAATCCGAATTCCATGTTTAATGTTAGGGTTGTGATCATTTCAAGTCCCAAAAAGTTTAGCTAACTATTATATAAACATAATCGGTTTGGAAAACTACCACATGCCTCCTCCTCCTCACTTAGATTAACTTTTCCATCCATCTTATGTTGCTATAAAATTAAAAAAAAAAAAAAAAAACTCTTTTGCACTTGGGAAGTATGATATAAAAGGGAATTTGATATTTTTGTAAATAAAAGTGTGTTCTTGAAATATTCTTTACTCATCTCGTACATCTTAGATAAATTTATTTATGATGTACATTGCTATTTAAGTTATGAAAGTAGATGAAAAATATTATGAAAGGAAGATAATTGGTATCTTATTAAACCCCAGGCTTTAAAATAATCTAAATCTCACAACATGTAAATAATAATTACCCTCTAGTTGTAGGGTGACCAATCAATAATATCATCTAATTTAAAAATATGGCCAAATGCTTCGACATCTAATACATGAAAGATAGGTCAATAAAAGATTCTAACTTTTTGCATTAAAAGCAGATGTGAAAAAAATTCCATAAAAGAGACAATGCAATTATCAACAAAGAAGTTTTGATTAGTCCAACAATAAAACTTTGCTAACTTCTGAGTATATTCCTATTCCTAGAACACTGTCTCAGAGAAGTTTATTGCATCTAAGATAACATACCCAAAGAAACCACGATATTAAAATGAGAATTGCTACAATACCCAAAATATTCTACATAAAAAGTCATTTGGAGCCTACTTTCATATGTGGACATATCAAATTTGGGAACATACCAGCAATGGAAGAGTTTTTTTATTAATCCACCAATTAAATGATGATGTGGCATAAGTTTTAGTCTACATTATTTTTTGTAAGTATAGCATTTCTCTATTAAACATTGTCAATATATATATATATATATATATATATATATATATATATATATATATATATATATATATATATATATATATATATATATATATATATATATAGATATATATATATATATATATATATACAACCGATCAAATTCTATTTCAACCAATACAGCTGCGGTTCGAGAAAAGCCATATGAGGAACTTTTTTTTTGCTCAAGCGCCTTCTTCTTTCTCATCAAAATCATTCCTTTTTATTTATGCAGTTGCAATTTAAGCGAACTAAGTCCCACAAAGTTTGTCAAAGAAGCATCAAACCGAGCCATATTTTCTTTTGCCTCAGCACAAACTTTGATTGCTTTGATCTTTAATTGTTCTTTAATGTGTTGATCAAGAAGTTCCTTCAATTTCTCACTACCATGCCCTTCAAAAATATGATTCAAGGGAGTCAAACCCTCATATTTAATGTATTATTAGAAAAGTAGATTAGTACAATCCTTTAAAAGCAAGCTAGTAAATAGTATAAATTAAAGATTCACATATTACAAACATACATTGTCCTTGATACTGCAGTCTGCATTGTGTTCTAATAATGTTTTAACAATGACACGCTCAGAGCTGTCGTCTGCATCTTCTAAATGGAGCGGTGTCATTCCATTAGTTAAGAAAGAAAAATGTCAACAAAATGGGATCGATAAGTATTTAAATGCCTCAAACAAAATGGGAAAATAATAGGAGTAAAGGGAAGGCATTGCTCACATTAGCTTTTGCCTCTAAAGAGGCACCATTAGAGAGAAGCAGCCGAGAAGACTCACTACAACCATTTTTTGCCGTCATGTGCAGGGGAGTCTCGCCATACTAAGGACACATAGATTAAAAGAGCTAATGAGCTCGTGTAATAGAAAAGGTAATAGTAATAACGAAGCATTTTGATGCTAATAATCAAAGTCATAATCAAAATTCAAGCTTTTAGAGTTGAGTTATTTTGGTTACTATGTTCTTATATTCCAGCTCAACCTTTTCAGGGCCTCTCCACTCAAGCAAATATTTGACGATATCAATTTTATTATAGCCAGCTGCTACATGCAGAGGCGTTTGTGCCATCTACAAATATAAGCAAGGAAAAAAAGTGACAAAAATCATGACTTTGGTAAAAAAGGATAATCTTGCAATCAAGCTTTGTAAAGCAGGGATCATTTAGAATAACTTAGGTTTGGTTGCATGTTGATAGAAAATGTTATAAAAATAATGATTTTATTCCACTCATTTTGTGTGCGAATGAAACCATCATATTCAAGAGATTTTGAGAGTGTTTACTAATGCTAAATTCAATTCTAATTTCTAACTACATCCAAACCAAATGGCAGAATCTAGAAGTGCTTTCAGTTAAATCAACCATATTCTTCCTTATAATAAAATGAGATTTTCCATAATAAGAATCTGGGATCATGAATGCATGAATCAATGCAAAATAATTGAAGCGAGTAAACGCAATTTGTTCAATCACCCACTCACAGAAGTGCAAATCCATAAAATCTGGAAGATTTCTGAAAAAAAAAAAGACAAATAGGAAATAGGCGCCTATCATTTTAGCAAAGAACATAAATAAACGCCATTAACAATTCTTCTTTATTCAAGAACAATTCAGCAGGCATTATAAACCCAGAAAAGATGGCAAAAAGGTAAGCGTTTATTCAAGGTGAAAAAAGTTTAATTGATTCGGTAATGGAGAAAATAGTTCAACAATAAATACTCCTAGAGCACAATATAGTGTAAAAAAAAAAAGGAGATTGTGAGGGAAAATGGGAGAAAGAGAAAAGCCTTTGAAAAAGAATAATAGGGCTTACGATGTCGTTCTTGGCATTGAGAAGAGAAGGATTCTCCAACCATTTCTGGAGGCCGGAGAGATCGCCAAACTACGCACAGCTATGGATGGTCTTAGGTTTCGACGTCCTCAGC
This sequence comes from Cymbidium sinense, assembly GCA_021442155.1. NCBI lineage: Eukaryota > Viridiplantae > Streptophyta > Magnoliopsida > Asparagales > Orchidaceae > Cymbidium > Cymbidium sinense. The sequence continues at coordinate 52,661,810 of CM038233.1, read as the reverse complement.
CGCCTCCCGGGCATCCCCTTCTCCCCCACAGCCATCGCTTCTCTCTCTCTCTCTCTTCTTCTTCTTCTTCTTCTTCTTCTTCTTTGCTTTTCTGCTACTGTGCCGCTTGCTCCCTCTTGCTCTGAAGACAAGGAAATCAGAGAAAGCCGACACGCGGATTTTAAGTATTATTTAGATAAATATTAAAATTTAAATATTAGATATATAAATAAATAAATAAATGTTATATAGATAAATCCTCCTACATAGTTTTATAATTATTTTAAATATGGTAATTATATAATAATTTAAATTTAATTTTGTTAATAATATAATAAAAGTTAAAATGGCTAGTTTATTATATTATTTTTAGTAGTATGATAAATTAAAATATTAATACTTGTAACTCATTTTTTTTATCATCCCATCAGGATCAATTTTATTTTTTCTTATTTTATCTTATTTTATTTATATTTTATTTTAAAATAAAATGTCTTTAATTGCAATAATTATTTTTTAAAAACTCTAAAAATTATTTGAATGTATTTAAAAATAATATTTATTTTTAAAAACAAATAAAAATATTTAAAATACATCAAATAAATATATTTTTAAGAATAATATTAAAATTTTCAAAATAAAAAATAAAAATAAAATTAGGGTTTGTTTTAGACACTATAATTGTTTAAAAAAAATAATAGTAAATATGCTAAAGAAGAAAAATATGATACTTAAAAAGTTTTGATGTGATCTATAAATTTTTTAAATTTTTAAAAGATTAAACTTAACTTTCTGACCGTCATCATAGAAAATCAAGTTAAAAAATATATCTTTTTCATGACAAATTTTTTAAATATAGATAAAATGTGAACATCCCGAATATAATCACGGCTGGATATCAAACTCACCATCTCTTCTTCGGTTTGGTGGGTGGTACCCCACCCAGTTTGAATCTCAGGCGGAGGCTCGTAATGGTGGGAGAAGTCAGTGGGACTCAGCGTCGTTGGTGAGAATGTGGCGCCAGCCATGGATTACTATTATCACCACCCATATGATAGGTGGGGTGTTGGGTGGATACCCATTCTAAAAAAATAATAAAAAATAAAAAAATAGACCATGTAGTTATTATTTTATGTTATGTTCATTATAAATTTCAAGATCAAATGCATGAAACTCAATGATTAATAAAAATCAAATTCAAATAGAATCAGCAGCATGCAAGCTGCTCGACTGTTCACACAGCTAACCAGCTTAACCAGCGAACAAATTATTAAGTCTAAAGAAAATAAAAAGGTTCTCAGTTGCTGTAAAACCCTTAAACGCATGTGCGGGCATCCTCCAGTTGGAGCATGCATGGCTACAGCTGTAATCGTTCCATGGAGATCGATATCTGTGAAGAGATTATTAATGTAATTTATGTCTAAATTTTAATAATATAGTATAATATGATATGATAATTAATATATAATTATTATAAAATATTTTTAATATAATATTGTATAATTATATATATATATATATTATATTATATATATATATATATATATATATATATATATATATATATATATATATATATATATATATATATATATATATATATATAGTATTAATAAATAACAGATGTGTGTTAACTAAACATTACACTGATAGAACTAGAATCTAGAAGAGTGATAAATTTAGGGGTGGCGATTGTCGGTAGAGGAATAATTGTGTTATAGTATTAAGAGTTTATTAAAACGTAAAGCTCTCTCAACCTTCCTTGAACCTTCAATCATCCTTTGATTCCACCACTGATAGTATGAATGTATGAGCTACATTCAAAACACACAAAGAACAATTTTTCAAGATCATATTGCTCCATAGGAGAGAATACGTGCATGCTGGATAGATTTTGTATCAAACATCGCGTCGACGCGTGACAAAAACAAAATTTAATTTAATTTTATTTTCTGCGTCGATGTGATTGATGTCATATCCGGATGCGTGTAATATTTTTTGCTATAACCTTCTAAGAACTTGTCGGTGACTTAAAGGGGCCATTTTTTTTTCCTTGAATTTATTGTTCAAAAGTTATATTCTTGAAAATCATATATAAAAATTAGATGAATTAGATATGTGAAAACAAGCTCAGATTAAAGTGAGAGGGTATTTATATATATTTCACCAAACACTTTATAAAGAAACACTCATAAAGGAGCCCAAAAAAAGCAAAAATATAAGAATTGCATTCTAAAGCTCAAAATAAAATCAATTCAACCATAGCGACCTTCAATTCACAAAATATATATATCATATTCATGCAACTAATGCATCATCAGAGAGAAAATTCAAAAAACCGATAAACAGAATTAGTATTAGCTACAAAGCAGATGTGAAGAATGATTTCTGAAAAGTGAAATTGTTATAGCATTAATCCAAAATCTTAATCATCCAACGTTTACAATTCACCTTGAGTTAGTGTCGTATGCATAATTCCAAAATATTGAAGGGCTATTTGGGATAAAAATTTTGAATTTTGAATTTGCTCTTTTATTTTAATTTATTATTATTTTTTTTATTTTTTAAATAAGTTGTAATGGTAGATACATCCAAAGATTATGAATATTTTAAAAAATAATGTGAATTATTTTTAAAATAAAAAACAAAACTAAGATTTACATACATATCATACAATTTTTATATATTTACATAGCTAATACTTAAATGTTGATATTTACACACACACACACAGATATATATATATAACATAGTTGTTTGATATATAAATATATAAGAATTGTATAGTATGGATGTAAATCCCCTAAAATATAAATACATAAAAAATATAGCAAAAACATATTTTTAAAATAATATTTTTTAAATAAACTCAAAATAAAATTGATCTCAAACAACCCCTAACTTTTAGCATCAAAGTTATAATCCAAAGTATATTGTAAAAAAATCCATCATCATAACTAAACACCATTAACATCACTCTATAATTTATAAAAAAATTCATGAAAGATCGACAACAAATTTATAAGAACACCAGCATAATATCAAGAGAGACAAACTATCTGCATACATGAGAGCTAGCTTCAAAGAAACTAATAGACCAAAAAGTTTATAAAATAGGCCCTTAGAGGATGGTATCTAGTGCTAAGGTAAGCTAAACTTGCAAAATATATGACCAAAAAGATAATATTGCAAGAAATTATTACTTTGGAGTTAAAATTCATGAATTTGAGTTCCAAATGTTTGTGCTCTTCAAGACCACTCCTTATACCACAATTGCACATACATATCATCTTATGCTGCATCTTTATGTGATTTAGGGCACAATAATGATGCAAAATGAGCTTTTCACATTCTCTTTGCACACCAAGACACAATATTCCTACTCTTTCTTGGATGCTCATAGCCCAACAAAACACAAGGTACTAATTAAAGCAGCGAAGTTGGCTCTTGGTCTATCCTTTAGCTTCTTATTGTGACTTTATTTCTCATACTTCTCTTGTAAGATTTTTTTTTTTTTATGAATGATGAGTAAAATTTTAAAAAATTGTCATATATAAATTACAGTAAATAAGCAATTAGACAAAGAAAGAATCAACAGTGACAAATGAATCAACTCAAACATACACTAAAATACATTAATGATGATAAAACATGTTTAAAAGTGACAGTTTTTTTTAAACACTCAAAATATGAAAGGTTATTTTGAGTATTCTTAAAAAATATGATTACTTGTATTTATGTTTAAATCAAATGTGATATCATTATCATTTATTTTGTTTAGTACTCTTTACCTCTCTTATAAGCCAACCCTAAATTTGAAATTTCATTAGATGCTTAAGTACTCTAAGTATTCACATCACATTCTTTCTTGTTTAGTATTTTTAATTAAGCCTTTTCTATTCCTTGAACATGAGTTCTTTTTCTTCAAGCAATCACACTACTAAAATATTGATATATTCATCATATCTCCAACCCTAATTCTTCTTTTTTATATATCTAACAGCTAAATTTAAATATTTATATATATATATAATACTTAGTTTTTTATTATTATATTAAAAATATCATTATCATTTGTTTTTTTTTTCAAAGTGAAATAAATCCTTATATATATATATATATATATATATATATATATGTAATATTATATTTATATATGAAATTTTAAATATTATATATAGAAATATATAAAAATTGTGTGACAGATATATAAATGTTCCCGACTTTATTAGTTTTTGATTTTATTTTGAATTAGTTGCGCTGAGCTTCATTCTGAGTTGTAATAATCTCTCTAAATAATTAAATCTATTTTTATGAAAAAAAATGTCCTAAGTTCGTATATTCCTTACAAAAAAAAAATATTTACAATATTAGCTGTAGTAATCTTCCTAAAATATTTTTAAACTACTTCTCACAGCGTACTACTTATTATTAAAGTTGATCTTCAATCATTTTAATTTTAAATTCAATTGGCAGCGTTGCCGTTATCATTCACCCAAAATTATTTGCTTAGCTTGACTTTTAATAATAATTTATTATTATTATTATGGACAATGTGGACTGGATTCCTGTCGGTCTCGACCTAAAGAAGCCGTGTTAGCAAAGGAGCCATTTGGTATTAAGAAGAATCCATTAATACACTTCTAATACAATCTTTTATCCTCTGCTCATCCTAATCTTTCATAATACTAATCTTAATTTTATTAAGGTAATTACAGTTTTATAAAGATGATTATAAAATCATTATTGAGAAAAGTAATTTTTTGAAAAATTAATATGAATCTTACAAATATTTTATTTTATTTTTTAAATTCATACAATAGCTCACATTCTTAAAAGTAATTTTTAATCATAAAATTTTCTAAAAAATAATCAAAAAATTGATAGTTAAATACAGTTGTTATAAAAAGTCTCTAATACAATCTTTTGCCCTCAATGACTTTCTTTCATTCTTGTAATCTAGTTCTTATAAAAAGTTTCTTTTTTTTTAATATTCTATATTCTATTGATATTAATAATAGACTAGACAAATTATAATAATTTTAAAGAATCATTTTAATTTCATGATAGAAAAATGTACTATAAAAATGATTTTTATAATAAAATAATTATTAGAGTAGTATTAAAAGTAGAGAAAAAATCTTCTTAAGCTTTCATTGTATTTAATATGGAGCATATTAGGATAGAAAAAGTATGTTAAAGCTCTGAAAGATATGTATGATGAAGCTTTGATGTATAGTGAAAATAGTTATGGAGCATCCTAAGATTTTCAATTGTAATAAGATTATATCAATGATTAACATTAACTTTAATTTTTTTTTATATGATGGATATACATTAATATTTGAAACAAGACAAACTCTAAAGAGAACACTTAATATTAATGAATAAAAATTAAATATTTAGAAAGTTCCAAAATAATTAGAGTGAGGCTAAATTATTATGATGTTAAATTATAACAAATTGTTGAGATTAATGTATGTTTGGATTGTTGTTAGAAGAAACAGAAGAGTAAAATAAAAAAAATAAAGGAGGCCTCACCATCCCTCTCTATTGTGCATGCATATCCCCTTTTTCATGCATATTTTATGAGCAGTGGAGAAATGAAATCCCTTTATGGATAAACTCACCAACGTCAATGAAAATAAATGTCAAACTAGAATCATCAAAAGCATAACTATATAGTTTTGGATAAGCTCCCGCATCGACGAGCAGGCAAAATCCCTGCCACAACAATATTTTGGCCGCCATCATCAAGTGCTAAGCAAACTATCGCCTCTTTTCGACCCAACCTTAAGCTCCATTAGACACTTCCGATTCAATTCCACCGCACACCTCATAGGCGTGCGCCGCCAATTCTCCCTTCTATCATCATCGTTAAGTTGTATCCACCGAAAAGGGTTGCCAGTGATGTTCCCCCTTACCCAACGCACTACAAACTTCTATATTAATTTTGAAGGTTGAAGTTTGAACTCTTTCCTGTAGTTATGATAACACTAATCGGTATATAATATTATGCTTTGCAACTAACGGATATGAAGGTTTAAAAATTATCATATTATGCCCAGGAGGCTGGCCATCATACAAAAATTATTATCACAACCATAGCTTCGTTGCATTAAATTCCCGAACCCAATAAATTTTTAATTCTTCTAACAATGGCTCCAGCACCACTTACTATTACAACGACGTGGAGTCGTTGGGAAAGAAAAAACACTGCTAGTAATCCTCGTTGATGCCTGAAAGTTTACTCATAGAGGAATTTCTTCGTGCATGCAATGAAGATAGAGAGGGATGGTGAGGTTAAAGGAGTGTTATATCTGATGCATTTGATAGTTTTAGGTTTTAGATATATAAATATAATGTTTGAGGTGTTAGATATGTAAAATGAGAAATTTTGAGTGGTATGTATGTAAATCTCTCAAAAAACAAAAGACTACATTCCATTTTAGTAACCTTAGGAAAGATTTTTGTAACCTGAAAATAGAACTTCAAGCATGCTTTGAGCTAGTAATAAAACATCAGCTTAGCAGACAAACAAATGTGAGAGGCAGAAAATGCTATCATGAATCTTACATTGACAACAGAATGAGAAATCCTATGAATATAAATTTACCCTGTTAAATTTGAATAATTTCATAATGCAACATGTAAAATGAAGATAAAAATAGATTATCTAATAAATATCACAAAGAATAATGGAATCAAAAATACATATATTTGCACATATGCTTTAAAAATAATTTCAATACAAAATATATATATATATATATATATATATATATATATATATATATATACTAATATATAGATTCTTTCACGGAAAGTGTTACAGGCCTTCTTCCAAATCTTCCATGGTGATTGTAATGAGGCTTTTCGCTCAATCCATAAGATCCAAATTCTCTCAGTATTAGCAGTAATGGATCAATCAATCAATCTCTCATTCATTTCTGGGTGGTTCCTGTGGATCGATCAGTACCACTCAAAGTGAGGGTGGAGCAAATAAAGTGAACTACTTTGCTCCGAAAATTCATTTTCAAGTGTAGAACGAGTTCAATGGGTGAAGTCATCAAAGTTAAAAAACTTGGAACTCTTAAAAGTCTCATTTGAGGCTATCACACGCTTCATTGATTCCAAGTATCGCAAATATGACAATTTCTTAGTTATCCATGTACGATTTCCTCTAGAGAGCAGCATACACATGTATCATTTAAATGCCATAGTTGTGGTGATTTGTGAGTGCATTAACTTGGATGATAGAATAACACACTAAGTTGCTGTTCAAAAGCCTACATTCAACTACCATTTGTCTTAACCTCAATTTGATTCTATATTTTTTGAGATATTTACAATACTGTGAACACAAAAATTGTTCCAAAAATCGAGAATGATGCTTCATTTTTCTTCATTGATCTTAGTGCCTTCATTTGAAAAAGTTTATCATTCATGTGTAACGTATTCTTTAATGTTATTCTATGTGCATATCAGTAAATTTGATGACTTCACTTTTGTTTAAAGATGTATTGTACATTGGATGTTATCCATTAATTTCTCATCTTTTTTTATTCTATTTTCCCTTTTTTTAAATAATTGTACCTTTTGAAATATTTTTCCAGCATGGTTAGTATTTTGAACTATATTGTTTTTGTTCGACAACTGATTGTCATGTGCATAAAAATGCGAAATTGCAGCCTACTTACATGTTTACTGATAAGGATTAAGGAGCATCGTGGGCCATTTGAGTTTGCTGAAGATCTTGGAAGTTTGTCCCTTGGTGATGGTTCTGTAGAAAATGTAATACCCGCTTAGAATTATGAAGCCAGTGACAACGACTTACTCCTTAGCACCTCCGAAAAGGAAGAAAGTAGAGTGGGTAATAATGATTCTGCATACAGTGCACCTGGCTATGATACCTCGTTAATATCTTTGGAGGATAAGCAAGTGCAACCTGAGTCCAACTTTTTAAGCCTTGCAGTGCCAACAGTGCCATCACAGGCTTCATCTGTCCTTGACGATCTTCTTGGTTTGGGTACTCCTGTTATACCACCACCTCCAACTCTGAAGCTTAATCCGAAAGCAGTTTTAGATCCTGGTATTTTCCAAAGAAAATGGGGTCAATTAACAACTTCTTTGTCATAGGTAACATCATTGTTTTTGTTAAAACTATCCTTAAACTAAAGCTTTTTGGTTAATTTTATTTTTTAGCAGCATTATAATTGATCTTTGCTGTTCTATACCATCTAAATTTGAAGAGACATTATGCTGAATTTTTAGGTGCATTAAAGCTACTGTCACTTAGTATGAAAAGAAACATGAAGGTGCAATCTACTTATAAACATCATGGTCCTTTGGTTCATAAAAGACCTACTTTGTCAAGGAGAATTTTGATGTGAAACATGAAACTTAGGTCTCTTATAATTGTGAACTGGAGTCTAATTTGGCTTAATTGTATGAGCATGCTTGAATTGGTTATCTGATGGACATATGGAGTATTTGCATGTCTGAACTAATTGAACTAGGACGTAAACAAGGCCTAAATCAAGCAATAATAGATTAGATTGGCCCAATATGGCTGGTTGTTTCCATCTCATGGGCTTTTCCCCACAAGATGGGGGAGGTTAGTGATGTCATGCTATTGCATTTGGATGCTGGGGACCGATGGACCAACTCTCCTAGCATTGGCTGCCAATGAGGAGCATCCATTGGCTTTGCATGTCCATACAGTATTTATAGTTAATTTTCTCTCATACAATAGTAGGAAAGCACTCTTGATTAAGGTTGGATGTAGATATTAGTTACTAGTGTGACTCGTGCTTAATAGCAAAGTGTGGATGACTATTTAGGTTAAATGAAAGTAGTCCTGATCAAGATCATATGGTGCCATCTCGAAACTATTGTTATTCCTAGTCTGTCAATTAGCAGTAATGTCCAGGGAATCTGATTAGCGTCTATGGGTTGACTCATCTCATGAATTCTAAGTAGACTAAGGGTGGATGTGTATAGTGTTAGGTTGTTAGGGATAAACTCACTTTATAAGTTTGCCTAATTAGTGGGTTTATGGTTTTGTCTTTTAAGGATGATGTTTTGAGAATTTTATAATTTATATGTGGCTTATTATCATTGGTATGCTCTATTGGCAAGACTACAACCATTGGAAATCCCTAAGATAGAAATGGGGTTAGCCTTATGGACATAGACTAGGCTTACCTTCATTGGAATGTCATAGATGTGGGGTCCATTTTATGAATATAGATTGGGTTTACATTCATTAGAATGTCATAAGTGAAAGTGGGGTCTACTTTGTCGAAATAGGTTGGGTCCATTGGAATGCCATTGTTGGCAAGTGGGGTCTGCCTTGCAGACATAAATTGGCTTCCATTCATTGGAATGTCATTGTTAATTTTGTAAACCCTAATATTGCAAAAGACAAGGATATAATTGATGGATTATATGAATGCATTAGAAGATTGGTTATATGATAATAAAAAAGATAAAATAGCAATGAGTTAAGTGTGTACGTTAGGGGTGAACGATTATTTGTTATTCATCTAACTATAAAACAAAAGACAACCATGCCAACAAAAAATATAATTTCAGTAAAATTACAATTAATATTAAATAATATTTTAATATTTAAATAATAATAAATGAAAGTTATTGAACACTTCTAGAATTAATATTAAATAAAATTTCAATATTTAAATAATAATAAAAGTTAATAAATACTTTCAATTGATTGGTGACTAGCATATAGCGAAGGAGCTCCACACTTATAAAGTTCGCGATTAAAGTGCTTAGCCTAACCTGTAGTTCATCTAGATGTCAACCCAATTAGAGTACAATTGAACATGTATATATAAATTAAAATTGTGTATTAATTATTATCTAACCTTTTAGATTAGTAATTTCAATAATTTTAATTGCAACTTCATAGCAAAAGAAGAAACATGATAGATCATGATGGCCTAGAAATTTTAGTTTATGTGAAATATAATAAGGCCCTGATTGAAAGATACAACTATTGTAATGTTATTGACTTTATCTCTTTAAATGAAATGAAAGATATTAAGTAGTGGTTACAAGAAAATTAGATGATAAGTTATATGAAGATAATGGATTACTTATTGATGAAAAAGATTTAATTGGCATGAATTACTATTTCAAAGACCATTAGTACCTATGAAAGAGACTATAATATTTGAGAGTGATCCAAAGGCAAAGAAAATAAATCTTTATTTAGGCCTAATATTGTTGTAGTTGAACATGAAAATGATGAAGAAAATTATGATTTAGGTGATATTGATGATATTGATAAAGGGAACGAAGCTTTTTTAACTTATAATGAAGATAATAATAATAATTTTTGGGATGACTAGCTTAATGTCTTAATGAAAATATTAGAGTTTCAAAAAAATTATAATATTTTAAATTTAAGTGATTGAAGGGTAGAGCTCTTGAACATAAGCATTATTTTTGCTACTTTTATTATCATGATGTTTTATGTTTTGATTTAATGATATTTCATGTTTACCTGTATTTTTATTTATAATTTTTAAATATTTTACGTCATATTTAAAATGGCATGCAGCATGTCATGTGATATAGCTCCACGAGAACATTTGCACTATAGAGTGTCATTCACCATTGAAAAGCATGGTTGAACAATTCTAATTGTAAAGCACGAGGGGTATTAGATAGCATACTTTGTTAGGATCCTTATGAGTCACTACTCTTTCAATGTAATAGAAAACAAAAAAGAGTCACATCTTTACTTAATCGATCATAGCACTAAAAATATAATAATAAAAGAAAACACAATAAAAGAGAATATTCCTAGCAATAAAATATAGTATAATAATAGCCATTGTAGATTCCAATTATAAATAAATGAACTAAATGCATCTATTTCTTGATTTCAATATATTGCCTTTTAGATGGTATATCACATTTAGAATTTGATTTTAAAAATATTTTTTAAGTTTAAGTTTTAATAATTAATATTTTAATTTTATAATTGAAATAGGCTACCATTAATTTTTAAGCTTATCATTCTTTATTAATTTTCACCCTTTATAAGTCGTTTTTATTACGAATATTATATTGAGGGGGAGATTAATGTTGTGATAATGTAACTAACCATATAATTCAATGTGAACTCTTTTGATGAATTCAAAAATAAATGTTATTATGCTAATATACAATGTTATTAAAAACAAAGTGCAAAAGCTGCATTATGAAGCAATCAAGTGAAATATTTGTTTGGTATATTTTTTGAATGAGATGTTATAATTTAATACAGCAAAGTTATGAAAATGTTTGACACAACCCCTCAAAAAATGGGCAACTAAGATTTAGTTTGATTACAATGCTTTAGTTGTGAGAGAAACTAGAGTGTCTTCAAGCAGATTAATAATTTATTAATTTTAAGCATACAAAATAATACACATGAATTGTGAATTTTATTTTGATTTCATTTATGTAGATTCACATAAAAAAATTGATGGATCAAAAGCATCAAAATGATTTAGTGATTAACAAGTACATCAAACTTTGAAAAAAATACAATTTGAGCAATGTTATTAATCCAATCAATTTAGATCATATTGATAAAAGTTGTTAGTAGATAATTGAAAAAATAAAGAATGCTGATAAAAATGTTTTAATGATCGAAAATCTTACATGGAGATAATTTGAATTTTGAAGTCTCATGAATTCCTCTTCCTCTTCAAACATCATTGATCCTATCGATGTTTTCTCTTGGCAACTCTCATCACAATTTCCTCATCGTAGATGACAATGCCTTCTCTAGAAAGTCTCTACCATAACTTCCTAATCATCTCACCATGATTGACTTCTTCATTGAGCTCCTACAACAACTTCCTCGTTGATGCCATCCCCAATAAGCACTAATCATGACTTCCTCTATTAATATCTTCTTTAGCAAGCTCCTGTCATGACTTTGTTGTTTCTTTATCGTCAAACACTTTAGAAATTTAGCTAGGAACTCAAGCTCGAGAGTCAAACTCAAAGCTTTAACAAGCTAAGTTTGAGCTCAATACATGGCTTAAGCACAAGCCTATCATGAAATAGGTGAGTTGAGCTTGAGTTTATTATAACTCGAGTTGCACTCAACTCACTGGGATGTTAAAATTTGATCTGACACGATAACCCAATAAACTTTAATGTCAATTTCAAGTCTGAGAATTTGACCACCACTTTAAGGTTTTGGGTCGGGTTTGAGTTACCCGCCAATTTGAAATTGATTTGATTTTGACTCGATTTTAACCCAATTTTGACCTGTGAACTAGAATTTGACTCGGTTTTGACATGTTTTCACCAGGAATGCATGTCCAAATGAGTTACTCATGGCATGTTCGAGCAAATCAGTGGGTCAAGTTCGGGTTGAGATTTTTAACCCATTTATTAAATGAGTCGGGTTCAGTTCATACCTATTCGAGCAAGATTAAATTCAAGTAAGTCCCTAACCCGACCTGATGGCCTAAATTGACACCCTTATGCATTTGTTACTTCAAATGTATAATTCATAATGCAAAAGTGAAGAATGAAGATACAAGAATCAAATGTTATGATATAAGCTTAGTATGTGAGTCTTAATAGAATTCATAATAAATTAACTGAGTGAATTTACTAAGGGTCTAAAATGATGAACACATGACTAAAATTAATATGATTTTATCAAGAAATATCTTTAGATATTGCAAAATATATTCAATTTTTTCTAAAATTTTATTAGAGTTAATCTTCGAATTATTTGACTTATTTTATATTTATTTATTTCTATGAATTATTTTAAATACTATTTTATTAGTAATCATATTCTTAATTCGCTGATCATATGATCAGCATATTGTATATGCATGCTAGCAATTTTATATGAAACTAAATATCCTATTATATTTCATAAATTTACTAAATTGGATTAATTATTCCAAATTATCTTGCACTTTAATTTTAAATTGATAAGATTACAATTAAAATAAAAACTACATCAAATTACTGAATTGTCATTCCTAGTGTTCCTATATGCTTGGAACAAAAAACACTAAAGCCACTCTAGCTTGTGCATGGGAACTAAAGTAGCCCAACTAGTCCAACAATAATTAGTTTGACTAGCCATTGGAGGATTATAAAAAGCCACTTCAGCTTCCTTTCTATAGGATTTTGTAATATTTTTTATGAATATTTTGTCTACTATTTGAAGATATATCCTAGTTTATAAAAACCTCACATAATGAGATGAAGAATTAATAGATTTGTGATTCTTGAGAGCTTTAATGTAAGTTTTTCAAAAAAAAATAAAAATAAATAATAATAATAATAATTTCAAGTTTGCATCTGCAAGCAAATCTTTGAAAAGCAACATCTTGGTATTTTTTTTTTCTCTTTTAACCTCTAGGCTCTTTGTAGAGTGTTTTTAGATTTATATTTTTAATCAATTAAATTAAAAAATAATTGTAAGAATTATAAATGATAGCCATTTGATCACCTCCAAAGGTGTTGGATCACAATGTTTAGTAATTTATTTTGTGTTTGGAGCTTAGGTTGCTGATATAATTAAATGTATATCTTTTTGTGTAACACTCACTGGCAAAATAACAATGAAGTTTATGAATATTTCTCCACTTAATAAACAAGTAGCTTGGGTTCGCGGTAGTAACCAAACTAGTAGAATCCTAATTCAAGTAGAGATTAAGCATAAATGTAGGCTATTTGAACTGGCAAAACACATAGAAATCTATTGTCAAATTTTTATAATTAGATTCAACTCTTCCATATTTACTAAGTTTAATGCCTATGCTTGGATTGTATTTGTCAATCTTGAATTTCATATTCTCATGCTCTTGTGTAGAGTACATCACTTGCATTATGCCTGTATGTTTATTACCTTCACATTTAGCATTAGATCTTTGTGTTCACCATTACTTATTTTGTTTCATGACGTTGGTGTTTAGCATAATAATTGTATTAGCTAATATAGTTGAGTTAATCATTAAATATTGAATTTATACTAACTAGCTTAATCATATATTTTGCACCATAGTTCATTTATGTGGCATCACACTCATAAGAAATTTAATTACAATTGTGTCTGTTAATATATTTGAGTATAATATTATTTTGATGTGATTGCCACTTGTACAATCCTATACATTTAGCTATCACCTTTTATCCATCTTATCTCCCGCATTTGTGCATTCTTTTGTCTATTAAGTTTGTATATTTAACTATTAAATAATTAGCTTCTATGTGCTTGCAAGAAATAGAGTTGGGAGAATTTCAAAATAAGTTTAAAGTGACCATGTGCACCCAAATCCATTTCTCCATGTCTTCCACAAGACTTGTAAATGGGCTTAAAGCTTCTTGAATGGTTCCAAATGAAAGTGATTGTTAAATATTGTTTTTGGCTTCCTAATGAAATCTCATTCTAATGAAGCTCAGTCTTCTTGTAAAAGTCTTGAGGAATGCAGCTAACAAAAACAACTGCTGCAGATTCCCATTTTAAAAATGACTGTAAGACAAAGGTAATAAAGAACTAAGTTTTGAAAGGAAGACAAAAACCTCGGAAAAATGGCCAAAAATAATGACTACAATGAGTTTGCAACTATCTGTATTGTCAAGTATACAGTTCTGTACCAAAAATGGGGTTTATAAATCAACTCGTTGTATATATCCAAAAACAGATTATGTCACGAATGAATAGGTTAATGAATTAAAGTAAACATCAAGAAGAAACTAAACTTTCAAACAATATCAATGACCTGAGGCAGCACAAAGCTTCAGGGGAAACCATGTTTATTGCATCATCAATTCCCGTAACCAATTTGTGAAACACAATTACTTGTACTCAAGAAGCCCTTGAAAAATGTTATATCCATCAATAATTCCAAAAGATTTGGTTAGACCTATATTGTTTTCTCAGATAAACTGCAATAAGTTTAGAGTATGTCCATTTTCTTTGCCTTCGGGCCTCCAAAAGAGACTCTGAGCTTGAGTGAAAATCTCCTTTCCCAAAGGCTTCAAAAACTAATGGATCAGTCAAAATCACAGGAGAACTATCTACATTCATTTTATCTAAAACAAAAGACAAGTTCCTCCCAAGCTTTCTATCCAAGTAGGCATCCACAACACAACCATACGTCACAAGATCGGGGACTACACCTTTGAATTTCATGTGCTCAACACTCAAATGGAGATCCCAAAACAAGCCCATTCTAGAAAATGCTAGTGCCCTTATGTTAAATGTCGTGATATTAGGAGAAAATCCAGCCTCAATCATTGCTAAAAATTCTCTTTGGAGGCTTTTCATTTTAAAGTTCGCAGCAAACGAGAGCAACCTCAGGTTCCAGAGAAGGTTCCCAGCATTCCTTCTACCGAGACCAACATCCTCTAAAAATTCACCCAAGTCATAGAACTTCCTTTGGCTTATGTATGTGAAAGCCATAGCTCTTATTGCTTCTTTCTCGATAAGAATTCTCGACTTCTTCAGCTGTTCATATGCAGCTTCCATTTCTTCAAGGGAGCCAAACGTGCTATAGTACGTAAGAAAGGCATTCCCGGTGACAGAATCAACCTTAAATCCTCTAGAAACCATGTCCTTAACAACTGTCTTCATTATCTCCAACTGTCCAGCACTCCCAAAGCAACTCACAGCTGCAAAATAAAGCTGAGAAGCAAAACTGAAACCTCTAGAAGCCGCTACATCTAGAATCTTCATGACTTCCTTGAACCGTCTGGTTCTAACATAGGCATCCACTAAACATGAAACAACCCTGATACTTGGCACAATTGAGCTATTTGTTATCTCACCCCACAAAGCCTCGGCTTCATCGATAAGTCCACTCTCCATATAACTAAACAACAGAGCAGTCAAGGTAGCAACTTCAGGTTGGATGCCTTGAGATATCATGTCATAGAGTACCTTCTGAGTCAAATCTGGCATTCTGTAAGGACTGCATGCACTGATAATTGCAGCAATATCAGCTTCCTCAAGATTTCTATCGCTTAAGTGCCTTTGCTGAATTACCCGAGCCTAAAAGGAGGGAGGGAAAACAAGTTATCTTACCCAAGGAATGCATTTTAAGAGAGAAACATGACCAGCACAACCAATAAAGCATCTTTGTTGACGAAATACTGCTTACGAACTAGAGAACCATTGGCAGTAATCTTGCAAAGAATGTTCATTCCTAAATTATCTTTTGAGAATAAAAGTATGTTAATCATGAAAATCTTCTCTTTCTTTGTCAGCGTCTCACTTTAAAAGCTATAAACAACTCCTGCTTCTGAATCTTGGCATCATATCATATAAATTAACAAAAAAATCACTAAAATAAAATCTAATTATTTCTCGTCAATCTGTTCGTGTGCAATATTAATATTATTGGAAGCTAAGGCTAACTACCGAACAACAAAAGCTTTACTGCATCCAAACTATGTATTATAAATAACTCTCAAATCCTCCTGTTACAAGGCCATCCATGCAAGTGAGAGAATCAAAGACAAATAAATAAATAAAATTAGCGCACCTTCTGGCACCAGGTAGTTGGACTCGACGAAACCCTAGTACGCCGCAACTTGATAGCCCGCGGAGAAGACGACGACGACGGACAGAGGGGGCTTATCGTCTGTATTAGGGTTATTCCCATTTCAGATTACTGCAGTTGGACTTAAAGCAGAAGAGGAGAACCTGGCAAGAGTCTAATCCAAAAATGTTACCGCCATGATCGGCTCGTTTCAACTGAATGATCACGGCTGTCGTAAAAATGGCGGCCCCATTGGTTGCAAGTAGGCTTTAAGTAAATTCTATAAATTTAAATTTAAAAAATTTTATATACAATAAATTGTTAGAATTATTTGATATAATGGATTATATATATATATATATATATATATATATATATATATATATATATATATATATATATATATATATATACATATAGGCTATATCAATCAAAATTAAATTAATTAAATTATAACTAATATAAGCTGAAATATTAATGAATCATTAATTAATGATTTATAAAACTAATTAAATAATAAACTTTATTTAGTCAAATTAAAAAGAAAAAATATTATTAATTTTACTTATGCTAATATTTTTAGTTAACTTATTAATTACTAAGGCTAAATAAATTTTTAATTAATATATTTTTATCAAATTTATTTAATTGAATATTAATATTTTAAATTAATTATTTTTATCAAGTCTAATTACACTAATTAAATTATAATTAACATTTAATAATATATAATTTATAGCCTAATTAAATAAAATAGATTTAATTTAATCAAATTAAATCACAAATGATATTTGATATGGTAAAAAAGTGAGAGCTTTACATTATATTTTTTTGTGAATAATTTGCATACACATAGATAAAAAAATTGAACACTAGAGACCTAAGATATTTTAAATGAAAACCATGAAAATGAAAAAATATTGATCTAACCTAAATAAATTGATCCAATATGTAAGTAAAATAATAGAGTTCTACTTTTCTTCTCAATTAGAGAATATGGGATTACAAAGTAATGTGCTTAAGCTTGATCTCCTATAATTACAATAGAGCTATACCTTTTTAAAGGATTGTAGTAGCAATCAAATGATATTAGTCGGGCTAAGATGATTTGATAATGACAAATAACAGTAGCCAAACAATGATGATATGACGAAATATTATGGTGATATCAATTATGCGATGGTGGTTGGATGACAATAGTCGAATGAAGAATGTTAAATAACAGTGAATGGGCTATGATGGTCAAATAAAATGAGATGGTTAGGGATGGTAGACAAACAATGATGGTAATTAGCAATAATTATCACTACTCTAAATTTCTTGATCATCATATTCTTAACTCAAGTCTAGTCCCCAATGGAGAATTAGGTTTTGTTAATATTTTGTGAGAATGGAATTATCTAGCTAAAACATAAAGCATTTCATTAAGTATCTCATATTAATTAATTTAATTATAAATTATTTTTGTAGTATGTAAGTGTCTTAAGCTCTTGAAGTTTAGTGAAAAGCATGTTGGTTCTTTCGTGTCAAGACAGTATATTTGATTATAAGCATATAAAATTTGAAGATTATTTATTATTTAATTAATATCTTAAAATTTGTAAGCATACTTCAAGTACTTTATTTTAGCTTATTGGACTCAAATCAAACCAATTTTGGTATTACTAAATTTATCTCATCAAGATTTTAATTTGACTATAAATTTATAAAAATCAAAAGATCCTAAATTTAATGATAGAAGTTCTCAATTTAAAAATTGTATCATGATCAAAGACTGATTGGACTGATTTTTTTTTATCATGTGTCAACATTGATATGCTTAACTTAATATCTTGTTAGTTAATTACTATTAATCATTAATATTAATTCCAAAATTTTCATTATATTCCAAATATTAGTTATAAACTTACTAAAACACAATAACATAATATTTGAACTATCTCTTTTCTTCCTTATGCTCATACAAAAATCCTTAATATTAATAAAGCGAAATCACAACAAGGCCTCATTGGTAAAAAAAAGCATTAATGGGGCCTTAATGTTTGAAGGAGAAGAAGAATTTGTGAGACTCACTTCATATATATATATATATATATATATATATATATATATATATATATATATGAAAGATCATCTAATCATTAATAGTGAATGGGCTATGATGGTCAAATAAAATG
This sequence comes from Cymbidium sinense, assembly GCA_021442155.1. NCBI lineage: Eukaryota > Viridiplantae > Streptophyta > Magnoliopsida > Asparagales > Orchidaceae > Cymbidium > Cymbidium sinense. The sequence continues at coordinate 52,643,113 of CM038233.1, read as the reverse complement.
AGATGGTTAGGGATGGTAGACAAACAATGATGGTAATTAGCAATAATTATCACTACTCTAAATTTCTTTAGATCATCATATTCTCTTCAAACTCAAGTCTAGTCCCCCTCAATGGAGAATTAGGTTTTGTTAATATTTTGTGAGAATGGAATTATCTAGCTAAAAACATAAAGCATTTCATTAAGTATCTCATATTAATTAATTTAATTATAAATTATTTTTGTAGTATGTAAGTGTCTTAAGCTCTTGAAGTTTAGTGAAAAGCATGTTGGTTCTTTCGTATCAAGGCAGTATATTTGATTATAAGCATATAAAATTTGAAGATTATTTATTATTTAATTAATATCTTAAAATTTGTAAGCATACTTCAAGTACTTTATTTTAGCTTATTGGACTCAAATCAAACCAATTTGGTATTACTAAATTTATCTCATCAAGATTTTAATTTGACTATAAATTTATAAAAATCAAAAGATCCTAAATTTAATGATAGAAGTTCTCAATTTAAAAATTGTATCATGATCAAAGACTGATTGGACTGATTTTTTTTATCATGTGTCAACATTGATATGCTTAACTTAATATCTTGTTAGTTAATTACTATTAATCATTAATATTAATTCCAAAATTTTCATTATATTCCAAATATTAGTTATAAACTTACTAAAACACACACATAATATTTGAACTATCTCTTTCTCTTCCTTATGCTCATACCTAAAATCCTTAATATTAATAAAGCGAGGAAATCACAACAAGGCCTCATTGGTAAAAAAGCATTAATGGGGCCTTAATGTTTGAAGGAGAAGAGGAATTTGTGAGACTCACTTCATATATATATATGAAAGATCATCTAATCATTAAATGATCTTAAATCACTCATTTAAATGCATAATTAGAATATTTATAAGCTATTTTAATGGTCTAAAAATGAGTGCCTTGATGAAATGACTTTGGAGAGTTTAATTAACTGTGAGTTCATTAAAATAATTAGATATCCAAAAATATCAAATGATCACATATATCCTTTTCTAATCATCCAATGGAGTGTATGGATTTTTTGCAAAAAATAAATGAAATGCTTATCTAGAAATGATCGCTTAGGAAAAACATCTTTTTTTAAGCTCTCCGTCATCTTTATTGGGATTGGTAGGAGTATGTTCTTCATGAAACAGATTGATATATATTCAATAAAAAATTTTCTAACTTCCCTTCGAAATGCCAGTATAATGTAGAGGTTTGCAAGGCAAGCATATTGATTGGGCTTACATCCTTTAAAGGCCACTATAGTGTAAAGGTTCACATGGTGAACATATAGATTAGGCTTACATCCTTTAGGAATGCTAGTATATTTTAGAAGTTCGCATGACGAACACAAGAGTTGGACTTAAATTCCTTAGAATGTTAGATATATTTTATGCGTGTTTGCATGGAGAACGAATAAATTGGACTTACATCCCTTAGGAATGCCAGTATATTTTAGGTTCATATAGCGAATTATATGGATTGGACTTTCATCTCTTGGAATGCCATCAAGGTTAAGATGTTTGCACGCAAACACATGGATTAGACTTACATCCCTTTGGAATGCCATTAGGGTTTATATGTTCATATGCGAATGTATGGATTGGACTTACATACATTTAGAATTATGTTAAGGTTTAGATGTTCGCATGATGAACATATGGATTGGACTTACATCCTTTGGAATGCCAGTAGGGTTTATATGTTCACATGACAAATGTGTAGATTGGACTTACATCCCTTCAAAATGTTAGTAGAGTGTTCGCATGGAAAACACATGAGTTGGACTTACATCCCTTAGAAATTCATTATGATTTAGAATGCTCTCATAGTGAATGAAAAGATTTGACTTACAACCATTTGAAATTCCAGTTAGATTTTTGTTCACATCACAAACATATTGGTTGGACTTACCTCTCTTTGGAGTGTCATTAGATTTTAGGAGTTTGCATGGCGAACAAGTAGATGTCTAATTTTTGTTCCTAGGGACAATGCTTCGGCAATGGAGAAGCAGCGCCACAATGCTAGGGGTCAACACCTCAGAGCTAGGAAGTTGGCACTTTGATGCTTAAAGTTTAGTGCCTTAGTGTTGGAAGATCGACACCTTGGTGTTGTAAAGCTAATGCCTTAGTGCTAGATTATGGGACTTGTGCTTATAACCCAAGAATGTAGTGTTGTGGCGTAAGGGTTCAGCATCACATCATTGATTAGATCACGTCGATGCCATAAGACTACGTCAGCAAAGTGGGCATTTTGATCTTACAACCTGAGAAGGAAACTCTATGACGCCAAGGTTCAACGCCACGATGCTGGTCACAACACCTCAGTGCTTTACAATAGCGCTACGACACTGCAAGTGAAGGTTCAAAATCCTGAGAGCTCAGCACTACGACACTGGGTAGCAGCGCATCGACACCATGAGTCAGAAGACCCTGTTTTAAGGTGATTTTCTTATGTAATTTTATGATTTTCACAAAATTTAGGCAATATAACGGCTTAGATATGCTAGATTTTGAAATATTTTAGTGTAAAATACACTCTTATCCCTTATTTTGGATCCAAGATTGATAAAGAGAGAGTTTTTCATCTCATGCCGGCCCAGTTCAACGATGGAGGTCTTGAAATTTTAAAATTGAATTTTAGTGAATTAAAAACTGATTTAATTTTGATTTTGATAGTATTTAATCTTGTCAATGCCTTAAATTTTATACTTAATGCAATCGCATTCTTCTCCCTACTCCAGATCTAAGATCGACCGAGGGAGGATTTTCATTTTCACTGATCTAAGATCAATGGTGGAATTCTTCAAGATTTTTTTGGAATCTTACATTGCGCAAGAAGGAGACCATGCAATGAGACAAACTTATAGTGGAGTCCACATCAAAGAGAGGGAAGGGAGTGTGGCTAAAAAGGAAAGAAGAAAAAGAAGCCCTCTAGATGGAGGGTTAGCCCTTCCCTTCTTATAGGAGTCAGTTATCAATAGCTCCCACTCTTCTATAGTAATCAACATACAACCTAAGGGCCAACCTTCCTCTTCTCATGCCAGGTGGAGGTGAGGTGGAGCTCTCTTATTTCCTCTAGTTTGCTAGTAAGGAAGGGTTTAAGAGAGAGATTAGATGGAGGGGAGGAAATAAAGAAAGAATGATAAATTTGCACACCCAAGCTAGTAAGTGAGCAAGCGATTCAGGAGAGAGATCCGATGTAGATAGAGGATCCAATTATTTATAGTGGTCATTCAGTGTACATTCTAGTAGTTCCAGGTTGGGTAGATGATCAATCCTTAGATGACATACTAGAGGGCTATCATTCCATAGTAAGACAGATAGTCGAGGATGATCACTCTGATCATGATAATGGCATGATAGATTTTAATGCTAATGAGGATGACCTTCTAAAGAATACAATAGAGATACATATGGTTGATACTCGATGGTTCCTACATAGAGATCAACAACAACCCTTAAGATGCACAGGATGTTATAATCAAGGAATGCGAGACACCAGACTTGATTGAGCGACTGTTACATCAATTGAGATAGAAAGTTAACCAACTCGATCTTATAGAGCGAAGGGAAAAAGAGTTGATGTTAGTAGTCTTATCCTGACCACACATGAGTGATAAGCCGAGTTAATACAATGGATAAGAACAAAAAGCACTACTCTTTTAGATGAGGACACATGCAGTCTATAAAGGAAGGGTGCCGAGAGTGAAACTCTCCAAGAGCAAGATATCAAGCAATTGGTGGAACAACAAGTGAATGAGGCATTTGCGCAAACCCAATGGGATTTATCAGCTCAACCCTATCTAAAGGAATTTTATGTTGTGTAATATCCTAAGAGGTTTGTGCGTCCTTCAAATTTTTTGATGGTAATGAGAACCCACGATAACATATATCCCATTTCAGAGCTAGTTGTTGCAATACTGGAGGAAGTATGGTCTTATGTTCAAATAATTTGTTAGTAATCTAGCAGGTGTAGTATTTGATTGGTATGCTAAATTGCCTAACAGTTTAATGAAGATATTCACTGAGTTATAGTAGTTATTCATCAAAAGGTTTGTTGGAGCTTAATAGAAGGTGACTGTATGGGACTTAATAGTTGAAAAGCAAAAACCCAATGAGTCATTAATTGATTATATTCTCCAGTGGAGGAACCTTATTATAAAGTATGAACTGCATCTTTAGGAGCAACATGTCATTAATATTCTACTTAAGAATATCCATAGCCTAGTGGTATTCATGCTCAAAGGCATTGCCATGAAAACCATTGAGAAGTTGATCAGTAAAGTAGCCAATCTTCAGGAGAAAGCTAAGTGGTTATCATTTTTGGACCAATCTTGCAAGCCAAAGTTGTAGAATATATTAGAGAAAAGACCTAGGATGGTCTCTATGATCGACAATGGGAAATAATTTATACAGGTTCAACCTGAGAGACCCATGTCCCAACTGCCTCCACTTCCACCTCTGCTTCTACCTCCACGATCACAGTAACCTTAGCAATACTAATACCTCTATAAACACTTGAGTAACTACATACCACATACTCTTATTAAAAAGTTAAACAAGCCTTATTCATTCAAGAGAGGTAATCGAAAAAATTTCAAGAAGCTTGATTTCTAAGTCTTGAACCCAAGAGATCGGAGGAAGTAGGCAAAAGTGATGATCCTAATTTTTGTCCCTACCACCGTAATCTTAGACATGTTTTAGATGATTTTATTATATTTAAGGATTAACTCGAGCAAAATTACAAGCTTGGAGCCATAATAATACCCATAGAATACTCAGTATGACATGCCACTAATTGTATTAAAGTAACATCAGTAACATCACCGCCTACCACTTTTATCACCTATACTTCTTGGAGGATAATATATGCTATGGAAGTGTTAAACCACTCATATCATTTACTTTATATGACTTTTATTTTGTACCGCTAGAGCTGAATAAAGTAATAAAGAAAAATTTGTTTATATTTTATCTCTTCATGGTGAAAATGACTCTTATGATCTTGATCCTAATAATAACTCTTCAAATTTTAATAATCAAAATGATTTTGATCAAACTTTTTCTTATGACTTTGACTCGATAGGCATCCTTATCCTAAATCTTTAAGATGCTCATATCTAGATAGACCTAAAGCCATCTTACTCCAAAGATCATTAAGAGAAGCTTCAAGTGCCCCCAACGAGTAGATAAATGCCACTACAATTCCCAAGTAGAAGAGATTGTAAAAGTTAGCCTTCGTAGTGGTAGAGTTCAACCTTCTAGGATGGCACCTCAATATAAGGAAAAATAGGCCATTGATATTAGTGAGTTGATAGACTTTCCAGAAGATGCTCTAATACAAATATTCTTATTGATAATTAGCCCAAGGTTGACAATAACATCCTAGCCCATCTTGAAAAGTTGTGAACTAGCTAATTATACATGTGATTGCTTAGAAAAAAACACCTTTAAAGATATGCTCCACCATCTTTGGAGGAGATGAGTGGGAGTATATTTTTTAATGAGGTAGATTGATATGTATTCAACCAGATTTCTCTTAATATCACATTAGAGTTTATTTAGATTTGGGTTCTACTTCTATGGACGTAAGCCTCTGAGTTAATTACCCTCTTACTGTAGTAAGAGAGCACTCTCAATTAAGGTTGGCAACATACATATATATCTAATATGCATTGGTGACTTAGAGGTATAGTGTGGTTTAGATGACAATCTAAAAGGAAATAAGAGTGAACTCTATCAAGATCCCATGGTTCCTTCTTCCCAAGATTATGTTATTCCAGCCTACCAACATTAGAACGGACATAGCCGTAATGCCCAAGGAATTTGATTAGCAAGTATGGATTGCCTTATTTTAGGTATCCCAAGTAGACTTAGAATTTTAGTGTAAGTTGTGTAAGAGTGTTCATGTTGTGACAAATAGGAGATTGGGTTTATATCCTTTTGGAATGTAAAATTAGGGTTATCCACATGGTGGATGGATATGAATTTGTTCACGGAAAACAAACTATGGGGTGTTCTCATGATGAATGGATATAAGACAAGACTTACATACTTTTTTGAATGCCATAATTAAGGTTGTCCACATGGTGGATAGATATGAATTTGTTCATGTGGTGAATGAATTATGGGGTGTTCTTTTGGTGAACAAATAGAAGACTGAACTTACATACTTTTTTGAATGTTAATTAGGGTTGTTCACATGGCGGATGTATATGGATTTGTTTGCATGGCAAATGAATTATGGGGTGTTCGCATGGTGAACGGATAGGAGACTGGACTTACATACCTTTTTGAATTCCAGAATTAGGGTTGTCTACATAATGGACATATATGAATTTGTTTGTGCAACAAATAAATTATGGGGTGTTCGCATAATGAAAGAAGATTGTACTTACTTACCTTTTGAATGCCAAAATTAGAATTGTCCACATGGTGGATAGATATGAATTTGTTCGTGTGATAAAAAAATTATGGGGTGTTCATGACAAACATATAGAATACTTGACTTACATATTATTGTACCTCACTTTTGGAGTGAAGCTTCATCATTCTTATCTTAGACTTAGGAATATCTAGACACTTAGATTTTCTTAGTCATAGGACACTTCTAGTGATTAAGAGAACACTAAACCCAAGCCTAGGGACTTAAGAAGGCATACCTCGAGCTTAGGTTATACCTTAGGACAAATAAGTTATACCTATCCTATGACATAAATCAAAACCCATGCTTATCCACTTATCCAAAACCAATCCAAGCCAATGCAATCAACCATAATTGGGTTTCAATTAAAATCCAAGCTCTAAGCCAAATTAACCTAACACTTAACCTAAATCAATTCCACCATGATCTATGGATCTAACCCAAAGCTTATTCAATTGGAACCAATCCAATTATTTTTCACAAAAGCACTTCAATCACTCAAACCTCTATTTTAAACTCTTTTAATACTTATAATCAAACCAATCACACCAATTGAATCCAATTGACCCAAGTTAACCCATTTGACCCAAAAGGTCCAAACGAGCCAAAATCCAATTAAATCTAAATCAATTGTAATCAAAGCTATCAATCAATCCTAAACTCATCATTCAACTCAATTCAACCCAATCCAACTTAATCCAACTCAATCAACCCATTTGGTTCAATGACCCAAAGTGACCTAAATGACCAATTTGATCTAAACCTCAATCCAACCTAAATTGGGAATCAACCATTTTAATCTCCTCTATGTTGATTGTTGATAATCCTTGATTGACCAATTTCAATCAATTAGGTCAAACCAAGCTAATTTGATCACTTGATCCAAATTGACCCAATTAGCTCATATGGACCAAAAATTAACCAAATCCCATTTTAAACCCAATTTCTTGCAATCAATCCCCTCAATCATAAATTCAACATTGAACATGACTCAACTACCAATTGGTCCTAACCAAGCTAACTTGACCTCTTGACCCAATTTGTCCTAAAGGGCCAATTGAGTCAAATCAAATCCTAAACCTAATTGATTGAAACTAATACCTATAATCAATCATAAATTAATTATTGAACATGATCCAACCCTCAATTGAACCCAATTTGATTAAACCAACCAAATTGACTATTTAGCCCAATTTGACCTAAAAGGTCAAATTGAACTAAATCATTTCCAAATCCAAATTAACACAAACCAACTCTTACAATTATTCTCAAATGATCAATTGAATCTAAACCAAACCTCCACCAAGCCAATTTGGCCAATTTGACCTAATTGGTCAACTTAATCCACTTAACCCAAATGAACCCAAGTGAACCAAAATTAAATTCACTTCAAATTAAACCAAACCAATGACACCGATACATTTTAAATGATCAAAGAACCTACCCAAACCATCAATTTGACCCAATTTGACCAATTGATCAACCTAATTCAAATTGAGCCAAACCAACCAAACTTGGCATGCATCCTTGGGTTACCATGGGTTAGCCTAAATAAATACAACCCATGGTGGACCCAGTTTGAGTAAAAACCCATTTGACTAACCCATCAAAATGGGATAAAATATCTATTTGGATAGTCTCACCTACTCTCCAACCCATGATAGCCACCCTTAGCTCATTTTGGACACTTGGACCACTAACCCACCTGACCCAAGGCTATTTTGGCATGGGTCAAGAGAGAGTGAATTCACCCATGGCTCCTCATTAAAACACTTGGGGAGGGGGTACATACCTTGCTAGCCCTTACAGCTGCCTCAACCCCTCAAGAGCCTCCACCTCACCCCACTACATCTTTAGCCACCTACCCCAGCCGGATGACTACCAAAATCTGAAATAATCCTAGCCATCGGATCACTTCAGGAGAAGGGTATACTACTCCCATCTAACCAAAACCACACAGAGAGCTTCATTGAGTGATTGTGAGCATCCCTAGAGCTTTCCCAATTCCCTCGTGCTCCGTATCACCAGTAAGACATAACCAATGAAACTGAGCCCTCTGTCCATCCAACCTCACTCAAACACCACCAAACTTTAATTAACTTCTCCCACACCTTCCCCAAGCTGCGACTAGTTGAATGAATCAATTTCCAATCGATTCAATCACCAAAGTCCACTTCAAGACCAACTCCAGTGATTTTTGTGACATTTGGTCCACAAAAGCATCTGTGGGGAGGCAACTCGAAAGCTTCTCAACAGGGCTTCTTCTCTTCAAGATAAAACTACCTTAGTCATTGGACCACCGATGTTGAGTATGATGAGGTAAATTTTAGCAAACTGTAATTCCCCTAGGTGTTCATCTTTTATGAAGAGTTTTGTGATGTCACATGATTTTTTTTTCATAACATCCTCTTAGATCTTCTCCCCAAACATTTTGGAGTTGATCCATCCCACAAGCTCTAGTGAGCTTGGATCAAGTGGCGGCGTAGAAGGTGTCCATCTTCTAGCCTTCGGGGGATGATGGATCATCGATTATTCATTTTATGTGATTAGAACAAATGACCATGATTTAATCTACTAGAAATCTTAATTTAATCCATTAGATATCATGAGATTAATATCTATCGATAGATTTGAGATCAAATAGTTGGGACGAAATCATGTCCGGCGTCGCTGACTCAACCGCTATGGGGGGTGTTTTAAATAACCTATCCTATGACGCCACATGGAAATCACCACCACGTCAACTCCCGCATGGTGTCGACGTGTTAGGGGGGTTAATTAGGTGTTTAAAATGTGATTAATTAGCCAAACTTTCAAAAATTCATAACTAATTATAAAAAAATCTTAAAAATATGAGTAAACTCATTGTAGATAGGGTAAACAGAGAAGAATTTAATAAAAATAAAATCCATAATATTTGAATAGTGAACAGTGCTTAATTAAAATTTAAACTTTTTTAATTATCTTAATTAAGCCTTAATTACTTTCCCAATTAATCTCAAATTTGATGTCATGATTTCTTGGGATATCCTCTGCCTCTCATAATTTTCTTGGATTTGTTGGCCATATAATTTGAAGAATTTGAAATTATAATCTTAATTACCCTCTTTAAGTAATTTAATAATTATTAAAATGTCAAACATTAAAAATTAAGTAATTAAAGATGATTAATCATTAATAGTGAAATGATAAGGGAGAATGATTAGGACCCCTTTCCTAATTACATTCCTAAATTCATTTCATTAGGTGGGTTAATTAACTTGTGGTTTAATTAAGGATTAATTACATAATTAATGGTAAAATTAATTAAATAAAAATGATAATTACCTTAGATAACTCAAATTGAATTCATGGGTTCTCTTTATGTGTTTAATAACATAAAGAGTCTTAAAGAAATTCATGGTTAACCCATAAGTGTGGAAAATCATAAGAGTATTTAGCTTAATTCTTTCCTTAATCTAATTAACTCTTAAACATGAGCCTATTTGCATTAGGTCCCTTTAGGAGAATTATAAATTTTAATTTCTCATTTTCATATCATTAGAGGCTCATGATTGAGTAGTTAATTAAATTAAGGAAGCATAAAAAAGGAAACTAAATTGATTACTTAATGGCTTGAATTTAATTAATCCATAAAATTCACTTAAATTACTTTTCCTTAAACACATTAAGCTACTCATATGGGATGGAGAAAATAGTAAAAATCATTTCTCCTCTTTAGGATCTAATAATTCAAATCCAAAATTAAATGTCATAAGAACTTTGAAAAATCTTAAATGGTTTTATTTGACTTGATTGTCCTTAGGAATTAATGTGATTGAATGTATTATGTGGCAATGTTTAATTATTCCTTTTTTAATCATTATAAATTTGTATGTCATTTGATATCATGCATTCATGTTTTCAAATAAAAGAATCAAATGAATACACCATATATGTATAAGTTGCATGTGTTGAATTAATTTTATTATACATGTGGCTATTATCACTAATAAACCTCAAATTATTTTCAAAATTATAAATCAATGATAAAAATCTAAATTGATGGTGGCTATGAATATTTCATGTGATTTACATTTGCTTATAGCTTAAATATATTAAAGTATTATTTCATTTTCATGATTCATGTGTTTATTTACATGTGATTGAATTGTAGCAAGTATATAGTCTGGACATCCTGAGAATATGAAGCTTTAAGTAGCCCCAAGGAGGTCTTAGATTATCTCACTTCTCTAGTTAACAATAACACATACTTGATTTCATTTATATGCATACATGCATTAGAATTTGGATAAATCTTTACTTTACATGAATAAATAAATTTATTACCTTATAATAATTTACATGGTTTCATCCTTATGTTTATGTATACAATCATATGTTTAAGATAGCAAATATATAATCTAGGCATCTTAGGAATATGAGGCTTTAAGTATCCCCAAGGAGGTCTTAGATTACCTCACTTCCTGGTTAAACAATGACACATACTTGCTTAAATCTCTAATACATGTGTATGTATGCTTAGCTAAGGAATGAAATCCCTCTTTTCTATCAAAATATATGCATTAACAATCATTTAAGTGTGCTAAAATATATTGCATGTATTGGTAAGTTAGGCTCAAAATCATTTGAATGATATTAATGATGAAAAGGAATGATGTAACATTATCCATGTGATAGTAATTCAACCTCATTAATCTTAAGATATCTTTCATGTTTGAATAAAATTCTTTAAGATTGACCCAAACTTAGAATTAATAAAATATTAATAAGTCATTCACTAAGAGGAACCAAATACATAATAACATGCCTTTAGAAAATAACTTAGGGTAGGGATGAAGAGGGTCAAACCTCTTTCCTCACTTTACAACCATTAGGTGTTAATTAAGTATTGATTGAAAAAAAAAATACAAATTAAAATTCATCAACTCTCTAACAACATAAAGTGAAACTCTCCCCAAATATCTAACTTAAATAATTCCAAACCTTAGATAATTATAATCCTAAAGCTTAGCTAAGCCATACCACACTAAGCCTAAGCACACACATTAAAATAGTAAGTAACCACTTCTAGCTCGAAGTTAGGATGGTGTATGTTGTGATGTTGTTTTATTTTGTGATGTAATATTTTAAACTAGATATTAGGATTTTTGTATGTAGACTAGATGTTAAGCCGTTATTAGCCTAATATTTTTTTCTACTAGAGGATTGTGCTAAAGGGTCCACTGTAATAATAAATATAAATGTTTCTACTTGCAGATTGTTTATACCCCTTTGCATAATCCAGAACAGGACAGGTGGACTTGGTTACCCATGTGTAGGGTGCTAAGTCCGAATTATGGAATATAACTGCTTGGATTTATATGGCTGTTTAGCTAACATCTATTTTATAGGTGTAGTTAGATTTTTTTTTCATAAATATGTGATTTTGTAATAGAAATTAGGATTACTGTTATGGGGTTTAGGATGAGCAGTGGCTAGAAGACAAAGTCCTAGGAGGCCTTCAAGCCTTGGAGCAAAACCAAATCAAGAGAAAAAAAATGAAGAATGAAGACCCCCATAGTATTTATTTTGATTATAATTGTAAATGTTCTTTTATAATCTAGGTTGTATAATGGTAGAGATTGACTACCCAACTTCTTTTATTTTTTGGGGTGTACGGAGGTACTTGGTCGAATCGATGAATGTTTGGTTGTTATGTTTAGCTTGTACAATAGAAATGGCATGATTTTCATAAGTTTCTTGAAGATTGATGATTAAATGTGTGGCATTAATGGGGTAGGCTCTTTAGGATAAAAATAATTTTTCTACCCCCACTAATAACTCATAACTAAATTTTAAAAAAACTCATAGCCTCACTTTAAAGCTTAGGCTATAATCAAGATAATTAAAATATTTAACAACCCCTTAGCTGAATGATATATGTTTAAGCAATCATGCATATCATATTGTTATTTTTCTTGAATAGGGAGGTTTTTCACTCTTGCATAATAAGGGAATGCTTGACCTTTGAGGGCATCACTTGTAGTGGAGAACACCACCTCTTGCTAATTTAGCTAACAACATTATTAAATCATGCATTTAGGCATAATTGTCCTAAGTCTTTGTCCAAATGAATGTGTCAAAAATGATATAAAAATTTATAAAATTTTGCATTTAGTCTAAGTCATGTCTTCATACCAGTCATGATTTAGCCTCTTAGGGAGTGAGTTTAGGACTTTAGTCTTCTTTCTTAATTAAATAATAGCTATCTTGTAATTACATAAGACCGACCTATATGATTTTAAAGTGTAGAAGATATTAACTGGTGGCCACCCCTAGCGGTTGTAAGTCCAAAGAGTCAGGATGGGTTTATCCTCTCTTGTTGAGGTAAACCACTATGCCCCATTTTTTGATTAGACTTGGGTCTTTCTCTTAGCTTGTGCTAAAATATCCTAGATTTAAGTTGAGGTTACTTATTTCCTTCGGGCTACCAGTATAAATCCTCACCTCTTAGGTATTTTTACAATCTTGTGTTAATGAACTATAAGCCCTAACATTCTAATAAAATTTTAATTCAAACAAAAATAAACTTTCTCTTTTAAATATATGAAACCTCATTGTAGGATAGATTAGAGTGCTCATTAGACTTCCTTGTATCAAAAGTGCTCCCTACTTATCTTCCATTGGATTCCAAAAATAAGTCTTCTAAATTGAACTTTCGCTTGATTTTCATAAATACGTAATTCATTGATAGTCTAACTTTGAAGTCTTTGGAGATATTTATTGACTACTTTATTTGAGAGTTTACTTACATTCCCTAAGATGTAATTAACTATGGAGGCTTATATCCATAGGGAATCAAAGAACCCAGCATAAAATAAACCCTACTTTATTTTTTCATGTAAAGTAGGGGAAAGATCTCTAGTATATATGAAGACCCATCTGCCTTAAGAGTCATTATTAGGTGATTAGGTCCATTGCAGGGTGATGTTTCCATCTTTCGGGATGGTACACCATACCTTAATATTGCATTCGAACACTTCAATAAATACCCTAAGATCTGCATGATGTCTACATGACTACAAATTAAAACACCACACATATCTTTTTGAATGCTAGAATTAGGGTTATCCAATGGTGGATGGATATGAATTTGTTCGTGCGAAAAATGAATTATGGGGTATTCACATAGTGAACATTAAAGAGTGGACTTACATACCTTTTTGAATCCTAAAATTAAGGTTAAAGCCTCATAATTATTATAATTATATTTTATTTAAGGGGTAGTACCTAAGCGTTGGAATATGGCACCTAATTGCTTAGGTGGTAGTATATATGACAGGGGTACATGTGAGTTGTGAGGCCCAGCACCTCGACACTATATGGGAAGTTCCATAACACTATAATTATTGGTATTTTGACCTTTTGAATAGCACTACAATGTCGCATTGCAATGCCACGACGCCAATCAAGATTCCTGATAGGTGTACAGTCGATTAAAGGGGAAACAACAACCTCATTTTAATTGGCACCATAACAATAAGTCATAGCAACGCAACACTTTTTTGTACGTGTTAGTTACAAGATTTATTATAATTAAATTTATCTTTTTAACTGCATAGTATTCAATGGGATGGCCTGAACAACGCTTCGATGCAGCATGTGTGCACCATAATGCTAGTGTTGTGTTTTGCGATCTGAGAGGCCAGTGCCTTGATGCCATGTTTGGGCATCGTGATGTTGGGTTTGATTTATAAATAGAATCCAAGGCTATTAAAGATTTTTCTTCAACTTTCTCTCTCCTTAAAAATATCCTTTCTCTCTCTCTCTCAGCTCTATTCTTCTCGCAAGTTTATATTTTTCATCATGCCTTTTAGAAGGGTAATAAGTAGGAAAAATGCATCCAACAATGTTAATAGATTCATCAGCGCTGATGCCGCACACCCTTGTCCCCAAACAGTTAATCCTGAAGAGGAGTTTCCATGATCCAATGATAGTGTTGAAGGAGTGATCGTAGGATGAGGCTGGACCAAGCTGGTCTATGATAACAACTCATGCATTGTCCCGATGGTGTGTGAGTTCTTCATGAATGCTCGTGAGAGCCAATACAACAAAGCATGTGTTTATGATAAACTAGTAAGTTATGATAGTAGTGCTATAAATGAATATTACAATCTCCATGATATTGAGTATGATCAATATCTTTCTTATTATAATGATAATCCTGATTTTGACCTCCATTTTCTTTTCTGATTGAAATGCAAATGAGCAATGGAAATGGCTAGAGAGAAGAATTATCAACTTTCTCATCTTCGGCCTAACAACCACTTCTAAGGCTTGTCACTATTTCATTTTCACCAAGCTTATGCCCACTAGTAACATTAGCGAGGTTACTAAAGATAGGATCATTTTAAAGTTTGTTATCCATAGAGGATTTACAATTGATATCAAGAAGATTATGTATAGTTCTATTTGTAATATCCTGAAGGGGAGTACCACTATTGGGTATGATCACCCTTCTTTGATTTATGATTTATGCACAATGACAAGAGAGATATGGGGGACTTGATAAAGAAATACTCATTCAGAAGGCTCTTCTAACAAAGAGGGTAATTAAGGGATTTAGATTGAGGTTTGAAGTGGGGGACACTTCACCCGCCACGGCCTCGATCCCAATCTTCCAAGTCCCTATTGAACAAGTCTAATAAATTGACAGTCAGGTCATAGACATAAGAAAAAGGATGGAGAAGAGTAGTAGCAAGCAGGAGATTTTAGAGCATAAGTTTGATCATCATATGGATCAACAACAGATGAAATTCTCATACATGACCTAGTTCAACACTACACTGATCAACATGTTCCAGAGTTGCAATCTCACGATCCAAATCAAGTCTCCTTCCCTACGACATCTCAATATTAGCCTTATATAATTACCACACAAGTATCAGGCATGGAGGAGGAAGAAGAAGAGGAAGAGTGATGAGTATGATTATTAGTTTTCCCCATTTTTGAACTTTTTCCCTTTTGTAATTTATAATTTTCTTTGAATTTAGAAATAAAATTTCTTTATTTATATGTGATTAGTTTTGTTGATTTATTACTCCAAGATTCAAATAAAAAATATTGAATACTTATAAAAAAATGAAATATGAGTGATAGCATCTCGATGCTATGAGCATCATGAAAAACTTGAGAGCTTTGGTGCAAAAGTTGCTACGAGTTAGAAATTACATTTTTTGTGAGATTTTAAGAAATTTTTAGAAATTTTAGCTACATTTCGCCTTAGTAGTGCTATATTTTAAAATCATAGTGCAAAACACTCTTCTTCCTTATTTTGGATCTAAGATTGATGGAGGGGAGTTGTTTTCATCTCGCGATGGAATGAAGTTCAACAGCGGAGGTCTTTAAATCTTCAAAAATTTTATTTTTTTCTTCTTTTTCGCACTGGATCCAAGATCAATGGTGGGATTATAATTTAAATACACTTTTTTTAAAGATGAAATGGCATAAATATTTTACCAAAAGTGAATGGGGGATCTTGGAGTGAAGGAATATCACGGGGAGCACGAGTGTAGTCCGGGAGTACAGTAAGCATAGGAGTGGTCAGAGAGAGACAAAAGAAGTGGACTAGACACTCCAATTTATAGCAATGTTTGTTGCAACTACTCCCTACTCAATAGAAAGACTTCACACCAAGATCATAGTGTCGGTCAGACTATAGTTAGCCCGAAAGCAATTATCCTTCTAGAAGGCTAGGGCAGTGCCTTGGTGGCATGAACATAGCGCTATGATAAAAAAATTCTTATTATATACATATATATATTTCTTTAGGTGAAAATATGATGCCCTTATCTTCCAAAAATATGAGGGAGTCTTTGATCAAGGCTCTTCTAGATCCTAAGATATGCATAACTAGCTAACTACTACTTCCACAGCTGAAGAAGAGGCATGCTACTTTAAAGAGGTCTTAGGAGTTACATTTTCAAATGAAGATTTGCTCTTAGGAACTACTGATCACAACCACCCACTTTACATTTTAGTGGACGTAAACAACTTTAGATTATCTAGAGTACTTATTAACCCTAGTGCATCGGTCAATAACATCATGAGTCTAAGAACTATTTGCCTATTTAAGATCAACATCACTAGGCTTAGTTCTGATAATATGATGTTAAAAAGATTCAATGAACTTGTTGAGAGAGCCTTAAGCTTAATCATACTACTATTATATATTGGTAATTTGAAAATAGAGGCAAAGTTTACATTATAGATTTAAATACATCTTTTAATGCTTTGTTATGAAGATCTTGGATATATAGAACAACATGGTACCATCCTCACTCCATCATCAAGTTCATGTACAATGGCTTAGAGTACTACATTAAGCATTATTTGAAGCCATTCTCAACACGTGCGGTCGGGATATATGACGGTGCATTCTATTACCTCCCCAAGAGGAAAAAATGTATACTCTCATGATGTACAAAATAATGTCAATGAAAAAGAAAAAGAAAATAAAAAAAGTAAAAGTAAAAAAGAAAAAGAATATTTAAAAGAAAAAGAAAAAAATTTAGGGAAGAAAGTAGAGTTTGACATCACCTTTCGTTCACATCTTACCTCTCCTTTCCAATGAGTAGGTGAGATGTCTTGACCTCCCATGGGACGAGGATGAGGCAAGCTCAGAGGAGGCATGAGAGGAGGAAGACCATTATACATGCCCCCAGCTCAAGATCCTCTACAACCAACTCGAGGCTCTCCCACCACATACATATACATGTTTAAATATGAATTTAGAGAAATATAATCCATTAAAGAATTAATTAGATCATTTGATCTAAATAAGCTTATATGAGCCTTCTTGAATTCAAAATCAAAATCAAATTGAAATCAACTCAAAGTTCAAAATCATTTCAAAATGTTATTAAACATAAATCAACTAATTATTGGAGTTAAATTGGTTAATATGACCATTAAACCTAATTAACTCAATCTTAACCCATTAAGACTAAGTTGGGCCAAAATGGGTTTAAACTCTAAGTAAGTGAAATTAGCTAATCTAATCCATTCCAAATTCACTTAAGTCATAATGGGTTAAATATGGAATAAGAAAATGATCAATTTCAAATTCCATAAAACTCATTGATTAAAAACATCATAAATGATTAAATTGATATAATTGAAGTATCAATCTAGTGTTAATCCATCAAATGGGGTGAGATAGATCAAGCCATATAAAAAAAGTGCCTAAATGGTATAATTTCAAAAAGATTTGAACCAAGTTTAAGCCAAATATCTTGGAATACATCCAAACCTATCCTAAGATGAGCTTAGGATAATTGGTAGCCAAGACTAAACAAATTAATAAAGTCCAAGTCAATCAAAGGGAAGGAATATGTCATGTCAAGAGAAGAGTACTTGAAGAAAAATTCTCTTTTCCAATCCACTCCTTCTATTTGCTTTCTCCCTCTTAGCACTCTTAGACATGTGTTAAGCCAAACACCCTTAGAGCTAGCCTCCAAGGTTGGCAATCACCATAGCCAACCAATGCAAGAAGAAAACTTGGATAAAGCTTTTGGCCATACATGGAAATCAAGGAGAGAGTCATTCTCAATCCCAGTTAAGCATCCCATTACCTTTCCCAAGAAAAATGAAGTTGAGCACAACCTTTCCCCAACCACAACATAACTGATAAGACAAAAAAAATGTACTAAACTTGGTCTCCACACTAAACCATGGGGAGGAAATCCAAGCCCTCCTTCCTAGAGGCTCATCGCACCTCCACTAAGCAAATCGAGTTGTCCCTAAGATCACTGCTAGTGAAGTATGCACCAAACCTAACTTCTTTTACTTCTGATTTTGGTCTATTGTGAAAGAAACTTAATCTTAAGTGATATTGAGCAGTATAGATGGGATCTATGTGAGTCCCTAATTGATTTGGAATTGAAATCAAGTGATTTCAACAGTTGGATCTCTAGAAATCATCTAGAATCGATGAACGGCTCACGGCTTTCACAAACAAGACACAATCTCTACCATTTGTTCCTTTTATTTGGAATGGACGACCGAGATTTAATCGAACCAATCAATTACCATATAGTAAACCACATGTTTGAGATGTCGATCTTTGAGCGGATGGTCCAAAACAAATCGCATCTCGCCACCATTTTAATGTAAGATCTACGTGGATCTTGCATGGACGAATCGTGGCTTTGATGTGCTTAAGTAGAAAATTAGGGTTTTTCGAATTTAAAAAACAAAAAAAAATTAATAGAAACTTCAAAAAATCATAAAAAATAAAATATACATAAAATGCAATTAAGGACTGTATGAATTTCTCTCATTGAGAGGAATCCATTAAACCTAAAATCACTAATTTTTATTGGGTAATTTTGGATTAATTTAAGTTTGAATAAAAACAATCAAACTCAAATTAACCCTAAACCACTATTCCAATTAATTTGAAACTTTTGGGAAATGAAATTAGAGTTAATATACACTTTAGAAAAAAATTTCATAATTTATTTCAAAGTAAATCAAAAGATATTGAATTTCAAACCTTAAATACTAATTTTAATGTAATAAATTAATATAAAATTTAAAAAATCATAAAAAATTATAAGATTATCTTAAATTATCATAATAAACTACAATGAATCTAAATAACCCAATAAAATTCTCTAAAATTTAATAATATATAAAATCACCCAATTTGGTAATTAATTGAAATAATTAATTGAAGTAATCAACTTGAACTTAAAAAAATCATAGTAAATCAACTAGAAATTAAAAAATTTCAAATGAACCCTCTATAGATGCATATTCCATAGAATCCAAGAAAAATAACACCCCTAAGTAATTTTACCTAAATTAGGCTTGATTTAGGTTTTAGTAAAATAATTAAAACTTTAATTAGTCTTAAAATACATAGTTGATTAAAGTGAAACTTTAGGGAAATCAAATTGGCAAGAAACTCTTCTTATGATAAAATTTTCAAGGCAAATTAATATCTGAATTGGAAGTTATGAAATTTCCAAATCTCTAGGTCAATTTACATGAAATATTAAATAAAAAAACTATAGAAAATATAAAATTTATGGAATTAGCTTGAAATATTTCAATTAACATCAAAACATTTAAAGAAATTTTTCTAACCCTGAAGTTAGGAAATCCAATTCATTATGTATTAGAACTTAATGAAACAATTAAGAACATGAAATTTGATCAAATCCTAAATAATCAAATTAAGAAATCCATAATAAACTAATTAAACAATTAAAATTAGACTAATTAACCTCTAAAATTTATATTTAAATGTGAAACACATTGGTATAAAAATTCCTTAAATTTGTTTAAGGGAATAAGTCATGTAATCTTAAAGCATAAATAAATTTAATCACACTTAAATAACTTAAACATTTGAAATAACTTAGGTTAAAATGGGTATAATCTTATTTTAAAAAAAATTAAATTTTAACATGAGATAACCTAACTAAATCCAATAATAAAATGAGAGTTGAATTCAAGTAAGTTAATGTAAGTTCATTAACATAATACTAATAACATTCATGAAATGAATATAAGTGAATTTAAATGATAATTAATTTATATATATATATATATATATATATATATATATATATATATATATATATATATATATATATATATATATATATATATATATATATATATATATATATATATATATATATGTATATACATATATATAAATTAGTGAAATCAAACTAAAATTTGAATTAAGATAATAATCTGATAAACATGGTAAAACTTCAAGTTTATTTAAGTTATGAATATATAATTTAAATGATAAGTGATTAACCAATCAATTAAACTTAAAATAATTTAGAAATTTGAAATGGCCTAAGTTATAATATTTCAAAATGATTTATGTCTATAATAAACAAAATTTAATATTCATTTAATTTTAAAACATGGTGAAACCAAAACCTAAACTAAATCAAGAATGAATCATACTACCAATTTAAATGAATTAAGTTAGATTCAAATAAATTAAATGAATATAAATAGTAATAGACATAAACTTTAATGAAATAATCAAATTAAATAAACTTAATCATTTGAAGGAAATATTGAATGAAATTATTTTAATTAAAATCAAACAAATAAAATAAAATAAACACAATCAAATGAATAATGAACCAAATCAAAAGGATTGAACATAAAAATTAAATGAACATAAATATTAACAAAAAATTAATGAAATGAATGAATGAAATCAATCTAAATCAAGTATATTAAATAATTAAAACATATGAAAACAAATAAGCATTTAATCAAAACAAAATAAAAACTAAAACCAATGAATAAATTAAATCATTTAAACATTAATATACATTAAGAAGATATATATATATATATATATATATATATATATATATATATATCAAAATTTTAATAAAACTAAATTGAACTTAATAAAACTCAAGAAGAAGTTAATCAATATACTATTGATCTCATTTTTGGATGAGGTTAATATCATTCATATTCTTGGCAATTGGATCCCCTAATCTTAAATTAGGAGTTCCCTAATTAGGCACTTAGGACACTATGCTTAGTGGCTAGGTAAACAAACCATAATAAAATAACAAATAGAATCAAACTTTAAAACTTGAAACTAAAATCAAATTTGAAATCGAATCAAACTCAATATGCTAAAGTAAAAGGCTATATCATCATGATAAATTTGACTATGACCTATCCTAACCCAATCATATCACATCAACCAAGATTAAACCCAAATTAAACCCAATTACAATGAAACTCAACAAAAATCTAAATCAAATATATTTGAATTGAAATCTAAATTCAATTGAGTCTGGGTTGAGGTAATCAAGTTGATTAATTCAATTAACCCATTTAAGCTTAAAATCACATATGTCTAAATAAAAATTAAATCAAACCAAAAAACATAGAATTAATGCATAAACACAAACAAACCAAAAAAAAAAAATTAGACGGGATAAAAGTGGCAAATAGATCATTTGACTTAGAGTTGATCCATGTAGGCCCCATAAACTCAAAAGTCAACTAATCAAAATTTGGCCAAATTGAATCACTCTAAAGACATAGGATCATGAAATGGATACATTTCTAAATAAATCTGAACCCAATATGGCCCTAAATGGGTTAATTGGGTCATTTGATCCAAATTGACATAAATTGACCTTATTGAACTAAAATCTAAATTAAACTAAAATTAATTAAAATCAAACATCCAAATTTTTTTGAAAATTATAAATGAACATAATCCAACCTCTCCTTTAATTTGACCAATTTAGTTATTTGACCTAAGTATGGGTCAACACTGGTCAAATTCAAGATTAAACTCAAATTAGTCAAAATTAGTCAAACCCAAATCATTCTAAATGCTTCACAATCATAATTGAAGCTCAAACAAACTTTTATTCAACCAATTGAATCATTTAATTCAAATAAACTCAACTTAATTCATTTAAGACAAAATTGGTCAATTTAAGTCATACTCAAAATCTAATTCAATTCAAATGAAATTAATCAAATCTAAACATCATAAGTGATCTATCAAAAACAAATGAAACCTAAAATAAATTCAAAATGACTAGTTAAACTACTTTAAGTTAATTTGCTTCATTTAGTTTAAATGAGTCAACACAATTACAAGTCAATTCAAATTCAATGTAGTCCAAGTTGATTAGCTTTAGAAACTTTAAAAATATCAATTTGGAATTATTTAAATTTATTTCCAAAACCTATGGAGGTTGGGAGACTCAACCCAACCCATTTGGACCACTTTTAAGACAACTCATCATGGTTATGATATATATTAATTTCACTACTTAATCTTATCATAATCTAATACATAAATATCAAATAAAACAAAGGAGCAGACATCTTAATTAGAGAAAAGAGATGTTTGGAATAACCAAGGAAGTCAAACAAAAATAATGAATAAATAAATAAATGAAATTCTATCCATATCACATTGCACATGGCCACTTTATGGAGATGATTACCTCTCGCTACTCACCCTTGGACTTTGGAGGGGAGTTTAAGTTAGTTGATCACTCTTTGGGAGGAAGAAGACAAACTTCCTAATCAACCATGGCCAACAATCATTGACTCTCCTCAATGGAGGCTCTCGGCCATGAATAAGAAGAGGGAAAAGAGGGTTGTGAAGGAGGGAAGACCCACTCCAAAGCATTCCAGAGAGAGAGAGAGAGAGAGAGAGAGGCTAAGATGGTTCCATCCATTCCAACACATTCCTAAAGGAGGGAGGAGCTCAACCGACCCTTTTCCAAGATCCCTCGCCACCGGCAGCTGAAATTTGGCCTTAGCTGGTGGCTAGCCTTACAACCAAACATGGAAATGGGGAAGGATCACTCCTTCCCCCTAATTAGCCTTTCCTGCACGTTCCAAGGTTGGAGGCGAACTCAACCAAACCTTCTCCCACAAAACATGCCATTGGCGAGCCGGAGAATGAGCAAGGCCGGCTAAAGATGGGCGGAGCTTAGTTTCCATGGTGATTGGCGGGGAGGCGAGGCATGAGATTCATCCCAAAGCTTTGTATTAATGAGGCGAAGGTGCTCGAAGCATCTCAGCCACCGATGATCAATGTCGGTGAGGTATCACTCCAAACCGTCACCCCTTTAGCCTAGGTTGGTCCTTTGTGAAGAAAATTTAATCTCCATCAAGATCAAGACATAAGGATCAATTAAAAATTGATCCTTAATTGATTTGCAAGTAAAATCCCACTCTTTCGCCACTCTGATCATGGACGATCGAGCCCAAAGAGCCAATAACTTTTGGATCTTTAGCGGGAGGTTAGAGAAATAATCATAGCCATCCATTCTTTTTATTTAGAATGGACGGCTCCGAACTAGCCACACTATTTGATTTAATCCTTTAAGGATCCGCAGATCAATTTTGGACCTTCCGATCTATGATCAGTCGGTCCTTCTCGAACTCGTGTCCTACCTCCATTTTAACGCAAGATCCACATGGACCAACCCATGCTTGCCACATCGAAAGGGCCCGCACTTGTTTAAAAAGAATAATCATGGTATTTAAGAAAATACTAAAAAATGCCTAGAACTTCAAAAAAAAAACTCAACAAAAATAAATGCAAATGAGGGCTATGTGGATTCATCTTAGTGAGAGGAATCCATTAAACTCAAAATCTCCAAATTATATTTGGTATTTTTGAGTTAATTTGAGTTTAATTAAAAATAATCAAACCTTAACAAAACTAAAAATAGTAATCAAATTGATATAAAACTTTTAAGGATTGAAATTGATATTAAAATACACATACCATAAAAATTTCAAAGCAAAATGATGAATGGATTAGGAGGTATTGAATTTCAAAGTTTAAATACCTAATTTCATGAAATAATTAATTTAAAATGTAGAAAATTAGAAAATCATCAAAATGGTTTAAAACACTCTAATTAACATCATATAACCTTAAAAAAATAACATAATCCTTTAAAGTAAAAATCATTTAAATTTGAATTTATCAAAGCTAAACTATAATGAATTAAAATAACCAACCTAAAATTATAAATACCACACTCTAAATTAAGTCAAATAAATATCACATAACCTTCAATTGAAACTAAACTAAACCTAAGCTTAATCAAACTTAAATTTGAACTTAATTAAATTGAAATTAAGTATCAATTAAATCCTAAATTAAACCCAACCTAGTAAACCTAAATCATCAAATCATTAACTTGATCAATAATCTAAACAAACATGAAATCAAATCAAAAGCTTCAACAAACAAATGACCTAAATCAAATCAAACTCTACTCAACTTGATTAAAAGACTAATCAACCCATGATTAAACCTTAATTAATTCAGTCAAATCAATTAAATAAAGATCAAATTAAATTAAATAATTGAATCAAATTAAAATGGTCAACATATAAATTAAATACACTCTAAACAAATTAAACATAATTGATCAAATCAAATCAATTCAAATCATAATTGATTCAGTTATGCAATCAAATTAAAATTAATTTAAGGAAACTTAATCTAAATAATCTAAATCAATCAAATGATTAATCAAGTGAAACCTAAATTACAATTGAATCAATTCAGATGGAATGATTATTAATCAAGCTTCTATTAGCTAATCAAATCAGTTATGAACATTTAATCATATTTAACTAAACTATTAATTAAAACAACTCAATTTGGTTAATCAAAATGATAAAGAATTATAACTAAACTTTAATTTGATCAACCATCTAAACTAAATTTTATGCAAACAAATAAAATAAACAAGAAAATCTTAAATTATCCAATCAACTTAGTTAGCTATATGAAGCAAACCAACCTAATTAAGTCATAATTAAGTACTAAACTTCAACCATATGAAATCACTTAAATTCAATAAACAACAAAACTAAATTAAATCTTAATTAATCATCAAACTTTAAATAAAATAGATCACAAATCATAATAAAATTAAATCAAATGAAAGTAAAGTAAACCTTAATCAATTCAATATATAATCAAGTTAGGTTCAATTCAATCTATTTGAATTAGATGAATTAATAAATCATTAAACATACAAGTTTAATAATCAAACTAAACACGAACTATCATTCATAAACATTAACCAAATTCTAATAAATGAATCAAATTAAATGAAACTCTAAATGTGAATAATCAAATTTAATTGAACCCTAAATAAACATTTAATTCAATTAACCTAAGCAAATCCATAAATTAATAAAATTTTACAAATCAAATCAATTAAGTCAAATCCAAAAGATTAAATTAAATCAAACAATCCCTAAACCCAAAATAAATATATGAATCAAATCACCAAATTCCAATAAACCAAATGATCAAACTCCTAATTAGAATCCAAATAAAAAGTTGCTTTGAACTTTAATCAAATAAGAAGTTAATTAAACTAAAAAATTTTAACTAAATCAAATAAATCTTAAATAAAAAGATGAAATCATTAAATTTAAATAATATTGAAATAATCTAATCAAATTATATAAATTAAATCTTAAATTGAAACCTAAGAGAAAAGAATTAGATACTAATTCAAATGATATTGAATTATCAAAATTCAATTAAATCAAACATCTTAGAAGCCCAAAATTAATCAATCAAAATTCATGAGTTCAAACAAACTCAAATTTCAAAATCTAAATCAAATCAAATCAACTAAATCATTCAAGTAAATGGATTAATTAAGATATATAAGTTCTTAGTTCAATCTTTTAAAAAAATTTCACCTTAGGTGGAAATTTCATTAGGATCAAGATGTTGAATAGAATTAGCTCTATTTATAACAAAATTTATTCTATTCGTTATTCTTCAGAACCTAAATTTGACTTCTACACAAAAAAAACCTAAAATTAGAATAAAATGTAAAATCAATTAAATTATTTAAATCAAAACCATCCAACGGTAAAAGTAAACAAATTCTGAATTCAAATTAAATTTAAAATGAAATAAAGCCTAAAACAGACTTCCCACATAAGCCTTCTTTTCACAGACTACAATACTAGGTCATTGACTTTAGAATTAGGTTAGGCCGATGTATTATGTGATGTGATATTTTTTCTTATTTTGTGGTGTACTATTTTAGGCTGGATGGCTAGGATTGTTTGCTCGCTAGTATGGATGTTAGGGTGTTCTTTCTAGGCTAACACTATTTTTTTGGAGGGAGTTATTGTTGACCTCACTTTTGGAGTGAGGATTAATCTTTCTCATCTTAGACTTATGAATCTTCTAGGCACTTGGATCTACTTAGTGATAAGATACTTCTAGTGACTAAGGGAACACTAAACCCAAGCCCAAAGGCTTAAGAGGTATGCCACTAAGTCCAGGATATGCCTTAGGGCAAATAGGTTATACTTATCTTATGGCCTAAACCAAGACCTATGCTTATTCACTCATCTAAATCTAAACTCATATAAATGACCAACCTCAAGCCCTTTATTCTAATCCAAGCTTGGGGTGAGGATGATCCAGGCCCAACATACATCAATTCCTTTTGAATGAATCTGAAATCAATGACTTAGTTAGGCTAGTCACTGAGATTAAGGACTACTTTGCATGAAGTTATAAAGAAATGCCTGAATTAGGTCCTGAAGTAGCGGTTCATAAACTAGTGATACAGCCTGATGCTAACTCCTCCAAGCAAGCTCCTAAATGCATGTGATTGAACATCGAACAACAGGTTAATTTTGAAGTCAAGAAACTGATCAATGTTGTTTTCATCTGGGAGGAAAAGTATCCCACCTGGTTGGCCAGCATCATCCTAGTTAAGAAGAAGTATGGATAAATTCACATATACATTGACTAGGGGTCTTAATAAGGCATGTTCAAAAGATGATTTTCATTACCGATATCAAAATTTGTGGTGGACATTACCTCATCTCATGCAGTATTCTCTTTCATGGATGGTTCATCTAGATATAATCAAAGTAAAGATAGCACCTAAAGATAAAAAGAACATTGCTTTCAAAACTCCGATCGGAATCTATTGTTATAAGGTCATGCCTTTTGGATCTCAAAAATGCTAGCGCTACATACTAGATGGCCAAGACTCAAATTTTTGACAAACTCATTCACCACCAAGTCAAATGCTACGTCAACGATCTCATGGTCAGAAGTAAAGAAAAGGAAGACTATATCTTTGACTTGAAAGTAGTTTTCGAGTGATTAGATAATATAACCATAAAATGAACCATGTGAAGTGTGCATTCAGAGTAACTTTGAAGAAGTACTTGGATTTATTGTCCGACACTGTAGAATTGAAATTTACCAAGAGAAGATTAAATCAATATTGAAAATGCAACCCCCTAAAAGTCTAACCCAACATCATTCCAAGGGAAGTTATCATATCTAAGATACTTTATATCCAACCTATCAGACATATGTCAACCCTTCTTAGCACTAGTCAAGAAAGATGCCAAGTTCAAGTGGGATGATAAATGTCAACATTCCTTTGAAAGCATCAAGCAATATCTTATGACACCGCTAGTCCTAGCCACCCATATCCTGGGAAAACTTGTTATACTTTACACTACTGCATTAGATAACTCCCTCTTTGTTGGCCCAAGCCAATGACGAGGGAAAAGAGAATGTGCTTTATTATCTCAGTCATCATCTAATACCCGCTGAGGCAAACTATTCACCTATTGAGAAGCACTGCCTAAGTTTAATCTTTACAGCCAAAAAGTTACAACATTATATGCTTCTCACAAAGTGAACTTGATTTCTAGAGTCACCCCACTGCAGTATCTCATGACAAGGTCGATGCTATCTGACGGTTGGAATGATGGTTCATAATTTTATTGTAGTTTGACATCATGTTCGTACCCCTCTGTGCGATGAAAGGAGAAGTGCTCGCAAACTTCCCAGCAGTGCATCCACTCCTTGCAGATTCCTCGCTCAGTGATGATCTCCTCGATGAATAAGTCATGAACTTAGGGGATGCAAAAATCCACCATTTGGAGATGTACTTTGATGGTATGACATCCTCTCAAAGAGGAGAAGAACCACAGTTCACTCTCTTAGGTAAAGCAGGGGTAGGGATAGTCCTCCTCATGCCAGACTATGATATGATGAGATTTTTATATCATATATCTGAGCTTTGCACCAATAATAAAGAAAAATATGAGTCTCTGATCATCGGTCTGGAGCTATCCATCTCACTAGGCATTCGAAGAATCAATATCTTCAGGGATTCACAACTAGTTGTCAACCAGATCGCTTGGTCCTATAAAGTCCTGAAGCCCAAACTCCATCACTACTATATGTACACCATGAAGTTACTAGTTCAAATCCTAGAGGTCATGATCTATAAGATTCCTTGAGGATAAAATGTCAAAGCCGATGCCTTAGCCAAGCTCGCTAAAGAGTTGGCATGCTTAAAAGATGAGGATCAGGTATGATAATGTCATTAAGATATGATGTACTATTTTGAAAGATAGATACATAACCCTACAATGAACCTAATTACCTAATAAGGACTCCAAATGCATAATGGGTCTTTGAATTTACCAGAGATTTTTCTCCTACTTTACATGAATGAATAAAGAAAGATTTATATTAAACCGGGTTCTTTAGTTCCCTATAGAAGTAAGCCTCCATAGTTAATTATATCCTAGGGAATGAAATTCTCTAAGAATACTCTCAATGAAAGTAGATAATTATCATCTCCAAAGCTTTTAAGATTAGACTATCAAAGGATTGGCTATTTTTGAAAAGTTAATTGGGAAAGTTCAAGGAGAAGACTTATTTTTGGAACCTAAAGAGAAACAAATAGAGAATGCTCATGATACTAGGAGACATAGTGAACATTCCAATATATCTTATGATTAGGCTTTATATATTTAAAAGTGAAGAGATTTATTTATTTGAGTTGAATTTTTATTAAATAGGTAGGACTTTTGATCCACCTACACACGGTTGTGAAAATGCCTAAGAGGTAAGGATTTATATTTGTAGCCAAAAGAAATAGCTATATCGGATCCTAAATCTATGGAGCTTTAGTATAAGCTAAAGCACGACCTAAATCTAAGTGGAGGACATAAAAGTTTATCTCCATAAGAGAGAGAGTAAACCCATCTGACTTCTAGACTTACAATCGCCTGGAGTGGCCGCTAGCTAACTCCTCCTACGATTTTAAAACCATATAGTCCAATCTTATAAAATTGCAAGAAAGCTAAGGTAATTATTTAATTTGAAAGAGACTAAAGTCCTAAACCCACTCTCCAATATGTAGAGCATGAGTGGTATGAGCATATGACTTAATTTACAAATGCAAAATATTTTCATATTTTATTTTATTTTGGACATGGTATTTTTGATAAAAGCTTTGGGATTTCTTTATGCCTAAATGCATGATGAAATTTATTGTTGGCCAAATCAAAAGAGAAAGATGGTGAAGCTCCATCGTCAGGAGTTGCTCTTATAGGTCAAGCGATTCTATTATGTATGGACAGAGGCCCTCAAGATGATTCAAGATGATATGCATGATATGAGACAAACTACATATAGCTAAGGGGTTACAAAATCTTTTAATTATATTGATTATAGACTAAGATTTTATGATGAGGTTATGAGTTGTTTAAAACTTTAGTTATGAGTGATTTGTTGGGTAGAACATTTATTTTTAACCTAAGAGCCTATAGTATCCAGGCCACACATTAAAGCATCAAACATGAAGAAACTATAAAGAGCATGCCATCTAAATGCATAGTTTAAACAAATCATCAGTCAATTTTATAACTGTCATAAAAGAATAAATTGATGTGGTCAGGTGCCGTCGTACAACCCAAAAAGAGAAAAGATGGGTAGCTGAGCTATACCCTTATACAACCCAGATTATGAAAGAATAATTACAATTAGAATGAATACATGTTATGAGGGTCTTCATTCTTCACTCTTCCATCTTCCTTCTTTGATTTAGATGTGTTTGCTTCAAAGGCATCACAGAGCACCCTAAGATAAAGCCTTCTAGCCATTGCTCATCCTAATCCCCCATAGCACTAATCCTAATTTATATTGAAAAATTATATTCATATAGGGAAAAGTAAATCTAACTACACCTGTAAAATAGAAGTTAGCTAAATACATATAATCCCAAGTAGTTATAATTTTTGCACCAGAATTACAAAGATTAAGCACCAAAAAAGAGCATTTATATTTATTTTAAGCATCCTAAGCACAATCTCTCAAAATGATTAAATAAGAGTGGCCTAACATCCAAAAGCATACACCGACATTTTAAAAATAATACAAAAAACAAAACATACATCACATTATACACTATCCTAACATAGAGCTAGAAGTAGTGACTTAATTCTAATATATGTGTTAATGCTTTGTGTGGTATGCCTTAACTAAACATTAGACTTGTAATTTTCTAAGTTTGGGAAATGTTCAAGTTAACATGATGGTGGGTTTCATTTGAAGTTGTATAATTGATTTGCAAATTTTAATTTGTATTTTTATTTTGTTTCATATGATTTAGACTTAACAATTAAGTGTTGTAAAGAGAAGGAACATGATTACCCTCTTCCATCCCTACCTTAAGCCACTTTCTAAAGCATAATAATTTTATTTAGTTATCTTTGGTCAATGGCTTATTAAATGATTTTTAATTAATCATAAGCTTAGGTTAACTTTAAATGATCTTATCTAATATGAAAGGCTTCTTAAGATTAATATAATTGAATTACTATCACATGAAGTATACTAAGTCATCCCTTTCTATCACATGTAACATGCACATGATTTAATACTTAGCATATCTATACATATATCATGTTTTAGCACACTTAAATGATGATGAATGTGTATGTTTGGAGTTTATATTTTTATTGATTGAATTATATAAACATATGAATTAAAGCTCTATCCAAATTCTAATACTAAAATACATGAGGATGGAATCACATAAGTACTTATCATTGTTAACCAAAGAATTGAGGTAATCAAATGACCTCCTTGGGGCTAACTAAAGCCTCATATTCTCGAGATGTCTAAACTATATACTTATTTTCATTCCAAACCTACATAAATCTATACATGAATTAGGAAAAGAGAGCACTAATTTATACATAACATGCTAATGAATTAGGTGAATATGGATGCATGTATTTTAATAATGAAAGGGGATGTTCATCTTTTAATTAAGCAAACATACACATGTATAAAAGATATAAGAAAGTACATGCCATCATTTAAAATAGGAAAGTGAGGTAATCAAATGATCTTCTTGGAGCTACTTAAAGCCTCGTATTCTAGATATCCAGACTAAACACTTGCTATCTTAAATACATATGAATGTATACACAATTATAAGAATGAAAACCATGCAAAAATTATATTTTCTTTAGTTGAATTATTTAGCATCTAAATTAAAGCTCTATCCAAATTCTAATACCAAAATACATAGGAATGAAACCAAATGAGTATGTGCTATTATTAAACCAGGGAAGTGAGGTAATCAAATGACCCCATTAGGGCTCTTAAAGCCTTGTATTCCGGGGATGTCTAGACTATATACCCATTATTATTCAAACTTATGTAAATCTATACATGAATCATAAGAAAGAGAGCTTTATTTAATATGTTTAAGATATAAACACATACAAATCCTATACATATTCATAACTATAAACACCATAAGTAGTATAATTGATTTATAAACTTTGGAAAAGTAGATTTGAATTTAATAGTGATAATAGTCACACATATATTTAATTAAGTCAACACATGCAAGCTTACATAAAAGAAATTCATTTCATTCATTTATATTTGAAAACATGAATGCATGAAATCAATGGCATACAACATTTAATGTACTTGGAAAGAAATGACTAAACATAACCACATAATTTCATTCAATTATATTAAGCACTAAGGAAAATCACATTAAATAAAACCATTTAAGGAAAACCAAAGTTCATTATTGATTTATTATTTGGGATTTTTCTTAATTATAAAAAGAAGAAGAATTACTTGGTATTTTAATAGTCTTATATTAGTGAACTTAATTGGTTTAAGAAGAGGTAATTAAGTGGATTTTATTAATTAATTAAGTTGGATCATTTAATTAAATCAATTAATCACTCTTACATATGCTTCTTTAATTTGATTAACCACTTGATTATGAGCCAAAAATGGCATGAACATGTGAGGAAATAAAATTGCAATGCTACTACAATAGTCTATTGGAAATGGCTCATAATTAAGAGTTAATTAAATCAAAGAACCTAATTAAGTGTTTTTATGATTATCCCACACTCATGGGCTAATCATAATTTCCTTAAGGGTCTTTATGTTATTAAACACATAAAGAGGAACCCTTCATTCCATTATTAATTACGTGATATAATCATGATCTTAATTTGATTAATTAAGCCACTTAATTAACTAATTAAACTTTTAATTAACCTCATTTAAAATAATTTTCCTTTGAAGAGAAATGGACTTAGGAGAAGATGTTAGAAAGAAGGTCCTAACCCCATTCCTCTTGCCTATTCACTATTCAACAATGATTAGTGCACTTAATTAATTAATTTTTACATTTTAGAAAATTAATTAATAAATTAGAATTAATTAAGAGAGTAATTAGGGCTTAAAAGGTCTATTCCCCTAATTAACCAAGAAATAAATCCAAAAAAATTATGGGAGGCAGAGATCATCCCATTAAACTAACACACAAAGTTTGAGATTAATTACTCAAGTAATTAAGGGGTAATTAATCTAATTAATTTTAATTAAACTTTAATTAAGCCTTAATTATTAATTAGAATTAATTTTAAATGATTCTCCTCTAAATTACCTTCAAAATAAGTATTTATTTGTATTTATTTAGATTTTTCTATAATTTTTATGAATTTTTTTTTATGTTTCAACCATTAAATTCATTAATTAAGCCTTAATTAAGCCTACTCCCATCAGCGCTATGCAGACCGTTAACGTGACGTGCTTTCTACGTGACACCGAGGGGTTAGCTACTTAAACCTATTCGACTCAGCCCCTACGTGGCTGGTGATAGATGTGGTTTCATCCCCGCCATCTGATTTGAGATCGGATAGCTGAGATGAAACTCATTGTTCTTAAGGATAAAATATGATTAAATTGAATAGATTAATTATGTCCATCCATTGATCACGCAGAATGGATGACATATGATCTATCTTCCCCACGAGCAAGAGACATACACCATCGCCTTTCCTCACTCGATACGAGCTCACTCGAGCTCGAATGACCACTAAAATCGATCCCACACCTTCATAAGGAAGATCCAAAGGGATATAATGATCAAAATCAAATGGTGTACAACTTTTCTTTGAAAAGGCCTAGGAAAATTCATAAAAGCTCAATTTTATGAAAATTACCTTGCCGAAACTCAAGACCGGTAGCACAATGCTTGAGGAAGCTTTGCCTAGATGAGGCAAGGCCTTGCTGAACAACACACATGCTAATTCCCTATGGTTGGTTCTATGGACCACAAACCATCAATTTGCAGGTCGGCATTGATCGAAGTCACCTCGGTGGCCGTGGAGCTCGAGAGACTATTCATTCTTGCTCGACGGAGTGTGGGGAGTGTGTGGGTGAAATTAATTTAAGTTTGGTTAAGTATTGTTGGAGTTGGGTTGAGTGGAGGATTGTCCTATTTTGGCTTGGCGATTTTCGGCGAGAGGCTTAGGGAGGGATCTTGGGATTTCATTTTAGTCTTTAGAAGCTTTATGAGGGTGTGTGTGTTTGAATTGAGTCAAAATGAGAGGGGTTTATCTCTCTTGATCGGATGGCTTAGATTGCTCCCTTAAATTTGGTCATCTATCGCACCAAGAGGTCGTCAAGGCCAGGTGGCTCTTTGGCTAGAGGTTGGGTTGGTGGCTCAAGGTGGTAGCCCTCCTCTTTGGATTTAATTTGGCTAAGTGTGGGGAGGTGAGTTAACTCACCTCCCCTTGGGCTGACCTAGTCCACTTTGGTTGGACTAGGTGGGTAGGTGAGGCCCTCATTTGGGTTTGGGATGGCTGCCAAGTGATAAGAGAGGGAAGTTGACTTGCCATTTTTGATATAATCCCATGTGGGGAGGAAAATTTAATGGGTAATGCTTTAAATTGGATGCAATTCTGGTTGGCCTGGTTTAGGGCTGACCCAAGGTGAGTTTATGATGGGTTGGGTTAGGTCTCATAGGGTTTGGGCTTAGTTCAAGTGGGTTTGGCTCAATTCGACCTATGTACGTCAAATCGGGATGGGTTTGGTTAAGTTGACCAATTGGTCAAATTGGGTCAAACCAAGGCTTGAGTCATGTTCAAATGAGTACTTGGGATGTTTTGATTCGATTGGTTTGAGTCAATTTGGCTTGGATTTGATTTTGACTCATTTGATTTCATATAAGTCAAATGGGTCAAGTTAACCAATTTGATCAAATTGGCCAAATTAGCTCGGGTTATGGGTTGATTCATGTTCAATTGGTTAATTGAAGATGATTGTAGGCTTTGATTTGAATTAATTTGGATTTGATTGGGATTTAGGCCAATTTGACCCTTCAGGTCAATTTGAGCTAAATGGGTCAATTGGGTTCAATTATAGTTTTGGTCAAGTTCAATAATCAATTTGGGTTAGATCTTAATTTGACCTCATTTGGTCTTTTAGGCCAAATTGGTCAACTTGGGTCAAAAGGCCAAATTGGGTCAACTTGGGTCAAAGGGCCAATTGGGTTTAACTGGTCAAATTGGGTTCAATTATGGCTTTGGTCAAGTTCAACCATTGATCATAGGTTAGTGGATCATTTTAATTAATTTGGCTCAAGATGAAATTTGGCTAGTTTGGTTCATGTAGGTTAAGAGGGTTGACTCGGTCAAATGACCAAGTTGACTTGGTCAAATGACCAAGTTGACTTGGTCAAATGACCAAGTTGACTTTGACCTAACGATGATAATTGATCAATCATGTTGATGATCATCACAGGAGATTTTGGCAGGCTTGGTTCAATCCAATTTGGGTTGGAATGGAATTTGGCTCAAATAGGTCCTTTAGGACACTTTAGGTCAAGTGGACCAATTGGGCTTAGTTGAATCAATTTTAGGTTGAATTGAGTTTAGTTAGGTTTATATATAGATTTAGGATTGATTTATAGCTTTGATTGCAATTGATTTGAGTTTGAATGGGTTTTGGTTTATTTGAATATTTCAAGTCAAATGAGTTAGACTAGGTTTGATTGAATTGATTTTGGGTTTGAGTCATTTAATTGTAAATTTGATTTATATTTGGGATGATGATTGAGGGAATAGTTGATTCATGAGAAAATCAATTGATCTTGGATTTGAATTGAAAGAGGTTTGGCTAAGTCCATAGGATTGAATTATGGGCTTAAGAAGGGTTGATTTGATTGATTTGATTGGTTTGATTATATATTTAGTATGGGTTGACAAGAGAGTTAAATTGACTTTGAGAAAATTAATTGAGTTTAGTTTGAATTTTTCTTGGCTAAGTCCATAGGATTGAATTATGGGCTTAGGATAGGTTTGAATTTAATATTTGGATATAGGTTTCAATCATTTGGTTTGGGATTTGAATTTGGATTTGGTATGTGAATTGAATTGAGGTTTGGTTTAGGCCAAAGATGTAGGCATATATTGGGTTTAGGCTATAGGGTAGGTAAATTTTCCTAAGTCTTAAGGCATAGACTAATCCTATGATCAACCCTTATAAGTCTCTAAGCTTAGGTTAAGTGTTCACTTAATTTCTAGAAGTGTCTTATGACTAAGGAAGTTTTAGTTTCTAGAAGACTCCTAAATCTAAGAAGCGGAGATTACATCCTCACTCCAAAAGTGAGGTCAACAAAAGGACCCTCAATAAGTGGTGTAATTGACAAGACACACCACATGTATTGGCATTGACTGAGGAGATCAACAATGTCTAGAGGATTGCAAGCACAAATAATTTATACCTAAACTCGAGGGGTAGATATGATCACGATCTTAGTGCAATGCAACTCACCTCATGCCAAGGGAATAGGGGAGAAATCTGCTAGGGATTGAGACTGATCGAATTTGTTTGGTAGGCAGCCACTAGGGATGAAGATTTGGTTTAATTTATGGGGGGTGAGGGGCTGAGATCTTCTAGGGATACATGTTTGAATTTGATTCGGGGGTATATCCACTAGGGATCAAGATTGGATTTACTGAATGTAATCTATTTAAATGTGGTGTATATCCATTGGGGATATATGCCTGAATCCATTGGGGATCAAGATCGGGTTTAATTTATTTTGATTAGTTATGGCTCCATGGGAGATTGGTTTTGAATTTGATTTATTTATTTGATTGGTTTGTATGATTTGAGCTCCACTAGGGAGAAGGGTGTGATTTAACTCCACTAGGGAGAATCAATGTTAGATTTAATTTGATTTGAATTGAGGGCATTTTTGAGGATATGAGCTCAGTGATTTTGATTTGTTTTGATTTAGGATTGATTTATGGACATTGTCAATGTGCGATGGACTCATTAAGAAGAAACCATGGGGCCTTGGCCTATCTTAGATTTACAAATCCAAAGAGGTAGTCTACTACCGTAGGTTGAGTTATCCAACTAAATGTTGCCTTTCGAAATGACCATGCGAGAAAGAAAGCATAGCAGACTTACATCCTTTAAAGCCAAAATAGCCACTAGGGTGTCATGTTGATGGCACAACAAATTGAACCTAATGTAGGGTGACTATTGAGTGAGTGCCGCTGGGGACTTACGTCAACTTAAGAGTAGTCAAGGTTATTTTCATTTTTAATTTTATTTGATTATTATATGGTTCATTTGAATTGATTTAGCTTGATTTAATATATAGACCTTATCGGTATGCAATGGATCCACTGGAGGGGCTATATCGGCCCAGACATGTCTCAAATTTATCGATCTAAAGGGGTAGTCTACTAGATGTGGGGTAGAACTATCCAACCTAAGGTTGCCTTTCAGTATGAAATGACCATGCTAGAAAGAAAGCATAATAGACTTATATCATTCAAAATCAAAATAGCTATTGGGGTGAACTACTATGTGAGTGCTGCTGGGGACTTATATCAACTCAAGAGTAGTCATAATTAATTCCATTTTAATTTCATTTGATTTTGATATGGTTTGTTTGAATAGATTTAGTATGATTTAATTTATGGACCCTGTCGGTGTGAGATGGATCCACTGAGAAGGGGCTATATCGGCCTGGACCTATCTCAAATTTACCAATCCAAAGGGGAAATCTACTTGCTGCAGGGTAGAACAATCTAACTTAAGGGTTTCCTTTCGGTGTGCAATGGCCGTGCTAGGAAGAAAGCATGGGGACTTACATCTTCCAAAGCTGAACAGTCACTAGGGTGATATGTTGGATGCACAACAAGTCAAACTCAACCTAGGGCGACTACTGAGTGAGTGCCGTTGAGGACTTATGTCAACTCATGAGTAGTCAAGCGATTTCTATAGGGACTTTTGCTGACACTGCCCTAAAGAAAGAATGTCTGCTTGGCAAAAGGTACCACTAGGGATATCCTCCTAATTCACAAGTGAATAAATATTTTGTTTGTTTATACATTTGCGTGGACCTAGTTGGTGTGCAAGGGACAACACCGAAGGGGTTATGCCTACTGTGACTTATCGACCAAGGACCAGACCAGAAGATGAACTCTCCAACCACAAGGGTGGTTAATAGAAAAGGGGAACTATCCAATCTGATAGTAACTAGGGTAGTGTCTAGATAGGGTCACAAAGGATGTGATCTAAATAGAGTGCCCATAGGGGAGGTGCTGTTAGGGGTGTTTTTCCTGATCCTTGAAAAGAAAGCCTATAGGTGTACGGTGGCCAACTCAGGGAGAAATCATAGCAGACTTACATCTACCATGAGTGGTGTATCCACCGGGTGGGTTGCTATTAGTATAGCAAACACCAACCAACCTAAGGTGCCCGTCGGTGTGCGATGATCAATATAAGAAGAAGGTGTAGCAGACTTACATCTTCATAGAAAAAATGATCATTAGGATAGTCTATCGTCGGTGGGACAGATGCTATCTGACCTAGGATGACTACTAAGTGGGGAGTCTCGAGGAAAGACTGGACCTAAACTGAAGTAGTTAGGAGGAAAGGAGCTGCTAGGGGGCTTACCCTAAACCTAAAATATACTCGACCCAGTCGATAAATGAAGGCTAGTTCAAGAAGAAAGCATAGCAGACTTACATCTTCTTAAATGAAGCCATCATGAGGTAATTTATCGGCCACACAGTAAGGCCTACCATACTAACAAGGCGCTCATCGGTGTGCAGTGGTTAAGCCTGGAAGAAAGCATAGCATACTTACATCCTCCTAAGCAA
Source organism: Cymbidium sinense (assembly GCA_021442155.1). Classification (NCBI taxonomy): domain Eukaryota; kingdom Viridiplantae; phylum Streptophyta; class Magnoliopsida; order Asparagales; family Orchidaceae; genus Cymbidium; species Cymbidium sinense. The sequence goes on along the minus strand of CM038233.1, from coordinate 52,604,800 downwards.
GAAGACTACTAAGGTGGCACACTAACTAAGTAGTGAATTAACCCGACCTAGAGCAGCTACTGAGTGAAGATCATTGGGGGCATTATCTAAACTCAAAGTAGACAAAAGACACATGTTTATTTTGTATTGTGTGTAATTTATGTTTGTGTTATGTTGATGAAAGACAGGATGCCGCTTGGCTCCCTTACACCTACCCTAAACACGTCGTGGCAGATTCATAAACAAAAATGCTTTCAATTTGAAGAGATTGAATTTGAAATAAAATTTTCATTGATGATAATTATTTTCAAACATAATTTTATGTGTAATATATCTTTAGGTAGAGCCCATTGATTGGAAGTATTGGGCACTCTTCTTTATGATAGATAAGTTGATATGATTCTCCTTGGTAGGCTTTCTATGATAAAAGGGCCCTCCCAAGTGGTTTCAAACTTGCCTCCCATCTTGTGATGGGCAATAATCAATCTCCTTAGAACTAAAACAAGCTCTCTTACCTAAAAATATCTAGGATGGACCAACTTGTTGTGAGCTTGAATCATTTTGGCTTTATATAACTTGAGGTTTTGGCATACCCGTAGGCATCTCACCTCCAAACCATCGAGCTCTTCTAACTGCAACTTGGCATTCTACTCTGTTGTGATCTTGCTACCCACATCTATCCTTAGTGATAAGAGTTGGACTTCTAATGGTAGAATGGCTTCAGACCCATGCATTAAGGAGACTGGGGTAGATTGAGTTGGAGTTCTATAGGTAGTGCGGTAGGCCCATAAAGCTTCAACTAACTGCTCATCCCACTATCATTTATTATCATTGAGTGTCTTCTTGAGTATCTAGATGAGAGTTTTATTAAAGGCTTCTGCTAAGCTGTTTGCTCTCGGATAATAGATGATAGAGTATCTCTAATCTATGTTGTGTCTCCAAGCAAAGTTATTGATTTTTGTGGTCTTGAATGCAGTACTATTATCAGATATAATTCAACGAGGTACCCCAAATCTATATACGATATGGTTCCTGAAAAATTGGAGCACATACTGAGCTGTGACCTCTCTGAACGGTATCACCTCCACTCATTTGAAAAAGTAATCGGTAGCAGCTAGGATGAACCGATGACCTTTAGAAGAAAGAAGATCGGTTAGATCCACTATGTCAGTACCTAAACACTCGAATGGCCATGAGGCCAATGTTGGGTGGTTGGTGTAGGACCACTCCATGTAATTGACATTGATGGCATTGCCTAGCTACACCCATGCAATCTGTGATGATCAATGACCAATAATATCCGAGCCTCTTGATTTTGGATTTCATCTTGGAACCAGATTGGTGAGCTATGTGTAATCCTAAGTGTACCTCAGTCATGATCTTATGGGCTTCGTGTTTGTCTAAAAAATGTAACCACATATTATCGAAGAACTGCTGGTATAAGACACCATCAATGAGGGTGTAAGAAAGTTCCATTTGTTTCATCTGATGTGCTTATGATTTCTCTTGAGCTAGTTTGCCTTTTTTTTTAGATAATCCATAAATGGTTGCCTCCAATCCAGCTCCTCATCCTTTTTAGCAATAGCAACCTCCCTTCAAGAGAGTATTTTTTAATGAGTTCAGTATCGATAAGAGGTAAGACTTGATTATTTTGGACCTCTATTGATATGGACTCATCTTCTAGACATGTCAACTTTATCAAGCTTGGTTAAAGTATTTACTATGACATTTTCTCCTCGAAGAATCTTATAGATGGTAACCTCTGGGATTTGGGCCAATAACTCCAATGTATACTTGTGGTAGTGATGGAGCCTAAGCTTTAAAACCTTGTAAGACCCATTGATTTGATTGATGACTAGTTAAGAATCCCCAAAGATATTGATGTTCCAAATGCTTAGAAAAATGGCTAACTCCAAATCGACAATTAGAGCCTCATATTCAACTTCATTGTTGGTGCAAGGATCAGATAGATGATATGAGAATCTCATCATATCGTGGTCCAAAGTTAGGAGAACTATTCCTACCTCTACCTTTCTTAGAAGAGTTGGTTGTGGTTCTTCTCCTCTTTGAGAAGAAGCTGCACCATCAAAGTATATTTCCCAATAGTGAATACTAGTGTCCCCTAAGTTCATGATTTGTTTATTGAGGAGGTCATCACTAAGCAGAGAATCAACAGGATGGGTGTACTGCTAAGAAATCTATGAGTGCTTGTCCTTTCACCACACGAAGGGGATGAAAGTTATATCAAACTATGATAGAATCATGGACCAACATGCCAACCATCTAGATAGCATCAATCATGTCATAAGATATTATAGTAAAATTTATTCTAAAGATCAAGTTCACTTAATGAGAAAGCATGCAGTGTTATAACTTTTGGGATGCAAAGATTAGAGCTAAACAATACTTCTCAATAAGTGGATAATTTTTCTCAACAGGGATTAGATGATGATTGAAGTAGTAGAGCATGTTTTCCTTTTCTTCATCATTAGCTTGGGCTAACAAAGCACTAAGGGAATCATCTAATGCATCAATATAAAATATCAAGGGCTTGCCTGGAATAGGGGCTGCTAGAACTAGCGGCCATCATCCTGCTTGACATCTTTGAAGGCATGCTGGCACTTGTCATCCCACTTAAACTTAGCATCTTTTTTTTGACAAGTGTTGAGAACGACTAGCATCTTCCTGATAGGTTAGATATAAAGCATCTTAGATACGCCAACTGCCCTTGGAATGATCTGATTGAGTTAAACTTTTAGGGGGCGGCATTTTTAATATCGATTTAATCTTCTCCAGGTCAATTTTGATCCCCTGGTATTGAATAATGAACCCAAGGAATTTTTGTGAAGATACTCCGAATGCACACTTCAGGGGGTTTATTTTGAGGTTAAATTATCTTAGTCGATCAAAAATTACTCTCAAGTCAAAGAGATGGTCTTCCTTTTCTTTACTTTTAACCATGAGATCATCGATGTAGCACTCGACCTGATGATGAATGAGTTTGTCAAAGATTTGAGTCATAGCCCACTGGTATGTGGCACAAATATTTTTAAGGTCGAAAGGCATGACCTTATAGCAATAGATTCTGATCGGGGTTCTAAAGGCAGTGTTCCTTTCATCTTTAGGGGTCATCTTTATTTGATTATAACTAAGTGAGCCTTCCATGAAAGAGAGGACTACATGAGAGGAGGCAATATCCACCATCAATTTTGGTATTGGTAGTGGAAATTCATCTTTTGGACATGCCTTATTTAGATCCCTAAAATTGACGCATATGGGAATTTGGCCATTCTTTTTCTTAACTAGGATGATGTTGGCCAACCAGGTGGGGTATTATTCTTCTCGGATGAAACCGACATCAACCAATTTCTTGATTTCAGAAATGACCTATTATTCAATGTCTAATCGCATGTGTCTAGGAGCTTACTTGATAGGGTTAGCATCAGGTTATTTTGCTAGTTTACGGACTACTACATTAGGAGCCAGTCTGGGCATCTCTTCATAACTTCATACAAATCAGTCCTTAAACTCAATGATTAGCCTAACTAAGTCATTAGTTTTAGTTTCATTCAAAAAATAACTGATGTTTTTAGACGTGAATTTTCTTCAGTTCCCAGGTTGATTTCTTTGAGCTCGTCAATGGTTGACTTGATTTCTTCTTCGAACTATGGTGGTGTATCTTTGACTTGGAAATCATTAGGGTCATATGAAGTTTCTAAGCAGACCTCTTCATATAAATTATTATTATTATTATTTAGACTTGGAGAGCTTTCTATGAGAATAAAATTAGGAGCATCAAAAGTAAAAAAGGATGTAAGTTGAATCAGCTTTCTTTATTAATTTCTTTAATTTGGGTGGAGGTACATGATAGAAATCAAGTAAAGTAAGCAGAGCGAGGGGTTTGGTGCCCTCGTTCATAAATACAATGCTCTTGCTGGTAGAAAAGGAGCTAGCAGAGAAAGTAGTAGCTGCAATGGTGGAAGGAGTGCTGGACTCGGATGGTGGTTTCACTATAGATCTATCCCGGACAAGTGTGGTAGACTACTACTGTTGTTGGGCTTCCACCTTTCCTGAGTTGTCCTTTGCAACTAACAAATCTTCCTTAGTATTGGAGGTTTGAGCTACTTCAGGCATTTACAAGGAAAGCTTCTTGATCTTAGAAATGATTTTCTTTGAGGTATGGGATAAAGAATTATCCCAACCTTGTTTGGTCTTAAGAGGATCAGAAGTATCCATAAGGATTACTCAAATAGAACCAAATGGTTATTCTAATAAGTATTCTTTAGAGATGACTATGGCTTCCCACTTGTAGCTACGCTCAAGTCAGCCCTTGAAAGTGATACAATCCTCTAAGATACGGCCTAACATGTGGTGGTAGGGGCAATAGCTAGGATCATCGCTCTTGCCCCCTTCCTCCGGTCTCTTAGGCTCTAATAGCTGAAAATCAAGTTTTTTTAAGAGATTCTTGAAGATTTTCTTGACTACCTCCCTCTTGAATGAGTATGGTTTATTTAGTCTTTCAGTAAGAGTAGATGGAAAATAGCTACATGGCAATGGATTTGAATACAACAGTTGGGTACACTCTTGTGGTCACGGTGGTGGCCACTGTGATGGCTGTGGTGGCTAGTATAGCAACTGAGGTGGTGGAAGAAGAGGTAGCAAAGGAGGCAGCTGAGCTCATGGCCTCTCATATTGTACTCTAGGAAGCTACTTTCTACTATCCACTAACACAACTATCCTAGGTTTCTTCTCAAACACCTTCTGCGGCTTGGGCTAGATGATTTATTTGAGAAGAGAAACTATTTGGCTTACTCTTATAAGTTAGCCGCCTTGTTAATTAATTTCTTAAATGTTTTGATGGTAAAGCCCTTAAGCATGAAGGCGACCAGACCATGGATATTCTTGAACAGAATCTCATTAGCATTATGTTTAGATAGCTGTGATTCACATTTCATATCCAGGTTGTGCCATCTGAGAATGTAATCAACAAGAGACTCACTGGGTTTTTGCTTTTCTACAATGAGGTCACCTACAGTCACCCTTTACTGCACTTCTACGAACCTCTTGATAAAGAGATGCTCTAACTCAGTGAAGGCCTTCATCGAATCATTGGGCAGTTTAGCGTACAAATCAAATGCAACTCCAACTAAGCTGTTAATGAAAAGTTTGAAAAAGAGTGCATCACTACCACCAACATTGTAATAACCAGCAATGAAATGTGTAATGTGTTGATGTGGGTTCCCACTACCATCTAAAATCTTGAATGATGGTGGCACAAACCCTTAGGGTATTGAACTACATCGAATTCCTTTGAATAGGGTCTACCTTTTGGAATGGATGAGCTCCCCTGACTTGCGCTAATGCCTCCTTCACCTATTATTCCATCATGTGCTTGATATCCTTATGTATAGAGGTGCTATTCATAACCTTCCTATGCAAACTACCAACATCATCATCCATGGGAGTGCACTTTGGATGATCTATGGTATTTATCAACTCGACCATAGAAGGCTGTGGTGGGTTCTATAATGCTAAGACCACTTCCATCAACTCCTCTACCCTCTTCTCCATCCTGTCTATTTGGTCATCCTTTTGCTTGAGCTGGTGGAGGAGGTGTTGAGTTGAGTGACAGTGTTGCCTTCCTCAACTACAACACCTTCTTGGCTATGCTGTTTCCTCTTAGGGATCCTCAGATGTCAACCATGTGGACTTCGGCTATGTTGTCCAATATGTCATCCTCATTGAGGTTGAAGTCAACCCTACCCTCATCCTGATCTGAATGATCACTGCCAATAGTCTACTTGACTGCAGCGTGATAATACTCTATGATGTCATCTAAGGAATGATCCTCACTACCTTTCACCGAACATAAGGGTGAATGACCACTACTAGGATGAAATCACAGTATGTATGCAATATCTCATGACGAGGTGCACTCCCTAGCTAGCTCAACAATCATGGGAACTATGTCAGTATTCCCTTCTCTCTCTTACTTTAGCATCTGTGTTGGTGAAGCGACCATGACTCTTTTGGGTCGCCACTCTCTCTTTACCACGACTAAAGTGGAAGATCAAGCATCTCGATCTCACCTCATCGGGTGGAATAGATGGAGAGGGATCCTTGGGCCATAGCCAGATCACCAAAGGAGAGGGTCTCTCTCCAAACTTGGGCTTATGCAACTTAGTGGGGACTGTGTATGCTGAAACTTGGACTGGTGAAGGTTGGCAATGAGTGGAGTGGTGTGATGGTGGAGACATCAGAGATCTCCTCCTATGTCAGTTGGTGCTAGTGAGAACTATGCTATCTAAATGATCAGCTTTGATATAATGCTAATTAGGAAAGTACATCAAAGTGGAGGTAATCGATTGCCTAGTGTACCTTCTCCTCTCTCATTTTCCCTCTTGGGTAGAGACTCTAGCCTCAGTGGCTCTCTCTCTGTGAATTTGAACCCTAACACTCCTAAGGATCAGACTCCTCAAGTCATGAAGTAAGCCAGACTCTGAGCGTCCATGGGATCTACTGACTCGATGAAGAATAGATCGTAGGCCAGTGTAGGGCTTCCTCCAATCCCTAGCTAGTATCTCTAACTTTGCAAGCGACGAGGGTGATGTGACAATCTTGTAGTAGTCCTCCTCTCCTTCTGAAGCTGAGATGGTGTGGAACCTCACGCCACTGAGGAGAGGTCTCAGAGGGGAACCTCCTCCCAGAGAGGCATCATCAATCTTTCACTCACTCATAATGTCACTTAATCTTGCAGTTCTTATTTTGGTGTTGTGTCTTGGTGAGTGTGGTGAAATTTTTATATTTCTAGAGAACAAGATATACTTCCATCTTCACTATAAGAATAAAATGAAGATAGATATATATATATATATATATATATATATATATATATATATATATATATATATATATATATATATATATATATATATATATATATATATATTTATGCAATGTTGGCACCACATAGATCCAGATGTTCTTATTAAGGGTGATGTGCGACATTGATGAAAGGTGTACTATCTCGAAGATAGAAGTCATCACTGATGGACTGTCACCTCAATAAGGACTCCCAAGGATAATGGGTGCATGTGTACCAAGATTCTTCCCCTACTTTATATGGAAAAGTAAAGTAGGATTAATTTTAAATTGGGTTCGTTAAGTTCCCAACAAGGGCAAGCTCCCATAGTTAATTACATTCTAAGGAATGAGATCCTTTAAGAATACTCTTAATTAAGGTAAATGATCATTATCTTCAAATATTTCAATAAGGTAGGACTATCAATCGATTAGTTTATTTTTGGAAAATCAAATGGGATTGATCCAAGAGAGAGTTATTATCAAAGCTAAATGAAGATAAGTAGGAGATGTTCATGATGCTAGGAAACTTAGCGAGCATCTCAAACTATCCTATGGTTGGGCTTTACATTTTGATTTAATTTGTTTGAGTGGAGTTTTTCTTATTAGAAATTTAGGACTTATGATTCCATAACACATGATTATGGAAATGCCTAAGAGGTGAGGATTTATGCTTATGGCCCACAAAGGGGAGAAGCAACCTCAGAACCTGAATCTAGGGAGCTTGGTGAGGGCCAAAAGTACAACCTAAATCAAAGGCAAAAAATGGGTATTTGGATTTATTCAATTTGTTTTAGGTTTGAATTTGGTTCATATGACTTGATTTAGGTCAAATGGGTCAAGTTGACCAATTTGACCCATTTGACCTATTTGAGTTAGGTCATGGGTAGGTTTAGATTTGGTTAGTCATATGAAGTGGATTGGTGTCTTTATTTCCAATCAATTTTGGTTAAGTTTGAATTTGGCTCAATATGACCCTTTAGATTAAGTTGGGTTCAAGGTCTATTGGGCTAGTTGGGAGTTGGGTGAGGCTTTGGTCAAGTTCAACAAGTTATTTAGAATGAACTTGACCCATTAGTTTCAATCAATTTGGAGATCAAGTTTTCATATTTTGACTTTTTAGGTCAAGTTGGATCAACTTGGGTCAAGTGGCCAATTGGGCTAGGTTAGGCTCAAATGTTGACTTGGTCAAGTTCAAACATTGGTCATGGATGAACTTATATCAATGGTTTCAATCAATTTGGCCTATGGTGGATTTTGGCTATGTAGGATTTCATTTTGGTTAAGTGTTGACTTGGTCAACCCTTAGGTTTGACTTGGTTTAACCCAATTTGAGTGATTTATCATCTCATGATGATTGTTGATCATGTTGAGAGGCTTAGATGAGTTTGATTCAATCCAATTTGGTTAGGATTAGAATTTAGCTCATAAGAGGGTGCACTTTGGGTCAAGTGAGCCTAATTAGGTCAAATGCCTTGGTCAAAGCTTGATTTGAGTTTGATTGAACTTACATATGGACTTATGATTGAAATATTAATCCATTTGCAAGTGGTTTGAAGTCAAATTGGTTTTGATTTATTTGACAATTTCAAGTTCAAAGGATGAACATGAAATGGAATTTTGGCTTGATTTTTTGAATTGAGTTTTGGTTAAGTGATTGAAGTTTGTATTTATATTTGTGTTCATGATTGAAAAGTTGATTGAATCATGAATAAAAATCAAGGGTTTGGCTTGATTTGAAATTGATTTGGCTAAGTTAAAGATTTTGACTTGAAAGGCTTATGTTAGATTTTGATTGAATTTTAACTTGAATTTTAGAATTAGTTTGATTGAATTGAATTAATATTTCATTTATATATGTGAATATAAATGAGAACATAAATGGATCATGAGAAAATTTTATGAATTTGGAGTGATTTGATCATGACTTTTAGGCTAAGTCCTTATGAGAGGATTAAGGACATAAGAAGGATTTTGAATTAGAGTTTGAATTTGGGGTTTCATTTGATTGATTTGAATTTATATTTCATTTATATATGTGAATATAAATGATTATGAGAAAATTTCATGAATTTAAATTGATTTGAAGATGATTTAGTCTAAGTCCTTAAGAGAAAAATTAAGAACTTAGAAAAGATTTTGAATTTGGGGTTTCATTTGATTAATTTAAATTTATATTTCATTTATATATGTGAATATAAATGAGAATATAAATGAGTTATGAAAATTTCCTGAATTTGAATTAATTTGAAGATTATTTAGGCTAAGTCCTTAAGAGAGAAATTAAGGACTTAGAAAAGATTTTGAATTAGGAGTTTGAATTTGGGGTTTCATTTGATTGATTTGAATTTATATTTCATCTATATATGTGAATATAAATAAGAATATAAATGAGTTATGAGAAAATTTCATGAATTTGAATTGATTTGAAGATGATTTAGGCTAAGTCCTTAAGAGAGAAATTAAGGACTTAGAAAAGAAAAGGAGTTTGAATTTGGGTTTCAATTATAGATTTCAATCATAGGTTTCAATCCTATGGCATTGATTTGAGTTTGGAGAAAATTAATTAAGCTAGAATTGATTTAGGTTTTATGTTGATTTGATTTAGAATGGTTGTCTCCAATCCAGCTCCTTGTCCTTATAGGCAACGATAACCTCCCCTTCAAGAGAAAGTCTGTCGATGAGTTCAACATCAATAAGGGATATGACTTGTCTATTTTGGATCCTTATTGAAATGGACTCATCTTCCGGACATGCCAATTCTTTGGAAAGTTTGGCCAAAGCATCTACTACTGCGTTCTCTGCTCGGGGAACCTTGTAGATGGTGATTTCGGGAATTTGGGCCAACAACTTCATGGTATACTCATGGTAATGATGAAGCTTCAGTTTGAGAACCTTGTAGGGCCCAACAATCTAATTGATGACCAACTGAGAATCCCTAAAGATAATGATGCTCTTGACATTGATAGTGGTGGATGACTCCAAACTGACAATCAAAGCCTCATACCCGGCTTCATTGTTGGTGCAGGGGTTGGAAAGATAGTATGAGAATCTCATCACATCACGATCTTGAGTTAGGAGAACTATTCTTACCCCTGTCTTTCCTGAAAGAGTAGATCATAGTGCTTCCCCTTTATGAAAAGAAGCTGCACCATCAAAATACATCTCCCATCGGAGGTTATCAATCTCCCATAAGTTCATGATTTGTTCATCAAGGAGATTGTCACTAAGTAGAGAATCAGCAAGCAGTGGGTGTGCTACTAAGAAATCCATTAATGGTTGTCTTTACCGCATGGAGGGGTACAAATGTGATATCAAAATGCAAAAGAATCATGGACCATCTTGCCAAACATTTGGATAGCGTTGGTCATGTCATGAGATACTACAGTGGATTGGTTCTGGAGATCAAATTCACCTTATGAGAAAGCTAGTAGTGCCGTACATTTTGAGATGCAAAGATCAAAGCTAGGCAATATTTCTCAATAGATGGATAGTTTACTTTATCAGGAATAAGATGATAGCTGAGGTAGTAGAGAGCATTCTCCTTTCCTACGTTATTACTTGGGCCGTGAATGAGAGAGTCATCCAATGCAGTGTAGAATGAGTGGCCTACCGGGATAGAGTCTTGAACTAGTAGCTTCACCAAATACTGCTTGATGCATTCAAAGGCATGCTGACACTTTTCATCCCACTTGAACTTGGTATCTTTCTTTACAAGTGCTGAGAATGGTTTGCATCTCCCTGATGGGTTAGAAATAAAGCATCTTAGATACGCCAACTATTTTTGGAAGGATCTAAGTTGAGTTAAACTCTTAGGATGTGGCATTTCTAAGATAGCTTTGATCTTTTTTGAATCTATTTCTATTCCCTAGTGTTGGACAACAAGCCCAAGAAAATTCCCTGAAGCTACCCTGAATGCACACTTCAGGGGATTCATTTTGAGGTTATATTTTCTTAACCATTCAAAAACTACTCTCAAGTCAAAGATGTGATCTTCCTTTTCTCTGCTCTTGACAACTAAATCATCAATGTAACACTCAACCTGAATGATGGATAAGTTCGTTGAAGATCTAAGTTATGGTCCATTGGTATGTAGCACCAGCATTTTTAAGGCCGAAAGGCATGACCCTATAATAGAAGATTCCGATCGGGGTTTGAAAAGTAGTGTTTCTTTCATCTTCAGGAGATATCTTGATTTGATTGTAGCCAAATGACTCATCCATGAAAAAGAAGACTGCATGAGATGAAGCAATGTCCACCATTAGTTCAAGTATATGATGAGGAAACTCATCCTTAGGACATGCCTTGTTTAAGTTCCTGAAATCGATGCATATGCGAATTTGGCCATTCTTCTTCTTAACTGGGATGACATTGGCTAATCAAGTAGGATATTTTTCTTCACTGATGAAACCATCATCGATTAGTTTCTTGACTTTAGAAATGACTTGTTGTTCAATTTTTAATCGCATGCATCTAGGAGCTTGCTTAATAGGGGTAGTGGTAGGATCTATTGCTAGCTTGTGGACTGCTACGTTAGGAGATAATCCTGGCATCTCTTCATAACTCCATGCAAAGTAGTCTTTAAACTCAATTAATAGCCTAACTAAGTCATTGGTTTCTTCTTCATTCAGCAACAAACTGATGTATGTTGGGCATGGATTTTCTTCTGTCCTGAGGTTGATTTCTTTAAGCTTATCAATTATTGAATGGATCTCCTCTTTAAATTTTGGCAGTGCATCTTTGATTTAGAGATCATTTGGATCATTTGAGATTTCTAAACACACATTCTCATAAGAGTTGGTGTTGTGTGAAAAGAACCTATCAGACTTCAAATGATTGGTAACAACTGCGATAGTCATCATCCGGACCCACTGTCAAATCCTAGTCCACTTTGATTGTGCTTCCCACTTTATATTGTTCCATAGCTTTTCAAAGTACTCTGACCTATGACTGGACCATGTATGAGGAACTAAACTTTTTTGTATAAGATTATGAACTCAAGGCGAGTAAAAGTCAAATGGTAAATCCATTAATTCTTTAAATGTATCCTCCTCAAGTTCTACATCAACTTCAAGACTTGAGGATGATGATCCCAAAAAGAATCTCTTTGGCTTCATATCACTAGAAGACTTAGGGGCTTCTTTAACTACTAAACCTTTAACTTTTTGAGATGAAAGTGAGGTTAGAGCTAAGGTTCCCAAGCTATATAGTTTACATAAACTTGATTGAATACTTTGCTTTATCGGAGGCCTAGTCTTTGTCTGCAGATTAAAAGTCACCTCCAATGGAACTTCAGAGAGGTTAGTTGGTATACTAATCACATTAGACTCATCCTCTAAGATTCCAAGTCTATATGAATAGTAGGGGTACTCAGAATTGGAACATGATCTATTGGTTGAGAGGGGTCTTCCTAAACCTTTCTCGCTCTCTTCACGTGGAGGTTGAGTCATCCTACCCACATGTCCATATGGTGGAATGTGATATGCAGATATATTTCTTCTTCAATTCCCCTTTCTTGTTCACTTGAAATTCCATTTTTTCCTTTTTCTTTTATCTTTTCTTTTTCTTCTGAATTTGAGTTTAGTCCAAGTTCATGAGAAAGGATCCTCATAAATCTCAGTCTCTCTAACTGAAAATGGCTTTTCATCTCCATTGACATGGTATTCAATCCCATCCTTTATGAACTTAATGCACTAATGGAGGGAGAATGGAATTATATTATTTTGATCCAAGGCTTCTAGCAAAGCGGTGAATGAAGTATTGATGTAAAATTGGGCTTCAGTCTTCTAGTCACCCATCTTAAAGGTAACACTATGGAACCTAAAGCCACCTTGTTCATTGAATCTCTCAACATCATTCGATCTCAAGTATAGAGATGTCGATCCTCAAATAGGAGGGTCTTTAAATTTATGCACTTGGTCAAATAAGAACTGCAAGTCTAAATGCTGTCAATTATGATGTAGACGGTGCTCCAAGTCCCCAAGAAGAAGGTCTTCATTCTGAAGGTGATCCCCGAGCTTCTTTTGTGTAATGTGCCTCCTCTATAATGCTCGGAGCTAAGCATATTCGATCAAGGAGAGCCTTGATTAATGATTCCCTCATCTCTTTGGATAAGACAAGGGCATCATATATGCTTAGATGATAACTTTCTTAGATGAGAGGGCATTTAGTCCACATTGGGTTGATCCTTCACAAACATATCCAAGGCATTCCAAGGGCTTCTCTTCCTCCTGACTTATTTCCCCATCTTGAGGTGCGCCTAGGAGGTAGAACCTTGCCACTATGGAGGTCGACTTCAGTGATCTCTTACGGCAGGGTAATGGAAGGTTCTACCTGCACATCAGGCTTACCTACAACTTCTCATATGGGACTCTCAGAATTGGATGATTCCAAGTCTATCTCAAGAGGTGAACCCGTAGTATTCAGAGTATAAAAGTCTAACTCTGAATTAGAAAGAGGAAGATTGAAATTATTATAGTTATTTTGACTTGAAGAGTTATTGAAGAATAGGAAATCGGTGACATAGATGTAATTCAAGCTAGCTTTATTGTTCAATTTATTGTATTTGATAGGTGGTACAAAGTAGAAATCAAGTAAAGTAAGCAAGGTAAGGGATTTGATGCCTTATCCACCTATATAAGAGTTCTACTAATAGAAGAATAAGAACTAGTTAAAGTAGAGGAAGTTGCCGATGTGGTAGTTGCAATGATAGACTAGAGGTTTGGACTGGTCGATGGTTTTACTATTGGCTATCCTGGCCTGAGCTCCCCCTTTCCCGAGTTGGCAGGAAACTTGCAAACCTTGATGTTGGATAGTTGACTCGACCTACAAGAAAAGTTTCTTGATCTTCTAAATGATCTTTTTAGAGGTTTTGAATAAAGAGATATCCCAACTTTCCTTGGTTTTGGAAGGATCACAAGTATCCCCAAGGATTACCCTAATGGAAGTGGATGGTTATTCCACAAGGTATTCCTTTGGGATAACTACAGCACCGGTCTTGTAGCTATGTTTCAAGCCAGTCCTTAAATGTGAAGCAATCCTCCAAAACATGACCTAGCATACAGTGGTAAGGGAAAAGTTATGATCATGACTTTTCCACTTCCTCTGGTCTACTAGGCTCGGGTAGCTGAAAATTGGGCTTCTTTAAGAGATTCTTAAAGATCTTCCTGATTACCTCCCTCTTAAATGAATAAGGTTTGTTAAGCTTATCTAAAAGAGTAGGTGGACCATAACTACCTAGCGATGGGTATGTGTACCACTACTACTGATAGTATGGCAGAGGAGGCGGTGGTGCTAGCTGTGGAGGCTGTTATGGAGGTCGGTAGAGCTGCCTCGATGGTGGTAGAGGAGGTGGAAGTGAAGGTTGCTGAGGTGGTGGTCTCTCAGACTGATGTCTATCTGGTTTCTTTCCTTTATCTACTGATGTCACTATACCTGGCTTCTTCTCATAAACATTTTGTGGCTTTGCTTTGGGAAATCGGTCTTGAAAAGGCAACTATTTGGCCTCTCCTTGTAGACTAGCCACATTGTTTATTAGCTTCTCAAATGTTTTGACAGTGAAACTCTTAAGCATGAAGGTGACCGGGCCATAGATATTCTTTAGAAGAATCTCAATGGCATGCTGTTCAGACAGTAGTGGCTCGATTTCATACTCAAGTTACACCATCAAAAAATATCATCAATAAAGGACTCACCAGGGAGTTGTTGTGCTACAATGAGATCACAAACAGTAACCCTTTACTGAGCGCCAGCAAACCTCTTGATAAAGAGTTGCTCCAACTCATCAAATGTCTTCACTGAACTGTTGGGAAGTCTAGCGTATCAATCAAAAGCTATCTCTGCTAGGCTACTGACAAAAAAATAGAATAGTAAAGCATCGCTGCCACCGGCGTTGCAATAATTGGCCCTAAAGTGTGCAATATGATGCCTTAGGTTTCCATTGCCATCAAAGCTCTTCAAGGAAGGTGGTAGGAAACACTTGGGATAATGGATTGCAGCAAATTCCTCCAAGCAGGGTCTACCCTTTGGAACCGATGATCCTCCCCGGGATTGAGCCAATGCTTCCTTCACTTGCTACTCAACCATAAATATGATGTCTTTCTCCTATATGAAGGTACTTTCCACTACCTTCCTATATATGCTAGTGATACCTTGCTCAATGGGAGGTAAGGTATTGGATGGGTCCAAGACATGCACTTTCGTGACTAATATCTAGATGAGATAGCTGGGGCTTATTTCGAGAATCTTCTACTAACAAGTCCTCAGGCCTGCCATCTCTATTTGTTCATATTTCTACTTTAACTGATATCAGAGGTGTTAGACTAATTGGGTTGTGTCTTTCTGCTCAACCTCATCACCTTCCATGGCTTGCTACTTCCTGAGGAGAGATCCCCTGGTATTTATCATGCAGACCCTAGGTGAGTCTCCCAATAAATCATCTTCATTGGGATCAAAGCTGATCTTCTCCTCATTATACCAATCATACCCAAGAATTTCCTTCTTTTCTATAAGATAATGTGCCACTATATCCTCAAGAGAATGATCAATCTAAATGCACAAAAGATTGGCGACCATGATCACTATCATGTCGAGAGGCAGGACCTCCCTAGCAGAATCAATCCTCGACTGTACTCACGAAGTGACACTCTTGTTATCGACTCTAAAAGGGGTGACATTCCTAGGAGGTTCTACTATCATCGGTGCAACTGGCTATCATCTGCTCCCTCTACAACAGCTGCCACCATCTCTGTGTCCTGCTAAATTGGTGGTATTGGTGAAGGGATGACCACTATGATTCAGGGTTTCCATTCCCTCTGCACCACCACTAGGGCAGAAGGTCAAGTAGGAGAGCTCGAGCTCACCACAGTAGGCGGTGTAGATGGAATATGATCCCTAAGCCATAGCTGGATCACCAATGAGGTGCTTCTCCCCGAATGTGGCCTTTATGGCCTTTGGTGGAACTAGAGATGTTGTGATGTGAACAGATGATGGTGAACGGGGGTAGAGCGGTGTGGTGGAGACACCACAGACTCTCTCAAGATAGGGACCCTCTTCCTATGATGGGTCATCCCTGTAAGTAAAATTCTATCTGTATGATCGACATGGGTAGCACATCGATCAGGGAAATCAATGAGTGCCGAGGTTCACTGACTACCGACCAAACTTCCGCCTCTCTCTACTAGTGATCTATATTGAAGTACGAGCCTCTCTGGCCCTCTCATGTCATAGGTGTTTCCCCACACTATGGGGAATGACAAATCTCAAATCAAATTGAGCTCACTTCACTCATAAGCTCACCCAGCGGCATAGGGTGATGAGGCCACATGCGACCTCTGCTCAGGTACGGGGCTAGTGCTGAACCACTAGTGGAGGTGAAGTATGAATCCTCATAGCATCCTCTCTATCATATTTAAAGAGAGGATGAAACGGGTTCACTATAACCAGCGAGGTGATCAGAGTGGGTACCTCCTCCACAGCTGACCTCGTAGTGGCCTCCATCTCCCTAGCAATCCTGGTACGATACCGCTTAATCATGCAATTTTTATTTCTCCTCTGAGTTCTAGTAGGGTGAGTGGAGTATAAGCTAGACCCAACCTCAAAGGATGGGGAGGCAATCTCTAGGATCAGAGGAGCCTTACCCTCAGAAGGTGCCAATGAGTGGGTCTAGAGCGGACGAAACCGGGGTGCAGTGATGTCACTATCAGCGCACTTCTAACTGATGGGACTACCACGCTTTCCTCTTTAATGAGGGGACATGTAGATGGCAACTTGATCCAATGATGACTTTTGCGCCACCCGCGGTCTTGCGGCGGTTGTGAGGGGAGTGCCCTCATGGATGATCCTCACCCCCTCGAAACCTTTGCTAAAATGGATGAGATGGGTGTGATTTGGTCGGAGGAGATTGGCCTGATCAAAGGCCAAGTCCATGCCATAGGGGAAGGTAAACACAAACTTCTGAGCTTTTATAGTTAATTGAACGAAGGCAATCGAGGATCTGAGAATCTGCAATGTTGAAAACAAGCTTGGAACAAATTTCTATTTTTTTTATTTTGAATTTAAATTTTAAAATTTGAACCCACATCCAACATCTTGGAAGTGTTAAGTGGGGTTCAAATGGATTTAGAGAAGATTTCTAGAGATATTGGAAAGAGGAATTTTTGAATATGAATTCAACTTCAACAAATTTGGATATGTTGAAAATGGATTGAAATATTTTTAGAAAGTTGCTTCCATAGGTTCATGTTTGAAATTAGATTTTGATTTGAGGACCCTTTCCTTTAACAAATTTGGGTATGTTAAAGTAAGGTCAATTGGTTTTGTTTTAGAAATGGTATTTTGGAAGTCACTCACTTAGTAAATTTGGGTATGCTAAGTGAGGTGTTTGAAAATAATTGTTTCTTATTTCTTTATTTATTTTGTCTTTGTAAATTAGAATTCTCACTTAGCAAATTTAGGCATGCCGGGTGAAGAACCCAAGTGTGTTTTATTTTTGAAAGATTTTTGAAAATGGGATTCTTAGCAAATTTGAGTATGCTAAGGAAATCCTAAAGTATTTCATTTGTTTTGGATATTTTGATTTTTGTAAAAGTAGGATCCTTAGCAAATTTGGGTATGTTAAGGAAATCCTAATGTGTTTCCTTTTTGGTTTTGATTTGTTTTTTGATTGAAAGTGGAGACTTCACCTTAGTAAATATGACATGCTAAAAATGAGGTTCCACTTAATTTTATGAAATGAAAATTTCACTTAGCAAATTTGAGTATGCTAAATGAAATTCCAAAAGATGTGTTTAAAGTTTTTGTGTTTTGGTTTTATTTTGAAGATGGAAGCTTCACTTTAGCAAATTAGGTATGCTAAAGAGTGAAGTTCAAAATTTGGAAGAGAAGTGGAAATTTCATTTAGCAAATTTGAGTAAGCTAAATGAAATTCTAAAGGTGTTTCAAATTTTTGTTTTTGGATTTTAAAAAGGGGAGACTTCATTTTAGCAAATAGAATATGCTAAAGTGAAGTTCCAAATATGTTTTAAAAATTTTTGTTGAATGGATATTTTACTTAACAAATTTGAGTATGCTAAATGAAATTTCCAAAAGTGTGTTTCAAATTTTATTTTTGGAAAAAGGGAGACTTCATTTTAGCAAATGGGATATGCTAGAATGAAGTTTCAAATGTATTCTGAAAATTTTGTTTTTGTTGATTTTTGAAAAAGAAGATTTCCATTTAATAAATTTGGGTATGTAAGATGAAAATCAATTATGTTTTATTTTCCTAAGATGTATATTTTGTGTGTGATCATTGATTTTTTGAAAGAGAAAATCCCAACTTAAACATATGTGGAATATGTTAAGTAGGGATTTCAAAGTGATTTTATTTGGAAATGAAATTTTCATTCAATAAATTTGTGTATATTGAATGGAAATGTTCATATGTGCTTTCGAAAAATTTAGTTTTATTTGAAAATGAAACTTCCATTCAATAAGTATGGGTATGTTGAATGGAAAGGTTCATCTGTTTTGAAAATTTGAAAATCCCAACCTAACACATGTGGAATGTGTTAGGTGGAAGTCCAAAGTTATGATTTTTCTTGAAGAGATAATATCCATTCAACACTTTTGAATGTATTGAATGGAAAGTCCCATCTTCAAATTTTATGCTTTTGAAAATATGATTGTTGGAATTTTATTTTTGTAAAGATGATATTCACATATAACAACCATAAAGACTATTAGATGAAGATAATTTAGGAAAATTTTGTGCAAAATATTTTATTAAGTGCATTTTTGAAAGAGTTCTTCTTTTGAAAAGCATGATTTTTGATAAGATTTATTTTGTCTTTATTATTTTAAAATGAACCATTCTTTACCATAGAAATGATAAGGAGGAAGTCTTTAAATATGTTCTTTTTATTAAATCTTTTTATTTTTATCCATTGGAGAACCCAACGGAGGTTTTAAGACCAACACGGGGTGAGGTCCTAAAACCTAAAGATGTTGGCTAGCTTAACTTAGAATGAAATAAGCTAAGTGCCAGAACAAAAGATAGTCTTGGATTCATACCAAAGTACAAACCCACTATCGATAGTTGGAGATAATAATCATTTACCAAAGATGGAGAGGAACCTTCCCCAATAGAGTCACCAAAAAAATCTGTGGTAAAATTCTTATATTTCTAAAGAATAAGATATACTTCCATCTTCACTCTATGTAGAATAAAATGAAGATAGAAATATATATCTCCTTTTTAAGCAATTTTGACACCACATAGATCCATGGATATTCTTATTGAGGGTGATCAGGTATGACATTGAGGAAAGATGTACTATCTCAAAGATAGAAGTCACCACCCTACAATGGACCTAATCACCTCAACAAGGACTCCAAAGAATAATGGGTTTGCATGAGTACAAAATATTCTTCCCCTACTTTACATGGAAAATAAAGTAGGGTTTATTTTAAATTGGGTTCATTAAGTTTCCTATAAGGATAAGCCCCCATAATTAATTACATCCTAATGAATAAGATCCACTTAGGAATACTCTCGATTAAGGTAAATGATCATTGTCTCCAAAGATTTCAATAGGGTATGACTATCAATCGATTAGTTTATTTTTGGAAGATCAAATGGGATTGATCAAAGAGAGAGAGAGAGAGAGAGAGAGAGAGAGAGTTATTATCAAAGCCACATGAAGATAAGTAGGAGATGTTCATGATGCTAGAAAAACTAGCGATCATCTCAAACTATCCTATGGTTGGGCTTCACATTTTTGAAGAGTTGAGTTTTTTATTAGAAATTTAGGACTTATAATTCCATAACACAAGATTATGAAAATGCCTAAGAGGTGAGGATTTATGCTTATGGCCCATAAAGGGGAGAAGCAACCTTAGAACCTAAATCTAGAGCTTGGCGAGGGCCAAAACACAACCTAAATCTAAGATGAAAAATGGGTATTTGGTTTGATTCAATTTGGTTTAGGTTTGAATTTGGTTCATATGACTTCATTTAGTTCAAATGGGTCAAGTTGACCAATTTGACCTATTTGACCTATTTGAGCTAGGTCATGGGTAGGTTTAGGTTTAGTTAGTCATATGAAGTGGATTGGTATCTTTATTTTTAATCAATTTTGGTTAAGTTTTAATTTGGCTCAATATGACCCTTTAGGTCAAGTTGGGTTCAAGGTAAATTGGGCTAGGTTAGGTCTAGTTGGCGAATTGAGGCATTGGTCTAGTTCAACAAGTGATTTAGAATGAACTTAACCCATCAGTTTTAATCAATTTGGCTTAGATCAAGTTTTGACACATTTTGACTTTTTAGGTCAAGTTGGGTCAACTTGGGGTCAAGTGGCTAATTGGGCTAGGTCAGGCTCAATTATTGACTTGGTCAAGTTCAAACATTGGTCATGAATGAACTTAGATCAATGGTTTCAATCCATTTGGCCTATGGTGGATTTTGGATATGTTGGGTTTCATTTTGGTTAAGTGTTGACTTGGTCAACCCTAGGTTTGACTTGGTTTGACCCAATTTGAGTGATTGAACATCTCATGATGATTGTTGATCATGATGAGAGGCTTAGGTGAGTTTGATTCAATCCAAATAGGTTAGGATTAGAATTTGGTTCATAAGGGTACTTTAGGTCATTTTGGATCAAGTGAGCCTAAGTAGGTCAAATGGCTTGGTCAAAGCTTAATTTGAGTTTGATGAACTTACATATGGACTTATGATTGAAATATAAATCCATTAGCAAGTGGTTTGAACTCAAATAGGTTTTGATTCATTTGACAATTTCAAGTTCAAAGGCTGAACATGAAATGGATTTTGGCTTGATTTTTTGAATTGATTTTTGGTTAAGTGATTAAAGTTTGTATTTACATTTGGGTTCATGATTGAAATATTGATTGAATCATGAATAAAAATGAAGGGTTTGGCTTGATTTGAAATTGATTTGGCTAACTTCAAGATTTTGACTTGAAAGGCTTAGGTTAGATTTTGATTGAATTTGAACTTGAATTTTAAATTTAGTTTGATTGATTTAAATTTATATTTTATTTATATATGTGAATATAAATGAGAACATAAATGGGCCATGAGAAAATTTTATAAATTTGGAGTGATTTGATCATGATTTTTAGGCTAAGCTTAAGAGAGGATTAAGGACTTAAGAAGGATTTTGAATTAGGAGTTTGAATTTGGGGTTTCATTTGATTGATTTGAATTTATATATCATTTATATATGTGAATATTAATGAGTTATGAGAAAATTTCATGAATTTGAATTGATTTGAAGATGATTTAGACTAAGTCCTTAAGAGGGAAATTAAGGACTTAAAAATGATTTTGAATTAGGAGTTTGAATTTGGGGTTTCATTTGATTGATTTGAATTTATAT
Source organism: Cymbidium sinense (assembly GCA_021442155.1). Taxonomy (NCBI): domain Eukaryota; kingdom Viridiplantae; phylum Streptophyta; class Magnoliopsida; order Asparagales; family Orchidaceae; genus Cymbidium; species Cymbidium sinense. Next base: position 52,583,582 of record CM038233.1, on the reverse strand, counting down.
TTCATTTATATACGTGAATATAAATGAGAATATAAATGAGTTATGGAAAAATTTCATGAATTTGAATTGATTTGAAGTTGATTTAGGCTAAGTCCTTAAGAGGGAAATTAAGGACTTAGAAAAGATTTTGAATTAGGAGTTTGATTTTGGGGTATCATTTGATTGATTTGAATTTATATTTCATTTATATATGTGAATATAAATGAAAATATAAATGAGTTATGAGAAAATTTCATTAATTTGAATTGATTTGAAGATGATTTAGGCTAAGCCCTTAAGAGGGAAATCAAGGACTTAGAAAAGATTTTGAATTAGGAGTTTGAATTTGGGTTTCAATCATGGACTTTCAATCATAGGTTTCAATCCTATGGCATTGATTTGAGTTTGGAGAAAATCAATTAGGCAAGAATTGATTTAAGTTTGATGTTGATTTGATTTGGAGTTTGACTTGAAAGAAGGAAGTAAGGGAAAGTGGGCATGGGGTATTTTCCTAACAACACCCCTCTGGCTACTCTCTTCTAAGTCTCTAGGATTAGGTTGGTCCATCTAATCACTAGATGTATCTTAATACTAAGGAACTCTTAAAGTCTAAGAGAAATCCTAGGTCTAAGATGGAGGGGTTGACAACTCATTCTAAAAAAGGTCAACATTGAGCGGGGCGAGTGAGAGCTAGTACCAATCTCGAAGGTGGAAGAGACTATCATAGAGGCTAAGATAGCCTACCCCTTTAGAGCAAGAGGAACAATAGAGGTGGTGCTAGCCCTTGCTAAACTAGTAGGGGCAACAAACTATACTAGTACTGATGCTGAAGTTGGCATTGACATTGGCAAGGGTGTAGGAACCACACCGGTCATCCTCTTCAATGAGGGACACTTTGGATTGGACTGCACATCAAAATGAAGAAGTGGCTTCTTGCCTGCCACCTCCTCCTTGTTGACAGTGGTGAGGATTGGCCCCTCACATGTGATTTTGAAGGCCTCAAAGCCACATCCAAACTAGATCATGTGTGTAGTCATGGTATGGCCTGATCCAAGCCCAAACCCACACCAAAAGGAAACAAGAAACTGACCTTGCCTGGAGACATGGCAAAAGACTAATCGTAGGAAGGAGAAAAGAACTGGGCTAGTATCTTTGCATTTGTTGAAATAGAGCTGAATCAGACCCTTATCTTGATAATTATCTTGAATTATTGATTTCTTGACTTGACTTCATATTTTAACCCACACATAACAAATTTATGTATGCTAAGTGGGGTTATTTATATTGGAGAGATTTAGGAATCTGAGGAGAGACTTTGCCATAAGATTTTGATTTTAATTTGAAACCCTCATTCAACAAATTTAGGTATGTTGAGTGGGGTTCAAATGTTTTGGACAGACCTTTGGAGGTATATTTATTATTTATCTTTTGTTTGAATTTTGATTTTGGAAACCCTTACTTAGCAAATTTAGGTATGCTAAATGGGATTCAATTATATGTTTGAAAATTTTGAAAGCTTTCTATCTTAATGGTTTGATTGTTTTTTGTTGATGTGTTTATTTGTTTTGAAAATAAGAACTCTCATTTAAAAATTTAATGTATGTTAAATGGACTTCAATTATCTATTTGGTATTTGTTTTATTTGATTTTTGAAGAGGGGAACTCTCAGTTGATAAATTTAGGTATGTCAAATAGAGTTTAAATATATGTTTGATATTTGTTTTTGGAATTTGATTTTTGTTTTGAAGATGAGATTCTCATTTAACAAATTTAGGTATGTTAAATGAAGCTCACCTATGCATTTGATTATTTATATGTTGATGTATAATTTATTTTGGGGATTGAACTCTTTAATAAATTTAAGAATGTTAAATAAAGTTCAAAATGTGTGTTGGATATTTTGATTTTAATTTGATTTTGGAACTCTCATTTAACAAATATGATTATGTTAAATGGAGTTCAATTATATATTATTTTGATTTTAAAAAGGGGGAACATTCACTTAACAAATTTGGGTATGTTAAGTGAAGTCTAATTTGTATGTTGGTTTTTTTGATTTTAATTTGAAAAATGAAACTCTCACTTAACAAATATGAGTGTGTTAAATGGAGTTTAATTATATGTTTGTTCATCTTGATTTTAGTTTGATTTTGAAAATAAAACTCTCATTTAACAAATGTGGGTATGGTAAATGGGGTTGGTTTTGTTTGAAAATATTTTGGGTATGTTTGATTTTAATTTTAAAAAGGGAATCCTCATTTAATAAATTTAAGTATATTAAATGGGATTAGTTAATTTTGAAAGAAGGTTTGAATATGTTTATTTTTGAAAGAAAGGTTTGTTTTAATTTTGAAAAGAGGAACACTCATTCAAAAAATTTAGGTAAGCTAAATGAGGTTCAATTTTATTTGAAGAAGGAATTTGAAAGATTATATTTTATTTTACTTGACTTTGGTTTTAAAAGTGAGCCTTAACTTAGCCAATTGTATTTTGTTAAGTGAAGTTCACATGGTTTTCATTTTGAAAAGACTTTTGAAATTTTACAAAAGTTTTCATTTATTTTACTTTAGGTTTCATTAAAGTTTTGTCCCTATTGGGGGACCTAATAGGAGTCTCAGGACTTACATAAAAGCGAGGTTCTAAATCTAAAGGATGTTGGCTACCTTTGCTTAAGAATGAAATAAGCTAAGGGTAGATGGAAAGAAAGATAATCTCATGCTTATACAAAAATATAAGTCCGCTATAAATTCTTGGAGAGGATAATTATCTACTAGAGATGGAGAGAGGAACTCTCCCAGCGGTGTCACCAGGAAAATCTATGGTGTTTATTTTTGGATGTGGGGTGGGGGTGGGGGACACCACGGTCGTAGGGGTACTTATTAAAGTAATTAGGTACAATATTGAGGTATGATGTATTATCCCGAAAGATAGAGACATCACCCTACAATGGACCTAATCACATAATAAAGACACCTAAGGCATGATGGGTCCACAAATATACTAGAGATTTTTCCTGTGCTTTACATGAATAAAATAAGATTTATATTAAACTGGGTTCTTAAGTTGAGGCAAGCCTCCATAATTAATTACATCCTAAGGAATGAAATTTCCTATGAATACTCTCAATTAAAGTAGGCAATTATCATCTCCAAAGATTTCAAGGATTGGCTATATTTGGAAAGTCAAATGGGAAAGTTCAAGGAGAAGACTTATTTTTGAAACCCAAAGGGAAATAAGTAGGGAATGCTCATGATACTAGAAAACCTAGTGAGCATTTCAATCTATCTTTTGATTGGGCTTTATATATTTGAAAGTGAAGATATTTATTTTTTGAGTTGAATTTTTATTAGATTGCAAGGGCTTATAATCCATCAACATAAGGTTGTGAAAATGCCTAAGATGTGAGGATTTATGCGTGTAGCCCAAAGAAAATAGCTACCTTAGATCCTAAATCTATGGAGCTTTAGTACAAGCTAAAGCATGACCTGAATCTAAGCAACAGGTGGACATAAGGGTTTATCTCCACCAAAGAGAGTAAAACCAGTTTCACTTCTATACTTACAACTTCCTGGAGTGGCCACCAGCTAACTCCTCCTATATTTTAAAACCTTGTAGTCTGGTCTTATGAAATTGCAAGATAGCTAGGGTAGTTATTTAATTTGAAAGAGATTAAAGTCTAAATCCACTCTCTAAGAGACTGCATGAGTGGTATGAGCATATGACTTAATCTACAAATGCAAAAAAATTCATATTTTTTTTTATTTTGGACATGTATTTTTGATAAAGGCTTTGGGATTTCTTTATGCCTAAATGCATGATGAAATTGATTGTTGGCTAAAATAAAAGAGAAAGAGGGTGAAGCTATCATTAGGAGTTTCTCTCATAATTCAAGTGGTTCCTATTATTTAAGGACGGAGGCCCTCATTCTTACAAGAGTGACTCAAGATGATATGCATGATGTGAGACATACAACATACAACTTAGGGGTTGCTAAATCTTTTAATTATCTTGATTATAGCCTAGGCTTTTATGATGAGGTTATGAGTTGTTTAAAACTTTAGTTATGAGTGATTAGTTGGGTAGAAAATTTATTTTTATCTTAAGAGCCTACCGTATCTAGGCCACACTTTAAAGCATCAAATATGAAGAAACTATAAAGTGCATGCCATCCTAATGTACAGTTTAAACAAATCATCAATCAATTTTATAACTTTTGTAAAAGAATAACAAGCCAATGTAGTCTAGTACTGCCATTAAACCAAAAAGAGAAAAGATGGGTAGCCGAGCTCTACCCTTATACAACCCAAAATATGAAATAATAATTATAATTAGAATGAATACATGCTACGGGGGTCTTCATTCTTCACTCTTCCATCTTCTTCCTTCTTTCTCTTAATTTGGTTTGCTCCTTCTTTGATTTGGATGTGCTTGCTTCAAAGACATCATAGGGCACCCAAGGACAAAGCCTTCTAGCCACTGCTCATCCTAATCTCCCATAGCACAAATCTAATTCTTGCAAATTATGTTCATATAGGGAAAAGTAAATCTAATTACACCTAGAAAATAGAGGTTAGATAAACATACATACAATCTCAAGCAGTTATATTTATAATTTGGACTTAGCACCCTATACATGGGTAACCAGGCCCATTGTCTTAACTTGGATTATGCTTACGGGTTTAAGCAAGCTACAAAGAGAGCATTTATAATTATTTTTAAGTAACCCCTTAAGCATAATCCCCTACAAAAAAACATGATTAGGCTAAGAGTGGCCTAACATCCAGTTTACAAAGCATACACCTTGACATCCAATCTAAAATAATACATCACAAAATAAAACATACATCGCATTACACACCATCCTAACATAGATATAGAAGTACTGAATTAATTCTAATATGTTTGTTAAGGCTTTATGTGGTATGCCTTAACTAAAAAATTAGACTTGTATTTTTCTAAATTTGGGAAATGTTCAAGTTAACATGATGGTGCATTTCATTTGAAGTTGTTTAACTGATTTGCAAATTTTAATTCATATTTTTATTTTATTTCATATGATTTATACTTAACAATTAAGTGTTGTAAAGAGAAGGAAGAGGATTGCCCTCTTCCATCCATACCTTAAGCAACTTTCTAAAGCATATTAATTTGATTTAGTTCTCTTTAGTGAATGGCTTATTAAATGATTTTTAATTAATCCTAAGTTTAGGTTAACTTTAAATGACCTTATCCAATATGAGAGGCTTCTTAAGGTTAATATAATTGAATTACTATCACATGAAGTATACTAAGTCATCCCTTTCCATCACATGTAACATGCACATGATTTAATACTTAGCATATCTATATATACATCATATTTTGGCACACTTAAATGATGATGAATGTGTATGTTTGAAGTTTATATTTTTATTGATTGAATTATATAAACATATGAATTAAAGCTCTATCCAAATTCTAATACTAAAATACATAAGGATGGAATCACATAAGTATGTGTCATTCTTAACCAGGGAAGTGAGGTAATCAAATGACCTCCTTGGGGCTAACTAAAGCCTTGTATTTCCATGATGTCCTAACTATATACTCATTATCATTCCAAACCTGCATAAATATATACATGAATAAGGAAAAGAGAACACTAATTTATACATAACATGTGCTAATGACTTAGGTGAATATGGATGCATGTATTTTTAATGACAAAAAGGGATCTTCATCTTTTAATTAAGCACACATACACATGTATAAAAGATGTAAGCAAGTACATGCTGTTGTGTAAAGTAAGGAAGTGAGGTAATCAAATGACCTCCTTGGGGCTACTTAAAACTTTGTATTTTTGGGATGTCCAAACTAAACACTTTCTATCTTAAATACATATGAATGTATACACAACTAAAAGAATGAAAACCATGCAAAAATTGTATTTTTATTTAGTTGAATTATTTAGGCATATGAATTAAAGCTATATCCAAATTCTAATACAAAAATACATAAAAATGAAACCAAATGAGTACATGCCATTATTAAACAAGGGAAGTGAGGTAATCAAATGACCTCATTGGGGCTACTTAAAACCTTGTATTCTTGGGATGTCTAGACTATATACCCAATATTGTTCAAACTTATGTAAATCTATACATGAATCATAAGAAAGAGAGCTTTATTTAATATGCTTAAGCTATAAACACATACAAATCTTATACACATTCATAACTATCAACACTTTAAGTATTATAATTGATTTATAAACTTTAGAAAAATAGATTTGAATTTATTAGTGATAATAGCCACACATATATTTAATTAAACCAACACATGCAAACTTACATAAAAGAAATTCATTTGATTCATTTATATTTGAAAACATGAATGCATGAAATCAATGACATACAACATTTAATGCACTTGGAAAGAAATGGCTAAACATAACCACATGTTTTCATTCAATTACATTAAGCCCTAAGGACAATCACATTAAATAAAACCATTTAAGTAAAATCGAAGTTCATTATTAATTTATGAATTGGGATTTTGGTTAATTTTAACGAGGAGAAGAATTACTTGCTATTTTAATTCCATTCCCATATTAGTGAACTTAATTGGTTTAAGAAGAGCTAATTATGTGGATTTTATGAATTAATTAAGTTGGAACCTTCAATTAAATCAGTTAATCACCCTTACCTATGCTTCTTAAATTTGATTAACCACTTGATTATGAGTCATAAATGACATGAACATGTGAGAAAATAAAATTGCAATGCTCCTACAAGAACTTAATGCAAATGGCTCATAATTAAGAGTTAATTAAATTAAAGAACTTAATTAAGTACTTTTATGATTTTCCACACTCATGGGCTAATCATAATTTCCTTAAGGGTCTTTATATTATTAAACACATAAAGAGGAACCCTTAATTCCATTATCAATTACCTAATATAATCATGATCTTAATTTGATTAATTAAGCCACTTAATTAATTAATTAAACTCTTAATTAACCTCATTTTAAATAATTTTCCTTAAGACATTAAGAAGGAGGTCCTAACCCCATTCCCCTTGCCCATTCACTATTCAAGAGTGATTAGTGCACTTAATTAATTAATTTTTACTATTTGGAAGATTAATAAATAGAGTAATTAGGGCTTAAAAGGTCAATTCCCCTAATTAACTAAGCAATAAATGCCAAGAAAATTATGGGAGGAAAAGGTCATCTCATTAAACTAACACACAAAGTTTGTAATTAATTACTCAAGTAATTAAGGGGTAATTAAGCTAATTAAATTTATAATTAAACCTTAATTAAGCCTTCTTAATATTCAAGATTAATTGAAATTAATTTTAGATGATTCTCCTCTAAAATACCTTCAAAATAAGTATTTATTTGTATTTTTTGGATTTTTTTATAATTTGTTATTAATTTTTGAAGTTTTAGCCATTAAATCCATTAATTAAGCCTAATCGTGTCAGCACCTCACGGACCACTAATGTGGCACGCTTTCCACATGGCACCACAGAATTGGCTACTCAAATCCATCCAACTCAATGCATACGTGGATGGTGGCGGATGTGATTTTGTCCCTGCCGTCCGATCTAAGATTGGACGGCCAAGATGAACCCATGGTTCTTAAGGATAAAATTAGATTTAATTTAACAGATTAATCATGGCCATCTGTTCTAATCACATAAAATGGATGACGCTTGATCTATTATTCCCATAGCAATGAGAGACAAACATCATCCTTTCCTCACTTGATCCAAGCTCACCCCAACTTGGATGACCATAAAATCAATCCCACACCTTCACAAGGAAGATCCGTAGGGATCCAACAGTCAAAATTGCATGACATACAACTTTCCTTTGAAAAGGCTTAGAAAAAATTCACAAAAGCTCAGTTTTATGAAAATTACCTCACTGGAGCTCAAAACGGCAGTGCAACGCTTGGGGAAGCTTCACTTAGATGAGGCAAGGCCCTGTTGAACAGTGCACATGCTAATTCCCTATGATTAGCTCCATGGACCATAAACCATTGATTTGCATGTCAGCATTGATCGAAGTCACACCTCCGATGATCGTGGAGCTCGGGAGATGATTTGTTCTTGCTCAACAGAGTGTGGGGAGTGTGTGGGTGAAATTAATTTAAGGTTGATTTAGTATTGGTGGAGTTGGGTTGAGTGGAGGATTGCCTATTATAGCTTAGCAATTTTAAGTGATGAGGAGGCGTGGGAGGCTTGGAGAGGGCTCTAGGGATTTCATTTGGTCTCTAGAAGCTCTCTGAGGGTGTGTGTGTTTGAATTATGTTGAAATGAGGGGGGTATATCCCCCTTTCCTTAGATCAGATGGCTCATATTTCTCCCTCAAAGTGGCCAATTATTCGCCATCTGGGCACTGGAGAGGTCGGTGTGAAGCTGAGGTGGCTCGGTTTGGTTGGTTAGAGGTTGGGTTGGTGGCTCAAGGTGGCAACCTATCTCTTTGGGTCTAATGGATTCGGCTAAATGTGGGAGGTGAGTTAACTAACCTCCCCTTGGTCCATAGGCAACCTAGCCCACTTGGGTCGGGAGGATGGCTACCAAGAGATAAGAGAGGGAAGTTAACTTGCCATTTTGGGTATAATCCCATGTGGGGAAAAAATCCAACGGGTAAGGCTTTATTAGACTCAATTCGGGTTGGGGTGGTTTGGGGCTGACCCAAGGTGAGTTTATGATGGGTTGGGTCAATCTCATAGGGTTTAGGCTTAGTTCAAGTGGGTTTGGCTCAATTTGACCTATGTAGGTCAAATTGAGCTAAGGGTCAAGTTGACCAATTGGTCAAATTGGGTCAAACTAAGGCTTGAGTCATGTTCAAATGAGTATTTGGGATATTTTGGTTCAATTGGTTTGAGTCAATTTGGCTTAGATTTGATTTTGGCTCATTTGATTTCATACGAGTCAAATGAGTTAAGTTGACCAATTTGACCAAATTGGCCAAATTGGCTCAGGTTATGGGTTGATTCATGTTCAATTGGTTAATTGAAGATGATTATAGGCTTTGGTTTGAATTAATTTGGATTTAGGCCATTTGACCCTTCAGGTCAATTTGGGCTAAATGGGTCAATTGGGTTCAATTGGTCAAATTAGGTTCAATTATGGCCTTGGTCAAGTTCAATAATCAATTTAGAATGACCTTGAGCCATTGGTTGTAATTAAATTGGGTTAGATCTTGATTTGATCCCATTTAGTCTTTTTAGGCAAATTGGGTCAACTTGGGTCAAAAGACCAATTGGGTTCAATTATGGCTTTGGTCAAGTTCAACCAATGATCATAGGTTGATGTGGATCATTGATTTCAACTAATTTGGCTTAAGATGAAATTTGGCTAGTTTGGTTCATGTAGGTTAAGAGGGTTGACTTGGTCAAATGACTAAGTTGACTTGGTTTGACCCAATTGATGACAAATGATCAATCAAGGATGATTGATGATCATCATAGGAGGTTTTGGTAGGCTTGGTTTAATCCAATTTAGGTTGGATTAGAATTTGGCTCAAATAGGTCCTTTAGATCACTGTGGGTCAAGTGGACCAATTGGGCTTAGTTGAATCGATTTTAGGTTGAATTGAGTCTAGTTGGATTTATATATGGATTTAGTATTGATTTATATCTTTGATTGTAATTGATTTGGGTTTGAATGAGTTGAATATTTCAAGTCAAATTGGTTAGGCTAGGTTTGATTGAATTGATTTTCGGTTTGAATCATTTGATTATAGATTTGATTTATTCTTGGGTTGATGATTGAGGGAATAGTTGATTCATGAGAAAATCAATTGATCTTGGATTTGAATTGAAGGAGTTTTGGCTAAGTCCATATGATTGAATTATGGGCATAAGAAGGGTTGATTTGATTTGATTTAGGTTTGGTTGATTTAATTGTATATTTGGTATGGGTTGACTAGAGAGTTGAATTGACTTTGAGAAAATTAATTGAGTTTGGTTTGAATTTTTCTTGGCTAAGTCCATAGGATTGAATTATGGGCTTAAGATAGTTTGAATTTGATATTTGGTTATAGGTTTCAATCATTTGGTTTGGATTTGAATTTGGATCTGGTATGTGAATTGAATTTGAGCCTTGGTTTAGGCTAAAGAGCTAGGCATAGATTGCGTTTAGGCTATAGGGTAGAAAATCTCTTAAGTCTTAAGGCATAGCCTAATCCTATGATCAACCCTTCTAAGTCTCTCGGCTTAGGTTAAGTATTCACTTAATTGCTAGAAGTTTCTATGACTAAGAAAGTCTTAGTGTCTAGAAGACTGCTAAATCTAAGAAGAGGAGATTGAATCACTCCAAAAGTGAGGTCAATACAGGTCCTTCCTCTTATTAATATTGAACTCATCAATAAACATATTCTTTAAGGGGAGGTTGTCATTGCCAAAAAAGATGAAGAACTAGATTGGAGGCAACCCCTCATTGATTATCTAAGTAAAGGCAAACTACCTTATTAGAAATCTCAAGCCCATCAAGTAAAGCAGATAGCGCTTTCTTACGCCCTCATGAATGGTGTCTTATACTAATAGTCTTTCAATCATATGTGGTTGTATTGTTTAAACAAACATGAAGCCTGTAAGATTATAACTGAAGTCCTCTCAATACTATGCAGAGCTTACCAATCTGATCTTAAAATAAAAGCCAAAATCAAGAGACTTGGATACTACTGGCCAACGATGATCACAGATTTCATGGATGTAGTGAAGCGTTGTCAGCTATGGCAAATACATGGGGTGGTTCTGCACCAACAGCCCAACATTCTACATCCAACTTTAGCTTCATGGTCATTCAAGTGTTGGGGAACTGATATAGTGGGCCCGATTGATCCTCCCTCATCCAAGGGTCACCAGTTATTCTAGCAGCTACAAACTACTTCTACAAAGGTGGCCATCTGGGAACTCAAAGCATGCTAATTCTTGAGCCATATCATGTATAGATTTGGAGTGCCTTTCGAATCATATCCAATAATGGCACTACTTTCAAGAACACCAAAATCAATAACTTTGCTTGGAGACACACCATAGATTGGATGTATTCTATCATCTACTACCCACGAGCAAATAGTTTAGCAAAAGCATTCAACAAAACTCTCATCCAAATACTCAAAAAAATGTTCGATGATAACAAGCGATAGTGGCATGAGCAGTTAGTTGAAGTCTTATGCTTACTGTACTCCCTATAAGACTCCTACACAATATACCCCATTCTCCTTAGTGTATGGGTCCAAATATGTTCTACCATTAGAGATTGAATTCCCATCACTATGGATAGCTATAGGTGGTAAAATCACAACTAAACAGAACGCTAACTACAATTAGAAGAACTCAAAGGTTTAGAGGAGAGACGCTTGCGAGCATTCCAAAACCTCAAGTTATACAAAGTAAAAATGGTTCAAGCTCATAACAATTTAGTTTGCCCTAGATCTTTTTGAGTTGGAGAGTCTTAGTTCTAAGAAGATCAATTATAGCCCATCATAAGATGGGAGGCAAGTTTGAACCTACTTGGGAAGGCCCTTTCACCATAGAAAAGGCTTGCCATGGTGGATCATATCAACTCATCAATCATTAAGATGAATGCCTGATGCTCCAGATCAAAGAGATATATCTAAAGAAATATTATGCTTGAACAATGGCATAAAATATTTTTCATAATTAAAAATTCTATTTTGATCAAACTTTTCTCCAAGTCAGAATATTTCTAATTACCAAATTCTTGATGTGTTTAGGGTAGGTATAAGAGAACTTGAGTGTCATCCTATCACTTATTGGAACAAAAAACATAAGATTACACACAAACACAAATCCAATCACCTCAGGCTACTTTGATTCGAGAGAAGACCCCTAACAGCCCTCACTTAGTAGCAGCTTTAGGTCGGGCTTGATTCACTACTTGGCTAGTGTGTCTCCCTAGTAGTCATTTGTGCTTAGGAGGATGTGAGACCCTATGTTTTCTTCTTATCTTAACCACTACAAACCAACAAACACCTCGTTAGTTCGATACATCTTATTACATGACCAATAAGCTACCTCGATGATTGGCTTTGCTTAAGAATATGTGACTCCCCAAGCTTTCTTCTTGAACTAGCCATCATGCACTAATTGGGTACAAATCTATATTATAGAGGATTAAGGTAAGACCCCCCAATGGCTCCTTTTCCTTTTGACTACTTCAAGCTTGAGTTCAATCCACCTTTGTACTCCCCACTTAGTAGTTGCCCTAGGTCAAATAGTAGTTGTCTAGCCGATGACAGGCTGTCCTGATGATCAGTTCTGTATTAGTAAGATGTGAGGTCTTGATGCTTTCTTCTTATATTGATCATCGCAAACTGATGGGCACATTAGATTGGCTAATGTTCACTTTGCTAATAGAAACCCATCCAGTGGATGACATCACTCAAGTAGATGTGAGTCCCTATGTTTTCTCCCTGACCATTGTATACCAATAGGCTTTTTTACTTCATGGATTAGGATAACATCTAGACATGATAACAAATTTATTGGACAGTTCCTTTTTCTTAATAGCCACACTATGGTTGGAAGCTTTGTATTGCAAATGTACAGACTATCCCTTGGGCCAATAAATCTGAGATAGGCCAAAGCCCACATGGCTCCTTTTTAGTGCGGCCCATCACAAACCAATAGGGTCCACAGTAAATAAATAAACAAATAAAATAAAATATCTGGTGGATTAGGATAAGACCTCCAATGATGCCTCTTCCAAAATGGGTCATCCTATATTCTTGGGTGTAAAACTCCCTATAGGAATCACCTCGACTACTTCAAGTTGAGGTAAGATCTAAGTGGCTCTCTATTTGTAGTTTCCCTAGGTTGGGTTCGGCTTGCTACACGATCAATAGGTTACCTCGATGGCTAATTTTGCTTTGGAAGATATGAGTCCTCTAGTTTCTTCCTAGTTCAACCATCATAAACCAATGGGCAACCCTTAGGTTGAAGTCTCTACTATACGATCGGTAGATTATTTCTTTGATTGGTAAATCTGTGGAAAGTCTAGGCTTTTGTAGCCCTTACTTGGTATGATTCATCACACACCAACTAGGTCTATTTGCATATATTTAGAGTTAGGATCATGCCATTATTAAAAGAAGTAAGCAAGTACGTTCCATTATTAACCAAAGGAAGTGAGGTAATCAAATGACCTCCTTCGGGCTACTTAAAATCTCGTTCAGATGTGAATCTCTTATATACAATTATGAGGATGAAAATATTCATTCATATGAATAAATAAATTGTGTATTAATTTAGTGAAGTGAGTTAATGAAATGACCTCCTTGGGATTACTTAAAGTCCAGTATTCCCAGAATGTCTAGACTATATACTTATTAACATTCAAACTTATGTAAATCTATATATGAATCATAAGAAAGAGAGCTTCATTTCACATACTTAAGTTATAAACACATGCAAATCCTATGTGTATTCATAACTATCATCACTCCACATATCATTATTAATTCATAGGCTTTGAAAAGTAGATTTAAATTAATTAGTGATAATAGCCACACATATAATTAAGTTAAGTCAACACATGCAAGCTTACATAAGTAACTTTCATTTGATTCATTTAGATTTGAAAACATGAATGCATGAAACCATATGACATACAATATTTAAAGTGATTGGAAAGGAATAACTAAATATAAACACATGGTTCATTCAACTAAATTAATTCTAAGGACAATAACATTAAATAAAACTATTTAAGGAAAATCAAAGTTTATTATTAATTTGATTCTTGAATTTTGATTAATTTGGAAGAGAACTTATCATTTGTTGTTTTAATCCCATTCACACATTAGTAATTTGATTTGTTTTAAGAAAATGTAATTAAGTAGATTTTATGAATTAATTAATTTGGATCCTTAATTAAATCAATTAATTACCCGTGCCTATGCTTCTTTAATTTGATTAACCACTTAATTGTGAGCCACAATTGACATGAACATATGAGAAAGTAAAATTGCAATGCTCTTAAAGGACCTAATGCAAATGGCTCATAATTAAGGGTTAATTAAGTTAAAGAACCTAATTAAGTCCTTCATGATTTTCCACACTTATGGGCTAATCATAATTTCCTTAAGGGTCTTTATGTTATTAAACACATAAAGAGGAACCCTTAATCTCATTGTTAAATATCTGATAAGATTATGATTTCAATTTGATTATTTAAGCCACTTAATTGATTAATTAAACACTCAATTAATTTCCACATTAATTAATCCTTTTAAAATGAAATAGACTTAAGAAAAGAAATTAGGAGAGAGGTCTTAATCCCACTCCCTCATCCATTTACTATTAAACAGTGATTAACGAGTTCAATTAATTAATTTTATTGATGTTTATAGTGTTAATTATTCATTAAATTAATTAAAGGAGTAATTAGTGTTCAAATGATCAATTTTCCTAAATAACCAAGTAATAAATTCCAAGAAATCATGGGAGGCAGAGATCATCTCATTAAATCAACATGAAAAGTTTGAAAAATTACTCTAGTTATTAAGGTTTAATTAGGCTAATTAAGTTTACATTTAAACTCAAATTAAGCCTTAATTACTGCTCAAAATTAATTAGAATTAATTTTAATTGATTCTCCTCTGAATTACCTTTAAAATGAGTATTTACTTATATTTTTTTTATTTTTCTACAATTTTTTATGATTTTTGAAAATTTTAGTGATTAAAATAATTAATTAAGCCCTAATTAAGTTTAATCCCATCAGTGCCATGCGGATCATTAACGTGACACACTTTCCATATGGTGCCATGAAATAGGTTATTTGAATACACTCACTCGTGGCCGACATGTGCGTGTTCATCCTTGACGTTTGATTTAAGATCGAACGATAAAGATTAAACCCGTGGTTCTTAAGAGATTAATCAGATCAAATCTAACAGATTAATCATGATCATTTGTTCAAATAACATGGAATGGATGGTGGGTGATCTATCATCCCCCGAGCGAAGGGAAACGGACATCGTCCATCTTCCTTCACCCACTTCAAGCTCTGAGGTTAGATTGGCTCAGGATTGAACCCACACCATCACGAGGGGAATCCCAAGGGATCTACTGGTTATATTCACATGACATACAAGTTTTCTTTAAAAAGGACTTAACAATTTTGCCTAAAGCTCAGTTTAATGGAAATTACCTCACTGAAGCTCAAGACCAGTGGTGCAATGCTTGAGGTATCTTTGCTTGGGCGTAAGCCCTATTGAGCAGGTCACATGCTAATTCCTCATCATTTTCTCTATGGACCAAGGTCCATCAATTTTCAGGTGAACTTTGATCGAAGTAGCACCTCTAGTGATCGAGGAGCTCAGGAGAAGATTCGTTCTCACTAGACGGAGGTAGGGGAAAGTGTGGGTGAAGTTAATTGGAGTTTGGTTGAGGTTTGAGAAAGTTGGGTTGAGTAATGCCTTGCTATTTTGGGTTGATGGAGTCTTGTGTGTTTGGATTAAAAATGAGGGGGGATCCACTCACTTGGGTGAGTGTGACTTGAATTGAATCCTTATTTGGAGCCACCAGTAGGTGGAGGGAGATGTGTAGAGAGATGGCTCATTTTAGTTGGCTAAGAGGTTTGGTGGTTGGTGGATAAGGTACCCTCCTTCCTTGTGTTGATTAGGTTCAATTAATGTGGGGAGGTGAGTTAACTCACCTCCCCTTAGTCCATGGCTGACCTAGCCCATGTGGTTTGGGTTAGCCATGTAGGTAGAGTGTTATTTTAGGTATAGGATGACTGCCAAGTGAAAATAGGGGAGTTGACCTTTTAAAATGGGTTTGATCCCATGTGAGGGAGCTTTAGCCATTGGATAATAGGTCAAATCGGGCTCATTTTAGGTTGGGTTGGTTTTGTTGACCCATGGTGAGTCTAGGATGGGTTGAGTCAAATTTTATTGGGTTTGGATTTGGTTTGAGTGGGTTTGGCTCAATTTGACCCATGTAGGTCAAATTGGGCTAGGGTTCCAAGTTGACCAATTGATCAAATTAGGTCAAACCAAAGCATGGGTCAAGTTCAAATGATGATTTGAATTATTTTAGTTCAATTTGGCTTGGATTTGATTTTGATTCATTTGAGTTCATATGGGTCAAATGGGTCAAGTTAACCTATTTGACCAAATTGGCTAAATTGGCTTGGGTTAGGCATTTATTCATGTTTAATTAATCAATTGAAGATGATTGTAGGCTTTGGTTTGAACTAATTTGGATTTGATTTAGGCCAATTTGGCTCTTTAGGTCAATTTGGGCTAAATTGGTCAACTGGGTTAAATTGATCAAATTGGGTTCAATTGAGCTTTGGTCAAGTTCAACAATCAATTTGGAATGAACTTGAGCCATTGGTTATAATCAATTTGGGTTAGATCTTGATTTGACCCAATTTGGTTAGGTCAAATTGGGTCAACTTGGGTAAAGGGTCAATTGGGTTAGGTTTGGCTCAATTGATAATCAAGTCATGTTCAAGGATTGATCTTAGGTTGGTTTGAATCATAGGTTTCAATTAATTTGGCTTGGGTTGAGATTTGGCTAGTGTGATTCATGTAGGTTAAGTGGGTTGACTTAATCAAATGACCAAGTTGACTTGGTTTGACATAATTGATAAGAATTAACCAATCAAGGATGGTTGATGATCATCATAAGAGTTTTTGGTAGGTTTGGTTCAACCCAATTTAGGTAGGATTGGAATTTGGTTCAAATAGGTCAAATTGGTCATTTGGGTAAAGTGGACCAATTGGGCTTAGTTGAATCGATTTTGGGTTGAATTCAGTTTAGTTGGATTTATATATGGATTTAGGATTGATTTATAGCTTTGATTGTGATTGATTTGGGTTAAATTTGGTTTTGGCTCACTTGAATATTTCAAGTCAAATGTGTTAGGTTAGGTTTGATTGAATTGATTTTGGCTTAGGTGATTTGATTGTAGATTTCATTTATATTTGGGATGGTGATTAAGGAAATAAATGATTCATGAGAAAATCAATTGAGTTTGATTTGGATTGAAGGAATTTGGCTAAGTCCATGGGATTTGAATCATGTGGCTTAAGAAGGATTAATTTGGTTTAGTTTGGTTTGAATTATGGATTTGATTTAGGTTTGGGATGATGATTGAAGAAATAATTGATTTATGAGAAAATCAATTAAGTTTGGTTTAGATTAAAGAAATTTGGCAAAATCCATGGGATTTAAATCATGTGTCTTAGGAAGGATTGATTTGGTTTGGTTTGGTTTTATTTGGTTTGATTGTTCAATTATGGATTTGATTTGGTTTAGCTTAAGAAGGTAAGTATGGATTTGGTTAGGCTATAGGCTAGGTAAATTTCCCTAATCCTATGGCATACCTTGATCCTATGATTAACCCTTCTAAGTCTCAAAGCTTAGGTTAAGTGTTCACCTAATTGCTAGAAGTGTCTTATGACTAAGAAGAATATAGTGTCTAGAAGACTCCTAAGGAGAAGAGATCAAGTCCTAACTCCAAAAGTGAGGTCAACAGGCCTGGATTTTGTAGGCACTTTATGAAATTTCTTTTTTCCTCACTAATAACTCATAATTGAATTGTAATACAATCATAACTTCATCTTCAAGCCTAGGTTCATAATCAAGATAAATAAAGATTTAGTAACCCCTTAGCTAAATGTTGTAGGTTATCACACCATACATACTATATTATTTCACTCTTGAATAAGGAAGGCCTCATTCTTGCATGATAGGGATATGCTTGACCTTTGAGGGCAATCCCTTATAGTGGAGAACACCTCCTCTAGCTGATTTAGCTCACAACTTTATTTCATCATGCATGGAGGCATAATTTTTCCAAGCCTTGTCTAAAATGAATGTGTTAAAATGGTGTAAAAGATTATAAATTTTGCATTAGTCTAAGTCATGTTTTCATGCTAGTCATGATCTAGTCTCTTATGGAGTGAGTTAATGATTCTAGCTTCCTTCCTAATTAAATAACACCCTAGCTATCTTGCATCTACATAAGACCATCCTACATGATTTTAAAATGTAGGAGTTGTTAGTTGGTGGCCATTCTAAGCGAATGTAAGCCAGAAGAGTCGGGATGGGTTTATCCTCTCTTGTAGAGGTAAACCATTTTGTCCCATTTTTTTTATTAGACTTAGGTCATTCTTTTAGCTTATGCTAAAGTATCTTAGATTTAGGTTTCGAGGCTACTTATTTCCTTTGGGCTACAAGTATAAGTCCATCATCTCTTAGGCATTTCCATAATCTTGTGTTGATGGACTATAAGCTCTAGCATTCTAATAAGATTTTGACTTAAACAAAAAGTAAAATCTCTCTTTCAAATATGTAAAGCCTCACTATATGATATATTAGAGCACTCATAAGGCTTCCTAGTATCATGGATGGTCCCTACTTATCCTCCTTTGGAATCTGCAAATAAGTCTTCCTATTTGAACTCTCCCATTTGATTTCCATGAATACCTAATCCTTTGATAGTTTAACTTTAAAATCTTTGGAGATACTTATTGACTACTTTAATCGAGAGTGTTCTTAGAAAATTTCTATTTCCTAACATATAATTAACTATGGAAGCTTGCTTCCATAGGGAACTAAAGAACCTGATATAAAATAAATCTTGCTTTACTTCTCCATGTAAAGTAGGAGAAAGATCTCTGGTACATATGTAGACCTATCGATCTTAGGAGTATTTATTAGGTAATTAGGTCCATTACAATGTGATGTTTCTATCCTTCGAGATGGTATATCATACCTTAATGTCTTTCCTAATGACTTCAATAAGTACCTCTTAAGATATGCATGGTGTCCCTACGGCTCCAAATTAAAACATCACTGTTGTGCTTAAAGGGACAACTATAATAAATATAAATTAAATGCTATTTTCTTACAGGTGCTATTTAAGTCCCTAAGCATAGCCCAATAAAACAAGTGGGCTTAGAAATCACTAATGTTAGCCCATATGTTTGAAATATAAACTATTGGTATGTTGTATGTTTTTCCTAACGGTCTATTTTGCAAGATTTAAGATTTTATTTTGGAATTTTAAAAATGTAATTTGAGCCTATAAATAGGATAGGATCTATGGGGTTTAGGATTAACAAGAGCTGATTGTACTTATTTGATGGTCCCCGATAAAGCCTAAGGAGGTCCCTGAAGAAGGCTATGATCCTGAAGTTGATGAAGGCCCATAGATCCAAACTTATAGATCTAGGCTGAGTTGTATAAAGGTAAAACTTGGCTTCCCACTTTCTTTTCTTTTTAGGGTGTATAACAATACACGATTGCACCGACTTATTCTATTTATTTAAATCTAGCTTGATTTATTTTGGGTGCGTAATAGAATCAACCTGCTATTTTAGGTTTCTTTTGTGTTGTGATTTCCTGTGATTGAATACCTGGAAGATTAGGCTCATAAGAAGAATTAAATTTTATACCCAATTAAATATAAATAATTGAAACAAAAAATGAGAAAATTGAAACCTCACATAATTTAAAGCCCTAGGGAATAATTTAAAATCACTTAGAAAATAATTAGCTCTTGAAAATTATGAAATCATTGCTTAAATCCTTGAATTCGATAACTTTTTCCATTGCACATAAGGGGCATCTAACCTATGAGGATGACCACCTTCTTGAAAAAGCCTGCCTTTTATCATTGATTTGGCCCATAACCCTCTCTAATTACATGGCATTAGGCATAAAATGCATACCCATGGCTTTTAAATAAATTTGAGTCAAAATGAATAACAATCTAAAAAATATGCATTAGTTAGATACATTTCATACCTTATATAATTCTAAGAAATAAGGAGTGAGTCTAGGTTCATAGATTCATTTCTTAAAAATATAACAACCCAACCATCTTGTATTCATAACACTTGGCATCATGAATTTAAAATGCACTTAAGTGGTGTTAGCTAGAAGCCCTCTCCAGCCAAGTTGTAACTCCAGAAGAGTCAGAGATATGTTAGTTCTCTCAAGTGAGAAGAATAGCCGATAATTCCCAAATAAAATTAGGTCAAGCATCTGACATATGTCAGAAGCACCTATAGACTAGCTTCTAAAGCATCCTTTGTAAGAATAAGTCTTTAACCTTTTGCATTTTTGTAGTCTTGTACTGTTATAATCTAAGTCCTTTACTTCTAAGAAAATGTCAACTCAAACTCTAAATTAAAATCTAAAATTTAAAGCGCAATGATAGGATAGCTTAAATGCTTATAGGATATCCAAGTATCAATAGGCATTTCCTACTTTATCCCAATTGGCTTCTAAAAAGAAGTCTTCCCCATTGAAACGTTCCCACTTGAATTTCTAAATTAACAATCCATTTAAATACACACTTTGAATCCATAGAGATGAAAGTCAAATTCTTTAATCGAGGGTATTTTTAAAAGGAATTCTTCTCCTTCTAAAATATAATTAACTATAAGGGCTTGCCTTTATAGGGAACTGTGAACCCTTCAATAAAATAAACCATATTTTACCTCTCCATGTAGTTCAAGGGAAAAATCTCTGGTACATCAAAGATCCATTAGCTTTAGGGAGTTATTAAGTAATCAAATCGATTATAGGGTAATATATTTATCTTTCAAGATAATATATTTATCCCTTAATGACATATTTGATTACCTAAATAAGTACCCCAAGATCTGGGTGGTGTTCTAAATAAAATTCCCATAAATACTTAGGATCTTAGTTTTACCCTTAGAATGAATCTTTACTTTAGAGTAAATACTTCATTCTACCAGTAATTAGAATGTTGAATAGAATAGGTTCCACCCAAAGTGAAACTTATTATATTCTTCATTCTTGATAACTTTAAATTTCATTTTAACATAACATAAAAATAAAAATAAAAAAAAAATATAATTGTAAACTATTAAATTATTTAAATTTAAATCACTTGTGATAAGTTAAACTAATTTTTTTAAATTAAAAGAACAAAAATAAAATTTTTCATAATTAGCAACATATGCTATATAGTTCGGACACCTCAGATCGCATGATAACTGGTCCAAGGAGGTCTTCATTCCTCGAATCTCTGTTATAACAATGGCACATGCCTATGATGCAAAATTATGAAAATTAAAAAGTCTCAAAATTAAATTAACTTAAATATTGAAAACCTAAGTTGAAACTTGAACTTAAAAAAAGACCTAGTACAGTCCTACCACACAAGCCTATTTTCTTCGCACACTAGAATATTAGGTCGTCAACCCTAGATTTAAGAGATTTATTTATGATATTTTGTGATATTAAGTGATATTTTATTATTTTATGGTGTAAAATTTTAGACTAGATGGCTAAGATTATTTGCCATCAGACTAGATGATAGGACGTTCTTTCTAGAATTAACACTGTCTTCGACGGGAGCTATGCTAAAAATGGATTGCTATAATAAATTATATATAAATATTATTTTTTATAATTATGCTTAACTCCCTAAGCATAGCCCAATAGGATGGGTGTACTTGGCAAACAACTAACACTAAGCCAATATGTTTGCAAATATAACTACTAGTGTGTTATTTGTATTTTCTAAAATTTATTTTGCAAGGCTTAAAAAGTTTTTATTTTATTTTAAATGTAATTTGAGCCTAAAATTAGGTTATGATCTATGAGGTCTAGGAATAGCAGGAATTGACCCTACTAACTGGTGATCCATTATTATGCCCAAAAGATGTCCCTGAAGATGAAGACAATCTTAGAGGAAGACCCATATATCTAGACTTGAATCTAGGCTGAGCTATATAAGGGCGGAGCTCGCCTGTCCATTTTTCTCTTACTTCTGGGGTGTATAGCGATACCTAGCCACATTAGCCTATTCTTTAATTTAAATTTGGCTTGATTTATTTTAGGTGTGTAATAGAATCAACCTACTTTTTTAGGTTTCTTTCTGTGTTTTCTTTGATGAATGCTTCGACATTAGGGTCTTAGGAAAACTAAATTTTCTACCCAGCCTAAACTAAACCAATTAAACAAAAATAAAGAAATTCAAAATGTCTCACATAAATTAAAATCCTATGAATAACTTAAAATTAACTAGAAACAACTATCTTTTGCAAATCATGCAAGCATATTATTCTAAATTCTTGAATTGGGCGCTTCACCCATTACACATAAGAGGCATCTGACCTTTGAGGATGACAACCTTTCAAAGAAAGTTTGTTTTCTCTTTTTGATTTGACCCAAGACTACTTCTAATTGCATCTCATTGTAGCATAAATTGCATACCCCAAAAACCTTAAATGAATTGTGAGTCAAGCTATAAAAGTTAAATTTTGTTGCATTCATTAGGTACATATCATACCCAACATAATCTTAGAGATTAGAGTTAGTCTAGGTTCTTAGATTTCTTTCTAAAATACAATAGTCTAGCCATCTTGTATTCATGATACTTGACATAATGGATTTAAAATTCACTTAGGTGGTGTTAGCTAGCAGCTCTTCTAGGTGGGTTATAAATATAGAAGAGTCAGGGATATGTTTCTTTTCTTAAGTAAATGAAAGAACCAATAATTCCTAAAAGTGAAACTAAGTTGAGCCTCTTACTTGTGTCAAAAGCAATTATAGACTTAGGATCTGAAGCATCCTACTAAAGTAAGTCTTCAACCCTAAGCATTTTTACAGTCTTCTCTGTTAGAATAACCTTAAATATTTAATGAAATATTAACTCAAAATTTAATTTAAATTTCAAATTTTAAAGCCCAATAGTATGATAGTTGAAATGTCCAATGGGTATCCCAGTATCTATACACATTTGCTACTCTATCCCTTTTAGCTTCTAAAAGAACTCCTTCCACTTTGTAGTGTTCTCTTTTGAAATTCCAAATTATGATTTTCCTTTGAAACCAACTTAGAAACCTATAGAAATAAATGCTTATATCTTTAGTCGAGTATTCTTAGAAAGAGATTCCCATTCCTAAGATATAACTAAAATGGCTTGCCCTTATAGGGAACCACTATTCCAGTATAAAATAAATCTTGTTCTACTTTTTCATTTAGTTCAAGGGAAAAATCTCTATAATGTTAATAAGAGCCATTAGCTTTAGGAGTAAATCTATTATTGGATAACATGTTTATCTTCCAAGATAATATATTTATTCCTTAACTATGAATTTGATTACCTAAATAAGAAAGTTTTAAATTCTATGTGGTGTCATAAATTTTTCCCATAATGACCTCTTTAATGAATAGATCATGAGTTTAGGGAATTCAAATAGCCATCATTGGGAGTTATACTTTGATGGTGCAACATCCTTTCAAAGAGAAGATGAACCACAGTCCAACATCCCAAGCAATCCTGGCCAGGGGATGTTACAATTTTTGTATCATCTGTTAAAGCCTCATATCAATAATGAGGCTGAGTATGAAGCTTTCATTGCTCTTCCAGAGTTGGCCATTTTACTAGATATTAAGAACATTAGCATTTTTGGGGATTCATAATTAGTGGTCAATCAGATTAGTAAAACTTATAAAGTTTTTAAACATAAACTCTATTAGTACTATAACTACACCATGGAGCTATTAAAAATAAATTCTAGAGGTTGCCCTATATAGAATTCCCCAAGGTGGAAATGCCATAACAAATGTTTTATCAAAGCTTGCTAAAGAAATGGATTGTCTGGATAATGAGTTTATATCGATAGAGGTACATAATCACTAGATCCTACCTCCTATCAATATTGAACTCATCAATAGACAAGCTCTATAAGTGAAGGTTTCCATCACTAAAGATGACAAGAAGGCTGATTGAAGACAACCTTTCATTGAATACTTATGTGAAGAAAATTACTTGAAGTGAAGTCTCAAGCTCATCAACTCAAATAGAGAGCACAATCATATGCTCTTATTGATGGAACTTTATACCAACAATCCTTTGATCACATATGGTTATGTTGTTTGGACAAAAATGAAGCCCAAAAATTATAACTAAGGTACATTCAGGGCTGTGTGGAGCACATCAATCCGGTCCAAAGATGATAGGTAAAATTACTAAACTTGAATACTATTGGATGACAATGATCATTGATTGTATGGATTTGGTGTACCTCTTCATATTATATTCAACAATGCCACCACCTTTAACAATAAGAAGATCAACAATTTACGGGGAAACATAACATAGATTAGAGATACTCTATAATATAATATCCCTAGGAGAATGGGCTAACATGTACCTTTAATAAAACTCTTGTCCACATGTTAAAGAAAATATTTTATGACAACAAGCTATAGTGGCATGATCAGTTGGTTAAATCCTTGTGGGCCTATCACACAATGTATAAGACTCCAACACAGTCCACTCCCTTCTCCTTAGTGTATAGGTCTAAAGTTGTTCTTCCATTAAAAGTTCAATTACTATCACTAAGGGTTGTTGTAGGCAACAAGATCACAACCAAAAAAAATGCTAACCTTCGATTGGAAGAGCTTGAAGGTCTTAAGGAGCAATGCCTCCAAGTCAGTCAAAACCTCAAACTATATAAAGCACAAATGGTTCAAGCTTATATAAGTTGGTCCACCCAAGAGATTTTTGAGTTGGAGAGCTTATTTTTCATAAGGTGGGAGGTAAGTTTGAACTAATGTGGGAAGAGCCTTTTATTATAGAAAAGGCTTATCAAAGAGGATCATACCAA
Source organism: Cymbidium sinense (assembly GCA_021442155.1). Lineage (NCBI taxonomy): Eukaryota > Viridiplantae > Streptophyta > Magnoliopsida > Asparagales > Orchidaceae > Cymbidium > Cymbidium sinense. Next base: position 52,558,961 of record CM038233.1, on the reverse strand, counting down.
TTGATAAATCATAAAGGCAATCACCCAATGCTTTCATATCAACAGGCTTTATTTAAATAAATATTATGCATGACTATATTTGAAAATAAATTTCATCAATATGATTATATTTTCATGTCAAGCTGGTATTTATATTAATTGGGTCCAAATTCTTAAGGAAGCCTTCAATTATTTAATCTCCTCCAAAATTGCTTTCGAATTTAAAATAAAAATTTAAAATCATTCTCAACTTTATGATGTATTTCCTTTGTCTTACCATTTTGAATGAGGTTAGAAAGACATCCATGCATTGTCCTTCACTTAGTGTTTCAAATAAGGTAAGGCATGTAATGAACAATCTATCTCTAATATTTCTATCAAAGTCAAGTAGAGATTAAATTCTTCTTTTACATTTATCTTGCTAATTCAAATGAGGTCAGACAAATGTTTTTATACCTTTGTCTTGTTGTTCTAAATGAGATCAGGCAGTCATCCATGCTTTATTTCTCACTTGTTATTTCAAACAATATCAAGTATGTGTTAAACAATGTATATCTATTGTTTCAAATATAATCAAGTAGAGATCAAATTCTCCCTCTACATTCATTTTGCTATTTTGAATGAAGTCATGCAGATGTTTGTATATCTTTATTTTTCTATTTTGAATAAAGTCAAGCAGACATCCTTTCTTTGTACTTCACTTGCTATTTTGAACAAGGCCAGACATGTGTTGAACAATTTATCTCTATTGTTTTGAACATGGTCAGGTAGAGATCAAATTCTTCCTCTACATTCATCTTATTGTTCAGAATGAGGTAAGACAAATATTTGTGTAACTTTGTCTTGTCATTTTGAATAAGGTCAGATATACATTTATCCTTCATTCCTTGCCTGCTATTTCAAAAAGGTCAAGCATATGTTGAATCATCCCTAGTTGTTATTTCAAATACAGTCAGATAGACATCAAATTCTTCCTCTACATGTATCTTGTTGTTTCAAATGAAGTCAGATAGATGTTTGTGTGACTTTGTATTGCCATTTCAAATATGGTGGTGCAAACATTTAACCTTCATTCCTCACTTTTTGTTTCAAATAAGGTCAATCACATGTTGGATTAACCTTCTTTGTTGTTTTGAACATGTTCAAGTAGAGATCAAATTCTTCCTCTACATTCATCTTACTATTTTAAATGAGGTTAGATAGATGCTTGTGACTTTGTCTTGCCATTTTGAATAAGGTCAGGCAAACATTTAACCTTCATTCTTCCCTTACTATTTCAAATAAGGTCAAGCACGTGTTGGATCATCCCTCTTATAGTTTTGATCAAGGTCAAGCAAAGAGTAGACCAAGTCCACATCTATTGAGGATCACACCCATGTGGCACCTCCTTAGTGTGGTACATCACAAACCAATAGAGTCCATCTTCTCATTTGTATCCTTGAGATAAAATTTGGTCCCCTAGTCTATCATCTCCCATCATCATATATATGCCTTAGCATATGTCAAGATACTTAGGGAGCTTCTCCCTAATCTCTTAAATCCAACCAAATCAAATCAATCTTTAGGAAGCTTCTCCTTAATTCCTCAAATCAACCAAATTAGATAAATATTTAGGGAGTTTCTCCCTAGTTATCCAAATCAAAATAACCTTTAAGGAGTTTCTTCCTAGTTCCTCAAATCTAATCAAATTAAACTAATCTTTAGGGAGCCTCTCTCTTGTGCCTTTGAGGCATCCAAATAAAATTCCAATTTACCCTTAGGGGATTTTCTCCCATTTTCTCCAAGCTCAAGCTTTTATGAATTCGAGTTATAAGTTTTTAAAGTCACAACTTTCCTTGTGTATCCTTAAATCTAGTTCTAAAATTCTAACTTTCATAAATCCTGATTTTGAAGTGAATAGATCTAACAATTTTTGCCAAATTTACTTATCTTTCAAGCATAGTTCAAGCACCTTTGCTTGCTACATCCCTTTCCATTTGACTAACCCAGTAAATGTCAATACGTGTAGTGACTATTATCATTTATACCACATTTATTAAGGTCCTTTTGTTGATCTCACTTTTAGTGAGGTTAACAACCTTCCTCTTAGAACTATGATGCACTAAGGTTCTGTTAACCTTATTTTTTTAGTAAGTTTAGCAATCACCCTTATCTTAGTAATTAGAATCTTCAATCTTAGAGTTAGAGCTTCTTAATTAAACACTTAGAACATTACATCTAGTAACTAGGTGTCTAACCCAAACTAAAGAAGGAATGAAAATAACAAATCAAGGTGAAACTAAATTCATTTCTGAAACAAAACTAAAATAATAAGTCAACACATTAAGGTGAAACTTAGGTTAGCCTAATGGACCTTATAGGACCTGACTTGACCCAATTGGACAAGGTGAATCCAATCAAATTCAAATTCAACAAGATTACTAGAAACTTAAATTGGGTAAATCTAAATTGAAATTTGAATTCAATTGAACCTAGATTGAAGCAATTAACATGATTGACTTAATTGACTCAATTTTAGTTCAAAATCACCTAAGTTCCTAAAAATAAAATAAATTAAATTTAATAAAAAAATATAGAATAAATATATAAACATAAATGAATTCATATGGGGGTACAAAATGGCTAGTTAGCCATTTGACTTGAGTTAACATATGTGGTCCCACCAAATCAATAATCAATCATAATTTAATCAAATTGAGGCATTCTAAAGGTTAAACATAACTATTTACCTCACTTTTGGAGTGAGGATCCATCTTTCTTATCTTAGACTTAGGAATCCTTTAGACACTAGAACTTCCCTAATTATAGGATACTTCTAGATATTAGGTGAACACTAAACCTAAGCCTAGAGACTTAGGAAGGGATACCCCGAGCTTAGGTCATACCCTATGGTAAATAGGTTCTACCAATCCTATGGCCTAAACCAAACCCATGCCAATCCATTCACACAAAACAAGCCTTAAATCAATATAATCAATCCCAATTGAATCCTATATCATATCCAAGCTCCATGCCAAAATCAAGTTAACCCTTAACCCAAACCAATTCTACAACCATCCCATAATCTTATGATTGAAGCCTATTCAATTGAACCAAATTCAATTGAACTTCACCAAAGCACTTTAAATATTCAAATCTCCATTTCAAACCCTTCCAAGACCTACAATCAAATCAAACCAACCAAATCAATTCAATCAACCCAAGTTGAACATTTGACTCAAAGGGTCCAAATGAACCAAAGTCCAATTAAATCCTAATTAATTGTAATCAAAGTAATCAATCAATCCTAAATCAGCCATCAAACTCAACCCAACCTAATTCAGCCCAATTCAACTCCATTGACCCATTTGGTTCAGTTGACCCAAAGTGACCTAAAGGAACCATTTCATCCAAACCTCAATCTAACCAAAATTGGAATGAATCAACCTATCCAATCTCTTCTATAATGATTGTTGATCATCCTTGATTGCTCAATTGCAATCAATTGGGTCAAACCAAGCTAATTTGATCACTTAACCCAAGTTGACCCAATTAACCTATATGAAATTAAACCAAACTATATTCCAAACTTAATTGATTGAAACCAATGCCTCCAATCAATAACAAATAGTGAATATGATTTGACCATCAATAAGCCAAACCAAGCCATTTGGCCCCTTTGACCCAATTTGACCTAAAGGGCCAAATTGGGCCAAATCAAATCTTAAAGTAAATTGATTGAAACCAATGACTCAAATCCATCAAAAATTGATTGTTAAACATGATCCAACCTTCAATTGAACTCAACTAGACCAAGTCAACCCAATTATTCCATTTAGCCCAAATTGACCTAAAGTGTCTAATTCATATAAATCATTCTTAAATTCAAATCAACACCTACAATCATTGTCAAATCAACAACTGAATCAAAATCAACCCCTGAACCCAAGCTAATTTGGCCAATTTGACCATTTAGTCAACATAGACCATTTGACCCATATGAGCCAAATTTAAATCCACTTCAAATCAAATCAAACTAATTGAAACATCCCAAATGATCATTTAGACATGACCCAACCCTTGGTTATATCTAATTTGATGCATGGGTCAACTAGCCCAATTGAACCCAATTTGACCTACATCGATCAAATTGAGTCAAACCAAACCAAACTTGGCATGACCCTTCCTTGGATCACCATGGGTCAGCCTAAATCAAACCCAACCCATCTTGACCAAAATTAGGCTAAAACCCATTGGGTAAACCCCTCCAAATGAAACAAAATCCCCATTTTGATGGTCTTACCTACCCCTTTTCCTTAACAACCTTCCTAAAGTTAATTTGGACCTCTAACCCACTGGCTAACCTGACCCAAAGCTAATTGGGTAAGTCATGATTCAATAGGAGGTGAGCTAACCCAAGCCATTCCATTGTCTCACATTAGGGAAGAAGTACACTCCACCTCAGCCAATCCCTGACACCTCCGATCACCTACGCTGGTCGGACGACTATTAATAGCTGATTTGATCCTAGTCATTGGATCAATTGGGAAAGATTGTATACTCTTCCCCACTCATTTCAAACCACAGAAAGAGCTTTATTATGTCAGATGAGCTTCCCCAGAGCCTTCCTGAGTTCCCTTGAGCTTCCCATCATCGATGAGATCAAACCCAAGCAAAGCCGAGCCTCCACTGTCTAACTCCACTCAAACCTCACCAAATCTAAAATAACTTCACCCACATCTTCCTCAAGCTCTGGAAATCCAAAATGAATCAATTTCTGATAGATTAGAGCATCAGAGAACACTCTTAGACCAACTCTGGTGACTATTCCAGCAGCGCTTCGTCCACAGAGCCATTGACGGGGAGGCAACTCGTGAGCTTCTCAATAGGGCCTCATCTTTTTAAGATAAAACTACCTCAGTCGTTGGGCCATCGGACTTGAGCTATGATGAGGTAAAATCTATCAAGGCATAGAAAAGTCTCTAGGAGTTGGCCTTTTATGAAGAGTTTTGTGATTTCATGCATTTTTCTCTATAGGATATCCTTAGATCTATCCCTTAAAGGTTTTGGAGCGATCTCAATGCCTCACGAGCTCCGACGAGTTAAGATCGAGTGGAGGAAGGTGGATGGTGTCCATCTTCCATCGCTCGAGAAATGAAGGATCATCTACTATATTTCCACATGATTGGAATAGACAATCGTGATTAATCAAATTAGATTTATCTAATTTTATCCCTTAAGAATTGCAAGATTAATCCTCACCTTTTGATTCAAGATCAGATGCCGCTAACTCAACACGTTGCATGGGACTATTTAAGTGGCCAATCCCATGGCGCCATGTAGAAAGCATCACCTCCTACATGGTGCCAACGGGATTAGGGTTTAATTATACTTGAAAATGCAATTAATCACCCTGAATTTCAAATTTTCATAACTAGTTATAGAAAAATTCTAAAAATATAGGTAAACCAATTTTGGAAAGGGTAAACATAAGAGATTTAAAAAAAATGATCTCTTTATAATTTGAATATTAAATAGAGCTTAATTAGGGATTGAATCGTTCTTTAATTAGCTTAATTAAGCCCTAATTACTTGGCCAATTGATCTTAAATTTGAAATATTAATTTAATGGGATGTCTTCTGCCTCCCATAACTTTCTTGAGATTTAATGGCTAAGCAATTAAGGAAATTTAAAATTCAAACCCTAATCACCCTCATTAAGTGATTTAATGATTATTTAAAATTCCAAATAGTAGAAAAATTAATTAATTAAACTTGATTTACCACTAATTAATAGTGGAATGATGAAATGGAATGACTAGGACCTCCTTCCTAATTATTTCCCTAAGTTCATTTCATTAAGGGGGATTAGTTAAGTCATAATTTGATTAAGGATAATTAAGCACTTTAAATGGCCAAATTAAATCAAATTAAAATGATAATTATTTCAGATAATTTACATTCAATTTATGGGTTCTCTTTATGTGTTAATAAAGTAAAGACCACCTAAAGAAATTATGATTAACCCATGGGTATGGGAAAATCATAAGAGTACTTAGCTTAGTTGTTTCCTTAATCTAATTAACACTTAAACATGAGCCTATTGCATTAGGTCCTTTAGGAGCATTGCAATTTTAATTTATCATTTGCATGTCATTTGAGGCTCGTGAATAAGTGGTTAATTAAATTAAAGAAGTATATGAAAGGGTAATTAAATGGATTGCTTAATGATTCAAACTTAATTAACTCATAAAACTAATCTAATTACTTCCCTTTAAACACATCAAATCACTAACATGGGATGAGCTCAAAACAACAAATATTATTCCTCATATTGAGTTTAACAAGTCAAATCAAAAATCAATTTATAAGCTTTGGTTTTCCTTAAATGATTTTATTCAACTTGATTGTGCTTAGGAATTAATGTCATTGAATGTATTATGTGTGGCAATGTTTAATTATTCCTTTTCAATCATTATAAATTTTTATGCCATGTGACATCATACATTCATGTTTAAAAAAAATCAATGGAATTTATTTATGTGTAAGTTGCATGTGTTGGCTTAATCCAATTATATATGTGGCTATTATCACTAATAAATTTCAAAAGCTATTCTCAAAGTTATAAATTGATAATGAAGATTTAGATTGGTAATTGGATATGAATATTCTATATGATTTGCATGTGTTTATAGCTTAAATATGTTAAAATATTTCTTTATCTTTATGATTCATGTATGTGTTTACATATGTTTGAATGATAATAAGTATATACCTAGGCATCCTGTGAATATGAGAATTTAAGTAACCCCAAGGATGTCTTATATTTCCTCATTTTCCTAGTTTAACAATGGCATGTGCTTATTTAATTTCATTCTTATGTACACTTGTACTAGAATTTGGATAGAACTTTATTTTACATGTATAAATAATTCACTAAAAATATAATCTTTATATGATTTTCAATCTTATGGTTGTGTGTACATTCATATGTATTTAAGATAACAAGTATTTAGTATGGAAATCTTGAGAATACAAACTTTAAGTAGCCCCAAAGAGGTCTTATATTATCCCACTTCCCTGGTTTAACAATGTCACATATTTGCAAAAAAACTTTAATACATGTGTATGTGCATTTAGCTAAGGAATGAAAGTCCTCTTTCTACCAAAGTATATGTATTCATAATCATTTAAGTGTGCTAAAAATATATTGTATGTATAGGTATGTTAAGCCTTAAATCATATGCATGCTAATGATGATGAAAAGGAATGGTGCAACATATTTTATATGATGGTAATTCAATTACATTAATCTTAAGATGTCTTTCATGTTAAATAGGATTCTTTAAGGTTAACCCAAACTTAGGATCAATAAAATATTTAATAAATCATTAACTAAAGTAAACCAAGTCATAACAATATGCTTTTAAAAAATAATTTAAGGTAGGGATAAAAGAGGTTAAACCTCTTTCTTATCTCTTTACAACACTTAAAGGAAAATACAAGTAAAAATAACTTATAAATAAACAAAGGAAACAATATATTTAAAATTCTAAATCCTCAACAATACATACCACCACCAAGCCTAAGCACATTAAAATTCTAAGTCACAACCTCTAGCTCTAGGTTAGGATGGCGTATGTAATGATGTAATATTTTGTTTTGTGATATTAGGATTGTTGTTCATAGACTAGATGTTATGTTGTTGCTAGCCTAATGTTATTTTCTGCAAGGGATTATGTTAATGGGGGCGCTAAAATAAATATAAATATTTTTACTTACATTGTTTATGCCCCTAAACATAATCCACATTAGGATAGGTGGACTTGGTTACCCATGTGCAGGGTGCTATGTCCAAATTATATAATATAACTACTTAGGATTTAATGTATGTTTAGCTAACATCTATTTTACATGTATAGTTAAATTTTATTTTTCCATAAATATGTAATTTTGCAATAAGAATTAGGATTAGTGCTATAAGGTTTAGGATGAGCAGTGGATAGAAAGCAAAGTCCTGGGAGGCCCTATGAAGCCTTAGAGCAATTCAAATTAAAATAAGAAAGAAGATTTAGCAACCCCTTAGCTGAATGTTGAATGTCTAACATCATGCATATCATATTATTCCACTTTTGAATAGGGAGGGTCTCCATTCTTGCACTATAGAGAATGCTTGAGAGCAACCCCTCATGGTGGAGAACATCCTCTCTCTGATTTTGGCCAATAACTCAAATTCATCATGCATTTAGGCATAATTGCCCTAAATCCTATGTCCAAATGAATGTGTCAAAATCATACAAAATTTATAAATTTTACATTTAGCTTAATTCATGTTTTCATTCCAACCATGCTCTAGTCTTTTAAGGAGTGAGTTTAAAACTCTAGTCTCCTTTCCAAATTAAATAATAGTCTAGCTATCTTACAATTACATGAGACCAGCCTACATGAGTTTGAATCATATGAGGTGTTAGCTGGCGGCTACTCCAAGTGGTTGTAAGTCCAAAAGAGTCGGGATAAATTTATTCTCTCTTGTGGAGGTAAACTATTATGTCTCCCTTTCCATCTAGACTTAGGTCATGATCTTAGCTTGTGCTAAAGCATTCTAGATTTAAGATCCAAGGTTGCTTGTTTCCTTTAGGCTATGAGTATAAATCCTCACCTCTTAGACACTTTCACAATCTTGTGTTGCTGGATTCTAAGCTCTAGCTTTCTAATTAAATTTCAACTTAAATAAAAATAAATCTTCACTTTCAAATATATAAAACCTCACCATAGGGTAGATTGGAGTGCTTACTAGGCTTCCTAGTATTATGAGTGCTCCCTACTTATTTTCCTTTAGAATCCATAAATAAGTCTTCCAAATTGAACTTTCTCACTCAATTTTCTAAAAATACATATTCCTTTGATAGTCTAACCTTAAAATTTTTACATATATGATTGACTAATTTAATCAAGAGTTTTCTTAGGAAATCTCATTTTCTAGGATGTAATTAATTATGAAAGCTTGCCTCTGCAGGGAATTAAAGAACCCAGCATAAAATAAATTTTGTTTTACTTTTTCATATAAAGTAGGCAAAATATCTTTGGTATATACAAAGACCCATCATGCCTTAGGAGTACTTATTAGGTGATTAGGTTCATTGTGGAGTGATGTTTCCATCTTTTGAGATGGTACATCATACCTCAATATCTTTCCCAATCACTTCAATAAGTACCCCTTTAGATTTGTGTGGTGTCCACTGGGCATCCAAATTAAAATACCATAGATTTTCTAGTGACTCTGCTGGGGATAGTTCCTCTCTCATCTTTAGTAGTTAATCATAATCTCTAAGCACCAAAAGTGGACTTATATTTTATATAAGCCCAAAACTATCCATATTTTCATTGGACACCTTGTTTATTTCATCCTTAAGCAAGGGTGGCCAACATCCTTTAGGTTTTAGGACCCACTCTTTGTAAGTCTAAAAACTCCTATTGGTCCTCCAATAAGTAAAAAAGAAAATAAATCAAAGAAAATTACCTCAAACATAAAGCAAACAAAATCAAGAACCTCTTCCCACTAGCTTGGTAAAGTAAGGTTCATTGGACATCCTCCAGAATCCAAAGAAGTTTAAAAGAAAAGCAAAAAAATTTCCCCAAAAGTCTCAAATCTCTCCAACAAGATTCACGAACCCCATTTAACATAATCAAATTGGTTGAATGATGGTTTCAAAATCAAAAGACAAAATCAAACAACAATAATTGAAAATACAAAAGTCACTTCTCCAAAGTTTTCAAAAACTCTCCAACATATAATTAAACCCCATTTAGCATAACCAAATTTGTTAAATGAGAATTCCAATTCAAAATCAACAATCAAAGTCAACAACAAAGCAAAAGTCTAATCATGTTCTCTTTTAATAGTAGCAAAGATCTGAACCCCATTTGTTTCTTTATTCTTTCAGTTAGTCTTCCACCATGTCATCCAAAGCTGATCTTCTCCTTCTCCTCTAGTGTGGATTTGGCCTGATCAGGCCATACTCACCACCAACCCTATCATAAAGTTTGGTCTTGGCTTCGAGCATTTGAAGGTCACTTGTGAGGGACCTTCCCTCACCACAGTTACTAGAGAGAGGTGGCTGACAAAAAGGCACTCTGCTTGACTTGCACTCTAATTTTGAGTTCCTCTTTGAAGAGGAAGGCTATAGAGGTTCCTCTATCAGTTGTGCCAGTTTTGCCTGTCATAGTTTCAGCCTGGGCTAGTATGGCCTCTATAGTTGCCCCAGCCCTGAAGGGGAAGACTGTCTTAGCTTCTGAGATAGTCTCCCCCCCCCCCCATTTTAGGTCGAAAGATTTAAAGACATTACGAGTGTGTGATGAAGGAGGTAGAGGAACCCTCCCATGTGGTTGAGGAGGGTTCCCCTTGTGAGACCTATCCCCTTCTTAGTGGCAATAGGTTTCACCCCCTCTCAGGTTCAAAGGGAGATGATTACTATAGAAATATTACTACATTACCCCCACCATCTATAGAGTATGAGACACCAGTTAGGGAGAGAAGGAGGCCTATGCCAGTTTACGATCTATGCTCAGGAGAGTTGGGAGAGCCCATGGACGCTCAGAGTTTGGCACTTTGCATGATTTGAGGAGGTCAATCCCTAGAAGTATTAAAGATCATATTCATAGGGAAAGGGCCACTGAGGCCAAAGTTGATGCCCAAGCAGGCAAGAGGGACAGGAGGAGGTTTGCCAGGCAGTCGGTGGCCTCTACTTTAATTAATCATTTTGATTAGCAGGCTGATAGAGCCGATGATTCTACTAGGATTGTTCTCACAGTTTGAGCTGTATGAGGAGATCTCTGATGGAGAGCAAGCTAATGTCACCCCTATTACACCACTCTACTCACCGATCACCTTCACCAGTCCATGTTCCACTGTCAGAACCCCACCAAGTTCCACAAGCCCACATATGGAGAGAGAGCTTCCCCCTTGGTGATATGGCTATGCTAAGCACCCCACTTCATCTACTCCACCCATTGAGGGTAGGCCGAGCTCCCACGCTTGACCTTTGATCCTAATGGTGATGAAAAAGGTGTGGTGGCCCAAGAATGTTGAGGTCGCTCCACACCATAGCTGGAGGAGAAGGAAAGAGGGGATACTGAGATGACCCCTATTATTGAGTTAGTTAGTGAGAGCACTCTACCTATTCAGAGCATTCAGTGCATAGCTTATACAAAGCTCAATCCAACAATCAGTCACCATTCAACCTATGTTATAGTAGCACTAGATCGGGTGGATGACTATCTTTGGATGATATTTTGGAGGACTATCTTGTCGTAGTTAGGAAGATAGTCGAGGATGATTAGTTTGACCAAGAGTAGGGTATTGATTTTAATGCCGATGAGGATGATATATTGGATGACATAGTAGAAGTCCACATGGTAGATACCTAAGGATCCTTGTATAGGGAGCAACCTAGCCAGGAAGGTGTTGTAGTTGAGGAAGGTGAGACATCAGAATCAACTCAATGCCTCCTCCAACAAATCAAGCAAAAAGATGATCATATTGATAAAAGGAGAGAAGGGTAGAGGAGTTGACAATAGTGGTCCTAACCTTGCAGAACCAAGCTCCAGTTTCACAACCTTCATGGAGACCAATTGGCCTCAACTAGTACACACCATGGAGACCAATTGGTTTGAAATTTTTTTATTTATGCAATTTTTAATTTCCTTCTAGAAACTCTAGGTTTGAAATTTTGAATTTAAAAATTCAAAGCATGACATGTGTGGTGGTTGAATCCACATAAAATAATAGTATGTGAAATAGGTGGATGACATAAAATAATAAGGCAACTTAATGCTTCACATTAATGTGACCACCCACCTTTTCCTCCATGTTTTGAATTCTTTCTTTTGAAAGAAGTTTGTAATGGTTATAAATAGCCCCTTTTAGAATGAAAGGAGATCTTTTGGCAATTACAAATAATTTGAATTGTTCTTGTGGTTTGAGAGCTTGGTGGCTAAACCTTGGCAATCCTTAGTGGGAACACTAGTTATCCAACATATCTTTCTTTCCTCACCTCCAATACCCAAGTTCTCTCAATCTCACCAAAAGAAAGAATGCCCCTCCATTAAATTTGGTATCAGAGCAAAGCCTGGAAGGAGCAAATTCGGTTAAAAATTTCCATCAATGAAAAGAGCATCTCAAGTGGTGGACTTGTCTTCAAACTTGTGAATTTTTCTTGAACTTTAAAGTTAACTTTTCTTTTATAAGATAGTTTAAATACATATTATTAGAAAAGAGAACACCTCAGTAATTAGTGCTTCACCCTAAAAATAACCTATCCATTAGTGTAAATCAAAATCTAATTGCTTGCTTTATTATCTTTGTTATTGTTTATGGTTAATTTTAGATGTTTTTCTAATTAACTTATGATAACCTATTTTCTAAAAAAAATGCTTGATAAATTTGAGCATTTTTTGCATTAAAAAAATAAAAAAATTACATGCGTAATAATATAAGTGTGTTAAACTTGGTGATTTTGGAAGCTAAATAGAACTTTGTCAAAAAGACATATTTCATTTTTTCTTTTATCCCATTTCATATATCTTTTTTTCTTTAAAAAAAATCTCGTGGCACCAAAATTTATCTCTTATGACCAAGTTGAAAATTTGACTAGATTAGTTTATGCCTTAAATCTTAGGATCCATGATAATAAATTAAAAAATCAACAAATATTAAAAGAAAGTAAGAATCAAATGCAAGAAGTTAAAGAACAAATGCAAACTCTTATAGCTCATTTACAAAATAAAGAGTACCAACTCCTCCAATACCCGCTCAGACTATGCCTATAGGAATAGACGAAGAAGATTCATATCCAAAGCATAGAGAAAACCAACCACTTAGAAGACCACCAATTGCTAGAAATGGTGGAAGGGGAGAAAATTATTTTAAGACTAGAAAACTCTAATGATCCATCTCGAAGAGTCAAAGTGATGGTATACATGACCTAAATAAATTTCTCGATTGGTTAGTTCTAATGGATGACTTCTTTGATTGGTATAAAATGGATGATTATCAAAGGGTTGCTTTTGCTAAAATGAAATTGATAGGACATGCTAAAAGTTATTGGACAAATATTTTAGCTAAAGAATAAAGATTAGGAAGGATAAACCTCACTTGGATAGAAATGAAAGAAATGTTAAGAGCAAAGTATTGTCTTAGGCATCATGATAAAAAGCTACATAGTCAATTGTTATCTTTGATACAAGGTAATTATCCTATAATTGAATTCTTGAATACTTTTGAAGATCTAGTTTCTAGGACTGATTGTGTTGATAATGATTGACAATTAGCCAATAAATTTGTTATTTAACTTAGGATTGCATTCAAAATAAAGTTGAATTATTTGACCTATAATCTTTAGAGGAAGCATTTCATTATGCCTTATTGGTTGAACAACAAAAGAAATATGTTTGCATCTCTAAAACTAAAGTCAAGTACCTTCCATTTCATCCCATAGATCTATTATTAGACCCAACCATCCAAATGGCCCAATCCCTTTGCCTAAAACTTCAATTGAAGGGACCCTTAAGAGCACTGGAAGTAATATATTTTAAATGTCATAAAAAAGTTCATATGCAAAATCAATGTAAAGCTCAAATCTTATTTTTAGAAGAAGTTGAAAACCCAATAGATGATAATCTAGAACAAGTTTATGATGACACCCCATTAGCTGATGAAGAATTGGAATTAACTAATGACCCTAAGGTTAATGTGATGAGATGTCTTACAATAATTAAAAATGAGGCAGAAGATTGGAGGAGAAAGAACATTTTTACCATGTATGTTTTGTGCAATAAAAAGAGATGGAGGTTAGTTTTAGATGGAGGAAGTGCTATCAATGTCCTTCCAACACACACCTTAACTCGAGCCAACCTAAAATATGAATCTCACCCTGAACCATTCATGTTAACTGGGTAAATCATACATCTCTTCCCATCATCAATCGATGTTTAGTTCTAATTAAAATATGAAGCTATGAGGATCAAATTTGGTGTGATGTTCTCCTTATGGACATTGCTCATATTCTCTTAGGACAACCTTGGCTATATGATATGAATATTATTCACTATAGTAGGAAAAATACTTATATTTTTAAACATAATAATAAGACTATTAAACTCATACCAATAAAGCCAGTAGAAAAAACACCCTCCATAACACCACAAAATAACTTTTAACTTACAGCCTAAGCCTCTATTGAAGAAAAATGTCAAACTTTAATTAATTATCATAGAAAATCCTACTATTATGATTATTACTACCATTTCTGATTCTTGCTTTAAAACATCTATTCTTCCATCTTTGACCCCAAAGATAGAAACAATAGGTTTTGGAGCCTTATGAAAAGAATTTTTTGATCCATTTCTCCTTCACTTATTACATGTAAAAGAAGTCATACCAGACTCTAATGAATCTCAAATACCTACTATGGTCTCTTCCTTCTTTCTATTTTAAAGATATTGAACCCAATGAGTTTCCCAATGAGCTACCTCCTTTAAGAGACATTCAACATGTTATCGAGTTCTTACCAGTTCTCAACTTCATAATCTTCCACATTATAGGATGGACCATTCCGAGCATGTTGAGATTAAAAGATAAGTTGAGGAATTATTAAAAAAGGGTTTTATTCAAAAGAGTCTTAGCTCTAGTGCAATCCCGACTTTAATAACTCCAAAGAAAGATGGAACATGGCGAATGTGTGTTGATAGTAATAAATAAAATTACTATCAAGTATAGGTTTCCTATTTCCCAATTAGATGTTATGTTAGATTTAAACTCAGGAGAAATTTTTTTCAAAGATTGATCTAAAAAGTGGATATCATCAAATTTGGATTATATCAGAAGATGAGTGAAAGATGGCTTTTAAGACCCCTGATGGACTTTGTGAATATCTTGTCATGCACTTTAGACTTTCAAATGCTCCTAGCACATTTATGAGATTAATGAATATTATTCTTAAACCATATATAGATAAATTTTTGGTGGTGTATTTTGATGATATTCTGACTTTTAGTCCAAGTAAAAATGAGCATCTACAACACCTACAAAAAGTCTTTGAAATACATAGACAAGAGAAATTATACATTAATTTAAAAAAGTGATTCTTTTTGCAAGTTGAGGTAATCGTTTTAGGTTTTATTATATCCACTTTTGGACTTAAACCTGATCCTTCTAAAGTGAAAGCAATCTTAGATTGGCCATCACCTAAAAGTTTTACTGAAGTTAGAAGCTTCCATAGTTTAGCCACTTTTTTTAGAGATTTATCAAGAATTTTAGTATCATTGTTGCTCCAAAAACTGATATACTAAAATTAGATAAATTTTGTTGGACTCTTAATGCACGAAGAGCCTTAGAGCAAATTAAAGTTCTTATCACTTCTACACCAATCCTTAGGCTTCTTGATTTTTCTAAAGCCTTTGAAGTGACATACGATGCATCAAGAATTAGTATAACTGGAATTTTTAAGTTAAGAGAATCATCCTATAGCATTCTTTAGTGAAAAGTTAAATGAAGCCAAATAACGATATTCCACTTATGATAGGGAGTTTTATGTTGTAATTTAATCCTTAAGGCATTGGCAACATTATCTCCAACATAGAGAATTTATACTTAATTCTAAACATGCCTTAAAATTCATTAACACTTAATGAAAATTAAGTCATAGGCATGCAAAATGGGTTGAATTTTTATAAGACTACTAATTTGTTCTAAAGCATAAGCCTGGAATTGAGAATAAACCTACTGATGCTTTATCCAGGGTAAACCTAATGATTTGCTCTTTAGAATTGAGAATCTTAAGATTTGATAGAATTAAAGATGATTATATTGTGTGCCCTGACTTTCACCTACTTTATCTTGAACACTTAGATAAACCAATAACTTTACAAGGAACATTCTTGACAATAAATGGATATTTATATAAAGCAAAAGAATTATTCATTCTTCGATCTTCTATTAGAGAATTCCTTATCATCGAGATACATGATGGAGGTGTAGTTAGTCATTTTGGAAAGGAAAATATCATATGTCTATTAGAAAATAGATTTTACTGGCCTTCATTAAAATGAGATGTTCAAAAATTAGTGGCTCAATGCTTAATTTGTAAACAGGCTAAAACTATCAAATAAAAGTCTAGACAATACATTGCCTTACCTGTTCTTGTAGGTCTTGGGAAAACCTATCAATGGATTTTATTTCAGGATTACCTAGGACATCAAGGACATGATAACATTTTTATTATAGTAGATAAGCTCTCAAAAATAGCATATTTTTTGCCTTGTTCAAAAACAAATGATGCTTCTTATATAACCAAATTATTTTTAAGGAAATAGTGCGACTCCATGGTCTCCCTTTAACCATTATTTCTGATAGAGATGTTAAGTTTGTCTCATATTTTTGGAAAATATTATGAAAATTATTAGATACCAAATTAAATTTTTCTTCTACCTTTCACCAACAAACTGATGGACAAACTAAAGTAATCAATCGTACCTTAAGAAATTTGCTTAGATTCTTGGTAGTGAAAGTTTAGGAAATTAGGATTTACATTTACCAACCTCAAAATTTTACTATAATAGTATTGTTTCTAGAACTACAAAATAATCACCATTTGAGATAGTCTATAGTCAAAACTGAAGACCAATAGATGTAATAAACCTACCATATCATGTATTTTTTGATGCAACATTCTCATTTGCTAAAGATTTTCAAAGCCTCCTTAATGATATAAGAAAGAAAATTACTATAAGTAATGAAAATTATGTTTCTAAAGCAAATCATATTTGTTCAACAAAAGAATTTAAAGAAGGTGATTATGAATTGATTCATATTCTGCCTTAACATTATTAAACAACTAAATATAAGAAATTACATACACGAGCTTGTGGTCCATTTAAAATTTTAAGAAAATTGAAACTAATGCTTATGAATTGATTCATATTCTGTCGATATGTTCATTCTTCTAGTTATTAATATTGAAGATATTCTATCATATGAAGGAATTAGCAAACCTCCACTTATGCTAACTCTTTAGCAGGAGATATAACACCATACTGCCCCTTTCTTTGAAGTTGACTATATTATCGCGAGGAAGCACCCATTAATAGCTTCAACATCAATTTCTAGTATTGGAAGAATAAGCCACCGAAGACACATTGACTGCATCGATTTGGACACTCTTGCCCATAATTTATAGAAGACTTCTTAGATTTTAACTCTATAGAACAGAGTTCAATTGAGCATGGGGAGTTGATGTAAACATCATGAGGATCCAAAAATTAGAGCTCAAGGTCCATTTACAAGATCTCAAGCTAAAGCCAAGAAAATTCAAGAAAGAAGAAGGCTTAGCCCATTAGCCTACTAAGGCCCATTTTATGATTTCATCTTTTTTATTTATATGATTTTTAATTTTCTTCTAGAAATTTTAGATTTGAAATTTTAAATTTAAAAATTCAAAGCATGATATGTGAGGTGGTTGAATCCACATAAAATAATAGCATGTGAAATAGGTAAATGACATAAAATAATAAGGCAACAAAATGCTTCACATTAATGTGGCCACCCACCTTTCCATCCATATTTTAAATTATTTTATTTTGAAAGATGTTTGTAATGGCTATAAATATCCCCTTTGCTAGAATGAAAGGAGATATATTGGCAATTATAAATTATTTAGTTATTCTTATGCTTTGAGAGCTTAGCGGCAAACCTTGGCAATCCTTGGTGAGAGCGCTAGTTATCCAACATATCTTTCTTTCCTCATCTCAAATATCCAAGTTCTCTCAATCTCACCAAAAGAAAGAATTCCCACCTCCATCAAGTATTCATTGCCAGGTTTCTATTTTCCACTACTCTTGCTGACAAACTCAACAAACCATACTCATTCAAGAGGAAGGTAGTCAAGAATATCTTTAAGAACCTTCTAAAGAAGCTTGATTTTCAGTTACCAAGCCTAGAAAGCCAAAGAAAGTGGGCACGAGTGATGATCCCAACAACTGCCCCTACCACCACATGTTAGGCCATCTTAGAGGATTATTTCACTTTTAAGGATTGTCTTGAGCATAGCTACAAGTCAGGAGCTATAATTATTCCTAAGGAATACTTAGTAGAACAACCTTCTAGTTCTATCAAAGTAATCTTTGGGGATACATCTGATCCTCTTTAGATAAAAGAAAGTTAACATATCTTTTTATCTTGAACCTCTAAAAAATAATTTATAAAATCAAGAAACTTTCTCTACAGGTGTTTGACTCAGCTCAAATCCAATATCAAGGAAGGTTTGCCAATTGTGAGGGACAACTATTAGAGGATGGAAGCCCAATACCAGTAGCAATAATCACTTGCCCGGGATAGATCCGTAGTGCAACCACCTTCCGAGTTCAGCACTTCTCCTTCCACCATTGCAGCTACTACCTCCACTAGCTCCTCCACCTCCAGCAAAAGCATTATATATGTGGATGAGGGCACTAAACCCCTTATACCACTTACTTTACTTGATTTCTATCATGTACCATTGCCAAAATTAAAGAAATCAATGAAGAAGATTGATTTCACTTACATTTTGTCTACCTTTGATGATCTTAGTGATTTTATTCCAATAGAAAGCTCTCCAAGTCAATATAATAACAACTCAAATAATTCTAATCAATCCCATTCCGAATTAAAAAAGGATTTCCCTTCTCTGAATCATCAGGGTTCACCTCTTGAAATTGATTTGGAGTTTTCTGACTCCGATGATCCTTTAGGAGAAGCTGCAGGTATACCCGATGAACAATTAGAACTTTCCATGAGCTTCTCATTTCAAGAAGTCACTAAAGTCAACCTCCATGGTGGAAAACATCTACCTCCTATGGTAGCACCTCTGGATAAGGGTAAACATATCATTATTTTCAATGAGTAGACAGCCCCTCCACAAAATGCTCCACCCTTGGATATGCTTGTGAGGGCCAGCCCAGAGTTGATTACAACATCCTTGGCTACCTTAGAAAGTTGCCAGCTAAGCTAAGCACATATGATGACCTTATCTTATCCAAAGAGATGAGAGAATCATTAATCAAAGCTTTGCTTGACCCATAAATATGCTTAGCTCAACTGACCACTATTGGAGAGGAGGCATGCTATTTCAAAAGAGATCCTAGGAGTTATATTCATGATGAATACCTCCTTCCAGGGACACAACCATCCCCACTACATTATAGTGGATGTTGACAGATTTAGGCTATCCAGAGTTCTAGTTGATCCAGGTGCATTAATTAACATTAAAAGCCTAAGAAACCCTTACCTACTTGAGGATTGATATCTCAAAACTCCCAACAAAGAGGATGATGTTGAAAGGATTCAATGAACAATGTGAGAGGCCTTAGGCTCTATAGTGTTGCCTTTGGAGATATGACTAGAAGATAAAAGCTAAATTTCACATAATATATTTTGATACATCTTTCAATGCTTTGCTTGGGCAACTATGGATACATGAGAACAATATGGTTCCATCTTCTTCACATCAGTGCATCAAGTTCTAAGAGATGAAATTGAGTATTATGTCAAAGGAGATCTCAAGCCATTTGCAGTTCATAAGGTCAGGATATATGAGGATGCAGCCTACTGCCTCCCTAAGAATCAAAATGTCTTCTCTTATGGCCTTAGTCAAAATAAAAAGAAGAAAGAAAAAGAAGAGAAAGGAAAAGAAAAAAAAGAAAAAAGAAAAGGGAACGAGAAGAAGATCATAGGGAGGAGGTAGACCTTGAGATTAGATTTCACCCATAATTCGTTACTCCATTTGAACAAGTGGGGAGGATGACCACCTCCACTAGATGAGGAAGAGGCAAGTTTAGAGGGATTCCTAGAGGTGGAAGGCTTCCAAACATACCACATACCAGGAGATTCATTCCAGCATCCAGAAGTACATCTGTTATATACATTGACTTAGAATCTAGTTCAAATGATGAGTTTTATGTAGTTAGCACAGGAAGCTCTTCTTGATAATAGATCCCATTGGAGGTGACACTTAAGCCAAACATGATGAAGACTGGGTCCCCAAGCAAAGCATGAGTATGTCAAAGTCTTTTATTTGAAATTATCATTAGATGGGAACCTTAGCTCTAACCCCACTTTCCTCATAAAAAGTTTAGGGTTTGGTAGTTAAGGAAGCCCCTAAAACATGTGTAAGCACAAAGATCTAAAGGTTTTATCCATGAGCATCATCTTCAAGTCAAGAAGTTGATGTAGAAGTTGAGGATGATTCATATAAAGAATTAATATAATTACCTTTTGATTGGTACTCACCGTGTCTTCTTAATTTAGCAAAGAAAGGTTTATTTCTGCATGCTTGTCTAAGCACATGTTAGAATACTTTGAAAGGTTATTGAACAGCATGTGCAAGAACTCTCAATCAAAACTAGGACTAGGCTTTAGTACAGTGGGCCCAGTTGATGATGATGATTATTGTTTGGTCATCACCAATTATTTGGAATCTGATAGGTTCTTTCCAAATCACACTAACTCAAATGAAGAGGTCCGCATAAAAATTTCAGATGATCTAGATGATTTCCAAGTCAAAGATGCACCTCCAAAATTTGAAGAAGATATCAAACTAACCATAAACAAACTCAAATAAATCAACTTGGGAACTAAAGACAACTCATTCCCAATGTATATTAGTTCCTTATTGAATGAATTTGAAACCAATGACTTTGTTAGGCTACTTACTGAGTTTAATAACTATTTTGCAAAGAGTTATAAAGAAATGCCCATATTAGTGCCTGACGTAGTGGTTCATAAGCTAGCAATGTAGCCTGACGTTAACCCCATCAAGCAAGCTCCTAGACATGTGATTAGACATTAAACAACAGACCATTTTTGAAATCAATAAATTGATCGATGTTGATTTCATCCAAGAGAAAAATACTCCACCTGGTTGGCTAGTGTCATCCCATTTAAGAAGAAGAATGACCAAATTTGTATATGTGTCAATTTTAGGGATCTTAATAAGGCATGTCCAAAAGATGAATTTTCACTACCAATACCAAAATTGATGGTGGACATTACTTCATCTCATGCAGTCTTCTCTTTTATGGATGGTTCATCTAGACATAATCAAATAAACATGGCACCTAAAGATGAAAAGAACACTATTTTAGAACCTTGATCAAAATTTATTTTTACAAGGTCATGCCTTTCAGACTTAAAAATGTTGGTGCCACATACCAAAGCCATGACTTGAATCTTGACAAAATCATTCATCACCAAGTCAAATGATGCATCGATGATCTCGTAGTCAAAAGCAAAGAAAAGGAAGACCATCTCTTGACTTGAGAGTAGTTTGCCAGTTGAGATAATATAACCTCAAAATGAACCTCAAGTGTGCATTCAAGTATCTTCAAGGAAGTTTCTTGGGTTTGTTGTCTGACACCGTGAAATTGAAATTGACCTAGAGAAAATTAAAGTGATATTAGAAATATCAACCCCTAAAAGTCAAACCCAACTCAGATTATTCCAAGGGAGGTTGGCATATTTAAGACATTTTATATCCAACTATCAGGCAGATGGCAACCATTCTCAACACTGGTCAAGAAGGATGTCAAGTTCAAGTGGGATGATCAGCACTAGCATGCCTTCAGGAGCATCAAGTAATACCTCATGATGCTACAAGTTTTAGCTGCTACTATCCTGAGCAAGCATTTGATACTCTACATTGCTAAATTAGATGGCTCCCTAGGCACTTTGTTGGCTCAAGCCAACGATGAAGGAAAGAGAATACACTCAACTATCTCAGTCATCATCTAATACCTACTGAAGCAAACTATCCATCCATTGAGAAGCATTGCCTAGCCTTAATCTTTGTAGCCCAAAAGCTACGACATTAAATACTATCTCATAATGTAAACTTGATTTCTAGAATTAATCCACTATAATATCTCATGACACTACTGATGATATCCAAATGGTTGGCATGATGGTCCATAATTTTATCGTAGTTTGATTTCACATTCGTATCCCTCCGTGCTGTGAAAGGATAAGCACTCACAAATTTCTTAGCAGCACACCCACTTCCTGCAAAATCTCTGCTCAGTGATGATCTCCATAATGAACAAATCATTAACTTCAGGGATACAAGCGTTCACTATTGAGAGATGTACTTTGATGGTGCAATTTCTCTCAAAGAGGAGAAGAACCACAATCTACTCTTCCAAGAAAGGCTAGGGAAAGAATAGTTCTCCCAACACTAGACCATAATATGATGAGATTCTCATATCATCAATCCGAACCTTGCACCAACAACGAAGCTAAATATGAAGCTCTGATTGTCGGTCTAAAGTTATCTATCTCGCTAGGCATTCAAAATATCAACATCTTTGGGGATTCTCAACTAGTGGTCAACTAGATCGTGGGTTCTATAAATTCTTGAAGCCCAGACTCCATCACTACCACAAGTATATCATGGAGTTATTTATCTTAAATTCTAGAAGTTATTATTTACAAGATTGCTTGATGAGAAAATATCATAGCTTATGCCTTAACCAAGCTTGCCAAGGAATTGGCATGTCTGAAAGATGAGTTCATATCAATAAAGGTCCATAATAGGTAAGTCATGCCTCTTATTGATGTTAAACTCATCGACAAATACTCTCTTGAAGGGGAGATTATCATTGCCAAAAATGATGAAGAGCTAGATTGGAGGCAACCCTTCATTGATTACCTAAACAAAGATAAAGTACCTCAAGAGAAGTCCCATGCACATTAGACAAAGCAAATGGCACTCTCATACGCCCTTGTAGATGGTGTCTTATACCGACAGTCCTTTGATCAAACATGAAGCCCATAAGATCGTGAGGTACATTCAAGATTATGTGGAGCTCATCATTATGGTCCTAATATGAAAGCCAAAATCAAAAAACTTGAATACTATTGGATGATAATGATCACAAATTGTATGACGTAGCAAGTGATGCCACCAATGCCAAGTACATGGAGTGGACCTACATCAGCAACCCAACATTCTACATCCGACATTAGCATCATGGACATTTGAGTGTTGGGGTACTGACATAGTGGGTCTAATTGATCCTCTTTCATCTAAGGGTCACCAATTATCCTTGCAGCTACAGACTACTTTTCCAAATGAGCGGAGGCAATTCCACTCAAGGAGGTCAAAGCTAAGCTCTAGTTTTTCAAGAACCATATCATATATAGATTTAGGGTACCCTGCTGAATCATATCCGATAATGGTGAGGCTTTCAAGAGCACCAAAATCAATAACTTGCCTAGAGACACAACATAGATTGAAGAAATTCTACCATATACTACCTGCGGGAGAACGGTTTAGTAAAAGCCTTCAATAAAACCTTCATCTAAATACTCAAGAAGACACTCAACAATAACAAGCGATAGTGGCATGAGCAGTTAGTTGAAGTTTGTGGGCTTACTTTACTACCTACATAAGTCCAACACAATCTACCACATTATGCTTAGTGCATGGGTCCAAAGTCATTCTACCATTAGAAGTCAAACTCCCATAACTAAAGATAGTCGTAAAAAACAACCAACAAAATGTCAAGTCATGCTTTTGAAGAGCTCAAAGGTTTGGAGGAGAGACACTTATGAGCGTGCCAAAACATCGAGTTGTACAAATCAAAGATGGTTCAAGCACATAATGGTCAACCCTAGAGCTTTTCATGTATGAGAGCTTATTTTAGTTTTAAGGAGACTAATTGTTGTCCATCACAAGATGGGAGGAAAGTTTGAACCCACATGGGAAGGCCCTTTCACCATAGAAAATGCCTACAAGGAGGAATTGTATCAACTCATTAACCACAAAGGAGAATGCCCGATGCTTCCATCAACGGGCTTTACTTTAAGAAATACTATCCATAAACAATGTGCCAAAACAAATTTTCATCAAAAAAATTCTATTTCAAATCAAGCATCTCTTCAAATTGAGATGTTTTGAGTTACCAAGTTTGTGTAATGTGTTTAGGTAGGTGTAAGAGAATTGGAGTGGCATCCTATCCCTCATTAGCACAACTCAAACATAAATAAACTAAACACAAATCCATTTCCTTGGGCTACCTTGAGTTGAGATAAGTCCCCAATGGCTCTCACTTAGTAGCTGCTCTAGGTCAGGCCTGATTCACGACCTAGCTAGTGTGTCTCCCCAGTGGTCTTTCTATTTAGAAAGATGTGAGTCCTCGTGCTTTCTTCCTTACTTCACCACTGCAAACTGATGAGCGCCTTGTTAGTGTGGTATGTTTTATTACATGACCAATAAGCTACCTTTGATGTTGGCTTTGTTTAAGAAGATGGAGTCCTCAAGCTTTCTTTTTGAACTGCCATACACTAACTAAGTCCAAGTTTGTCTTTGAGAATTAGGGTAAGACCCCCAGTGACTCCTCTTCCCCCTAACTACTTCAAGTCTGGGTCCAGTCCTTTACTTCCCCACTTGGTAGCCACCTAGGTTAGATAGTAGCTATCTAGCCAATGATAGACTATCGATGATCAGTTCTGCTTAGGAGGATGTGAGTCCATGATGGTTTCTTCCTAAATTGATTATTACAAATTGACGGGCATCTTAGGTTGGCTGGTGTTTTCCTTGTTGGTCACAACCCACCCAGTGGATAATACCATTTAAGCAGATGTGAGTCTCGACGCTTTCTTCCTGAGTCGACCACTATATACCTACAAGCTTTATATTCCATGGATTAGGATAAGACCCCCAGAAACATCTTCCCTGTGGGCATTTTATTTGGATTGCATCTTCATGACCCCATCTAGATATGACCCAGGTTACTTTTGGATTGGACAATTCTCCTTTCTAGTGCCACCCATGTGGTTGGAAGTTATGTATCAATGAACGAACTCCCCCTTAGACCAGTAAATCTGAGATAGGCCAAAGCCCTCATGGTTCCTTCTTAGTGTGATCCCTCACAAACCAATAAGATCCACATAAACAACCGAAAGGATAAGACCCCTGAGGCACCTCTTACCCAAGTAGGCATCATATCTTTTGGATAGTGTCAACAAAACTCCCTATAAGAATCACCTTGACTACTCTTGAGTTAAGATAAGACCCCTAGGGGCACTCACTTAGTAGTCTCCCTAGGTCAGGTTTGACTTCTTGTGCCATCAATAGGTCACCCAAATGGCTGATTTTACTTTGAAAGATGTGAGTCCTCGAGCTTTCTTCTTAGTATAGCCATTGCAAATCGACGAGCAAATCTTAGGTTTGATAGTCTCTACTCTTACCCCTTTGGACCGATAAATCTAAGTAGGTCCAGGCTCATGTAGCCCCTCATTAGTGTAGTCCATTGCATACAACAAACTCCAAATTAAATCAATTAAACAAAATCCAAAATCAATCAAACAAATTCAAACTTATATCCCTAATAGAGTCAAATCTAAACCAAAATTGAAACCCAAATTCAAACCAAATCAAAATCAATCAACTATATCCATCAAATTCAGATTAAAGCAACAAACCAAATCAAACAAATCCAAATATGTATCCCCAGTGGATCCTTCTGAATTAATCAACCAAAAAGATCAAATCAATCAAACTCAAAATCAAATTAGCAATAAATCAATCAAATCAAAATAAACTTAATCAAATCTATATCCCAAGTGGATCCCTCTTAACTAAATCAAACAAATCAAAATAAACTCAATCAAATCTATATCCCCAGTGGATTCTAATCAACACAAACAACCAAACTCAATTTGATCTCAATCCCTAAGCGGATCTCCTCATTTATGCCCTTAGAATAAATCAATCTATTATCCAATCAAACTCATGTAAATCCACAGTGGACCTCCCTTCGTGGCCTCGGCACAAAATCAATTCTCAACCAACTAAACCAAATCCACCCATCTCTCTCTCTCTCTCTCTCTCATGCCATTGGCATGATAGCAAATTGCATCACGCTAGGATTCATGGCTCCATCTATCACTTCATTTGGTTAGGTATAGACATACTTAGTGCTTATAACCTTTATGGATGTTGTTGATCACCTCAGTCAACACCAATATGTGCAGTGTGTCTTGTTAGTTACACCACACCTATTGGGGGTCCTTTCATTGACCTCACTTTTGGAGTGAGTATCCATCCTTCTTATCTTAGAATTAGGAATCATTTAGACACTAAAACTTCCTAGTTATAGGATGCTTATAGTGATTAGGTGAACATTAAACCTAAACCTAGAGACTTATGAAGGGATTCCCAGAGCATAGGTCATATCCTAGGGTAAATGGGACCTAGCTATCATATGGCCTAAACCAAACTCATGCCTATCCATTCACGTAAAACCAACCCTCAAATAAATACAATCAAACCCAATTGAATCCTATTTCATATCCAAGCCCCAAGCCAAAATCAAATTAACCCTTATCCTAAATTAATCCTACAATCATCACATAATCCTATGACTCAAGTTTATTCAATTAAACCAAATCCAATTGAACTTCACCAAAGCACATTCAAACTATTCAAATCTCTATTACAAATCCTTCCAAGACCTACAATCAAATCAAACCAACTAAATCAATCCAATCAACCCAAGTTGGCATTTGACCCAAAAGGTCTAAATGAGCCAAAGTCCAATTAAATCCTAATTAATTATAATCAAAGTCATCAATCAATCCCAAATCAACCATCAAACTCAACCCAACCTAATTCAACCCAAATTCAACTCAATTGACCCATTTGGTTCACTTGACCCAAAGTGACCTAAAGAACCTATTTGATCCAAACCTCAATCCAACCCAAATTGGATTGAATCAACCCATTCAATCTCTTATATATGATTGTTGATCATCCTTGATTGCTCAATTGCAATCAATTGGGTCAAACTAAGATAATTTGATCACTTGACCTAAGTTGACCCAATTAGCCTACATAAACTAAATTGAACCAAACTTCATTCCAAACTCAATTGATTGAAACCAATACCTCCAATCAATCATAAATTGAGTATTGAATATGATTTGACCATCAATCAAGCCAAACCAAGCCATTTGGCCCCTTTGACCCAAGTTGATCCAATTTGACCTAAAGGGCCAAATTGGGCCAAATCAAATCCTAAATTAAATTCATTGAAACCAATGACTCAAATTCATCACAAATTGATTGCTAAACATGATCCAACCTTCAATTGAACTCAATTTGACCAAGTCAGGCCAATTGATCCATTTAGCCCAAATTGACCTAAAGGGTCAAATTCATCTAAATCATTCTTAAATTTAAATTAACTCAAATCAACACATAAATCATTCTCAAACCATCATTTGAATCCAAACCAACCCCTAACCCAAGCCAAAATTGGTTAACTTAGCCCATTTGACCCATATGAGGCAAATTCAAATCCATTTCAAGTCAAAGCAAACCAATTGAAACTAAACATCCCAAATGATCATTTGAACATGACCCAACCCTTGGTTTAACCCAATTTGATCCATGGATCGATCCCAATTGAACCCAATTTGACCTACATGGGTCAAATTGAGTCAAACCTAACCAAACTTGGCATAATCCTTCCTTAGGTCACCATAGGTCAGCCCAAATCAAAACCAACCCATCTTGACCCGAATTAGACCAAAACTCATTGGGTATACCCCTCTAAATGAGACAAAATCCCCATTTGGATGGTCTTACCTACCCCTTTTGCCCTTGACAGCCACCCTAAGCTTGATTTGGACCTCTAACCACTGGTTAACTTGACCCAAAGTTGATTGGGTCAATCATGGGTCAAAGGAGGTGAGCAAACCCAAGCCATTCCATTAGCTCACCTAGGGGAGGAAGTACACTCCACCTCAGCCCATCCCAGACCCTCAACCACTCAAGGACCTCCACCTCAGCCAAGCCTTGACACCTCTGGCCGTCTGCGCCGGCCGAATGGCAGTGAAAAGTTGATTTGATCCTAGCCATTGGATTGATTGGGGAGGAGTGCATACTCTTTTCCACTCATTTCAAACCAAAGATAGAGCTTTAGTGAGTCGAGATGAGCTTCCCTAGAGCCTTCCCGAGTTCCCTTGAGCTTCCCATCATTGAAGATCGAACTCGAGCAGAGCCTCCACTCCATCCAACTCCACTTGAACATCACCAAATCCAAATTAAGTTCACCCACACCTTCTCAAGCTCTGGCAATCCAAAATGAGTCAATTCCCGATTGATTCGAGCACCAGAGACCACTCCTAGACCAACTCCGATGACTATTATGGCGTCGCTTAGTCCACTGAGCCACCGACGGGGAGGAAACTAGCGAGCTTCTCAATAGGGCCTCATCTTCAAGATGAAGCTACCTCAATCATTGAGCTGCCGTCTTGAGCTCCAACAAGGTAATATTTGACAAACTATAAAAAAGTCCATAGTGGTTGGTCTTTTGTGAAGAATTTTATAATTTCATGTGTTTTCCACTATAAGATCTCCTTAGATCTATCCCTTGAAAGTTTTAGAGTCAATGATGCCTCACGAACTTTGACATGTTCGGATCAAGGGGAGGAGGGTGAACGATGTCCATCTTCTGTCGCTCGGGGGATCAATGATCATCTGTTGTCTGTTCTGCATGATTGCAATGGATGGCTGTGATTAATCCAATTAGATTTATCTAATTTTATCCCTTAAGAACTGTAAGAATAATTCCCACCATCTGATCCAAGATCGAAAAGTGAGGATGAAAGCACGTCCACCGCCACTGACGCAACACATTGCATTAGGTGATTTAAGTGGACAAACCTATGGCGCCACATGGAAAGCATCACCACGTCAACTCCCATGTGGCACTAGCAGGAATAGGGTTTAATTGGGCTTGAAAATGCAATTAATCTCCTAAACTTCAAAAATTCATAACTAGTTATAAAAATATGAGTAAACCCATTTTGGAAAGGGTAAACAGAGAAGAATTTAATAAAAATGATTTCCCTATGATTTGAACAATAAATAGAGCTTAACTAGAGTTTGAATCTTTCCTTAATTAGCATAATTAAATCATAATTACTTAGCCAATTGATCTCAAATTTGAAATATTAATTTAATGGGATGTCTTCCACCTCCCATAATTTTCTTAGGATTTATTGGCTAAGCAATTGAGGAATTTAAAATTCAAACCATAATCACCCTCATTAAGTGATTTAATGATTATTTAAAATTCCAAATCATAAAAAATTTAATTAATTAAACTTGATTTATCACTAATTAATAAGTGGTATGATGAAAAGGAATGATTAGGACCTCCTTCCTAATTATTTCCCTAAGTTCATTTCATTAAGGGGGATTAGTTAATTCATAATTTGATTAAGGATAACTAAGCACTTTAAATGGCCAAATTAAATCAAATTAAACTGATAATTACTTCATATAATTCACATTCAATTTATGGGTTCCTCTTTATGTGTTCAATAATGTAAATACCTCCTAAGGAAATTATGATTAACCCATGTGTGTGGGAAAATCATAAGAGTACTTAGCTCAGTTATTTCCTTAATCTCATTAACACTTAAACATGAGCCTATTGCATTAGGTCCTTTAGAAGCATTGTAATTTTAATTTTACATTTGCATGTCATTTGAGGCTCATGAATAAGTGATTAATTAAATTAAAGAAGTATATGAAAGGGTAATTAAATAGATTGGTTAATGATTCAAACTTAATTAACTCATAAAACTCATCTAATTACTTTCTCTTACACATCAAATCACTAACATGGGATGGGGTCAAAATAATAAATATTATTTCTCCTCTTTATTAATATATAATATTTTGCATTATTTTTATTCTCATGGTTGTGTATACAATCATATGTACTTAGGATAGCAAGTATATAGTCTGGACATCCCAGGAATATGAGGCTTTAGTAGCCCCATGGAGGTCTTAGATTACCTCACTTCTTGGTTTAACAATGGTATGTATTTGCTTAAAACATTAATACATGTGTATGTGTGCATTTAGCTAAGGAATGAAAGTCCTCTTTTCTACCAAAGTATATGCATTCATAATCATTTAAGTGTGCCAAAAATACATTGCATGAATAGGTATGTTAAGTCTTAAATCATATGCATGTTATTGATGATGAAAAGGAAAGGTGCAATATATTCTATGTGATAGTAATTTAATTACATTAATCTTAAGTTGTCTTTCATGTTGAATAGTATTCTTTAAGGTTAACCCAAATTTATGATCAATAAAATATTTAATAAATCATTTACTAAAAGAAACCAAGCTATAATAATATAGTTTTAGAAAATAATTTAAGGTAGGGATAAAAGAGGTTAAACCTCTTTTTTCTCTTTACAACACTTCATGATAAGTAAACATTATATGAAACAAAGAAAAATACAAATTAAAACTAGCTAATCCTCTAAATAACTTAAAATGAAACCAACCTTCATGTTTAAATTGAATTATTCAAAACTTTAGGCAATCATAATTCAAAAGCTACTAATACATACCACACTAAGCTTAAGCACACATAAAAGAATGCTAAGAGGCCACTTCTAGCTTTAGGTTAGGATGGTATATGTAATGATGTTGTGTTTTATTTTGTGATGTAATATTTTAGACTAGATGTTAGGATTATTGTTCGTAGATTGGTTGTTATGTTGTTGTTAGCCTAATATTATTTTCTAGTGATTATGTTAATGGGGCCACTAAAATAAATATAAATGCTTTTGCTTGCAGGTTATTTATGCCCCTAAGCATAATCCACATTAGGACAGATGGACTTGGTTACCCATGTGCAAAGTACTAAGTCTAATTAAATAATATAACTGTCTTGGGTTTGTTTGTATGTTTAGCTAACATCTATTTTGCAGGTGTAGTTAGATTTTACTTTTCAATAAATATATAATTTTGCAATAGGAATTAAGATTAGTGTTATGGGGTTTAGGATGAGCAGTGGCTAGAAGGCAAAGTCCTGGGAGGCTTGGAAGCTTTGGAGCAATTTAAACTAAAAGAAAAAAAAAGAAGAAATGAAGAATGGAGACCCTCATAACATCTAATTTAATTATAAATTGTAATATTCTTTTGTAATCTGGGTTGTATAAGGGTAGAGCTCAGCTACCCAATTTTTCATTTTTCTAGAGTGTACGGTGGTACCCAACCGCGGCCTCTTATTATTTTATGAAATCTATAAATGATTGTTGTTGTGTTTAGATTGTGCAATAGAACAACATAATTTTCATAGGTTTCTTAAAGATTTATGTTTGAATGTGTGGCCTGATGTTGACCTCACTTTTGGAGTGAGGAGTCAATCTTCTCATCTTAGATCTAAGAGTCTTCTATACACTAGATTCTCCTTAGTCATAGAATACTTCTAGTGGTTAGGTGAACACTTATTAAAAACCTAGGAACTTAGGAGGATTCACCATAAAATTAGGCTATGAATTAGGACTAAGGAAACTTATCTACCTTATGGCCTAACCAATGAATTATGCATAGCCTTAAGTCTAAAACCAACTTCAAATCAATGCAAAACCAAACCTAAAATCAAACCAATACCAATTAAATCCAATCTCATATCTAAACTCCAAGCCAAAATCAAACCCATCTTAACCCTATGATTCAATCTTATGGGTTTGACCTTAAACCTCCTTTAATCAAACCAAACTCAATTGATTTTCTCAAACCATTCAAATTATCATCTCAAACTCTTCCAAGATCTACAACCAAGCCAATTCAATTAACGCAAGCTAGCCCATTTGAACCTAAAATGTCCAAATAAACCAAAACCCAATTAAATCCAATTCAAATCACAATCAAAGCCACTAATCAATCCTAAATCAATTCAACCCAAATCAAACCTAGTCCAATTCAATTAGCCTAATTGGTCCACTTGACCTAAAGTGACCAATTTGACCAAATTGAACTAAACTTCAATCCAACCCAAATTGGATTGGATAAACTCCTCAAACCCTCTCCATGATGATTGTTGATCATCTTAGATAACCTAATTTCCATTAATTCAATCCAATCAAGCCAATTGACCCATTAGGTTCACTTAACCCAAAGTAACCTAAAGAACCTATTTGAACCAAGCTCCAATCCAACCCAAATTTGATTGAAACAACACTCAATGGTCTTACAATGATCATTGATCACCCTTGATTGATCAATTGCAATCAATTAGGTCAAACCGAGTCAATTTGATCAATTGACCTAAGTTAACTTTTAACCTACATGAGCCAAATTAAACCAAATCTCATCCTACATCAAATTGATTAAAACCAATGATCCTAACCAACTTCAAATCAACCCCCATGAACTTAACCATCAATTGAGCCAAACCAAACCCAATTGGCCTTTTGACCTAAGTTGACCCAATTTGGCCAAATCAAATTTTAATCCAAATTGATTGAAACCAATTAATCAAATCCATCACATATTGATTACTGAACATGATCAAAGCCTCCATTGAATCAATTGATCAATTGAACCCAATTGACCCATTTAGCCCAAATTGACCTAAAGGGTCAAATTGGTCAAAATCATTTTTAAATTCAAATTGATTGAAATCAAAGTCTACAATCATCTTCAAATGATCAATTGAATCTAAACCAATACCTAACCCAAGCCAGTTTGTCCAATTTGACCAAATTGGTCAACTTAGCCCATTTAATATATGAACCCATATGAGTCAAATTAAGATCTAATGCAAACCTAACCAAACCAATTGAACCAAAATATCTTAAATAATTATTTGAACTTACCAAAGCCTTGGTTTGACCAAATTTGACTAACATGGGTCAAATTAAGCCAAATAACCAAACCAAGCCCAAACCCATTCAAACTTAGCATGACACATCCTTGGGTCAGGCCAAATCCAACCCAACCTAAATTGACCCAACACCAATGGGTAAAGCCCTCTAAATGGGACAAAACCCACATTTGGGTAGTCAAACCCACTCTCCTCCCCTTGCCAGCCACCCTAAGCACCAAATGGACATGAGGACCACTAGCTCCCCTGACGCAAAGCTATTTGGGTTAGCCATTAGCCAAGTGGAGGTGAGTTAACCTATATATACTCATTGGAACAATTGGAAACCAAGGATAGCCACCTCCTCCCCTTGGTAGCCACTCTCCCCTCACTTGGCCACTCAAATTAAGCCACCTCATTGATTCAGCACCCATGGCCTCCTGCGTAGGCCGGTCACCTGCAATTTGCAGAACACATCCAAACAGTCAATTTGGATGGAGAGGAGTGTATACTCCTCCCCATTTGATCTCATTCCACAGATTGAACATCCTCAGAGCACAAGCAACCCAAGCTGAGTCTCCTAGAGCTATTCTCAAGTTCCCAGAGCCTCCCAAAAATGCCAAGCTTGAAACAAGACAAGGCCAATCTCCGTCCAACCTCCTCCAAACTCCATGGTTTTCAAATAACTTTACCCACACCTTCGCCAAGCTCTAGAGAGCTGAAGCGAATCAATTCCTGATCGATTCTAGCACCGGAGAGCACTCCAAGCCTAACTCCGATGAGTTCTCCGACGATGCCTAATCCACATAGCCACTAAAGAGGAAGCAAGGTGTGTGCTTCTCAACAAGGCTTCTTCTCTTTAAGACGAAGCTACCTTGGTTGGTTAGTTGGTCCTGAGCTCCGATGAGGTAAATTTTAGCAAACTGATATTTTTCTAAACTTTTCTAAGCCTTTGTGAAGGAAAGTGTGATTGCATGTGAATCCCACCGTAGGATCCCTTTAGATCCCCTCCGTGAATATTTTGGAGTCGATCCTGAGCATCTACGAGCTCTAGTGAGCTCAAATTGAGTGGGGAAGGGTGGACGGTGTCCATTTTCCTTCGCTTGGGGGATGAAGGATCATCCGTCGATCATTCTGCATGATTGAAATGGACGATCGTGATTTAATCCGCTAAATAATCTTGATTTAATCCTATAGGAACCACAACATTAATCCACATTGTTCAATCTTGGATCAAACAGTGGGGATGAAAGTGCATCCATCACCGCCACACATTGCGCAAACAATTTAAGCCAATCTCGTGCCATGTGAAAAGCAGCACCGTCATCATTGCTCCGATGGGATTAGGGCTTAACTAAAGCTTAAAAATGTGCTTTAATGGCTAATTCATCAAAAAATCATAACTAATTTTAGAAAATTCCAAAAAATATATAAATAAATATGTTTTGGAAAGGTAAAATAGAGGAGAATTGAATAAAAATAATTTCATTTGACTTTGAATAATGATTAAAGGTTAATTAAGTTTGAATATTTTCTTAATTAGCTTAATTAAGCCTTAATTACTTAGGCACTTAATATTAAACTTGGCATGCTGATCTAATGGGATAACCTCTACCTCCCATGATTTTCTTGGGATTTATTGACCATGTAATTAGGGAAATTTGAAATTCAAACCCTAATTACTCTCTTAATTAATTTAATGGTTATTTGAAGTCATAAATAGTAAAATTAATTAATTAAAGTTCATCAAAAATTAATTAATAGTGGGATGATGAGGGTGAGTGATTAGGACCTCTTTCTTAATTACTTTTCTTAATTCATTTTATAAAGAGGATTAATTAATACATGGTTTAATTAAGAGCTTAATTAATTAATGGCCAAAATTAAATCAAATCAAACTAAAATGTTGATCACTTCAGATAATTAACAATGAAATTTAGAGTTCCACTTTATGTGTTTAATAGCATAAAGACCCTTAAAGAAATTATGATTAACCCATAAGTGTGGGAAAATCATAAAAGTACTTAATTAGATTCTTTAATTTAATTAATCTCTAATCATGAGCCAATTGCATTAGGTTCTTTAGGAGCATTGCAATTTTCTTTTCTCTCATGTTCATGTCATTTATGGCTCATGATTAAATGATTAATTAAAATAAAGAAGTGTAAAATGGTAATTAAATAGATTGCTTAATGATTTAACCTAATTAAATCATGAAAATCACTTAATCATCTTTCCTTAAACAAAACAAGATTACCAACATGGGAATAGGAGTAAAACATTAAATGACTTCTCTTCTTTAAGCTTAATCAAAATCTAAAAGTCAAATTAATAAGAAGCTTTGGTTTTCTTTAAATAATTTTTTTAATGTGATTGTCCTTAGGAATTAGCATAGTTGAATGAATCATATGGTTATGTTTGACTATTCTTTTTCAATCACTTTACATGTTGTATGTCATGTGACTTCATGCATTCATGCTTTAAAATTCAAGTGAATCAAATGGAATTTACTTATGTAAGCTTGCATGTGTTGACTTAATTTTATCATATGTGTGGTTATTATCACTAATAAATCCAAATTTATTTCTCAAAAGCTATATGTTGATAACAATCTTTGGAGTGATAGTAGTTTTGAATACATATAGGATTTGCATGTTTTATAGCTTAAGCATGTGAATGTGAAGCTTTCTTTCTCATGTTCATATATAGATTTACATAGGTTCGAAGGATAATAAGTATACAATCTGGACATCCCAGGAATACGAGACTTTATGTAGCCCTAAGGAGGTCATTTAATTATCTCACTTCAGTTAACAAAGGAATGTACTTATTTAATTTCATTCCCATGTATATTTGAATTAGAATTTGGATAGAGCTTTAAACTACACGTGTAAATAATTTAACCAAATAAAATACAATATCTTTTACATACCTTCTATTCTTATAATTATGTATGTATTCATGTGTATTTAAGATAATAATTATATAGTATGGACTTCCTAGGAAAATGAGACTTTTAAGTAGCCCAAAGGAGGTCATTTTATTATCTCACTTCCCTAGTTTAAACAATGGCACATTCTTGTTTACATCTTTTATACATGTGTATGTGTATTTGAATAAAGAATGAGGATCTTCTTTTCTACTAAACATACATGCATCTATAATCATTTAAACACATCAAATGTATTACACGTAAAGGTAGTGCTCTCTTTCCTATGTTCATATATGGATTTACATATGTTTGAATAACAATAAGTATATAGTCTGGACATCCCGAGAATACAAAACTTTAAGTAGCCCCAAGGAGGTCATTTGATTATCTCACTTCCCTGGTTAACAAAGGCATGTACTTATTTAATTTCATTCCTATGTATATTTATATTAGAATTTGGATAGAGCTTTAATTCACATGTATAAATAATCTAATCAATAAAATACAATTTATAAATGTATTCATCCATGATCATATAAGTGTGCCAAAATGTATTGTATGTGTAGGCACCCTGTGTTAAATCGTATGCATAATATGGGTGATGAAAAGGAATGGTACAAAATATTCTATGTGATGGTAATTCAATTATATTAATCTTAATATGTCTTTCATGTTGAATAGCATTTTTTAAGGTTAACCTAAACTTAGGATTATTAAGATATTTAATAAACCATTAACTAAAGAAAACTAAATCCTAATAATGCACTTTAGAAAGTGGCTTAAAGTAGGGATGAAGGAAGTCAAGCCTCCTCTTCTCTTTATAACACTTTAGATGCTACAAATTAAGATTTTGTAAACTTCTAAACATCTTCAAGTTAAACCATTAGTCATGTTACATTAAACTCTTCCTAATATAGAAAATCATAATCCAAAACCTTACTAAGACACACTACACAAAGCCTAGCACACACATTACAATGCTAAGTCACCACTTCTAGTCCTAAGTTAGCAAGGTGTATGTAATGATGATGTGTTTTATTTTGTGATGTAATATTTTAGACTGGAATGTAGATCATATATTTGATGTTAGGCCATTGATAGCCTAATCTTATTTTCTACAGAGGGATTGTGCTTAAGGGGTTGCTCAAAAATAAATATAAATATTTTGTTTGTTGGTTGCTTAAGCATAATCCATATTAGGACAGGTGGGCTTGGTTATCTATTTGCAGGGTGCTATGTCCAAATTATAAATATAACTGCTTCAAAATGTATGTATGTTTAACTAATATCTATTTTATAGGTGTACTTAGATTTTACTTTTCCATGAGTATGTAATTTTACAATTTGAATTAGGATTAGTGCTATGAGATTTATATGATGAGTAGTTGCTAGAAGGCTTAGTCCTATGAGACCTTGTGAAGCCATGGAGCCCACTCAAATCAAGAAAGAAAGAAAAAAAGAAAGAAGAAAGAAGAAAGAAGAAATGAAGAATGATGACCTCTATGGCATGTATTCAATCCTAAATTATAATTATTCTTTTGTATTCTAGGTTGTATAAGGGTAGACCTCAGCTACCTAACTTTCTCTTTTTCAGGGTGTTTGGCAGTACCCGGCCACATCGTCCTCTTATTCTTGTGATAGTCTATAAAATGGTTGATGTTATGTTTAGATGTGAAATAAGATTGCAATCTTCTTCATTATTTCTTAATGATTGATGATTGCACGTGTGACCTTGATGCGGTAGGCTCTTAAGATAAAATTAATTTTTCTACCCCAATTAATAACTCATAATTAAAATTTTAAAATAACTCATAACGTCACTCTAAAACTTAGGCTATAATTAAGATAACTAAAAGATTCAACCCTTAGATATATGTTATATGTCTAACATCATACACATCATATTAAATCACTCTTTCAAAGATGAGGCCTCTATTTCAACACTTTAGAGACTTCTTGACCTATGAGAGCAACCCCTTATGATGGAGCTTCACTTTTCTCTTTTAATTTAGCCAATAATTAAACTTCATCATGCATTTAGGCATAAATGTCCTAAAGCTTTTGTCCAAATGAATGTGTCAAAATGAAATAAAAATTGAAAAATTTTGCATTTAGACTAAGTCATAAGCTCATACCACTCATGCTCTGGTCTCTTAGGGAGTGAGTTTAGGACTCTAGTTTCTTTCTAATTAAATAGCAGCCAAGCCATCTTGTAATTTCATAAGATCGAACTACATGATTTTGAATCATAGGAGGTGTTAACTGGTGGCCACTCTAGACAATTATAAGTCCAATAAATCGGACGAGTTTACTCTCCCTTGTGAAGGCAAACCCTTATGTCCCCCTTTTGCTTAAATTTATGTCATGCTTTAGCTTGTCCTAAAGCTCCCTAGATTTAGGATCTGAGATTGCTTGTTTCCCTTAGGCTACGAGCATAAACTCTCACCTCTTAGGCATTTCTACAACCTTGTGTTTATAGATTATAAGCCCTAACAATCTAATAAAATTTCAACTCAAACAAGATAAATCTTCTCACTTTCAAATATATAAAACCTCACCATAGGATAGGTTTGAATGCTCACTAGGCTTCCTAGTATCATGATCATTTCCTACTTATTTTCCTTTGGATTCTAAAAATAAGTCCTCCAATTGAACATTCCCATTTGATTTATCAAAATAACCAATTTATTGATAATCTTAGAAATCTTTGGGTATGATAATTAACTATTTTAATCGAGAGTTTTCTTAGGAAATCTTATTTCCTATGATGTGATTAACTATGAAGGCTTGCCTCCATAGGAAACTAAAGAACTTCGCTTAAAATAAACCCTATTTTACTTTTCTATATAAAGTAGGGGAAGAATCTCTAGTACATATGAAGATCCATCATACCTTAGGAGTCCTTATTAAGTGATTAGGTTTATTGTAGAAATTTCTATCTTTCGAGATAGTACATCATACCTCAATATCATACTCGATCACTTCAATAAGTACCCCCTATGATTTATGTGGTATCCACCCAACGACCCTCCGAAAATAAACACCACACCTTAATGCGGTATGTTCTTTAAGAAAAAATTAATTTTTCTACCCTAATTAACAACTCCTAACTAAAAATTTAAAATAACTCACAACTTCATTCTAAAGCCTAGAATATAATCAAGATAATTAAAAAATTTAGCAACCACTTAGATGAATATTGAATGTTTAACATCATGCATATCATCTTATTCTACTCTTAAATAGGGAGGATCTCCATTCTTGCACTATAGAACACTTGAACTGTGAGAGTAACCCCTCATGGTGGAGAACACCTCATCTCTCTGATTTTGGCCAATAACTCAAATTCAACATGCATTTAGGCATAATTGTCCTAAAGTTTGTGTCAAAATGATCTAAAATTTATAAATTTTGTATTTAGCTTAAGACATGATTTCATACCAATCATGCTCTAGTCTCTTAGGGGGTGAGTTTAGGACTCTAGTCTCATTTTCAAATTAAATAATAGCCTAGCAATCTTGCAATAACATGAGACCTACATGGATTTGAATCATAGGAGGTGTTAGCTGGCGGCCGCTCCAGGTGGTTGTAAGTCCAGAAGAGTCGGGATAGGTTTATTCTCTCTTATGGAGGTAAATTATGTCCCCTTTGTTTAGACTTAGTTTATGCTCTTAGCTTGTGATAAAGCATCCTAGATTTAGGATCTGAGGTTGCTTATTTTTTTCAGGCTACGAGTATAAATTCTCACTTCTTAGGCATTTCCATAATCTTGTGTTGATGGATTATAAGCCCTAGCTTTCTAATAAAATTTCAACTCAAATCAAAACAAATCTTCACTTGCAAATATATAAAGTCTCATCATAGAGCAGATTGGAGTGCTTACTAGGCCTCTTAGCATCATGAGTGTTTCCTACTTATTTTTCTTTGTAACTTAAATAAGTCTTCCAAATTGAACTTTCTCACTCGATTTTCTAAAAATACCTAATCTTTTGATAGTCTAACCTTGAAATCTTTGGAGATATGATTGACTACTTTAATCAAGAGTTATTTTAAGAAATCCCATTTCCTATGTTGTAATTAATGATGGAGGCTTGCCTCCATAGGGAATTAAAAAATGTGATATAAAATAAATCCTACTTTACTTTTCCATGAAAAGTATGGGAAAGATCTTTGGTATATATGAAAACCCATGATACCTGAAGAGTCCTTATTAGGTGATTAAGTCTATTTTGGGGTGATGTTTCCATCTTTCAAGATGGTATATCATATCTTAATATTGTACACAATCACTTCAATAAGTACCCTCTAATATTTGCGTGGTTTCCACCCGACATCCAAATTAAAACACCATAATAATCAAACATCAGGCTAAGTAAATTTGAATCCAATAACGACTCAAACGGCTTAATTAGGTCACTTAGTTTGAGTGAACCGAAATGGACCCTATTGCAAACTTTAATTAAATTAAAATTAATTCAAATTAAATATTCTAAAATACTTTAAAATCATATTTGAACATAATTCAATATTTTTTGGGTATGATTTGACCTAAGTGAACCCGATTTAGCCTATTAAACCTAATTTAAGACAAAGTAGGTATAAATCAAAATCAAATTCTCCAAATCACTTCAAATATTCAATCAAACATAATTGAAGCTCAAACGTGCTTCAATTTGAGTCAAATCGATCATTTGACCCATGTGAACCAAATTTGACTCATTAAGCCCAATTTAAGTCAAAAATGGGTTTAAATCAAAACTCAACTCAAATTAAATTAAGCCAAATCAATGCCCACAATCATTCTTAATTTGATTATTGAACATGACTCAACTCTTAATTACATCTAATTAGTCAATTTGGTCAATTGATCAACTTGACCCAAATTGACTTATATGAGCCATATTGAGCCAAAATCAAAATAAATTGAAATTAAATCAAATTAATCAATTTAAATCACTCAGAATACTTAATTAAACTCAATTTAACCCTCATTTGGGTTCATATTATCCAATTTGATCAATCTGACCAATGGACCTAAATGAACCCAAATTAGCCCAATTATGTCAATTTGGATCAAACCACAAAACAAATCTAAATCATTTACAATCAATCAAACATAATCACTCTAAATAACTCATTAAATATCATTGAAGTCTAATTTAAATTTAAATTGGCCCAACCAACCCATTGGACCCAACTTAACCCATTTAAGGCAAATTGGGTCAAAATAGATTCAAGCCAACCCAAACTAAAACTAAACCCATTATACCCTAAAAAATTTCACCACAGATGAACTGAAATCTAAGCCCATGTGAAAGAAAATTAAAATCCCAGGGTGGGGGTGGGAAAGAAAAAAAGATGGAAAGTTTCAAAATTCTCAATCACCTCACATCCCCTCCCATTACTTCACTTTTTAGTTCAGAGTGATTTTTAATCAAATCACTCCCCACAATGAATGCTAGCTTCCACCCCTCAATAGTCACACCTTCATATCAATTTTTTTGTTATAATTTTCATCCATATAGAGAAGGGGATAAAATAAACTAAGAAGCTCTCTTTTTTGACACTCAACACTTTTTCTACTTCAAGAAGTAATACCAACCCACCCTCCACCTTTTCTCACTCATAGAAACACCAAATCAAGTAAATTCTAGTAAAATACAATGGTGGTCACTAACAAGTACAATCTAAGAGGAGGCAAAGGAGGATCATGTGGGAGCTTTGACTTAAGGTAAGGACTATGTTTGACATAAGAAATTCACTCAATGTTAGCTTGAGTGAGGTAATTTTAAAAAAAAAAATCTTTAGGCAATTCATAATCTTCATGTTTGCTAAAAAAAGTGTTGTGATTCTAGAATTTTTTTTCTTTAGATCCCTGTTGCACTTTTCATTTTGAATCTTCCTGATGCCGAATAAAGTGACTTTCGGCTAAAATCATCAGAAGATTGCGAGATCCGATGAGTTTTAGTGTAGATCCCGTCCATCCAACCCTTTTGATCAGCCATCCATGAGTAAGACAACCTCCAGATCGTCCATCTTACTTGGATAGAATGGACGACTATGATTTAATCTCAATTTTGATTTATTCCATTAGATCTGACCTAAAGCTTTAAAGAATTATACAAAATAAACACTTAACCGAAAGTATAAATAATGGCTCTATAGATTTATCTTTTCAAGAAAAATCTAATGAACAAAAAATTTCTAAATTTAACTATATATTTAGGAGTAATTTTAGTTTTAGTGAAAACTATATTTCTTTAATTACTCATAAAATACTAAAACAAAGAAGTTAAAATTTTCAAAAAAAAATCAACTTAATTTTATTACCTACCTATCATAAAAATTTCAAATTAAATAGTCATCTAGCTTAAGAGTTATTAATTTTTGAAGTCAATTGATTAATTTTAAATAATTAATTAATTACAAATATAAAAATTATGAAAATTCATCAAAATAATTCAAATCATTTTCATAAACATTAGAGATCTTAAGAAAATAAATTAGGCTCTCTAGATCACACTAAATCACAAAAATAATTAAATTAGAGTTTAATCAAGCATTAATTAATTACCTAAAACTTTAAAAAAGCATAACTAATTACAAAAAAAATACAAAATATATAAGTAAATATTCCCTAGAAAGCTAAGCTTAAATAGAAAGGAATTTAAGAAAAATAAAAGCTCTAATTTTTACCCACTAGATTAGAAGTAATTTGAGTTTAAACGAAAAGTATATTAATGAAATTAACCCTTTGATTGACTTGAATTTTTGAGACTTATTCCTGATGATGTTCCCCACCTCTCATAATTATTTTAGATCAGTTTGATTAATTCATTAAAAAATATGCATTTTTAAGCCTACGTCTTAAATTAGTGTAATTAATTAGTTTAAAATAATAAAAATAATAATTAATTAATCCTCTAGTGTTCAATCATCAATGATTGACATCAAAGAGTCTTCAGAATAATTTTCAGTCCTTTAATTATAATTAATTTAAAGCATTGTGTTTTAGGGCATTTAATCAATTAAATAATTGAGTTAATTGATCTAGAATTATAAAAATTAATAATTAATTATTCATGATCCTAAAGTAATTATGATTGAACTACCTCTAGGTTCATTTAAGTGATAATTGGAGATGAAATTAAAATCTCCAATTGGTTTCAAGTATTTTGAGTATAATTGTCTAATTATCAAAATCTTAATTAGTGTAATTAATCACTTTTTGCAAGTCCAAATCATTTAAAAATTTTGTTACTTATTTTTATTGTCCTCATGCATATTTAAGAATTTTCTCATTTTTTGGGCTTACATTTAGGGTATGATTAGATTTTTGGATTCTTTTGGGCTTAGTTAGCTAAAGTGATTAATTAACCTTAATTAATCTATAAAAAAATCATCTAAATCATTTTTAATCACATAATGAACATAAGTAGGTTAAGGTATAATGCTAGACTCTTTGTTTCCTCACTACGTTTAATTAACTTAAATTTTAAAATTAGTATTTACTAAATTTTATTAAGCTTAGATGTGATTATTCTCATATAAATGGCCTTAAGATTTAGTGGCTTTAAAGAAGTTATTTGATAATATTTAATGGCTTTACGTCAGTCACTTCATAAATGTGTATTCCATATGTTTCATACATTCATGTTTGAAAAATTAAAAAAAAAAAAAGAGATTTCATTTATTTGCATGCTTTGGACTAATAGTATGTATATTAACAGTAATAAATCTCAAATTAATTTTTAATAAATTAAAAAATATTTATTAGATTAAATATAAATTAATCTAAATAATCAAAAATTGGATTTAAATCCTATATATATGGGCTATAATTTTGAAAGGTATATAGTCTGGAAACTGGAGAGCTATTAATCTAATGAACTTGATGCCTCGAACCTTTGGTATCATAATAACACATACCTTGAGATTTGTAGTAAAATATAAAATAATATTAAATCATTTTCACTTACATATCTAAGCATCTTAAAATCTTGATAATTTCATTTATATATTATATATGTGCATATGTATATGAATTAACAAGTATATAGTCTGGATACCTCGAGAACATGAGACTTTAAGTAGTCCCAAGGGGGTCTCTGATTGTCTCACTTCCCTAGTTCAACAATGGCAGATGTTTATATAAATTCAATATATATGTAAGGAATAACCAAATCATTTTTTATTACAAAGTTTCATATAGCTTTATCTTATATTAAACATCAATAAATGGAATACATTAATCTATTCATGCATTAAAGTGTGAGATATTCAAATAATATATATATATATATATATATATATATATATATATATATATATATATATATATATATATATATATATATATATATATATATATATATGTGTGTGTGTGTGTGTGTGTGTGTGTGTGTGTGTGTGTGTGTGTGTGTGTGTGTGTG
Source organism: Cymbidium sinense (assembly GCA_021442155.1). Classification (NCBI taxonomy): domain Eukaryota; kingdom Viridiplantae; phylum Streptophyta; class Magnoliopsida; order Asparagales; family Orchidaceae; genus Cymbidium; species Cymbidium sinense. Next base: position 52,514,927 of record CM038233.1, on the reverse strand, counting down.
CATGCGCGCTTACTAAATTTAATTACTTTATTAAATTCATCATTTAATTAAATGAATATTAAGAAGTGATGTAGCAAAGTTAAGAAGATATCATCAAATTGGCCATGATTTGAATCTATTGGTTTTAAGATGTCTTTTATATTTAAATAAAATTATTTTAAGTCAAATTCAAATACATAACTTCATAGAAAAATCTATAATATTTATTAAGATGACTAAAAGTCATTATAGTGTTTATTTTGGATGGGTCGTGTGGGCACCACGCAGATCGAATGGGGTGCTTATTAACGTGATCGGATACGATATTGAGGTATGATGCATCTCGAAAGATAGAAGCATCATCCTATAATGGACATAATCACCTAATAAGGATCTAATACACATGATGATTTTCATGCATTGAGATTCTTCCTCTACTTAAAATAAAAAAATACATGATTTTAAGTTCTTTAGTTCTCTATGGAGGTAATCCTCCATAATTAATCACATCCTATAAAATGAAATTTCCTAAGAATACTCTCGATTAAAGTAGTCAAATATTATCTCCAAAGATTTCAAGGTTAAGATTATCAAATGATTGGTTATTTTGGAAATCAAGTGGGAACGTTCAATGGGAAGACATATTTTTGGAATCCAAAGGAAAAATGAGTAGGAAGTGCATGATACTATGAAGTCTAGTGAACACTCTAACCTATCCTTTGGTAAGGTTTTATATTTTTGAAAGTGAGAGGATTTATCTTGTTTGAGTTGAAATTTTATTAGATTGCTAGAGCTTATAATCCATCAACATCAAGATTGTGAAAATACCTAAGAGGTGAGCATTTATGCTCGTAGCCCAAGGGAAACAAGTAACCTCGAGTCTTAAATCTAGGGAGTTTTAGTACAAGCTAAAGCATGGCCTAAATCTAAACGGAGAGGGGACATAAGAATTTACCTCCATAAGAGAGAATAAATTCATTCGACTCTACTAGACTTACAACCGCCTAGAGTGGCCGCTAGTTAACACCTCTTACAATTAAAAATCCATGTAGGCTAGTCTTATGTAATTGCAAGATGGTTTGAACTATTATTTTATTGGAAAGAGACTAGAGTCATAAACTCACTCTCTAAGAGACTATATCATGTTTGGTATAAGCATATGACTTAGTCTAAATGTAAAATCTTTTCAAATTTTATATTATTTTGACACATTCATTTGGACAAAGGCTTTGGGATTTCTTGCCTAAATGCATGATGAAATTTAATTGTTTGCTAAATCAAGAGAGAAAGAGAGTGAAACTCCATCATAAGGGGTTGCTCATAGGTCAACCTTAAAGTTCAAGAATGAAGCTCCTCATTTTGCAAAAGTGATAGAATATGATGTGAGACATACAACAATCAACTAAGGGATTATTAAATCTTTTAATTTTCTTAATTACAACTTAAGCTTCAAAGTGAGTCTGAAAGTTGTTTTAAGTTTAATTATGAGTTGTTAATTTGGGTAGAAAATTAATTTTGTCCTAAGAGTCTACCACATCCAGGCCACACATTCAATCATCATGTTTAAGAAACTATGAAGAAGATGAATTTCTATTGCACAATCTAAACATAACATCAATCCAACATGAATAGATTCCGTAAAAGAATAAGAGGTCAATGCGGCCGGGTATCGCCGCACACCGGAAAAGATAAAAGATGGGTAGCCGAGCTCTACCCTTATACAACCCAAAATTACAAAATAATATCATAATTCAGAATTGAATACATGTTATGGCAGTCTTCACTTCTTCATTTCTTCTCCTTCTTTTGATTTGATTTGATTTTCTCCAAGACATCACAGGGCATCTCAAGACTAAGCCTTCTAGCCGCTCATCCTAATCCCCATAGAACTAATCCTAATTTCTATTGCAAAGTTACATTTTTATGCAAAAAGTAAATCTAGCTACACCTGCAAAATAGATGTTAGCCAAACATACATACATTCCCAAGCAATTATATTTCATAATTTTGACTTAGTATCCTGCACATGGGTAACCAAACTCACTTGTCCTAATATGAATTATGCTTAAGGGGCTTAAGAAATCTAGAAACAAAGCATTTATATTTATTCTAACAGCCCCATTAGCACAATCCATTGCAAAAAATAACATTAGGCTAATAATGACCTAACATCGAGTCTACGACCCACATTCTTAACATCCAATCTAAAATATTACATCACAAAATAAAACACAACATCATTACATATATTGTCCTAACCTAGAGCTAGAAGTGGTGACTTAGCATTCTAATTTGTGTGTTAGGCTTAGTGTAGTGTGTCTTGGCTATGCTTTTGAATTATAATTTTCTAGGTTTTGAATTTGTTTAAGTTAACACGAGGGATAGTTTCATTTTTAAGTTATTTATAGGCTTGTAAATTTTAATTTGTGTTTTATTTGTTTCATTCAATATTCACTTAGCATCTAAGTATTATAAAGAGAAGAAAGAGGCTTAACCTCCTTCATCCCTACCTTAGGTTGTTTCCTAAAGGCACATTTTTATGATTTAGTTTCTTTTAGTGAATGATTTATTAAATATTTTATTAATCATAAGTTTAGGTTAACCTTAAAGAATCCCATTCAATATGAAAGGCATCTTAAAATTAATCTAATTGAATTATCATTACATAGAATATGTTGAACCATTCCTTTTCATCACCCATAACATGCATATGATTTAACACTTAGGGTACCTAGACATACAATACATTTTAGCACACTTATATGATCATGGATGCATACATTTGGAAATTTTATTTTACTTGATTACGTCATTTATATGTATAAATTAAAGCTCTATCCAAATTCTAATACAAATATATATATAAATAAGTACGTGCCTTTGTTAACCAGGGAAGTGAGATAATCAAATGACCTCTTGGGGCTACTTAAAACCTCGTATTCCCGGGATGTCCAGACTATATACTATCATCATTCAAACATATGTAAATCCATATACGAACATAGGAAATAGAGCACTACCTTTTCATGCTATATACATTTGATGTGTTTAAATGATTATGGATGCATGTATTTTTAGTAGAGAATAAGATTTTCTTTCTTTAATCAAATACACATACACATGTATAAAAAATGTTAACAAGTACATGTCATTGTTTAAACCAGGGAAGTGAGATAATCAAATCATCTCCTTGGGGCTACTTATAGTCTCGTATTCCTGGGATGTTCAAACTATACTTATTATCTTAAATACATATGAATGTATACATGATTGGAAGAATGAAAATCATGCGAAGATTATATTTGATTTGATTGAAATATTTTTGCATGTGAGTTAAAGTTCTATCTAAATTCTAATACAAACATGCATATGAATGAGATTAAATAAGTACATGCCTTTGTTAACTAGGGAAGTGAGATAATCAAATGACCTCCTTGGGGCTACGTAAAGCCTCATATTCTTGAAATGTCTAGAATATATACTTATTGTTATTCAAACACATGTAAATTCATACATGAATGTAGGAAAGAAAGCCAAACTTCAAATGCTTAAGCTATAAACACATGCAAATCCTATGTATATATTCATAACTAGTATCCTTCCACATTCATGATCAATTTATAACTTTTGGAAAGTAATTTTGAATTTATTAGTGATAATAGCCACACATATAATAAAAGTAAATCAACACATGCAATTTTGCATAAGTAAATTCCATTTTATTTTGAAAATATGAATACATGATATCACATAACATACAACATTTATGGTGATTGAAAAGGAATAGCCAAACATTTTCATATGATTCATTCAACTACATTAATTCTAAGGACAATCACATTAAATGAAATTACTTAAGGAAAACCAAAGCTCCTTAATTAAATTTGATTTTGGATTTTGATTAAACTTAAAGAGGAGAGATCATTTGTTGTTTTCCATCCCACGTGATGATTTAATATGTTTAAGGAAAGATAAATAATTTATGATTTAATTAAGTTGAATCATTAAGAAATCCATTTAATTACCCTTTCCTACACTTCTTTATTTTAATTAATCATTTAATCATGAGCCATGAATGATATGAACATGAGGGAAAATAAAAGTGAAATGCTCTTAAAAGACCTAATGCAATTGGCTCATGATTAGAGATCAATTAAGTTAAAAATCTAATTAAGTACTCTTATGATTTTTCCCACACTTATGGGCTAATCATAATTTTCTTAAAGGTCTTTATGTTATTAAGCACACAAAGAAGAACCCTTAATTCTAATGTTAATTATCTTAGGGGATTAGCAATTTGATTTGATTTGATTTGATTTAGCAATTAATTAATTAATCAATTCCTTAATTAAGACATATATTAATTAACTCTCTTTAATGAAATGAATTAGGAAAAGCAATTAGGAAAGAGATCCTAACCACTCACCCTCATCATCTCACCGTTCATTTATTATTAATGAACTTTAATTAATTAATTTTTACTCTTTAGAGCTTTAATTAATATTTAAATTAATTAAGGGAGTGATTAGGGCTTGAATTTAATATTTCCCTAATTACATAGCCAATAAATCTCATGAAAATCATGAGAGGAAGAGGTTCATGCCAAGTTTGGGGTTAATTGTCCAAGTAATTAAGGCTTAATTAAGCTAATTAAGAAAATATTCAAACTTTAATTAAGCCTTGATCACTATTCAAAACATAATGAAACTACTTTTTATTAAATTCTCCTCTATTTTACCTTTCGAAAAATATTTATTTATATATTTTTTATTTTTTTATAATTAGTTATGATTTTAGAAAGTTTCAACCAATTAATTGTATTTTTAAACACTAATTAATCCCTAATCTCATTGGTGCCACGCTGGTTGTTGATGTGGCAGTGCTTTCCATGTGGCGCAACTAGATTGGCCACTTAAACAGTTCGATGCAGCGCTGACATGGCGGTGGTAGATGCACTCTCATCCTCACCGTCCAATCTAAGATCGAATGATGAGGATTAATCTTACAGTGCTTGTAAGATTAAATCAGATTAAATCTAACAATTAATTACATCCGTCCATTTTAATCATGTAAAATGAACGACGGATGATCCTTCATATCCCGAGAGAAAGAAGATGGACACCATCCACCCTCCCCCGCTCGATCTAAGCTCATCGAAGCTCATGTGGCATCAGAATTGATCCCATAATGTTCATGGAGGAGATCTAAAGAGATCATATGGTGGGATTCACACAAAATCAAACTTTCTACACAAAGGCTCGGAAAATTTTGAGAAAATGGTGGTTTGCTAGAATTTATCTTGCCAGAGCTCAGGACTGGCTGCTAACCGACTAAGGTAGCTTCATATTGAAGAGATGAAGCCCTATTGAGAACTCGTGCCTTGCCTCCTCACCGGTTTCTCTGTAGACTAAATATCGCTAGAATCCTCACCAGAGTCAGGCTTGGAGTGGTCTCCAATGCTCGAATCGATCGGGAATCGATTTATTTCTCCTCGCTAGAGCTTAGTGAAGGTGTGGGTAAATTAATTTGAAAATGATGGAGTTTGGAGGAGTTTGGACAAAGATTGGCTCTGTCCTATTTCAAGCTTGGTGTTTCTAGCGATGGGGAGGCTCAGAAAGCTCGGGAATGCACTCAGGGAGGTTATTTTAAGTCACTCAAGCTTTGAGGATGTGTGTTGTCACATTTTTGAATGGAATAAGGGGAGTATGCCCTCTCCTCCCTCAAATCATATGGCTCAAATTTTCTCTGCATTTAGTCATCCGGCTGGTGCAAGCGGCTGAGGACATCAGTGGGAAGCTGAGCTGGCTCAATTTGAGTGGGTGAGGGTCTAAGGTTGGATGCCATGGCTTGTCCATATCGCCCTTGGCAAACCAATGAAAGGAGGTGGGTTAACTCACCTCCCTTGACCTATGGTTGACCCAACTAACCTTGGGTCAGGTTAGCTATAGGGCCAAGGATCCAAACTAAGCTTTGGGTGGATATCAAAATGTAAAGGAGGGGGTTTGTCCACCCAAAAAAGGATTTTTGTCTCATGTGGAGGGCTTTACACAATGGGTAATGGGTCAACTTAGTTTGTACTTGCATTGAGTTTGATTTGGGCTGACCCATGGTCACCCAAGGATTGTTCATGCCAAGTTTGGGGTTTCACTCAAATTGACCCATATAGGTCAAATTGGGCTAAGTTGACTCAAGTTGACCAATTGGTCAAATTGGGTCAAACCATAGGTTGAGACAAGTTCAAATGATGATTTGTGATGTTTAGGAGCAATTGGTTTGGTTTACTTTGCATTAGATTTGAATTTGACTCGTGTGAGTTCATATGGGTCAAATGGGTTAAGTTGACTAATTTTGGTCAAATTGGCCAAATTAGCTTGGTTTAAGTATTGGCTTAGGTTCAATTGATCATTTGAAGATGATTATAGGCTTTGATTTCAATCAATTTAGATTTAGAAATGATTTAGACCAATTTTCCCCTTTAGGTCAATTTGAGCTAAATGGGTCAATTTGGTTGACTTGGTCAAATTGGGTTCAACCAAGGGTTTGATTATGTCCAATAATCAATTTGTAATGGATCATTGGTTGCAATCAATTTGGATTAGAATTTGATTTGGCCCAATTTGGCCTTTTAGGTTAAATTGGGTTAGCTTGGGTCAAGAGGCTAATTAGACTTGCTTTGGCTCAATTGATGGTCAAGTCATATTCAAGGGTTGATTTATGATTAATGTAGATCATTTGCAATTAATTTAATTTAGAATGGGGTTTGGCTCAATTTGGCTCATTAGGCTAAAAGAGTTAACTTGGTCAAATGATCAGATTGACTTGGTTTGACCAATTGATTACAATTGATCAATCAATGGTGATCAATGATCATTGTAGGAGCTATTGACTGGGTTGGTTCAATCAAATTTTGGTTGGATTGGAATTTGATTCAAATAGGTCCTTTAGGTTACTTTGGGTTAAGTGAACATAACGGGTCAATTGGCTTGATTGGATCAAATTAATGGAAATTAGGTTATCCAAGATGATCAACAATCATAATGGAGATAGTTTGAGGGTTTATCCAATCCAATTTGGGTTGGATTAGAGTTTGGTTCAATTTGGTCAAATTGGTCACTTTAGGTCAAGTGGATCAATTGGACTAATTGAATTGGATTAGGTTTGATTTTGGTTGAATTGAGTTTGTTGATTGATGACTTTGATTACAATTGATTTGGGTTTAATAGGTTTTTAGCTCATTTGGATATTTTGGGTTCAAATGGGCTAGCTTGGGTTGGTTGAATTGATTTTGATCAATGAGGTTGATTGTAGCTTTTGGAAGAGTTTGAGATGGTAATTTGAATGGTTTGAAAAATCAATTGAGTTTGGTTTGATTGAGGGAGGTTTGGGGTCAAATCTATAGGATTGAATCATAATGTTAAGATGGGTTTGATTTTGGCTTGGAGTTTGGATATGTGATTGGATTCAATTGGAATTGGTTTGATTTGAGGTTTGGTTTTGCATTGATTTGAAGTTGGTTCTAGACTTAAGGGTAGGTATAAGTCATGGGTTTGGCCCTAAGGTAGGTAGGTTTCCTTAGTCCTAAGTCATAGACTGATCCTATGGTGAATCCCTAAGTCCTAGGTTTGGGTTAAGTGTTTACTTAGTTACTAGAAGTGCCCTATGACTAAAGACAATCTAGTGTCTGGAAGACTCCCAAATTTAAGATGAGAAGATTGACTCCTCTCTCCAAAAGTGAGATCCACAGTCATAAACTTCATCTTTAGATCTAACCTAAGGTTGAGATTAAGTTGTGAGGGATTTATATTTTATTTTGTGATATAATGTTCTAGACATAATATTAAGATTATTTATGCATAGTCTGGATGTTAGAGCGACATTAGACTAATAATATTTTTTAAGATATTGTGCTTAATGGATCATTGTAATAATAAAAATGATAAATTAATTTGCTTGTAAGTGTTGCTTAAGTCCCTAAGAATAATTCATTAGGACAAGTGGGCTTGATACTAAGCCCTAATGTATAAAATATAACTGCTTGGTATGAATGTGTATTAAGCTAACTTTTGTCTTGTAGATGTAATTATATTTTCATTTTTCATAAAAATTATAATTTTTGCAATAGGCTTAGGATTAGAACTATGGAGTTTAGGATGAGCAATGCCTAGAAGGATCAGACTTAGGAAGCATTATAATGCTTAGAGTATCCAATCTATGAAGTGAAGATGAAGATTGAAGAGCCTCATAGCCTTATTTTCATTTATAAATTAATTATAATTTAGATTGTATAAGGATAGAGCTCGACTACCTAAATTTTTTTTCTTTTCTAGGGTGTACAGTAGTTCCCGGATGCACCGACTTTTATTTTTTTTAATAGATGATATTTGTTTGGCTTATTTACTTGATTGCATATTAGAATTCCATGCTTTTTATAAGTTTCTTAAAGTGTGTATATATATTTTTGTATGACCTAGATGTGGTAGGGTCTTTAAGGACTTAAATTTTCTACTCCCATTAATCAACTCCAATTAAAATTTTAATAACTCATAATTTTACTTTAAAGCCTAGGTATTTAATCAAAATAAAATATTTAGTAACCCAATAGCTATTTATTATATGTTGTAACATACATATATTATTTCATTCCTTCTGAATAAGAGGTCTCCACTTTTGCACACTAAAAGGCAACCCCTTATGTTGGATAGTCCTACCTTTCGGCCGATAGACTACCCCTTTAGATTGGTAAATCTAAAATAAGCCCAGGCTTACATAGCCCCTTCTTAGTGTGGTCCATCGTACTTATTTAATTTCATTCTTATCTATATTTGTATTAGAATTTGGATAGAGCTTTAATTTACATATAAATGATCTAATCAAGTAAAATACAATTTCCAAATGTATGCATCAATGATCATATAAGTGTGCCAAAATATATTATATGTATATGTATACTAAGTGTTAAACCATATGCTTGTTATGGGTGATGAAAATGAATGGTTTAACATATTCTATATGATGGTAATTGAATTACATTAATTTTAAGATGTCCTTTCATGTCGAATGGGATTCTTCAAGGTTAACCTAAACTTAAGATTAATAAAATATTTAATAAATCATTTACTAAAAGAAACTAAATCATAAAAATGTGCCTTTAGAAACAACCTTAAGTAGGGATGAAGGAGGTTAAGCCTATTTCTCATCTTTAGAATACTTAGATGATAAGTGAATATTAAATGAAATAAATAAAACTCAAATTAAAATGTATAAGCCTCTAAATAACTTAAAATTGAACTATCCATCTATTAACTTAAAGAAATTCAAAACCTAGAAAATTATAATTCAAAAGCATAGCCAAGGCTCACTACACTAAGCTTAACACACACATTAGAATGGTAAGTCATTACTTCTGGCTCTAGGTTGGGATGATATATATAATGATGTTGTGAAGGGCTTTATCCAATGGGTAATGGGTCAATTTGTGTTGGACTTATGTTGGGTTTGATTTGGGCTGACCCATGGTGACCCAAGGATGGGCCATGCCAAGTTTGAATGGGTTTGGAGTTGATTTGGTTGGTTTGACTCAATTTGACCCATGGAGGTTAAATTAGGCTAGGTTGGGTCAAGTTGACCAATTGGTCAAATTGGGTCAAACCATGGGTTGATACAAATTCAAATGATGATTTGTGTTGTTTATGAGCAATTTATTTGGTTTGGTTTGCATTAGATTTGAATTTGACTCATATAAATTCATATGAGTCAAATGGGTTTAGTTGACCAATTTGGTCAAATTGGCCAAATTAGCTTGGGCTAGGTGTTGGTTTAGGTTCAATTGATCATTTGAAGATGATTGTAAGCCTTGATTTCAATCAATTTTGGATTTGGAATGATTTAGACCAATTTGACCATTTAGGTCAATTTGGGATCAAGGGGTCAATTGGGTTGACTTGGTTAGATTGGTTTCAACTAAGGGTTTGATCATGTTCAATAATCAATTTGTAATGGATTTGATTCAATGATTGCAATCAATTTGTATTAGAATTTGATTTGTCCCAATTTGGCCTTTAGGTCAAATTGGGTCAACTTGGGTCAAGAGGCCAATTGGACTTGGTTTGGCTCAATTGATGGTCAAGTCATATTCAAGGGTTGAATTATGATTGATGTGGATTATTGGTTGCAATTAATTTGATTTAGAATGGGGTTTGGTTCAATTTGGCTCATGTAAGCTAAAAGAGTTAGCTTGGGTCAAATGATCAAATTGACTTGGTTTGACCCAATTGATCACTCAAGGGTTATCAATGATCATTGTAGGAGCTATTGTGTGGGTTGGTTCAATCCAATTTAGGTTAGATTGGAATTTGGTTCAAATAGGCCTTTAGGTTACTTTGGGTTAAGTGAACATAATGGGTCAATTGGCTTGATTGGATCGAATTAATGAAATTAGGTTATCTAATATGATCAACAATCATCCTGGAGAGGGTTTGAGGTGTTTATCCAATCCAATTTGGGTTGGGTTAGAGTTTGGTTCAATTTGGTCAAATTGGTCACTTTAGGTCAAGTGGACCAATTTGGCTAGTTGAATTGGATTAGGTTTGATTTGGGTTGAATTGAGTTTGATGATTGATTTGGGATTAATTGATGACTTTGATTGCAATTGATTTTGGTTTAATTGTATTTTAGCTCATTTGGATATTTTGGGTTCAAATGGGCTAGCTTGGGTTTGTTGAATTGATTTTAATCAATGGGCTTAATTATAACTTTTGGAAGAGTTTGAGATGGTGATTTGAATGGATTGAGAAAATCAATTGAGTTTGGTTTAATTGAGGGAAGTTTGTGATCAAATCCATAGGATTGAACCATAATGTTAAGATGGGTTTGATTTTAGCTTGGAGTTTGGATATGAGATTGGATTCAATAGGTATTAGTTTGATTTGAGGTTTGGTTTTGCATTGATTTGAAGTTAGTTCTAGACTTAAAGCTAGGCATAAGTCATGGGTTAGGCCATCGGGTAGGTAGGTTTCCTTAGTCCTAAGTCATAGCCTAATCCTATGGCAAATCCTCCTAAGTCCTTAGGTTTGGGTTAAGTATTCACTTAGTCACTAGAAGTGTCATATGACTAAGGAAAATCTAGTGTCTAGAAGACTCTCAAATCTAAGATGAGAAGATTGACTCCTCACTCCAAAAGTGGAGTCAACTCATAAAATTCATCTTTACATTACATTTAACCTAAGGTGGGGATTAAGTTATGATGGATTAATATTTTATTTTGTGATATAATATTTTAGACAGAATATTAGGATTATTTATGTGTAGTCTCGATGTTATAGCGACATTAGACTAATGATATTTTTACAGGAGATTGTGGTAAAAGGATAATTGTAATAATAAAAATTATAAATGTATTTGCTTGTAAGTGCTGCTTAAGTCCCTAAGAACAATTCATTAGGATAAGTGGGCTTGGTGCTAAGCCCTAATGTTTAAAATATAACTGCCTGGTATGAATGTGTATTAAGCTAACTTCTATCTTGTAGGTGTAATTATATTTCCATATTTGATAAAATTATAATTTTTATAATAAGTTTAAGGATTAGAACTATGGGGTTTAGGATGAGCAATGCCTAAAAGGATCAAACCTAGGAGGCATTGTGATGCTTGGAGTATCCAATCTATGAAGACCCTCATAGCCTTATTTTCATTTATAAATTAATTATAATTTAGACTGTATAATGGTAGAGCTAGACTACCTAACTTTTTTTCTTTTCCAGGGTGTACAGTAGTTCCCGGACACACTTACTTTTTATTATTTTAATAGATGTTATTTGTTTGACTTATTTACTTTGATTGCATATTAGAATTGCATGATTTTATAAGTTTCTTAAAGTGTGTATATTTGTTGTATGACATGAATGTGGTAGGCTCTTTAAGGACTTAAAATTTTTACTCCCATTAATTAACTTCAATTAAAATTTTAATAACTCATAATTACACCTTAAAGCCTAGGTATTTAATTAAAATAAAAGATTTAGTAATCCCATAGCTATTTGTTATATGTTGTAATAACATGCATGCATATTATTCCATTCCTTCTAAATAGGAGGTCTCCATTTTTGTATGATAAGGAACAAGGCTTGACCTGTGAGAACAGTTTCATTGTAGCGGAGAAAACCCATTTCTCTCTAATTTAACCCATAACTCCATTTTATCATGCATATAGACATAATGTCTCCCAAGCTTAAATCACAATCAATTAAAATTTGTAACTTTTATTGTATTAATTTAAGACAAACTTTCATACCAACCATGATTTAGGCTTTTAGATAGTGATTTCAAGGTATTAGGTTCTTTCTTAATAAAAGACAACTTAACTATCTTGCATTTATAAGACTTGGCCACATAGTTTTAAAAGCGTAAGAGGTGTTAATTGATGACCACTCTACTATATGTCTAGAAGAGTCATGATAAACTTATTCTCTTTAGTGAAAGTGAACCAATATTTTTCATTTTTCCAAATAGAATTAAGTCAAACTCTTGGCTTATGCTAGAGCACTTTAGATATAGGTTCAAAGATTGCTTGTTTCTCACTTGTTATGAGTGTATGTCCTCATCTCTTATGCATCTCTACAATCTTATGGTGTTGGAATAGATGCTCTTGCTTTCTAATAAAATGTCAATTTAAATAATCATAATTCTCTACTTTGAAATATAAAGCCTCACCGTAGGTTAGATTGAATTGCTCACTAGGCTTCCTAGTATCGTGAGTACTTACTCCTTATCCTCCTTTGTATTGTGTTAGAAATTCTTCCTATTTGAGCCTTCCCATTTGACTTTTTAATGATCATTATTCATTTGATGAAAAACTTTAAAAATCTTTAAAGACGCTAATTGACTACTTTAATCGAGAGTATTCTTAGAAAATCTCTACTTCCTAAGATGTAATTAATTATGGGGGTTTGCTCCTATAGGGAACTTAAGGACATGAGTTAAAATAAACTTTGATTTACTTCATCCATATAAAATAGAAGAAAAAACTCTAGCACACATAGACCCATCAGACTTAGAGCCCTTATTAAGTGATTGAATCGATCATAGAGGGATATGTTTACCTTTCGATGTAGTATATCATTCCTTGATGTCACACTCAATCATTTCAAAAAGTACCCTCTAAGATGCATTACCCCAAACATCACACATTTTTAAATAGCACAAAGGCATATTAATTACTTACACCTAGTGTTCATTAACCATTTGTATCTTATCCTCCTTTTCACTCGATGTCCCATCACATTAGGAGAACGATTAAGTTTATAGTTAGTTGTTATTGAAGATTTTGAATATTACTTATTAATAATTATCTAATGCTTGTTGAAAACTAATGTTTGACTTATGTTATGTGCCAATGTTTAATGATCATCTACTTGTCTACCTAATATCCATCCTTATCAAAATAATTACTAAGCTAATCACCCATTATGACCCACTCAACATTTGACATTCCCACTAATCATTGCCTAAGATTACCAAAAGATTGATGTCTGACTCTCATTATCCTCTAATGTCTAATAGCTATAATGTCTAATATCTATAATATCTCTAATGATTAAACCAACCACCTGTTGATCCTGACACTTATTATCATTGATGTCTGAAGGTCTTCACCACTACCATCTAATGCATGCCTTCCTAATTACATGATCCTCCATTTTTATCAATCACCCATTATCACTTGATATTTGATATTTCCCTTATTTGTCATACAACACTTGCTAATGATTTATGTTTGTCATTCACAAGGCACATATAGTTAACAACCATCTTTTCAATAGCATATTATTCCTTCTATAATGAAAATGCATAATTTAATTGATTATCACCATCAAACATCCAACAATCTCTATTAGTTACTATCTAATGCCTATAAATGAATGGCATTCAACATTCGATGTTTGTCTCAATAGTCACGATAGTCACGTAGTCTCTCTTTCTATCAAGAGAAAAACAATTTGAATACCTACCATTATTTTATGAAAACTCTAACACTTCAAAACTTCCTCAATATAATCATAAGTGGTTTCTTATGTGATTTACATCTTATATGATTTAAATATTTATATTATATTATTGTCTTCTCTAATTATATATTTCATAATTGTTGATAAGGAATCTTATGTTATGTTTGGATGACTATAATCATGACTAAATAGACTTGGTCAAGTAACATAGAAAATAAAATCATCAAATTTTAATTAGATTATGTCAATTTTTTTAAGTTCTTATCTTATGGTTGTAAGCCCCTTTTTGCCCATTCTCTTCATTTTGAATTTATAGTAGGGTTGAAATCCTTTTGAAAAACTTGGCAAAATGTTTGAAACATAAGATTAACTTGTTTAGTAAGAATATTTTTAGTATTAATTAAGATATAATTAATCTTACTAACAATGTTTATTTGACAGGACTAAAATCTCAATAAATAATAAAAATAAATGAAAATCATTTATTAAAAATATGAAATCTTTTATGGAGTTTTTTATGAGCTTTTATAGTTTAGTTGGTTCTCAAATTCTTTAATCACCTTTTCCCATCTTGTCACATGGAATCTCCTTCACATACATACATACATACATACATACATACATATATATATATATATATATATATATATATATATATATATATATATATATATATATATATATATATCGCTACATGACAAAAAAAATTTTGGCATAACCGACTAAAAATATAAAATTTTTTGGCGGCATAATTGACTAAAAAATCCATCGGTTATTAATGTTTTTGTGATCCAACAAAGAAAGACTCTAGAAATATTTGACAAAGATAAGTATATTGATTTTTGGTGATCAAGCCACCAAAAATATATGTTGGTGATCACGTATATACAAACCTTCGCAAACTACTTCCCTCATTTTGATCTCCCAACTCTAACTTGTGAAGCCAAGTGCCCAACATGATCTCCCTCATTTCATACCCTCACATCCTGTGGGATTAGGGAGTGAGTCTAGGTTCATTGATTCATTTTCTAAAAAATGTAAATGCCATCTGAGACTTTCACATGAATAATGTATGAAATTATTAGTTTATATTATTTTTCATTTTTCATACAATTTTTGTAATAGGCTTATATTTAGAACCATGGGGGAGAATGATGCATAGAGTATCCAATCTATGAAGTAAAGATGAAGATGAAGATTGAAGACCCTCATAGCCTTATTTTTCATTTATAAATTAATTGTAATTTGGACTGTATAAGGGTAGAGCTTGACTACCTAACTTCTTTTCTTTTGGGGTGTGGTGGTTCTCGGTTGCACCGACTTTTTATTCTTTTAATAGATGATATTTGTTTGGCTTATTTACTTGATTGCATATTAGAATTGCATGCTTTTTATAAGTTTCTTAAAGTGTGTATATTTGTTGTATTGCCTAGATGCAGTATGCTCTTTAAGAACTTAAATTTTCTACTCCCACTAATCAACTTCTATTAAAATTTTAATAACTCATAATCTCACATTAAATCTTAGATATTTAATCAAAATAAAAGATTTAGTAACCCCATAATTATTTATTGTATGATGTAATAACATGCATGCATATTATTCCATTCCTTCTGAATAGGATGTCTCCACTCTTGCATGACAAGGAACAAGGCTTGACCTGTGAGAAAATTCTCTTATAGTGGAGAAAACCCATTTCTCTCTGATTTAACCCATAACTCTATTTCATCATGCATATAGGCATAATGCCTCCTAAGTTTGAGTTAAAATCGAATAACTTTGCAACTTTTATTGCATTAGTTTAAGACAAACTTTCATACCAACCATGATCTAGGCTTTTAGATAGTGAGTTTAGGGTATTAGGTTCTTTCTTAATAAATAACAATATAACTATCTTGCATTCATAAAGCTTGGCCAACATAAGAGGTGTTAACTGACGACTACTTTAGATAGTTGTAAGTCCAAAAGAGTCATGATAAACTCATTCTCTCTAGTGGAAGTAAACCAATATTTTTTATTTTTTCCCCAAATAGAATTAAGTTAAACTCTTGGCTTATGCTAAAGCAATTTAGATATAGATTCAAAGGCTGCTTAGTTTCTCGCTTTCTACGAGTGTAAGTTCTCACCTCTTAGGCATCTCCATAATCTTATGTTGTTGGAATATATGCCCTTGGTTTCTAATAAAATGTCAATTTAAATAATCATAATTCTCTACTTTGAAAATATAAAGACTCACCTTAGGTTAGATTGAAGTGCTCACTAGGCTTTATAATATCGAGTGCTTCCTCCTTACCTCCTTTAGATTGTGTTAAAAATTCTTCCAATTTGAGCCTTCCCATTTGACTTTTTAATGATCATTAATCATTTGATGATAAACTTTAAAATTTTTTAGAAATACTAATTGACTACTTTAATCTAGAGTATTCTTAGAAAATTTAATTCCTAAGATGTAATTAACTATGGGACCTTGTTCCTATAAGCAACTTAAAAACCCAGCTTAAAATAAATCCTACTTTACTGCATCCATATAAAATAGGGGAAAATATCTAGTAGGCATAAACTCATCAACCTTATGAGCCCTTATTAAATGATTGAATCCATCATAGAGATATGTTTACCTTTCGAGGTATTATATCATTCCTTGATGTCGCACTTGATCATTTCAAAAGTACTCTAAGATCATGGTATCTAACATAACACTTTTTAAACAAAGATGATGCATACTAATTACTTACACCAACTGTTCATTAATTATTATTGTCTTATCCTTCTTTTCACTCGATGTCCCATCATATTGTGAGAATGATTAAGTTTATAGTCGATTATTATTAAAGATTTTGAATATTACTTATTAATAATTATCTAATGCTTATTGAAAACTAATGTTTGACTTATATTATGTGCCCATGTTTGATGATCATCTACTTTTGACCTAATATCCATCCTTATCAAAATAATTACTAAGCTAATCACCCATCATGCCCACTCAAACATTTGACATTCCCATTAATCATTGCCTAAGATTACCTAAGATTGATGCCCAACTCTCATTATCCACTAAAGTAAAATATCTATCTTATGATTCACTTAATGTCCCCTCTTAATAAAAGAATGATTAAACCAACCACCTGTTGACCCTAACACTTTATTATCATTGACGTTTAACGCTCCTCACCACTACCATCTAATGCCTGCCTTCCTAATTGTATGATCCTCCATTTTTAAGGGATGATAAAATCAATCGCCAATTATCACTTGATATTTGATATTTCCCTTAATTATCATACAACACTTGCTAATGATCTATGTTTGTCATTCACAAGGCGCATATAATTGACAACCATCTTTTCAATATTATTCCTTCTATAAGGAAAATGCATAATTTAGTTGATTATCACCATCAAACATCCAACAATTCCTATTAGCTACTAGCTAATGCCTATAAATGAATGGCATTCAACATTCGATATTTGTCTCAATAGTCACGTAGTCTCTCTTTCTATCAAGAGAGAAATTAGGTTGAACAACTACCATTATTTTATGAAAACTCTTAACACCTCAAGACTTCCTCAAAGCAATCATAGATGATTTCTTATGTGATTTAAATAATTATATTTTATTAATGTCTTCTCTAATTATATATTTCATAGTTGTTGATAAAGAATCTTATGCTATGTTTCGTTGACTATATTCTTGACTAAATAAACTTAGTCTAATAATATAGACAAACAAAATCATCATCATTGTAATCAGATTATGTCAATTTTTTTCAAAGTTCTTTTCTATTGAATACATCAACAAAAATTATGAAGAAAAAATCAATTTTTGGCTAAGAATTTTTGATGGCATATGTTGACTAAAAAATCCATCGGTTATTAATGTTTTTGTGATCCAACAAAGAAAGACTCCAGAAATATTCGACAAAGATAGGTATATTAATTTTTGGCAATTAAGCCACCAAAAATATCCATTGGTGATCGCATATATACAAACCTACACAAATTGCTTCCCTCATTTTGACCTCCCTACCCTAACTCGCGAAGCCAAGTGCCCAACAACGACCTCTCTGCCCATCATTGTCGCCACCGAGTTTTGATTGCATTTGAAGTAAATTTATTTGTAAAGTTTATTTGATGTCTTATGTGCTTTCTCTTTCTCTAATAGATTTAGGGCAAAATAGAATTAAAAACTTTATTTTAATTTTTTTAAAGAATTAGGGAAAAACTATGGAGAAAAAATATGTACTTTTTTGTAAGAGAAATGAAATTTATATTTATGTAGATTTAAGATATATGAAGGAGAAATGAGATTTTACTATAAACGGAGGAGAAATGAGATTTAAAATATTGTAAGATTTTAGGGAACACGAAAGAGAAATGACATATAAAGTTCTAAGAAATTTCTAGATGATAAATGATATAAGGCTTTAGGTTTTCAATAGGATTTAAGGCAAATAGAGGAAAAACATAATTTATAATTTCCATAAGATTTAAGGTAAATAAAGGAAAAATATAATTTTAAATAAACTAGTAGAATTTAAGGCAAAATAGTGGATAAACGTGATTTAAAGTTCTATAGGATTTAAAGTAAAACAGTGGAGAAACAAGATTTAAAATTCTATTTGATTAATGGTAATTTAAAGAAGAAATGTGATTTAAAATGGTCCTTTTTAATGTTTGATAGGATTTAGGTTAAATCCCACTTAAATCTTGTTCCTCACCCAAATTGTGGTTAGTATAAATTTCTTAACAAATTTGTATCTAGTAATGACATTTCATATCTTAGTAATCTATTAGATTCAAGCTATTTCATTTAGTTATTGATCATTCTCATATCAAATTCATAAATTGATGTCCTACTATGAAATAAAATGAATATTTTCTACATTTCTTAGTTTATAGTTGGGAATCCATTAAAGTGTGACTAAAATCTTCTCAAACTTATTTGTACCAACTTTACAATACTTAAGTATATTAATACTTCAATGACAATAAATGGATATCAAAGTTCATTGATCTTGGATATATAATAAATTACTTCCTAGACTTAAAGGAATTACTGAAAAATTTATAAACGAAGTTGAGTACTTCATTTCTATTGCATCACAACATTCATCTTTTACGAATGAAGAGAAGTTTAGATGTTCATGTATGAAGCATAAAAATTAGACTGTTTTTAACTCATAATGAAGTAAACGTTGATTTATATCATAGAGGATTTCAACCAAACTACTGGATTTGAACATTATATGGAGAGTGTGAACCTCTATTTGACAGTTAATATGCTACATCAAGTAGCAATCATGCACAAGAAAATATTGATATACCGAACAAATATGTGGAGATGATATATGATGTAGTTGCACCGACGATTTAGGAAACTTTTGAAGAAGCAATTAATGCTTAGGCACAAAAAATTTATGACCTATTGAGTGCAATGCAAAGAATGTTGTGGAATGAATGTACCTCCCATTTTAAGTTCTTTATGAGTGTTAGATTATTAAGCATTAAAATAGATTTCAGCATATCATATGAATGCTTCAATTAGGTTGTTGGTCTACTTGAAAAGATAACCACCATAGAGAATTTAGTTTCAAACAATTATTCTCGCACCAAAAAATGATTTTAAAATTAGGATTAATTACACAAAAAATATATTGTTGCATCAATGATTGTATGCTTTATTATAAAGAAAATGGATCATAGATTGAATGAAGATTATGTTTGTACTTTTTAAAATAATAAAATCACCTAAAATAAAATCTAGGGCTATTTGAAGACATAATTCACCCTTAGTTGAATTATGTTTTCCATTTTAGTCCTAAAAACCTAACCATAAATATTTCTCTTAAATATTCAAAATTATTTATAAAAATCTATTAAAATAAATTCTAAAATAATTTAAAATATATAAAAAAAACTCATTATATAGTATATCAAAATATCAAAATGATTTGACTACCTTCAACTCCCATAGATCCTAAACTCCCTTAGGCATAATAGAGATGTGATGTTATGCAATGAATGTTCATATTTATCAAAGTATTGTGTGATATATTGTCAACGGGCTAACAATGTTATTCTATGTAGGAATTATGCTAAATAGCATTGTCAAAAGGTAAAGTAAACTTGTGATGAAAATAAAAGTCAAAATAAATTTATGTATTTTTAGATGTCATAATGCACTTTATTTTTATATTTTTTTAGTAGAATTAGAAAATATATATATAAACATATATATGTCTCTTAAACTTGTATTTCTTACTTAAGTGCTTATCTTACAAGTTATTATATATATATATATAATTTCTTGAAATTTTAAGATATATTTTTTAATCATTCTACATGTACAATTTTTACTACCACAAAAATTTCAAAAAAAAATATTAATATCACAATCACTAGAAATTCTAAGAGTTAAATTTTTAAGCACATTGCTCTTCAAAATTATAATACAAATATATTTATAATATAAGCACATTGCTTGTCATAATCCTCTTACAATCCATAACTAATTAGATAACATAAAAGAGTTATGAAATTTGATATAATTATATATGAGATATGGCAACTAATAAATTAAATTTAAAATTATTTATTAAGAAAAAAGCAGATGTCCTTTATTGTTTTAAATAAAGCTCAATTGTATATTATAACAAACACATTTTATTGTATAATATATGGGAGAAATATGATGTCATTTTATACTTTGCATAATAACCAAGTAGTCACATATAAATTAAATTTATCATATGGAGATAGAATTTACATTTTATGTAACACAAGTCTTTAATTCATTTGATCATAATATAATAAACAATATGGAGATTTGTCTAATTAATTGTATGTAAAGACTAAATATAATGAGCAAATCAAAAATTGTAATGAAGTATCATTTCATTATCTTTTAAAAAGATTTTCAAAGTTTTTAGAAATTAACTCTAATCTCCTATATTATTAGGAAAATTCCATTAAAAGAAATTTATAAAAAATCAATAACAATTATCTAATTCATCTTCAACCAATGATCCAAATTACTCATACAATCGACAACACAAAAAATCCATTTGACGCCCTAAGCCTTCATACATTTAAAAACTTCTCACTAAACTCCATCCCCATGAAATTCAAATTATTCACTCTCTATCTTAGTGTCTATCTTAGTGTCGTAGTTAACAAGAGTATTAGCTAGTGTTGAAAAGAGCAGAAATGTGTTAGGTCATTTTGGCAAGATCTTGTGCAACCTTTTGGATGCTTCTCACTCGAGCACAACATCAAATGAATTACTTACATTACTTTTTGTTGATGATACTATTAAAGAAACTTGTTCACCTACTAAGCTTATCCCCACCATTTTTCTTCATCTCACCAAATTTTCTATCACTCTCTCTCTCTCTCTCTCTCTCTCTCTCTCTCTCTCTCTCTCTCTCTCCCTCTCTCCCTTTGTATCACCTTTTTTTTTTTGAATTATGCACCAAAAAGCACCTTTTTTAACTAATAGGAAGCTGTTATTTAATTATTAATAGTAACTTAAGGATCAAGAAGGCACCTACTTATGGTAACTATTCCAACTCTCTTCATATGGATGAAGAAGTACTAAATATTGTAATCATATTTCCTTGACATTCTTGTGATGCAACACAAGGATATGTCACAAAGAGTCAGAATAACAAAAAAACTAGGCTGCAGACAAGAGACATGAAAAAATACTTAATTGAAATAAAAAAATTTAATTTTCTTTTATTGTAGTTTTGTTTTACTTTATGAGGTCTTTTCTTAGGTTTAATAATTTAGACTTGTATGTAGTGTTTGAAAACTTAAATCTCATTCTATTTAAATTTTCGAATTTTGAGAAAAAAAAATCCAATTTTTATGAGAAATTATAAATTAATTACATAAGAATCATGTAATTAATTATTTTATTAATATTTTTTAGGATTTTCAAGCAAGAGTAGTCCTCTATATTTCCCTCATTTTAAATGGAGGGGCCATTCCCCTCCCATTATTTCTCTCTATTTTTTTTTAATTTAGGATGGATTTGTATGGAGCTATATATTTATTATTTTTGGCTAAATGAATGATAGTTGCTTTGAAAAAAAATCATAAAAAAGTGTCCAAAACCTAGAGGCTTGATAGCCAGCTAAGTGAAGATTTGGTAATCTTTTATCACAATTATTTTGGTGAGTGATAAGTCTAGTTTTTTTTTTTTTTTTAATTGTGAAAGTTTATTTTCTTTTGTGGGAAATTTCTTCCCTCTTAACTCTACCACCTAGAAAACTCATAGTACTAAATCTCTTACAAAACTCCATCCAAATCCCACCTCTAAAGGGTGACCATGACTAGCCTAAACTCTAACCAAGCTTTGTTCTTTAGGCCATTTAATCACTTTAAACTCTTTGAAACTTTTTGAAAAAAAACTCTAGAATTAATCTAGATATTTTTTTATTACTAAAAAAATATTTTTATGAATTTTATCAACCCCCAAATGCTTCCATCAAGGATAAACATCCACACTAAGATTGATGCTAGATTTGATCCCTGCATGACCTATTCTCAAAAGAAAATCCATAAAAATATCAAATCTCCACAAAAATTTTATAAAACTTTTTAAATCACATTTAACATTTCAGCCTAAAATTTTCAAGTGACTTCAAGGCATAGGAATACATATATTCTTTATATTAATAGCCTAAATTCAAATCTAAGATTTTACTATTTTTGGGTTGCATCTTGCATGGCCAACCCTTAACTTGAGTTTTTTCTTTGGTCCCTCACCCAAACCCTAATCCCCTTCTTCCACACAAGTGTTAGTATCTTTTAAACCATTCTAACTAAAAAGAACCCATCACACCCAAGCAAATCTAGAACACCTCCACCATCTTTTGGAGAGGAATTAATGTTTAATTGATGCTTTTCCCACCTCTTGGGTTGCTTTGCTCTATAGTTGTTTGTTGTGATCTATACTTTCTTTTAATAACAAGATTATTATTTCATAAAACATTCATGGATTGGATTCAAGAAGTAAACATTATATGGTGAGAGACTTCATTTCCACTTTCAAACCTTTTTTTTTTTTTTTTTTTTTTTGCTTTTCAAGAAAGAAAAATGTTCTCTAAATCTAATCATCTACTCCAAGTTATAAATATATATCTTAAGTTAATAATCCACAAGTATTTTTAACCATTTATCATACCTAAATTCTATAATGAACTCCTCACCATTCTTAAAAAAATTCTAAAACTATGCCTAGATATGCTAAAGAGATAAAACATTTTTAGCCTTTAATCTCACAATAAAACTACACATCGCCATCAAATTTGGTATCAAGTTAAAGCCTTTAAGAAAAAAATTGGTGTTTTATTCCTCAAAAGATCATTTTTGTTTAAATATCACTTCAAAGTTGAGAAAAAAAATTTTATGTAATTATTGTTAGTTAACTATAAGGCATAAGACTTCTCAAACATTTTCTCCCTATTCATTATAACACTCTTTGAGGAACTCATATGTAATTTTAAAAGCATTCACGAATGTTTTGATTAAAACTTATAAAGTGATAGAATAAAATAAAAGTATGATAAAAAAAGATGATAAGAAAAATGAAAGATGAGCTAAAACAAACACTTTGTACTCTTAAAAATATAAAACAAAGTTATAAATTTGAAACCCCATCTCTCTCTCAATCATGCAAAGCAACACCAAGTGAATCCTTTATAAAAACAATCACTTTCCAAGATCCTAAAGAACCAATACATTATCCAATAATAAATACTTCTAAATTTTTTCAATATAACCCATGTAAAAACCAAAATATATAAAGTGCTAGTTGAAACTCTTTCAATTTTTATACCAACAATAAAAAATGTAACTCTTCAAAATAGAGTTATTGAAAATAAAAGAGATTTGACACTTAACATGTGCTTATTTTCAAGCAAAATCAAAAAAGAAAATATTGGATATGTTAGAATATTAAATTATAATTTCAATGGTCTCCTCCAAATCACCAAAATTGAACAAGAAGCTCAATACAAGAATAAGAGCAAAAGCCCAATAACAAGAGATTAAGTAAAAAAACCAAAGAAAAGCCCATTTCTGAAATATTCAAAATATAGTTTTAATTTTCAATGATTTAGTATTTCTTCATTTTCATCTTGGAGCATGTTTGGCTGGGCATTGATGAAAGGCATAGCATTGGAATAAAAAATATATTTAGTTGAAACTCTTTCAACCATTAATAGCCAACCACACTCTCTCTCTCTCTCTCTCTCTCTCTCTCTCTCTCTCTCTCTCTCTCTCTTTTTTTTCCTTCTGATAATCTTATAATGATAAGTATTATACTTATGATTTTGAAATAAAACATATTTGTAAAGAATCTATCTTTATTTGCTTGGTATTTGATGACTTCAAGTGTATGCATTTTCATCACTAAGATAAAAGTAATAATTTTATAACTTTTATATTTTCTTGCCATTCACTTAAATGTTTAATCTCATATCCTTATATTTATTTTCATATCCCTAGCATCCTCTAAAACTAAACACCACTTAACTTAAATCTCACATCCACTGTAAAATCTCATCTAAACTATTGGCCAAACTAAGCAATATTAGGACCTAATTTTATTCTCTACTTCACAACACCCCCACTTACACTCTACCAAACCTAATCATCTACTCCATATCATTAAGTATACATCCTAAGTTAACAATCTTCATGTATCTCCAATCAATTGTCCCATCTAAAATCTTTTTTTTTTAAGTATAAATTTTTTTTAGTAAGAAATTTTTTGTGAGATAAGATAGCTATGTTATTTTAAATTTAGTTTCTCCACTCACTTAAATATCCACTTTAACTTTACATTGTAAGAATCAACTAAAATGAACCACCACTCAACCTAAATCTCACAACCACGACAAAACCTTACAAATAGCTCTAGAGAAAGCTAGGAAGACAAGGACCTAGTCGTACTCTCTGCTCCTTAACACCTACTTAAACTCTATCAAATCTACTCAAGGTGCATCAATAGATGTTAAACTGAGTGAAATTTTACTTTCTCAAATATTAGGGTGGAGTTGGCATCAATAGTCTCATTACCTCGCATCTATTCATAATGTAAGAACTCTTGCTTATTTAACACTACAACCGCACACCGATTAACAGTTCTTACACACTTTTCAAAGTATTTAGGCCATACAATGCGTTATTTCCAGGAAACATGTTAGCATTGACAAAATGTATTAAAGGATTCAAGTTAAAATTTTCTACAAATTTTATGTTGGCTATCGACTACCTAACACTTCACTTTTCCCATTCGGGACATGGGACCCGGCAACAACAGTGCTCTTTAAAATTATTTGGACAACAACAACAAGCCTTTTATCCTACTATGTTTGGCTACATGAAACATTCTTCTCCATTATATCCTACTAAGTGTCAAATTTTCATTTAATTCTAAAAAAATAAGATCATTTTTCATACTACATGACCAAGTCTTCTTAGGTCTACCTTTACCTATCTTAACATAAGTCAAATCTAATACATCTACTCTCCTAACTGGTCATCGAGCGGCCAACATTTTTTGTGACCAAACTATCTAAAGCAACTCTTTCTAATCTTATATGCCGCTGGAGCTACTCCAACCTTTTCACGTATATATTCATTTCGTATTTTATATCTTAAGTGTAAAGCCACTCGTCTACCTGTGCATCATCATCTCTTTAACACTTAACTTCATTTTATGCTTCTCTTTTATTGGCCAACATCCTGAATCATAAATCATTGTAAGTTTTACCACCATCTTATATAATTTTCTCTTAAGTTTAAGTCATACTTTTTTTATCACACAACAGGCCAAATGCACTCCTCCACTTCAACCATCCAACTTGAATTCTACTAATAACATCCTTATCTATTTCACCATCATTTTTTAACATTGAAATGGACATGCTTTAAAAATTAACTCCTAGATTTTGAAAGGCAATTTGTTGTGGACATCTTGTTTCAAATTTTTCTGATCATTTCAATTACATTAAATCTTAGCTTACTGAGCTTGCAAAGCATTAGGCTAAAGTACAAATCCATCATTAGGAATGAAATTGTCCATTATTGTCTCCAACATCTATTCTTTCTACTATTAACAAATTTCACACTTAAAATTCTCTTAAATGATATCCTACATAAGGTTCTTTCCCCTTAACTCTCTTACCTTACCTACATGGGGAAGCCATTGCTCTTTCACTGAAGAAATATAACTTTCTTTGTTTGTTCTTTTTTCCCCCATTTTCTATTGATCTCTAATACAACTTCATTTCTTCTTCTCCTGTCTTGCCAAAGATTTCATGAAAACTAAAAAGATCAAGATGATGACATGTTAATAATACTGATAGTTAAATTTAATATTTATGCAAGAAATAAATCTCAAGAAAATTCTCCAATTATTGGCATGTGACCATTTTAATCTCAAGCATACTTCTCCAATTTAGCCTTTGACTATACAAAATTAATCCAAAATGATCCCTCAAGTAGAAATAGTGATACAACAATCTCAATTTAGTCCCTCAACTATACAAAATTGACCCCAATTTAGTGCTCAAGAGTAGGGATGTCAAAATTGACCCATTCGATCTCGACACCCACTCGAAAATTGGGTTTGGGTTGACCCAAAAATTTTCGTCGGTTGGTTTGAAGAAATTGACCGAAAATTTTTTGTCGGGTTCGTTGACCTCCAACCCTTAATTGACCGGTTTTGACAAATCGACTCGACCCAAAATCGGTCTGAAATTGACCCGAAATCGGGTTCGGGTCATTTCAGGTCAATCGTGTTGAAATCGGGTCGGGTTCAGGTTGAAGTTTTTGACCCGTTTCCAAAACCGGGTCGGGTTCAGGTCAACTTTTTTCGGGTCGGATCAGTTTCGGGTCAGACCCAAACCCGACCCGTTGACCCGAATTGACACCCATACTCAAGAGACCATTCTAGATCAATTTTACATAATCAAGGATGAAATCGAAGAAATGTGATATTCTAGAATTAAATTGGCCACATGCAAATAGTAAGGAGACCATTTTAGAATATAACTATTGTATAAAAATAAAAATAAAGGACAACTATGAGTAACCAACAAACACCCCGCTAATTTATCAAGAAATTATTAGAAAGAGACTATATACTGCATTATCTACATGTAAAATTTCATATCATACGCGCATATATTCATGTATTTCATTTTTGTTAGCAAATTAATATCAAATGCACATGCTCTAAGAAAAATAGCGTAAATAGTGAACACACAACCATGCACTCAATATAAAGCAAGCACAATTATGTGCTCCGATTAATAATCTGCAACTAATAATTCCTCTCATTCGACAAATCAATGGCTTCAAATGTTACTTAAGTGAATTTTAAAGCCCAATATTTGCTAGAAGAGTTGCTTCTATGAGTCAATTCAACTCTACTATCTCTTAATCCAACATGGAATCTTGATCTAAGACTACCATATAACAATCAAAGATAGAGAAATTCAACTTTCAATGCAAAAGGAAAAGTTAGAAAAATACATACTCCATTAAAATGCTCTATTTGCCGCTGAAGCTTCAACTTAAAGAACATCTGCAGTCTCTTAAACTGCCATCCCATCAAACTTAAACAGTGCCGAACACAATCTGAAACATTATAAACAAAGGATGCAGCAGAAGTAGAAACAAAATCCAAATGAGGCGTTAGCTGACACTGTAATTTTAAGCTTAAACAAATCAGAGTTCCAACACTTAAGTGAAATGAGAATCTCTGTTGGTCCACCATTTTCCTTTCCTTGAGCTCCGCACTGGCTGAAACCATCTCTCCCAAGCAGAATTCTCAGGTCCTTTGGTGCTGAGATAAGCAGCAGAAATGTTTAGAAGATAATGGCGACTAAAGAAAAAATTTTAAAGGAAAAGCAGTGCTGGTTTGCAGCATTCTGTTGACTCACATGGCAAGAAGAGGATCTGGTATTCCTTCCATGGAAGAGAGAACGCTGTAATATCCACAGAACAGTCAGGTTTACAAAGAAAAATGGGAACTTTTTCATCAGAACTATAAATTTTTATTTTATTCCTTCTGCAATGACTGATTTGATGCACTGCAGAGACAAAACGTATTTAAAAACTTACTCCATGCATGCAGCAGAAGATGGCTCCATCTTTTCCAGTTCTTCTAACTCAGACTGCATCAAGGAAGAGAACACCGTGTTTACTATGGGGAGGAGAAGAACAAAGACATGAAAGCATTGGAAGAAGATTCATCAAATGCATGCAAATTGATGTGATTGATAAAATGGTGTTGCCCATAATTCTTGAAATTCACTTCAATTATTTTCTCAGATTTGTTTGTCATGTTTGGTCATGATGATCATTTAAATGTTTTTGATGTCAATATTTTGTGTGAAATAAATTGTGGTGAACAATCATCCACTTAGGGTTCCTGAGGGACAGTTTTTGTTAATAGTTTTGTTTTTCAAACAACAATTACATTCTTGTTTGGCTACAACTTTTTGTTGCTTTTTAGAATTTCTATGGTGAGAAATATTTTTTTATAACTAAAAGTATCTTAGTTGTGAGAAACTTATCTTTTTTTTATTTTTTTTTAAATTATATATTATACCAGAAAAGCTCCAAAAAATTAGTTTTTTACACAATAATTCTACAAAACTTTCACAAATAGCTATAATTGCCCCAAATGGACACGTATCTTTAAATGCAATACTTCATCACTATAGATAAAATATATGTAAAGAAGTTAATTCATCTCTATGTGAATAACAGTAACATTGTTTCACATCAAACATTAAAGCATTACATTACCAAAGGAAGCTTAAGATGTTACAGCCAAACCAACAATAGACGAATTTGAAGCACCAACAAACGTAACCTATTTTATTTCCAATCTTCATCATAATTATACCCTTCCAAAAAAATTATATTGATGTGCTCAACTTCCTCTAATTCATCAACAAAAACAACAACGACAAACCTTTAGCCCACTAGATAGGTTCGGCTTACATGAATCTTTTTTCTTCATTGTGTCTAACATCATATTCTCATTTAGGATGCATTTGAGATTTTTAGCTAGTTTGTTTTTCAAAAAACAATCACAGTTGCATTTGGCTGCTAACTTTTTTATTATTTTTCAAAAGTTTTGTGATGAAAAATTAATTTTGAGAATCAGAACTATTAGGGTGTGGTGGTGGTTAGAAAACTATTATTTAAATTTTTTTAAAAGAAAATATTTATAACATCCATAATATTTTTTTAAAAAAATTATTTCCCCTATAATAGCTTTATAAAGATACAGCTGCCCCCAAACGGCCCTTAATTTAATAAAATAATATCATTTTTATTCTTTATAACTAAGTCTTTTAGATCTATCTCTACCTTTCTTAACACTGGATGAATCTAATACATCCATTCTCCTAATCATCAGACGACCAATGGTTTATATGACCAAACTATCTAAGGCAACTCTCTCTCATTTTATCTGCCACTAGAGCTATTCCAACCTTTTCACGTATATATTCATTTTGCATTTTATGTCCAACTGTAAAGCCACTCATCCACCTAAGCATCCTCATCTCTACAACACATAATTTTACGCTTCTCTTTTACTGGCCTACATGTTGCACCATAAAGCATTGCAGGTCTCACCATCATCTTATAAAAATTTTCATCAAGTATAAGCAATAATTTTCAATCACACAACATACCTAATGCATTCATCCACTTCATCTATCCAAATTGATTTCTATTAATAATATACCTATCTATTTCACCATCACATTGAACAATAAACTCTAAACATATCTAAAAAATTTACTCTTTTTACTGACTTGATCACCCATTATCACAACCCCACCACTAGATCTTCTACAACTAAAATCACTCTCCATGCATTCGGTTTTAGATCTCAAATGAAAGTCTTTAAACTCTAAGATTGACCTCTATAATTCAAGTTTTTCTTGAACTCCCTCTCTAGTCTTATCAACAAAAAGAATATCAACAGCAAAAAACATACAACAAGAAACATCCTCTTGTAAATATCTAGTAAAAACATCCATAACAAAAGCAAAACGATAAGAGCTTAAAATAATCATAACTCTTTTTCTTGACCTCAAACCATCTAATTTATCACTCAATAAAAATAAAATAGTTTACATTTTATAACAAGGTTAAAACTACATGATCATATTTTATTGAAGAAGATCATCTATTGTAAACAATATAAATGTTAGAGCATAGAATTGAAGACATGCTTTATCAATCATCCAAATTTTTGCAATTGAGATAATATTCTAAATGAAAGATAAGTGTTTATGCCTGGATATGCACACTCACTGCGAAAACATAAGCAAAATTACAAGTGAAACTACTAAAACTGACTGAAATGCAGGAGACAAGTCTAAAACCAAAATAAATAAAAAGCTTAAAAACCTTGCTTAAAAAATGCAAATATGATATAAAGGATCATATGATTGAATGAATGACTCCTGATCATCAAATTCAATAGCTATATACGGACGATCAACAATTGCAAGTGATAATATCTGATCTATCCAGCAACACAATGTGGCTAAATGGTTCAAATTGATATACACACTGCAATGCAAAATTATAGTGACATTAAATTGCGAATTGAGAACTGAACAAAACATACAATCAAGAAAACCCAAACCATTAAAAGATTAAAAACATTTGGGGCCTGTTTGAGATCAATTTTTTTAGAGTTTTTTATTTTTATTTTTATCTTATTTTAAAAAATATGTTTGTTTATAGTTTTTTAAGTGTTTTTATTTTATATTTTGAAAAACAAATCATGTTATTTTTAAACAATCAAAATAACTTTTAAGTATTTTGAGTATTTTTAAAAATAACTATTATTTTTAAAGAGCCGTTGGGATCACTTTTGTTTTATAATTTCTAATTTTTTCTTTTATTTTATTTTGTTTATATTTTGATTTGAAATAAAATATATTTAGTGGTGATAATTGTTTTTAAAAATACTCAAAATATTCTAAAATTGCTGAGTATTTTTAAGAATAATGTGATTTGTTTTCATAAATAAATAAAATAAAATTACTTAAAAAATACACTAAACAAATATGTTTTTAAAAATAACAAAAAAACACAAAACAAAATTGATTACAAATAAGCCTTTAACTTACGAGTAAAGTTGGTAGTCAAAATTTTGGGGCATGCCATTAACATTTGAATGAAGATGATTGAATAGGTTAAGCTTTTATATGATCCTCTACATCATTCTTCATAATATTAATATGATTATGTATTTAATACCTGTCATAAACCTCTAGAAAAGGCTAATCTTAAATGCTTCAATTATCATTCTCTCTAGTTTCCATATCATTTTGCACAATCTAAAACATCTCTTCACCAACATCATGTATGAAGTTTACATTCTACCTCTTAAACAAATACCACAAACATGTTCAAATCCAAGCATGGCCATACTGCATTCTTGACCTTGAAACACATGCATGGATTGTTTTATGGTGATGCATAATCTTTATAAGTAGATCATAAAAAAAAATTAAATCCAGTGTTTTTTTTTTTTTCCTAAGTGTAGATGGTCAATAATTCTCATGAAAATGAAATTAACAATTATCAATCAATCAAGTTGGAAGTTGAAGTGATACCTATGTATCATATGTAGGTATATCAACTCTATTACACAGCAATAAAGAAGAAAATAAAAGAAGATTTAAATTGAAGAATCACCATTGGGTAGTCAAAATGAAGATAAACCTTGTTGGTAACTAGTGAGAAAACAACAAATTATAGATAAATGAATGTAGAACATAGAACATGGAAGAACATGTTGGAGAAGATGCCTAGGTGGTATGGGAAGAGATAAGAGAATAAAGAACAAAATCAAAGATGCATACTTTTCCAGACAACTCTCTAAATTTGTTGGAGGATAGATGAAGAATCACATAATCTCAATAAAAAGATCAAAATCCATGCAGCAAGGAAAATCTAAATTTCATTAATCACACCATCATAATCAAGTTACGTGATCATGACTATTACTAATTATAATATATCATATTTAAATGATAAAACTACCCTGAGACAAATAAAGAAATAATAAATTAATCAATGGAAAATTTCACATTAACACATTTTATTCGAAACCAAAAAAGGGAGTTATAAAAACAATAGTAGAAATAAAAGACATGAATGGCTCAATGATAATGACACATCTAAATTAAGAAGTAAGCTTTATTGTTGCCATCAATTCCCCTAGGAAACAAAGGTACTCTACTCTAGAGAGTGGTAGTATCAATAAAAGCAAAAGATCAAGAATTATTAAAAAACAATGCAAGCAAAGATTTTGTCACTAATGAAAATTGGTTGTGATAGCCTAAATATATCAGCCATTAAATGGATGACTTAATTGGGGGAACAAGAATGTTGAGTCACCCCAAGGACATCAAAACACCATCTACAAATACTTGTGAAAGATATCCAATACTAATTTTTATGAACACCATCTTGCCATCAATCAAATTATAAAGGAAATTCATAAATGTCTCTTCAAGAAAAACAAGATTTGCGGTGAAGAAAACAAAATTCTTATTTCCATATTTGGGTTTTATAGTTAGGCTTAGTAGGGTCTGAGGTTGTAAATAAGTCAAATCGACTTGCAAAATAGTTTAAGTATTGTTCGATAAATGGCTCATGAGCCGAACTCGATAAGCTTGAGCTAATCCTAACTCAACTCATTAACTCGCGGACTAGCTCGTTTAAAAATATTAATATAAATATAATTAAAATATATTAAAATTTTATAATATAAGTATAAATAAAAATATTTAGAAATTATCTCATGTTTTATATCAAATAATTTATTATTTTTTTAATTTTTCATTATTTTTATTATTTTATTACAATAATTACTTGAATCGAGATCATTTATCTCTTTTATATTAAATGATCTGGTTCATAAGCCTACTCAAACTCAAGAGTAGTTTAAGGATTTAAATCTAAGGACACTTATAATTTGAATTTGAATTTAAATAAGGGAGTTGGTTATGTAACCTATAGGCATTATGCCTGAATGTTATGTAAAG
The DNA here is from genome assembly GCA_021442155.1 of Cymbidium sinense. Lineage (NCBI taxonomy): Eukaryota > Viridiplantae > Streptophyta > Magnoliopsida > Asparagales > Orchidaceae > Cymbidium > Cymbidium sinense. Next base: position 52,481,831 of record CM038233.1, on the reverse strand, counting down.
AATTGAAATTTCAAGGAGCTTTGTTAGAGAAATTTTAGGAAAACAATTTGAATGGAGAATATCAAAGAGGCTAGTTAACTATTGGACTCTCGAGAAAGAGAAGGAACACAAGTTGAAGAAAGGGAGTGTACGGTGTCAAGAAAAAAAAAAGAATTTTCCATTCTTCAAGAAAATGAAGAAGGAAGAAGACGAAGGAAATTTCTTGAAGTACCTGAATCTCTGAAGTAAATCAAATGATTAAGGAGATCAGTCAATCATGTTTTGCATATACTCTGGAAAAGTAGATAAAAGTGCGTAGATGCATGAAAAAAAAAAACCACGGAATGAAAAATAAAAATAAAGATGGTAAAATTTGCATAGCCCTCTAAATTTATTAAAGGAATCATTTTTCATTTCTCAGTTAGCTCTCTACATCTCCAAGAGGAAAGAGGAAACTTCAAGTAAAGTCTAAGGAGGGTCAAACACTTCATGCAGCCAGGAAACTATGACTGTCATTAATATACCGTCATAATGAAATGACATATTTACATGATCATGGCAGAAACATTCAATTTCGATTCCAAAGAATAACCAACCAAAAGACCTTTCCAAAACTTCAATTTTTCTGAATCTACTCAAGAATATGACTGATACAACAAAAAAAAAAGTATTTTTATAACGAAATCACACTCCAAAGATAAACTGTCAGGGATCGCTCTGGACTCCTTTCTAATTGGGTCGACGAAAAAGAAAGTAAAAAAAAGAGAGGAAAGGCCAAAGGTGAGGTTTTTTGTACTTCGAGTGATTGGATCTCCTGATGCAGGCGGCCAATGGCAGCAGAAAGACGATGCCTTCCGAGATAATCCCCAACCCTAGTACGACGAGGTGCAGAGGACGCCGGCGACTCCGTCGTCCCGTTCTCAGCCGGCCCCGACGACGACTCCACCGTCGCGGTCCCACCAGCCATCGCTAAATCTGATGGCTGCAGTGGAAGGGGAGGTGAGAGCACACAGAATTGAGGGAAGAAGCGGAAGACTTGGAGTAGAGAGAGGAATCTCGCGTAGCCATCGTTATCCGAGCTATTCCAATCATAATAGGCCAAGCGGGACACTCTTAAAACTGGAGAGACATTGTTTTACTGAATGCAAAAGGGGATAGTCAAATACTCAAAAAGACAAGAAGGCATTTAATCTGGTTAAGAGGTGATTTTTTTTTTTTTTTTTTTTTTATAAGTAGAATTAGTGAGTTACATACATATTGGCAAGGGAGTATCCGAAATAATAATAATAATAATAATAATAATAATAATAATAATAATAATGATACAAATTAATACTAATTAATAATTTATTTATTTTTTACTTTGATAAGATCACAATTCATTAAATAATATTTTAACAAAAATTATGAAAAAAAATTAGAATTATTTTCATCTAAAATTATATAGATATTTAACTATATTATAATTAAATTTTAAATTAATCAAATATAATATTCTAATCAAGATATTTGATATAAATTTAATTAAAATTTAAACTTCAAAAATGAACAGATAATATAAATATATGTGATGGAATTAATAACATGTAATATAAATAACTATTAATGGTGTAAATAAAAATAAAAGTTGCAGTGAAGTAAAACAAAAATTGAAGAAGTGTGGTGGATTTTATATACACATAATTCTTTATATTTACACAAATAAACATCTAATCTTTCATATTTATTTAAATAGCATCTAAATTTTTATTATTACATTAAAAATAAAATCATCATGGTTTTAAAGGTGAAGTACATCATTTTATGATAGGAAAAGTATTATTTTTATGAATATCAAATTTTAGATATTAGATATGCAAATGCATAAGAATTGTATGTTGTATATGTAAATATCTCATAAAAAAAATTAAAAGCCAAGTGGGGGCATGGACCCAATGCCCCCATTATAACTCCACCCCTATATATTAATAAAAAATTAATTATTATTTTAAAATTATTATTTAAATAAAAATAAATTAGTAAATTTATATGTTAGCATGCAATAGTATCGAATCATTAAGAATTTAATAAAATATGGATGATAAAAGTTATAAATTCTAAGATTTTGAAGTTTAATTTTAGGAATATATTGTTATGATTATATTAGAGATTCATAGAGAAATAATGGAGACTAACGATAATCAAATAATAATAGTCATATGATGATAATTAGGTGTAATCAATTAGATAATATTGATTAGGCAATAACAATCGAATGATGATAATGAGGTGATGATAGTTAAATGATGACAGATGACCTATAGTGATTAAATGATAACAGTAGAATGATGGCAGTTAGATTACAGTAATCAGGTCAAGTGATAACAATTGAATTATGAAAATTGAGTACAATTGTTAGGCAACAATGATTGAACAATACCAATTAGTAGCATCAATGAGGTGAAGATGGTTACGCAAAAATGATTGGAGAATGGTGGTCAGATAATGGCTATTACTGATAATTATTGTTGGCATCGATTACTAAACAAGGCAGTATAATTTTTTAGTTTTATATGTTCTTTTTTAATTCAAATCTCTTTCACAAAGAGAATGGGGGTCTATAAATTTTATAGTTTTTTGAAATGGTACTTCGGTAATTTTGGCTAGAATCCCAAACACTGTCCAATGGCCCATATTGATTCATTCAACTATAAATTGTTCTTTCAATATTTAAGTGTCTTTATAATATTATTGTTGAGAAATCTTGAGTTTTTTTAGATTCAACTCATCAAGATACTCATTTTGATTATAAGCACACAAAATTTGAATATCAATTAATCTGTCAATTAATATCATGAGGATTATAACAATACTTTCAATGCTTAAATTGGAATCAAAGCACTTATAATGTTGGACTTTTCTCATTAAGTGTTTGCTTTGATTCTAATTTTAGTGTAATTAAAGTTTAAGTGATGTTGGATTATTTAACTTTTAAAATTTTAATTTAAATATTATATTAATATTTATGATTGATTAAATTAATCTTTTGATGACTAACATGTCCCAATATTTCCAACATCAAAATTTGTCATCTTAAAATAAAATCTTTTAAACACTTTATTATGTAAATTTATAATTTTGAAAAAATATATATAAGACATAATCTCTCCTTATGTCAATATGGATGTCTCTTGGAGATATGAATAAAGTAAAGTCTTCTCAATTATAATTTTAGCCTTTATTTTAAAAGCTATCATGTCAATTATTTCAAAAATTATAAAAATTTTATCCCCAAACTTTTCAAAATTAGTTTTAAAGGCCCATCTATACCCTAAAAGAATAAAATTTAAGTCTATAATGTAAGAAATGATTTGAAAACCCCAAAATATTGGAGTCCCATATTATGCATGAAATCAGGCCATATAGCATTTTTTTTTTTATGGCAATGTCCATTGAGTAACACATCCCCATTGGGCATTTATTATTATTATTTTTTAAATTCTTTGATTTTTATAATAAAAAAATATTTTACATTATAAATGGTTTCAAAAAGTAATTTAAAATTAAAAAAACTTACAAATTTTGCAAAAAAAAAAAAAAAATTATGACTCCTCTTCCCTTTAACCCATTTTTTTAAAAAAAAAAACATTTTATAATGTCCAAAATTATAAGAATATTTATGACTCTTCTTCCTCATAATGTTCCTTTATATGCCCTAGTTTTCCTCTTAAAAAAAATTCCACATTATTCTGCATAAGTGATGCATAGTTCATCTTTACAATCACTAGTTCTCTTATCTAAAGTAGTTTGATATTGTCCTTAATAAGGAGTGTGCATTCCCTTTTTATAAGATCCAATGTTCCTCTATATAAAGTCTAATAATGTCATGCATAGGTTGGGTTATGAGTGATTCCAAAGGATTTTTATCCTTTCAATAAGGCTTTGGTCTTTCTCTTGAAAGGCGATTGATGTGGGAAAAAATATATTAATATGATGATATGTTTTTTAAAGATTTTTGAAGAGGAGATGAGAAAAGAATCACACAGAGGTCACCACCCCATCTAAACTCATGAAAATATTTATTTGAAGATATCATTGAACTAATAAAAAAATTAGAAGAATGTGAGTTGCTCTTTTTAATTAATTACACTCAAAGTTACCTCTAAGAGAACTCTTGATAAATATATTTTTTCTTTTTTTTTCTATGGTTATCGAGGAACATGCATGATTTAATAATTATTATCATAATAGAATGATCCATATAACATATCTATCGACAAAGCAGATGATGAATAATCATAACCAAGCAAGATAATACCCAATATGTAGAAAGATTGTATGATAATAATCACTAAATCACTGAGGACTTAATAAAGAATACGATGGACTCAAAGCAGTGTGTAAATGAAAAATATTAAGGAAAGGGTAGAAATAGTTGTAATACAGACTTCATGGATCCATCATCCTTGCCTGTCAAGTTCGAGATAATTTAATTCGGGAAGATAGTGACATCTAATCGTAAGATGCTCTTTCAGAAACTATGAATTATATCTTTTGGAGTTAGCCTCAACCTCACCTCCTTGCTCGCTAGCTTGAACTCGAGCTCAACTCGTAGGAATAAGGATAAACTCACTAGTTGGCTCATTAACTCAATCAAAGAAGAAAAACCATTTGAAAAATGATGGCATCATAATTGGAGCTTGCTAGATGGTCTGATTGGGCCTTGTTGGAGAAACATCAATGATGTGGTAGCTTGCCAAAGAAGTCATCAATATCACATGTAAGCAATGGAGAGAGCTTTGTAGCTTGTTAACATGAAAATTTTATTTGGGTGATAATGTTTAATATAAAATGATAAAGAAAGAGTCAATCTCACGAGCCAATGAACTGAGTCAGCTCAAGTTTGAACTTGAGCTCATATAACATACAAGTTACAATTTAAATGTCCGATAATTTGATATTCTTTTTTGAACCCATAAAGTCGAGCTTTGCTTGACTCACTTACACCCCCAGATTGAAAGAAGCAAATCATTTTGGGTTAACTATTTAGTTTTCATGAATTGTAAGAATTAGTAGCAAAGTATTAAAAGAGAAACAGAGAAGGCCAAACTAGCTTTTAGAAATATGTAAATCTAATTGAAGAAAAATTTATGTATGGTCTCATAATTAGTTCAGCTCCTTTATATAACTTTCTTAGGTACCAAAGATCTGCATTGTAAATCAATATTAATTTATCCTTGTGTTGGGATGCATTTTTTAAAAGGCCATTTGGGATTACTTTTATTTTATTTTATTTTATTTTATTTGTTTTCTATTTTTTCATTTTTTTTAACTTGTTTTTTTATTCAAAATAAAATATATTTGACATCTTTAAAAAAATATTTTGTATTTGTTTGTGGTAGTAGCAATAGTCTTATATATATACATTTTATAATATTTAGAATTGTGATTTTATGGGTCATTCAATCAACTTTATTTTGACCACATTAAACTTTTTATAATGGGATTTTCAATCTGAAAGTTGAGTTTTCACTGTGATGACTATTTAAACTACATATCTTCTAATTGCATCAATATAAAAGTCTGTGAGCCCTTTCATCAATGGATTCACAATACTTTTTTCAGAATATATAAAATAACAAGTGATAATATCTCTTTTAAATAATTCATACAAAAAATCATATCTTATTCTCATATGACTCATTTTATCATTATATTATGTACTTTTTTTCTTTTACTATAGATGCATGATAATAATAATAATAATTTAGGTAACGACTTAAAAGAAAAAATTGACACAATGAATAACCATCCTACATTTTGTTAGATGAGATTCTTTTAGGGAAATGCACTAAGAATTTGATGATGTGAAGACCTTCATCTAAATATAAAAAAAATAAAATTTTTTGGGACATTTGAATGAATTTAATCGCAAACTCAAACACATCACGTATGTGCAAGGACTTGAATCTAAAACCTCTTGGTTGAAAGCTGAAAATGAAAATTTTAACTAATGCATTGAAGATGAGAAAGGTGGGAGAGTAGAAGCCTAATGAGTTTCCTTAAGCTTTAAATGGTGACTTAGCTAAATAGAAAGCATCTTCTTCATTAACAATAATTCATTAAACTAGACCTCATCAAGCTCTAAAAGTCACCCAAGCAGGCAATGGTAAATAAAACATGTAGAGGCATTTACATGGACATCACACACACAATTCTTTTATATATATAAATCTTTAATATCATATCAAAAATAATACTATCATTATTTTAAATATCAAACTTTAAATTTTAGATATTTAAATGTATATATGAAGGTTAAGAATCAATTGGTTTATGGCTTCAACTTTCTCATTTATCTTTAGATGATGAAGTGAAGTGAAGGTAAGATGGAATCCTTAAGTCAAATTTTCTTGATCTTGTTAGAAAATAGTGAAGCCTTCTCAATTATAATCACCAAAAATCAAATGATGTTAGTCTATATGAAGCTATGAATAACTATTATAGTAACTTGGCCATAACTTTTGTTTCAATCTATTTTATGAAATAATTAATCATATCATACTAAACTTCCTATAATCACATGCTACAAAAAAAATGGCCAAACAAATCTAATTCTCAAACAACAATTGGCCAAGCACTTGATACAAACTAGAGCTTGTGAGAAGGTTCATTCTCTAAATAAGTGAACTTCTAACATTGAATATGAGGTAAATTTAAAATTTTGGGCTTTAAATTAGAAGGGTTGGATGGCAATATTTTTCATGGTGTATAGAGGTAAGAAAACAATGGAGGTGTCTTTAGAAGAAGAACACTTTTGAGAAGGTAGACTTTATTAAGTAGTTGAAAGATTCAGTGAGGGGTGATAGTTTTTAAGTTTTGATTGGAAGTCTGAAGCTCATTGGGTTGATTTATGGGGCTTATGATAAGGTGAGGACTTAGTTTAATAAGTTTGGGATGTGATAGGGAAGTAGAAAAAAAATGAAATAGGGTTGTTGAATGGATGTAAAGGTGATAAAAGCATAAGATGGCATTAATAAACTTTATTTACATTAGTTTGTTGGTTCCTATATTTAAGAATAAAGGTGATGCACAAGAGTGTGCAAATTATAGAGAAATTAAGTAAATGTGCCATACATTAAAATTATGGAGAGAGTATAAGTTACGATGTGATACAAGTTTCTCATCAGTTTGGTTTCATGCTAGATCTACTATGGATGCTATACATTTGTTAGAGGTTTGATGGAGAAGCATAGAAAATAAGAAGGATCTACATATGATATTTATTGATTTAGAGAAAGCATGATAAAGTCTCAAAGATGTTCTTTGGAGAGTTCTCAGAAACAAAGAAGTTAATATTGGTTATATTCAAGTCATTAGGATATGTATACTAGAGCTATCACTTTGTCCAAACACAAGGAGGATTGACAAAATATTTTCCTATTTCTTGGATTACATCAAGGATCAACATTAAGCCCTTATCTTTTTACTTTAGTTATGGATGTTCTTACGAGGCATTTATAAGAAGATGTACCTTGGTGTATGCTTTTCGATGACATTCTTCTTGTTGATAAGACTAGAGAGGAGTCCAACGAAAACTTGAATTATGAGGTCAACTTTGAGTCTAAAGGTTTTCTTTTAAGCATCTAAAGAATATATGGAGTGTAATTTTAGTTGTAGAAGTTTTTTAGTGGCTGTTGTGACTTTAGATGATCAAGTCATTAATAAGAGTGAGCGATTGAATTTAGGCTCTATTGTTCAAATGATGGTGAAATAGATGGAGATATTATTAGTAGAATTCAAGTTGGATGGTTGAAATGAAGGAATATGCCTATTATGTGATAGAAAAGTTCCACTTAAACTTAAGGGTAAGAACCTAATAATAAAGAGAAACATAAGACTAAGTTAAGTGTTGAGATGAGGATGCTTGGATGAGTGGCTTTACCCCAGATAGAATGCAAAATGAGTATGTTAAAAAAGTTGAGTAGCTCTGTAGATAAGATTAGGGAGAGTCACCTTAGATGGTTTGGCCACATAAAGCGTCATGTTCGATGACGATTGGGAGAGTAGATGCATTAGATTTGCCTTATGTTAAGAAAGGTGAGGTAGACCTAAAAGACTTGGTTAAGATGTATAAAAAATGATCTTAGTATACTTGAATTAAATGAGAATTTGACACATAATAAAACACAATGGAGATGAAGGATTTATGTAGCCAACCCCACCTAGTGGGATTAAGGCTTCTTGTTGTTGTTGTTGTTGTTGTAGTGAAGGGTTTGAGAGTGAGAACTAAAAACACATAGGAGAAGATGGAGATGAAAGCTAAACAATAAAGAAATAAGGCAAAAAAAAACCAACCTCACCAAAGAAATGAGGGTCTCATTAACTTAGAAAGGTAAAATCATAATGATGATGTGGAAGCCTTGACTTAGGTGAACTAAAATTATCTAGTTTAGAAAAATCAACTTTTTCATGATTACTATTGCATCATTTCTTTCACCATATTACAAGAATAGAATTAAAAAAAAATGCAATCATTGTAAAATAATTTTAAAAAATACAAAAAAAATATAAAATATTCAAAAATTATTAAAAACATTATGTTGCATCAATACTTCTTTTGGAGAATTCTTCAGAATAACTTCTTCAAAGTTAGTTAAAACATAATCTTATCACAAGACTATTGATGAGTGTCCTTCCTCTTCCAAGAATTGTCACATTTAGATAACAAGTCGATGAATTAATTTTCTTTACTAAAAATTATGTAATTTAGAAGTAAACAAATTTGTTGATTTTGATTTTGAACTTGAAAAGGTGCTTACACATTATTTCTTTCTTAGCTTCATATTCCTCATTAATTTAATTCACAAGTTAAGAGTAAAACAAACATAGAGAGATGCTATAAGAGTCCAATAAGTAGAGCTTCATACCCTGTTTGTTCAAAACTCTGAAGCAAATTTTGATGGTGTGAGAAAGTATCAGATCAACAAGATTTTTCTATATATCCTAATTCTATTTTTTTGGACCTTATAGAACCATCAACAAAGAGATTTAAGAGAAAATCATTCTTCACTGCAATTTTCTTTTCAGTGCCAAGAGTTATGAAATCAACCAAGAAGTTGACCAATGCTTGTGCTTTGATTGTAGTCCTTGAGATAAAAAAAACAAATTTAGAGTTCATCAAGCTCAACTAACCAATTTAGAATTCACCTTGAACAATTGAGCTTGGATGATGACTTTTACAGAAGGAACAATGAATAATTGAATGAGCTTAAAAGCAAGAATGAAGTACAAGGTAATGATCATTAACACCTTCAACAAATTTTGTTTGATTAGGTATCTTGACTAGACCACTCAAAAAATTTTGCTTACATAATAAATGAATCACTACTTTCATCCATCTTCTCTTTGTAAGATAAAATTGACAACTTCTTTCTTACTCCTAGGTATAATAAGTCATCAAGGAGTTGTGAACTTTAAAGAAGATGCATGAAGAAAAGTAGTGTTTTAAGATGAGTAAATCCCTTATCACATTGAATAGTCTACTATAATCATTTTGCACTTCCCAAAACTTTGAAAAAGTGAATATTTGTTTCCCAAACTTGAAATAAAATGGCCAAGGCTTGCAACTTATCCTATTGGTCATTGATAATATACCCCCAATATGCACACATGAACCTAATAGATAGACAAACAGATTGACATAAAGAGCACTCAATGGTGAGTAGCAGAGCTTAGATAGGAATTCACTCGTCCATGACTAGGACTCACCCTCATGTGGGCGACTACATGAAGGAATTTACCTCAACCAAGCAGCGGACTCTAAGCTTCCCATCTCACAAGAAGTCACATCGAATAAACTCACCACTCATCATATAACACTAGCCAAACCTCTAAAACATGGGAGAGTTCCACACATAGATAGTTGTCATATTATATTATAATCGACATATAACTTCTACAAAATGACATAATTTTTATTTTTTATTTTATCAACCCTCAAACCCTATAAAAAGGGGGAAACTCAAAGGATTAAGAACCTTTTTTTTAAATTTTTTTTACTATTTTTGAAAAGGAGAGAGTAGATTTATGTATTCTAATCTTATGCTTGTGCTCATATTTCGATATAGTGAATTTCTTACATTCTTTTTACATAGTCATGTTTGATCTTAGTCTACTTCCAATGTGTCTTAGTGAGGTCCCACATTACTCCCAGATAGATTTGGACTAAACATCCTCTTTGGTGTGGTAAGCATAGAACAATGCCTAGGACAAGAAGTCAAGCACTCAATGAAGTAGGTTCAACTGCTAAGCATTACAAGAACCTTCTTATTTATCAGATTAAGAGGGATAGTTCAAAATATTCAAATCTAACTCCAAATCCAAACCAACCATCATCATAACTACCTACCACCACTATTAAACATACTACCAAACATATCACTATTATCATATACCTACCACCCTTATCACACCTAACATCAATACCATACCTACCACCATGAAATTCATACATGGGTCATTACATAAGAATGGCCCAATACATATATGCCCAAGGTATAATAACATGACACAAAAAAACATAAAAGTCCAATAATACCCAACCCATATTATAATATAAAGGCCCAATATTTATTGAAAACATAAGTTTAAATTTTATGATAACGATGTCGATGACGATGATGATGTTGTTGTGCATCAACACTCCTAAGCTTTAAAGGATTTTTCTCTATAGAATGAAAATCCAAGTAATCTTATAATAACTAGAGTTCAACAGATGTAACTTATCTAAAGTAAGCCATAAATCTTTAAGTGGAGAAAGATCTTTCGAACGAACTAAAAACCTTTGAATGCATCCATTAGATGTGGTGATAATTTGATCTTTTAAAATGAGCGATATAAACTTAAGTGACAAGATGGTAGATGAATTGATGAAAAAGTATCAACTTATATGTTAGTATTATTTATAAAGAGAGTAATAATATCCAAAGCTTATTCATGGTACAATATTAAATATAACACATTAAATGAAGATATTTCAACATTTATTAGAAAATCTATTTTATGAGCATTGCATTTATTTTTCTCACAACTTTATAAGAGCTCTTTAGAATTAATTTCTTAAGAGTTTCAATTGAAAATCTTTTAAGCTTAACATTAATAAGAACAAAATATCTCTCATTAAATTCTACATATTTTCTATATAGATCCACATTAATTTTATATTTATCATAACTCAAAGTAAAGTTTTGATAAATTTTTTGATATAATCATGTATACTTTGTGCAAATGAAGATGCAAATGCACTCGATTTATATGATATAAGCAAATCAATGAGAAAATTAATAACAATATGAGAAGAACTCATACCAATTGACTTGTTAATTGAATTGTTATAGCAAACTCTATAGTAGAAAAAACTAGATCCCTAACAACTACATTGGCCCAACTTTAACAGAGCTCGAGAAGTTGCATGTTGGCTTGAGTCACTCAACGAGTTACATTTAGCCTAAGCAAAGCTTCATTCGGCACTTTGCCCGAGCGAAAAGCCTAACTCAACAAGCTATGTATTGGACCAAGCACAAGGCTAACTTGATGAGCTACACTTGGCCTAAATCAAAAGCCTAAGACTTTGTGAGCTATGAGTTTAACTTGAAAACTACCAAGCACATAAGTGACAAGACTACTTATAAAATTACTATTCTTAGGAGGAAAGTTTACATTAACTATAAACATTTAATCCTACTCAACTCAAACTAATTAACATGAAATAATTGAGCTCCCCCCTCACTACAATGTAGAGGTGATTAAAGGAAGCACCTTATGAAGCACCAAAGGATATGTGAGATCAACTAAATTCAATCGGCACCCCAGAATGCGCCAATGACAATAATACTTAGGATTTTAAAGACCAACACTCTAAGTGATTGACAATTAGAAACTAAAGACCAACACTTTGTGTGATTAACAATTATAAATAAAAGACCAACACTTTATGTAGTTGACAATTACAAACTAAAGATCAACATTATGTGTAGTTGATGACTATAAACTAAAGACCAACAGCCTTATGTGATTAGCGACTACAAACTAAATACCTACACTCTATATAGTTAATGGCTACAAAAAACCCTACACATCATTTGGTTGACAGTGTTGACCTCACTTTTGGAGTGAAGACTCATCATTCTTATCATAGACTTAGGAATCTTCTAGACACTTGGATCTCCTTAGTCATAAGATACTTCTAGTGACTATGTGAACGCTAAACTCAAACCTAGAGACTTAGAAAGATATACCCTAAGCTTAGGTTGTACCTTGTAACCCAGGAGACCTACCTATCCTATGGCCTATTCTAAGACCTATGCCCATCGACCGATGCAAATCCAACCTCAAATCCATACAAATCAAACCCAATTGAATCCTATTTCATATCCAAGCTCCAAGCCAAATTAGCTTAACCTCCAACTTAAACCATTTCCACCATCATCTTAGGGATCAAACACAAAGCCAATTAAATTGAATCCAATCTTATCAAACTTTACAAAAGCACTCCAAACTATTCAAATCTCTATTTCAAACCCTTCCAATACCTACAATCAAAATAATTTTACTAAACCATTTCAATCAATCTAAGTTAGCCCATTTGACCTAAAGGGTCCAAATGGGTCAAGACTCATTTAAACCCAAATCAATTGCAATTAAAGCAATCAATCAGTCCTAAATCAATTATCAAACTCAATTCAACCCAATTCAACCTAATCCAACTCAACTCCATTTGGTCCACTTAATCCAAAGTAACCTAAAGGGCCAATTTGGCCCAAACCTCAATCCAACCAAAATTGGATTGAACAAACCCACCTAACCTCTTCTACAATGATTGTTGATCATGCTTGATTGATCAATTGCAATCAATGTTGTCAAACCAAGTTAATTTGATCACTTGACCAAAGTTGACCCAATTAGCCTATATGAATCAAATTGAACCAAACTCCATTCTAAACTCAATTGCTTGCAACCAATGGTCCTCATCATTCATAAATTCAGTATTGAACATAACTCAACCACCAATTAGCCAAACCAAGCCAATTTGGCCTCTTGACCTAAGTTGACCTAATTTGGCCTAAAGGGCTAAATTGGGCAAAATTCAATCCTAAATTAAATTGATAAATTGATTGAACATGATCAAACCCTTAATTGAACCTAATTTGATCAAATCAATCCAATTGACCCATTTAGCCCAAATTGACCTAAAAGGTCAAATTGATCATAAATCATTACCAAACTCAAATTGAATCAAACAAACACCTACAATCATCTTCAAATCATCAATTGAACCTAAACCAACCCCTAACCAAGCCAATTTAGCAAAATTAGCCAACTTAACCATTTGACCCATTTGAACCCATATGAGCCAAATCCAAATATACTTCAAGTTAAACCAAAACATTTCACATGATTATTTGAACATGTCCAAACCACCATTAGTTTGACCCAATTTGACCCATCATCAACCTAACTCAATTGAACCCAATTTGACTCATGGGTCAAATTGAGTCAAACCCATTCAAACCAACTTCAAACCCAACCAAACTTGGCATAACCTATCATTGGGTCACCATGGGTTAGCACAAATGAACCCAATCCATACTTGACCCAAATTAGGCCAAAACCCATTAGGTAAACCCCTCTAAATGAGACAAAATCTTCATTTGGATGGTCAAATCCACTCTCCAACCCTTAGCAACCCCCCCAGTTCAATTTGGGCATTGGACCACTGGCTAACTTGACCCAAAGCTAATTGGGTTCAACCATGGCTCAAGAGAGGGTGAACTTACTCTTAGCCCACCATTGGTTCACTTGGGGGAGGAGGTACATAGCTTGTTAGCCCTTGCAGCTCCCTCATCCTCTTAAGGTCATCCACCTCAGCAATCCACTGCCATCTCCGGCCACCGACCCCGGTCGGACAACTAAAGGTTGAACCAATCTCAGCCCTTGGTTCACTTGGGGAGGAGGGTATACTCCTCCTCATGAAAAAACTTCACACAGAGCTTCCTTAAGTGATTCCGAGCAATCTCAGAGCCTTCCTTGATCCCCTAGTGCACCCCGTCGCCGACGACACCAAGCTCCAATCGAAACTGAGCCCTTTGTCCATCCAACCCCACTCAAACTCCACCAAACTTCAATTAACTTCCCACACCTTCACCAAGCTCGACGAGTCAGAATGAATCGATTCCCGATTGATTTGAGCATTGGAGACCACTCTTATACCAACTTTGGCGCTGTTGTGGCAACGTTTGGTCCACAGAGCCACCGGCGGAGAGGCAACTCAAGAGCTTCTCAACAAGACTTCGCCTCTTCAAGACAAAGTTACCTCGCCGACCCAGATCTTGAGCTTCCAGGATAAATTCTAACAAGTCATAGAAAACCCAATAGGAGTTGGTGTTTTGTGAAAGATTTTGTAATTTCATGTGATTTCCACCATAGGATTTCCTCAAATCTCTTCCTTGAACATTTTGGAGTCGATCACAATGCCTCACGAGCTCCGACGAGCTCGGATCGAGGAGGGATGGTGTCCTCGCCGGATTTGGATCATCCACCATCCATGTGATTAGAATGGATCATGATTAATCCATTAGTTTTATTTGATTTAATCCATTAAGATCCACATGATTAATCTCTACCGTTCGATTCGAGATCAAACGACGACGAAAAGCGCGCACTCAACTAACAAAGACGCGAATGATGATTTAAGTGGCCATCCATGATGCCATGGAAAGCATCACCGCTCCACATGCCGATGGGTTAAGGAATTAATTAAGGATTAAAAATATCATTAATCACTCTGAACATTCAAAAATTCATAACTAATTATAAAAAAATCTTAAAATATGAGTAAACCCATTTTAGAAAGGGTAAAAAGGGAAGAATTTAATAAAAATAAAATCCCTAATATTTGAATAGTGAACAAGTGTTAATTAAGATTTGAAATTTTTTGTAATTAGCTTAATTAAGCTCTAATTACTTAGTTAATGAATCTCAAATTGAATGTGTTGATTCTTTGGAATATCATCTACCTCCCATAATTTTTTGAGATTTATTGACTATGTAATTTGGAGAATTTGAAATTCAAACCTTAATTATTCTCATTAAGTGATTTAATAATTATTAAAAATACTAAATAGTAAAAAATAATTAATTAAATTTGATTAATCATTGTTAACAATAAAATGATGAAGTGGAATGATTAGGACCTCTTTTCTAATTATTTCCCTAAGTTCATTTCATTAGAAGGGCTAATTGATGCATGGATTAATTAAGAATTAATTAAGTAATTAATGATAGATTTAAATCAAATTAAAATAATAATTACTTTAGTTAATCTAAATTCATGGGTTCCTTTTATGTGTTCAATAGTATAAAGACACTAAGAAAATTATGATTAACCCATAAAGGTGAAAAATCATATAAATATTTAATTAGATCCTCCTTTAATTTAATTAATATCTAATTATGAGCCTCATTGCATTGAGGTCCTTAAGTGCATTGCAATTTTAATTTCACATTTCCATATCATTGAAGGTTCATAATTAAATGGTTAATTAAATTAAAGAGACTTAAGAAAGAGAAAATAAGTGGTTTGCTTAAAGGCTTGAACTTAATCAATCTATAAAAATTACTTAATTATATTTCCTTGAATATATTAAATCACTAATATGGGATGGGGTAAAACAGCAAATGTTACTTCTCTTTAAGTTCAATAACTTGAATCCAAAATTAAACTTAATAACTTTGGTTGGTCTTAAACAATTTTATTTAATGTGATTGTCCTTAAAATTAATGTGATTGAATGCATCATGTGGCAATATTTAATTATTCTTTTCTATCATTATAAATGTGTATGCCATTTGATATCATCCATTCATGTTTTCAAATTAAAAAAAAAGAATTATATGAATATGATCATATGTGTAAAGTTGTATGTGTTGAATTAATCCTATTATATGGAGTGACTATTAATAAATTCAAATTATTTTCAAAATTACAAACCATGAAGAAAAGTTAAAATGATATTAACTATGAATATTACATAAAATTTACATGTGCTTATAAGCTAAACATGTCAAAGTATTGTTTTATGTTTATGATTCATGTATGTGTTTACATATGTTTGAATATTAATAAGTATATAATCTGGACATCCTGAAAATATGAGGCTTTAAGTATCCCTACGGAGATCTTAGATTATCTCATTTCTCTAGTTAACAAAGTCACGTACTTATTTAATTTATTCTTATGTGTACTTGTATTAGAATTTGGATAGAACTTTACTTTATATATGTAAAAAATTCACTAAAAATACAATCTTTTACATAGTTTTCACTCTTATGGTTGTGTGTGTATTCATATGTATTTAAGATAGCAAGTATATAGTTTGAACATTCCGGGAATATGAAGCTTTAAGTAGCCCCACGGAGGTCTTAGATTATCTCACTTCCCTGGTTTAAACAATGACACGTACTTGCTTAAAACTTAAATACATGTTTGTGTACTCAGCTAAAGAATGAAATTCCTCTTTTCTACCAAAATATATGCATTCATATTATTTAAGTGTGCCAAAAATACATTATATGTATATATATGCTAAGTTCAAAATCATATGCATACTATTGATGATGAAAGGGAATGATGTGACATGGTCTATGTGATGATAATTCGATTACATTAATCATAAGATGCATTTTATGTTGAATAAGATTCTTTAAGATTAACCTAAATTTAGAATCAATAAAATATTTAATAAGCCATTCACTAAAAGAAATCAAGTCATAATAACATGCCTTTAGAAAAATAACTTAAGATAAGGATGAAATGGGTTAAGTCTCTTTCATCTCTTCATCAAAATTAGATGTTAAATGAATAACAAATGAAACAAAAGAATATACAAATTAAAATCCACTAATCTTCTTAATAATTTGAAGTGAAACCATCATTCATGGTTAATTTAAATAATCTTATCTAAACAATTATAATACTAAAGCTTACCTAAGATATATCACACTAAACTTAAACACACATTAGAATGCTAAGTCATCAACTTCTAACTCTAAATTAGGACGGTGTATGATGTGATGTTGTGTTTTATTTTGTGATGCAATATTTTAGACTGGATGTTAGGACTGTTGTGCGTAGACTGGATGTTAGACTGTTGTTAACCTAATATTATTTTCTGCGGAGGATTATGTTAAAAGGGCTACTGTAATCATAAATATAAATGCTTTTACTTACAGATTGCTTATGCCCCTTTGCATAATCCATTTTAAGACATATGGGCTTGGTTACTCATGTGCAATGTGTTAAGTCCACATTTATAGAATATAATTGTTTGGGTTTGAATGGTTGTTTAACTAACATCTGTTTTGTAAGTATAGTTAGATTTTACTTTTTCATAAACATGTAATTTTGTAATAGGAATTAGGATTAGTGTTAGTGGGATTTAAGATGAACAGTGGCTAGAAGGCAAAGTCATGGGATGCCTTGTGAAGCCTTAGAGCAAATCAAATCAAAAGGAAGAAAGAAGAACAAAGAATGAAGACTCCCATAGCATTTTCTTTAATTTTAATTGTAATATTCTTTTGTAATCCGGATTGTATAAGGATGAGTTCGGCTACCCAATTTTTCTATTTTCCGGAGTATACGGCGATACCCACATCCTTTTATTATTTTCTAAAATTTATGAATGATTGTTTGTTAAGTTTAGATTGGGCAATAGAGCAGCATGATTTTCATAAGTTTCTTAAAGATTGATATTTGAATGTGTGGCCTGAATGTGATAGGCTCCTTGGATAAAATTAATTTTTTATCATCATTAATAACTCATAACTAAATTTAAAATAACTCACAACCTCATTTTAAAGTAGGCTATAAATAAGATAATTAAAAGATTTAACAACTTATTAAATAAATGATTTATATCAAACATCATGCATATCATATTATTCCACTTGAATAGGGAGAGGTCTCCACTCTTGCATAATAGGGAATACTTGACCTGTGAAGGCATCCATTATAGTGGAGAACACCGCCTCCTGCTGATTTAGCTAATAACTAAATCTTATCATGCATTTAGGCATAACTATCCCACGCCTTTGTCTAAAAGATCATGTCTAAATGATATAAAAATTTGTAAATTTTGTATTTAATCTAAGTCATGTCTTCATGACAGTCATGATCTAATCTCTTAGATATTGAGTTTATAACTCTAGTCTCTTTCCTAAGTAAACAGTAACTTAATAATCTTACATTTAAATAAGACCGGCCTACGTGATTTTGAAGCATAGGAGGTGTTAGTTAACGACGACTCTAGGCGGTTGTAAGTCCAGAAGAGTCGGATGAGTTTACCCTCCTATTATGAAGATAAGCCATTATGTCCTTTTCCGTATAGATTTCAGTCGAGCTCTAACTTGTGCTAAAGCACTCTAGATTTAGGATCTGAGGTTATTTATTTTCTTCGGGCTAAGAGTATAAATCCTCGCATCTTAGGCATTTTCACAATCTTGTGTTGATAGACTATAAGCCCTAACATTCTAATAAAATTTTAACTCAAACAAAATAAATTCTCTCTTTTAAACATATAAAGACTAATCATATGATAGATTGGAATACTCACTAGGCTTCCTAGTATCATGAGTGCACCTTATCTTTCTTTGGAATCCAAAAATAAGTCTTATAAATTGAACATTCCCACTTGATTTCCAAAAATATCAAATCCTTTGATAATCTAACCTTGAAATCTTTGGAGATATGATCAACTACTTTAATTGAGAGTTTGCTTATGATTCCTTATGATGCAATTAACTTATGGAAGCTTGCTTCTATAGAAATTAAAAAATTCAATATAAAATAAACCATGTTTTACTTTTCTATATAAAGTAAGGGAAATATCTCTACTATATACGAAGAATCATCATGCATTAGGAGATCCTTATTAGTGATTGGGTCCATTATAGGGTGATGTTTTCATCTTTCAAGATAGTACATCATATCTTAATGTTATATCTGATCACTTCAATAAGTACCCCCTCCAAGATCTGTGTGATGTCCACGCGACTACAAATTAAAATACCACAAACAGTTATAAAAACCCCAACACTTTATGTGATTGACAACTTAATAAGGTAAATACTCAATTAAATGAATATGATTTAATAAAAACATTTTTTCAACAAGCGAGTATAAATCCACAAGGTGAGTACATTTGATCACAAATTAAATAACCAACCACAATTTAGAAGCATCCAATATAAAGGTGAGTGAAAAAGATTTTATTTGATTGAGAAAATAATAAGTACATATAGCAATTGACGAGTACAAAAAATAAATGTAATTAATCTTTTTCACTCACAAGTATAAAAAGAAAAGCAAAAGGGGACCCAATTGCACTCCCCTCATCGTCGCTTTCCTCATATTTTGACTCCAACAAGGCGAGCATGTTCTCAAAGGTAAGGAATTTAGCATCCAGTTAGTTGTGTTTATAAACTTTTGAATTGTGAGATCAACATCCTCCTTGAACTTATTCCTCAAAATATCTTTGTACTCGTCAGAGTTGAAAGAGCTTACCACTAAGCCTCTTTTTAATGGAAATCTTAGTGTGACGAGAGAGTTTGGCCTCCAACTGCTTATTCAACTCTGAGAAGCGAGTCCACTCCAACACTATTTGATCCTTCTCCTACACCTCTTCTTTTGACTTGGCCACCTTGGACTCAACAGCCTATTGTTCATTTCTCTCCCAACCGATCTCCTCGATGGTAGCTAGTGCCTTCAATGTCGTCAAGTACTCCCTGCTGAGCTTCCAAGTCGAATGTTATGCCATCAGCATAAGCAATCATGGTAGCATAGTGAAGTCGCCTCTTAGAGGATTCCTCTTTGATGGTGTCCAACTCCTCAAGTAGATGAGATGGCCCAGCCTATAAGCTTGACTCTACGAGTCCACAACATCGAGGGTATAATTACCCTCAACATAGACATATTAAGGATTACTCACTTTTTCCTTCCCCTTGTCATGTCTCTTTCTCAACGGGGCTTGAGGAGATCACATATTCTCCACACTCATCAACCTCTTCTTAAACTACTTTAGAGTTGTAAAGGGTACTCAGCCCTATTGCACTCGCCTCCTTAATCAGTCTTTCAGACACAGCCTCAGTGGATGTAGACTTGCCTCCAATTTCCTCTCTCTCTCTTCCGACTTACCAAGGAACTCGAGCACCTCAACATTGAGGCTATAATTACCTCAACATAGACATATTAAGGATTACTCACTTTTTCCTTCCCCTTGTCATGTCTCTTTCTCAACAGGGCTCGAGGAGATCACATATTCGCCACACTCATCAACCTCTTCTTAAACTACTTTAGAGTTGTAAAGACTCTCCTCCTGCTCTCACACTCCTTGTAGACTGTCCATCCTCTCTCTCTCTCTCTCTCTCTCTCTCTCTCTCTCTCTCTCTCTCTCTCTCTCTCTCTCTCTGACTCACCAAAGAACTCGAGCACCTTGAGGTTGGTCGGGTTGGGAGTGGAAACATCATGGCCTATAAGAGCAAACACAATAAATTTATCATAAGAAAAGAGAGTAATGAGTTTTAAAATGGAAAATACTTACAATATATATGCACATAAATGTTGCCAAACTTGAGAAATAGCATTATGTCGAGTGTTCTCCTCCCAACTTACTTATGATCTCCCCTCAACAGGACTCGCCATATGAACTACAATTTTGTTGACAATGAAGGGATGGGCTTAGTCACCAATGAAGCAAATTTAGAACACCAATTCTAAACTTTGCTCGCCAAACCCATTATCCTTAACTGAACAACCAAGAACTAGATAGTTTGGTCTTTGTGCCCATTGATGACGAAGACATGACATAAAAGGGTTAAACTCCACGATAGCCTCTCTTACCTCAAGTACAAAATGAAAGTCATAATGCTCGCTATTGAGTTCAGCAAAACCTGAGCAAGCACAACATCATATAAGTTAAATATTTCCACCAACTCGGTGCATAGGGGGAAATGAAAACCACACTAGAAATAATTGAATAAGGCATAGAGCTTGTCCTCCTTCACTATATTAACTTGCTCATCCTCACGAGCGACTTGAAAGGAGAAGTTGATGTTGTCATTGTATTACATATAAAAGATGATGTTCTCCATCTTCAAGTTAAGAATAGACGACTTTGTCACACCACTCGCCAAAAGGTTGACAACACTCTTCCACCATGACCATACTCAGAACAAAAAACACTAAAAATGGCGAAAGGGAAAAGAGAGAACTCACACAAGAAAGTAACTACTTTCCCAAATTGAAGAATAACTATAATAAAAGCTCACCTAAATGTGACAAAAGTATTTATGGGCAGAGTAAATTTTTGGAAATGTCGAAGCGGCATATTGCTATAGAATTGCATTAAAATCATTACAGAATCCTACCAAAATCCCAAGTGTCATGTATCATGATATAATAACGATGACCACTCACTACTAAGGTAAACTTCAACACACGTGCCATAAAGAAGACAACTTGAATTAGAGCATAAAAATAACATGTAAAATAAATTATTTTATTTAATACAAATTTTTTATTACCAAAAAGGAGTTTACACACACTCGCCATTACTCATTACATTTTTATTTAATAAGCTAACTATTGAATCTAGGTCACTCGACAATGAAGCTCCCTTGTTCAACACGTAATCAAAAATGAAGTTAGAGCCCGAGATAAAATGAGGGATTCACTCAACTCGCTATAGTGAATAGAGACAGTTCGATTCCACAACAATCATTTCTCTTGTTGAGCTCATGCCCTCTTTAAGGAGGGCTATTCTCCTTTGCAAGGAAATAAAATAGAAGGACCAATCGATAGGGATGGGTCCTTCCATAGTACCTACACCCTCTGGAGGGAAGGACTCATTCCTCTTTGACTAGCTACTCTTACGACAAGTCGAAGAAGGAAACCTGCCAACATCTCATTCAAATTCACAAAAGTAAAACTCGTCACTTCGGCAGTAGAATATGTTGGCATGGCCAAGTCCTTACCTTTTAAAGGGAGATCCACCCCTAAAAAAATACTTGGTGTTTTGAGTCTGCAGGTGCACCACTTGGAGGACTACCCAGGAATTAGAAACAGCAAGAATCATATCAATTAAAGTCACCCCTACACGATGAGAAATAATGTCATGAATATCGAGTATAAGAACTTCTATAAGGAGACTACTCAAATGAGTCACCCAAAGAAAGGAATAAACTAATGGACCAAATGCAATTCTTCTTCACTAGGAGAATGCCCCCAACAACTCGCCTACAGTAAGATGTAGGACAAGTCCAAAAGAAGGGCTCGCCATAATTCTATTTATGTGCTTTAGGACAACTTTATGGTTGTTTTATTTTCAATAAGCAACCACAATTGCATTTAGCTATCAATTTTTTATCTGTTTTTCAAAAAAAAATTATAGTTAAAAGCTACTTTTGAGAACCATAACTATTAAAATGTGGTAGCTGTCAAAAAAATGCTATCTGAAATTTTCAAAAAAAAAATATTTGTAATAACTATATCAACTTTTCAAAAAGTTACTTTCCTCACAACAGCTTCACAATCAACTTTACAAAAAACTATAAATGCCCCAAACAGTCCTTAAGATATCGAACTACACAAGTTGACAAATGTACAACATTCCTCTCAACAAACTCGTGAGCATTCATCACATTAACCTACAAGAACAAAGGAAACTATATTAAAGTCTTTATTAAAACTAACAAAAGTATTGATTAAACATAAAATCAAGTATCACGATAAGACAATATACTATCAATTTCTGTTGGGACAATCATCGCTAACCTCATCACCAAAGCCTTCCGTCACTGAATGAAGGAAGGAAACTCCTCATCCTCCTAAAAAACACTCAGCATTTCTACAGTCATCTTCTAGCAATAACAAGAGGAGGATCAACGGGCTCCGTAGCCTCTTCCCTCATAGTATTCATCTCGACTGGGTATCTATGACACTTCCCGTATCAAGTGTGGCATCTACAACCACAATCAACATCATTATAACCGAAGAACTCTCTTCAACAGGAGGCACCGCAACACCCTCTCCCTTAAGCATTTTCTTAATCTTCTTTTTTCTTTTTCTTGAAGCCTGAACTGAGTTCAGCATCATCAATCTCTGAGGCCTTTGGGATTGCATGTGAACATTCGACTAATAAGTAAGAGAACTCAACAAAAAATTAAAGGGCACTTGTAAAGATGCAATAAAGAAACAATAACTGAATTTGAGTGTAGTGGCCCCTTTTAATAGCAATGAAGCATGGATAGCACCAAAAAGAGGTCAATTCAAAGATGATTGTTTATCTCATTTTTAGAATGAGCTCTCAACCCCTCCATCTTAGGCTTAGGATTTCTCTTAGACTTTAAGAGCTCTTTAGTCTTAAGACACATATCTAATGATTAGGTGGACACTCCCCTAACCCTCGAAGACTTAGAAGAGTTAACCATAGGAATAGGTTATGCCTTAGAAGTGTTAGGAAAATTTCCTGTCCTTAGCTTAAACCATTCCTCACTTCCCTTCTTTCAAGTCAAACTCTAAATCAATTCTATTTGATTTTCTTTAAACTCAAATCAATTCCATGATTCAAATCCATGATTGAAATCTATGATTAAAACTCATGATCAAAATCCATCAAAAATTTCTAAGTCCAAATTTTGACTAAGTCCTTAAGCTTCCCTTATGGACTTAACCAAAATTATGATTCAAACTTATTCAAACTTTTGAGATTTTCTCATACCACATTTATATTCTCATATATAAAAGAAATATAAATCAAACCCATCAAATCAAACTCAAAATTTCAAATCAATTCATGAAAATTTTCTTAAGTCCCTTTAATTTTCCATTAAAAGATTTAGCCAAAATCAACTCTAAATCTTGATCAAACCTATACAAATCCTTGAGATTTTCTCAAAACTTATTTATATCCTCATTTATATTCACATATATAAATGAAATGTAAATATAAATCCATCAAAATACTCAAATTAAATTCCAAATTTAAAATCCTTAAAATTCCCTTAAATCTCTTAATTTTACATTAATGGACTTAAACCAAAATCATGATGCAAAACTTATTCAAACTCATGGGATTTTCTCAAAACTTATTTGTATTCTCATTTATATTTCATATATAAATGAAATATAAATATAAATCAATCAAATTCAATCTAAAAATTAAATTTCAAATTAAAAATTACATTAAATCTTTTAAATTCTCTTTAAAGGATTTAACCTAAATCTTGATTAAACCACTTCAAATCCTTGAAATTTTCTCATGATCAATTTATATTCTATTTATATTTCATATATAAATGAAATATAAATTCAAACAATCAAAACCAATTCCAAAATCAAACTCAAATCCACTCAAAATCAAATTCTAAGCCTTTCAAGTCAAAATCTTGAACTTAACCAAATCAATTCCAAATCAAGAAACTCTTGATTTTCTCTCATGGTTCAATCAACCTTACAATCATTAGCTCATATATAAATCCAAACTTCAATCACTCAATCAAAACCTAATTCAAAAATCAAACCCAATACCCCTTCATATTCTTTCTTTGAATATAAAATTTTTAAATAGATCAAAACTTATTTGACTTCAAATCACTTGTAAATGAATTTATATTTCAATCATAAATCCATATACAAGATCAATCAACTTCAAATCAAGCTTTAACCAAGTCATTCGACCCACTTAAGCTCACTTGACCCAAAGTGACCTAAAGTACTCTTATGAGCCAACTTTTGATCCTAACCAAATTGGATTGAACCAAACTCATATATCCCTCTCATCATCACAATTATCATGGGATGATCAATCAATCAAATTAGGTCAAACCAAATCAAACCTAAGGGTTGACCAAGTCAACACTTAACCTAAAATGAAACCTTACATAGCCAAATTCCACCATATGCCAAATTGATTGAAACCATTGATCTAAATTCACTCATGGCCTATATTTGAACTTGACCAAGCCAACATTTTAGCCTAACCTAGCCCAATTGACCCACTTAACCCAAGTTTACTCATTTTGACCTAAAGGACCAAAATGTGTCAAAACTTGATCTAAGTCAAATTGATTGAAACCAATGGGTCAAGTCCATCACAAATCACTTGTGGAACTTGACCAAAATCTCAATTGGCCAATTAGACCCAACCTAGCCCAATTGACGTTAGACCCAACATGATAAGAGGTCATGTTAAGCCAAAATTAAACTTAACACAAATTGATTGAAAATAAAAATATCAATCCACTCCATATGACTAACCAAACCTAAACCTACCCTTGACCTACCTCAAATAGGTCAAATGGGTCAAATAGGTCAAATGGGTCAACTTGACCCATTTGACCTAAGTGAAGTCATATGAGCCAAAACCAAATCTATACTAAATTGAACCAAACCAAAGCCACCAAAATATTTCAAATTGTCATATGAACTTGACCAAATATTTGGTTTGACCCAATTTGACATATTGGTCAACTTGACCCAAATTGATCCATTTTGACCTAAATAGGTCAACATGAGCCAAACCCTATCAAATGGATTCTAAATCCAATGAAACCAGGTCAAACCTAATTTCTCCACATACCTAATATATCCAAAGTGAAAAAATAACAAAATGATCATTCTACCCCTAAGTCATAGAACAAATTTTGGCCTAACCCATGGGTATTTTGATCATACCCTCTTCACAATCACTTGAGACTTTCCTAAAAGCTCAAGGGGACTTAGTGATGAGTGGTGCACCCAACCCAATAGGTTTGGGTCAGCCCATTTGGCTCCTAGACCAAACCCAATCACTTAGCTCAAATCTAAGTTCTCAAACTCCCTCCTAAACCTGATTTGATGCACATGGGAGGTTGGCAATTCGCTCAATGCCTCAAACCGACCATGTGCAAAGAGCTAACAGCCTAAAAAACCCCCCCTCCCATATGGTCAATTGGATCAAAACGGCAACTCATGGTTTGGTGTCACAGGGGAGGTATACTCCCCTAATGAAATTTTCATTCACCCTCACGATTGAAGCCTAGGAACCCGAGCAACCATCTCGAGCACTCCCAAGAGAGAGGATTAGAATTTCCTATTTCTCGATTTTGCAAATGTGAGGGAGAGTGAATAACTAACTTTCTCCACACTCCATTTGAATCCAATTACTCTTGCACACTCCATCAGAGGGTAAAGTCAAATTTGCCTAAGCTCTCTCTGAAGTTCTAGAGGCAAGGAAGAGCTCAATTGGATCAAAGTCGAAGCCCAAGCAAGGAGGAGTTGGTCCACCCATTGATCCAATCCCAAGGCCTAAGAATTTCGTATTCTCCTCCGTGAGCTACCTCATCGATCACACCTTCGACGAGGTATGGAATTTTTCAACCACTTAGCTTAGGAGGTGTTGGTCCTTTGTGAAAGAAATGTTCATGGCATGTGAAATCCACCGTTGGATAGGTTTGTAATTGTGCTTAGATGGTGTGGGAACAATTTCATTCCAATCCGAGCTCAATCGAGCTCGGATCTCCGCTTAGATCATGGACGGTCTCCATTGATCCTCAGGGAAGAACTTGACTCATCTCAGCCGTCCATCCACACATTTTAGATGGATGGCTGAGATTATTTGGCAAGTTTAGAAATCTAATTATCCTTTTAAAACCACGGGGGAATCCTTAGTTGTCCGATCTTTGATCGGACGGTCGAGAATATAAGTGCATGTGCCGTCGCCGCCTTTGTGAGGTGACAACTTAAGTTGTCCCTCACTGTAAAGCTGCTGATGCCGCTGACGCTGTCGCGAGCTAAGGATTAATCGGGGATTAGTTAAAATTAATTCCTAATTATCAGAGAACTTCTAAAATTCATAATTCCCTATAGAAAAATCAAAAAAATAAAAGAAAAAATGCTATGGAAAGATAATTTTATCTAGAATATTTTAAAAATAATTTTAATGGATTTTGAATTACTATTTTCTCTAAATTTGGGTTTCTTTGGGAATCTTAATTAGCTAATTATCCTTTAATTAGGTCATCAATTAATCTCAAATTTCTTAGATTCATTTTAGGGGATGACCTATGCCTCCTAGGGGTGTGCGTTTGGTTGATTTGGATGGATTGAATGATAAATTTTTAAAACCGATTGATTTTAGATTCCTAAAAATATTGAACCAAATCGGCCAAATAAAATGCAAAACCAAACAAACCGATGTTGACCTACAACTATGTGTCATTTAAAATTAAGTAAATGACGTAGAGGTTAAATGCCCTAACAATCGAAATCAATTAAATTCAATTCGATTTGAAAATTCGACTTCATAATGCAAAAGCATCAAATTTAATTAAATGAGAAAGTATCAAATCAATTAAGGATCAATCAAATAATTAAAATCAAATTTTAATAAAATTATGCGATATCGGTCGAAGCTCTCGACGACCTAAACGACCGCTCGCAAATTGATCGTCATCGCCAAACGCCGAGATCATATCAACGACCGGATCGAATCGAAAGTATGCTGAAGGCCGATCATGAATGCCGTGCATAATTTAAATCTAATTTCTATCCGCCGACATTGTCCGAACCTCAATCGATCGGCCATGCTCGCATAACTAAAACAACTTAAATTGACACCTATTGCTGGTTTGTCAAAAGTAATAAAATCGCAATTAAATGACTAATGCCGCTTAATAATTACCCTTAAATCCTCTTAAATCCCTTAATCCCGCTCAATCCCTACCTAATCCTCAACCCACGTTATTCATCGCTCAGCAATGAAAGAGCCATCGCCCTAAAGGCAAACAAGGGGCGTTGACTCCATTCATTTATTTTCCCCTTCGACTTCTTTCCTGCTCTTTCTCCCTCTCGAAGATCTTTCTGCTCTCGACTGCTCTAGACGGCTCTCTGATCCTCTCTGCTCTCGCTTCCTCTAAGCTCAGTGGTTCTCCTCTCTCATGACTCCTGTCATCCAGGCGGGAAGAGCCTCCTTCTCCTTCCTCCGAGCTCTAGTAGCCCCAGAGTTTTCTCTGTCAAGCACCAACTACAGCAAACAGGGAAACCGAAACCCCGTTGTTTGTTTTCAATCTTGAGTTGTTTTGCTATGGGGGTTTCTCTTGAAGGAAATGATGATTTACCCTATGTGTTCTATCGTTGTCGATTTTGGGTTGATTGTGGTTTAACTGAAGGCTCTCCTTGTGGTTGGAGTGTTGAAATCCTTTCTTCCTCCTTCCACTGCAGGAGCCGAGCAAAACAAAGGAAACTCTTCTTCCCCTCTTCCTCCTTCTTGCATGACTGAAAGACACTTGTCATTTAATCCCGCTTCTCTTTCTAATTTTGGGAGTTTTATGTCTAGTTTTGTGTTTGTTTGGTAAAATCTAAACTAGCAACTAATAGAAAAGAAAGGAGCAATGTGATCTTAAATTTCATGGGGCTCAAAGCTTGATTTTAGTGATGGAAATCTTGTCCCTTCATGTTAATTAAAACAAATTCATTTTTTTTTATATCATCAATCTCTTCGATTTGAGGTTGTCATGTTGTTTGAATGGGTTAAATATTGTTTTAGGTTACCTGTTTCACTTTGCCTCTTTCCACTATTTGATTACTTGCAATCATGAAAGTGGCTATCTTATAAAGGGAAGAGTTTAGTTTGTGGATTTATTAACATGGTGCATTGTTTAATCTATGTGGAGTAAATTTCATACAATCATCATGTTAAAGGAAGAGGAGGAGGGAAGGGTTGATTGACTTTGTGCTTGTTTTCTTTTGTGATCACTATGTTAATTAGCCTTTGAAATACAAAAATGTGGCTTTGTGTTTAAAAGCTTTCATTTTTAGTTTCTTTAAAGATGCATCTTGCCTAGTGCTTGTTCATAACTTACAAGCAATTGTCAAGTCTCTATCTTGCATTAAAATGATTCTATGTTTGCTGTCCATGGTATTTGAGGTTGAAATCATGCAAGATATACTATTTTATGCCTTCTTCTTGCTCTTGAATTATGAAAGCATGTTGTGACAATGAACTCTAATCCAATTAGCTTACATGACTTCATCTTTGAAAGCTCACTTTGGTCATTAATATGTGATGTATGTTTCTTTCTCTTGATTTGAGAAAGAATGAAAAGAAAGCAAGTTTATTTTGGGACTAAGTATGATTTATACCGATTTCTATTGCATCTTTATCTTACATGCATATGAAAATAGTGAGAATTGAAGATATAGAATATGCAAAGTTTTCTTTATGATTATCTCACAAAGAAAAGATGAAATATATGCATATCTCTTGACCTTTAATTGCTATGTTACTTGTGGGTTTTAAGAAAGACATGTTCTCTTTATATTCAAAATGAGAAGAATGGAAGGTGTTTACATGTGATTTAAAGTTTATGTTATAAATTTTTGCTATTTGAATGTTTCAAATGCAAAATTCGTGTGAAATAGTGATGAAAACAATGCTCATTAAATGTCTTGTTTAAGTATATATGCAAACATGTTTATATGCATATGCGAGCTTTAAATTTGGATATAAGTATACCATGTTTTCCAATATAGGAAATGCTATGCTATCTACTTGTCTCAATTTACATACACCCATACATGTCTTGACATGGTGGTGCCCGCCTCTCATGGCAACCCCACTTAGAGCCGAGGTCGTTGTAAATTTTGATGCTCTAATCAAATGTTTATGCAGCCTTTCCTTTTATTTATATGCAAATGAGCTAAATTTATGATATAAGCTACCATGTTCTCCAACATGGTAGGGAAATGTTATGCTATCAAAATTACATGTGTCTCAATGACATACACCTATACATGTCTTTCTTGACATGGTGGGCGCCCAGCCTCTCATGGCAACCCCACTCATGGGGAAGACGGAGGTCTGTAAATTTTGTTAATCAAATTTTATGCGTGCGCCTTTCCTTTATTTATATGCAAATGAGAGCTTTAAATTTATGATATACCTCACCATGTTCTCCAACATGGTAGGGAATATGCTATCAAAATTTCACCAGGTCTCACGACATACACCTATACATGTCTTTCTTGACATGGTGGTGCCCATTTCATGGCAACCCCACTTGTGGAAGAGCGGAGGTAAATTTTGATTATTTTTGCTCTATGTTATTGTTCACATTGTTCCAATGCGGAAACTCAGGATAGTACTTCACGCTTGTTCCAACGCTGGAAATCTGAGTAATTGCTCACGTTGTTCCAACGCGCAAGGAAATGCACAACCCATACACCTTTCTTCGTGGTGGGTAACAATTTCGGTCATGTGTCTCACGACACCTACCATACACGCCTTTCTTGGTAAAGACACTCAAGTAGCCCCCTATGGGATGACGGAGGTACCAAATTTTCAAAATAAAAAATTGAAATGTCATATAAATGCTTATACTTTAATTTCATATACATGAATGCAAATTTATTATGTTATAATCTGCTCACATTGTTCCAATCAAATCATTATTATAATTTGCTCACGTTGTTAACGAGTGAATATCAGTAACCCATACACGCCTTCTCATTATGAAATAAATTGTCATGATCTCATTAACCACATACACTCCTTTATGCGGGAAGGCCTAGTCTCCGCCCCTATGGGATGACTGAGGTAGAAAAATTTTGATAAATAAAAATGTGAAATGTCTAAGTATTTAAAAGAAGAAAAAAGAAGGTACATGCATATGATTATTCATGCCTATCTCATTCATCATATTATATAACAAAAGATGCTTTACCTATGCTTATTTAGTTCTTACCCGAATCTTCATAGATATGACAATTACTTACTTAAAGTTCAAATTCATTTTGCTTTACGATTATGCCATATGATTCCAATGCATGGAAAGATATAAATATGTCATATATCATTTAGAAACAAATAAGGGCTTCATGCTAAAATGCTTAAGTAAATGATTCAATATATTTAAAGTGTTATCTCATTCTCTATTAGAATGCCTTTAATATGAAGATAAATGAAATCTATGATCTTATTTAAGCAATGCTCTTTTGCTTAACTATTCGATCCATGCAAAAACATAATCGGTTTGTCTTGGACCTCGTTAACAAAACCTAAAATCTAATGATGCTATTGTAAATCTTAGTTAATTTCAAAAATGACTAAAGATAAATCTATCATCACCTTAATTATTCTTGAAGTTCAAGATTTAAGAAAATCTCAAACTCGATCCCCTATGTACAATCTAGAGTTGAGGTTTGGAGAATGATTGATCTTAAATAATTAATCTAGATGATCCTCTATGAAATAGTGAGTTGACATCTATCCATCCCTGCTGGTCTGACGTCCCAAGTTAACAAAACCCAAAAATGTCATATTGAAATCCAAACTTGCAAATTGCACTTACATTTCAACTAGACATTCAATGTCCATACAACATTCTAAAAGAACAGATACTCGTATGTATGTTGGAATGTCCAAACATTAGGGACATATGCAAGTAAGACAAATATAAAAGAACAGATACTACATCTTCCCGGTTTGGTCTTCGGACCGGGTCCGGGTTAACAAAACCTAAAAATCCCATATCAAAACTAATGCTTGCATTATAATCATGTCAAATACAGAAGAACAAATGCTACACTTCCGGTTTGGTCTTCGGACCGGGTCCGGGTTAACAAAACTCAAAAATCAAAATTTGACATCAAAACTTCAACATTAGACATCTTAATGTCCATGCAATTTTCAAAGAACAGATATTTATATGCATGTTGGAGTAAATACTAAGTCAAATACAAAAGAACAGTGTTATATCATCCGGTTTGGTCTTGGAGGGTAAGTTAACAAAACCTAAAAAATGTGATATTATAAGAATTTCAAATTAATAATATCTGAGAAGCTAATTCTGTCATATAATACAAGATATGAACCAACTAACATAGCTTCTAAAATTCAAATTCTTAGGAAGAAAAGTCCCAAACCCGATCCTCTATGTTCAAACTAGAGTGGACAAGGTTTTGAAGGATTATACTTCTTGAGATGATGAATTCAGACCCGATCCTCTGTAGAAAAGGAGTGAGCAAGGTCTATCAATTGATATTAACCCTGATCGAGAAGGGTAATTATAATTAAAATTTCAATGATAAATGATCATATATTCAAATCTAAAATCAATCATAAAATGATCAAAATTCAAAGAAAATAACAAAATATAAATAAAAAATGAAATTAATTATTTAATTAAAAATAAAAAAAATAAAAAATAAAAATAAATAAAATCAATTCACCCCTCAAATTGTTTGTCTTGGTGACAAATTAAGAAAACTTTTGCTCACAAAGAGCCAATGTCAAATTAAATACATACCTTCACACTCAAATATTCCTAAAGCCCGTGGGGCGTGGCCTCCTCTCGTCGTGGTTTTGCGCGATATGGCACCACATAAATGGCGGTTCGACGAGCCCTCGACCGGGTGGTTCGCGATATGGCACTAAATTACGGTCACGGCCATTATGTTCCCCAACGGCTTTGCTCTTTGAGCTGTGAAATGTAGAATGTATTTGGTTGGGCAGAAAGCCTATGTTAGCTAAGGTTGACTTATATTTGTCCCCTTAGACAAACTCCACCCCAAGTCTACAAGGACACCTTGGACGACGTAACCCATGTGTTGCTGACAAGGATCCTTGGTCGGTTGGGTCACCTCCTCGACTAAGCGGACCGAGGATGTCGGGATAGCGGAACCATGGGATCTTGATCGGGCGCGTCATCGTTCCCCCCACAAAAAGTTTTAAGTTAAAATAATAAATTTCATAAGTTCTAAACTCCACTCACTGCAATTATATACTCGTTGTTTAACGATTCATTGACTAGCCTTAATCGAAAGTGCTCTCTCAGTATTGGGAGGGGTAATTAACTATATAGGCTTGCTTTAGAAACCCGGAACAGATATAAAAGTTCTCACCAAATGAGAACGAAATCTGGTAGTGTCTTATCTACTATTCATCTTAAATTATCGAAAACAACTCTTTCTTTCCTTTTTTTCGAAAGATGTCGGTGGCGAATTTTCGGATCCCACAGATTTCTGGCGACTCCGCTGGGGATAGGTTTCTCTTTCCATCTTTGGCTAGTCAAATCTAAGTTATAATTGCAGTGGAGTATAAAAAAAAATGAAATGAAAATGAAATGAGAAATGATAAGTTAAACTTGACAACTTCAAAGTTTTCTAAATAAAGTCTTAAGTCATTTGAGATTTTATTTAGTGCATGTGTTTAGTATGTTTTTCTTATCATCCATATTTTTTGGAAGTAAGGTGATAGTGCGTTATCTTAATTGCTAATTTTTTAAACTCAGAATGGCATTAGAACATTTGTCCTTTGTTACTCTCGGCGTTGCCAACATCCGTTTGTAACGCATCATTATCTTTGGAAGCAGGCTACCATCCGGTTTGGTAGCGTGGATTTCCGACCATCTTGAAGCAGCAAGTTCTGCCTCGACTTCGAAGTCAAACTCGTCGCCATCATATGCGACAATCTGAAAAGGCGTTGAAGTTGTGACCCCTCTGCGTAGGGTCACTTCAAAACAATCGGTCTTTGAGGCTCGGCCCCTTGGAGACACCAATCATGAAAAGGGGTTTATTCTTTGTCCCTCAGTAATAATCTACCGGTGAACCATTCGCAGGGAGGTATGATCGAAGCTTCTTCATCGGAGCAAGCTTAGCGAGGCAAGGAAAAGAAATCTTGACATGCTCAACACTTTATGCCCGTACCAACCAACATTATGGAACCGGTGAGTGTTCCACCCTAATCGGTTTGATAACCTTAAGTGGGTTAAGCGACTCTTGGTCGACTCAAGCATCCTTACGGACCCCACAACATCGGTTCCGACTCCTCTGCGGGAAACTATATCTGAGCATCGGGTTCTCCAAGTAGCCAAGGAGGGGCGATGAAAATACCAAGGTCACATTGTAAGGATGCTGGGGCTCCTCCAAGGAGACCTCATCATAACTCAAATGGCGACGCCAACATATTCATGTCCCACACGGTGAACATCGGGTGTGTGACACTTGGACCAGCGTCCAGAATCCCGAAGGTCCCGGTGGAAGGTAGCAGATATGGAGGCTAGGCCTCAAAAGAAAGTACTAGGGCAAAGGCATGGCGTGACATCGGTGTGAATTCAGAGATCCCCAACTCAAATTCTCGGCGATGGGAGCCTAAAAGAGGGCCCCATATGATAAGATATCGGTAGACACCTTGGAGAATCCTCAGGGATCCGTCATCAATCAATTTCATCCCATCAAGAGGAGGTTAACTCGAAGCCCTCTAGCGAAGAAATTTTGATTCCACTTGGAATCGAAGTCCATTAGGCGTCGATCAGAAATCCATTATCAGAGGAGGCGAAGAAGAAGAAGACATTTGAAGTAGTGTATATATGCAAGTTGGTGAGCCATCGGTGTGCAATATCAACTAGGCGTCGTCTGACTACCTCCCCTCCGAAGAACAACAAAATGTTCAAATAGAGGAAGCATCCTCGAGTCTTGAGAGAGGAGCAACAAGAAGAGGAAGAAGAAAGGAAGAAAATCCCACCTTCACGATACTACCACTTTGGCGAAGCGCAGACAAATTGGCGAGA
The DNA here is from genome assembly GCA_021442155.1 of Cymbidium sinense. Taxonomy (NCBI): domain Eukaryota; kingdom Viridiplantae; phylum Streptophyta; class Magnoliopsida; order Asparagales; family Orchidaceae; genus Cymbidium; species Cymbidium sinense. Next base: position 52,447,212 of record CM038233.1, on the reverse strand, counting down.
TGAAAGCCAAAGATAAAGAAATCATTGAATGAAAATGGCGAAATGATGATGGATATGCGATGATGCGATTAATGCAGAGAAATATTCGGCAGTCCACACTGTCCCCCCAAATAATCATCAAGCCAATGCCATGACAATCCTCCAATAAATTTGATCTCACATGCTTCAAGGGTCCAAATTGAGCGGCGAGGATTGAAATAAATGAGTCAACTCGACCGCTTCTCGAATATACAAACTATATACATGCGGCACGGTCTCTCAACTTGATATTATATTGAATGAGAAGATCAAAGCTGTTATAGGCTGCGGGGCAGTGGTGAGCAAAGGTCGCCCATATCCTGCGGAGTATGATCAAATTCCATATCAAAGGGATATTCAATGCCAAAGTTCAATCTATTGACGGAATGGTAATCCCAAGCGACATCAGCCCAATTCAAAGCATCTGGGAACACAGGGGAATGATGCATTATTATTCCATGATTCTTTTAACTTTTGCTTTGAATGGTATCTTTGAGTTATCGAATGACTCGATCAAGACTTTTGAACTTGAAAATATGTTCGTTAAAAGGTTCGCTAGATCAAAAGACAACGATTCATTCTTGAGAAGAGGAAGAAAGATGATGATGACCGATATATATTACGCGTTGGCGAAATATGAGTATGAAATGTGAACAATTAGAAGAAGAGCATGCAATCCAATATTGATGGGCAACATCGATGATAAGATGGCTTATCTTTGCATGGCTTCAATTACCACATTTCAAGAGCTTGATAGGGTGGCTAAATTTGAGAAATTAAATTTATCCGCCGATGACAAGATAAATTCAAAAGAGCAAAAGACGAAAGGTGAAACATTTCACCTCATACAAGAAGGATCAATTAGCGGTTAGTTTATAGCGTAGACAAAGAAAGGCTATACATCAAGAAAAACCAAGGCGTCGTTCAATCACGCTCCACAACCCAAGCTCATACTTGGAGGTAATGATGTACCTCGAGGTCCTGTGAAGCGGCGACCAAGACAAACAAAGGAATGACTCAATGGCCCCACCCTAAAAGAAAAGCTGAACAAAGAGTATTCTTTTAAGGGAAAGTGTGGCCAAATTAAACATGCACTCAAAGTAGGTCTCCAACTACCGTGTAAAAGACACAAGAGGACAAGCGATAATCCTAACTCTGTCCATATCGCAGTGCTTTCGGCCATCTGTTGAAGATTGCTACATATTCAAAGATTGGCTAGAGCGAAAATACAGAAACGGTGAATTCACATTGTCGGACAGTGTATTGGTGCGTCCGAAGAAAGAATCCACCAAAATAATCACCTCATCTCCAGTATTATCAAGCAATAATAAAGGCAAAGAAGCGGTCGATGATGAAGGATGGCACTCTCTAAAAAGGCGTAAAATGTTAAAACAATTGGAAGGCGTTCCGGGTATTGATTAAATCACCACTTGAGCGTACTTGAGTTGAGACAAAACCTAAGTTATGGGAAGGCTAGTTCATCTCACGAAAGACTGGCCAAATACCGCAATGGAAGGCTAAGAAACACAAACAAAAAAAACAAATTAAATAAAAGAAGAAGGCGTAGCACATACTACTATTATGGATGGTATAGCGTAACACAAAAGATCATCAATAATATGGAAGATTATGTACAATGAGGCGACCTATCGCTTGCGAGAATTCATTCAAATCTTGGATCGCGGGGGAAGATCGAAGAACTTCGAGTCTTGCTTGATGATGCATGAAGTTGATAACGCTTAGAGGAACTCTTTCCCAGATGAAGATGAACGAGCTCACCATATCAACAAACATAAAAATGTAAATTGGTGATTACGAATCTTCTAGTCTATCATTAGGCAGGCGAAGTCTTTGAAACAGCGAGTCATCGAAGATTGCAAATGAAGTAGCTCAAGTACAGGTTGAGAAGTGGTCGAGTGCTACCATCTCAACAGGAAAGAGCCAATGAATAAAGATAAAGGAAAAGTGAAGTCAATGAAAAGTTATCCCTAAGGATTCAAATAAGAAGCCTTCATCAAAAGGGATCGACTACAATATTCTATCCCATCTAAGGAAAATTCCGGCGCAACTTAGTGTATACGAAGCACTTCTAATGTCGGAAGATCTTCGTAACACCTTAATTGAAGCTCTCAAAGAGCCGGAAAATTTGAAGCATATTTTTTTGTTGACGTCTAACGGAGACCTTGCATGTTCAAGAGCCTCCAACCGTCACATTTTGAAGATGATCTAATGCTGGGCTACAATGCCTCTTATGTTACGGTGAAAGTGATGAAATTATAATACATGGATCTTAATTGATCCGGTTCCTCTGAATCTTATGAACTTGAGAACTCTTAGATGGCTATCTCTAGATGTACAACATCTGGACGAGATAAAGTCATGGTTCAAGGTTTCAATGAGAAGGGGAGAAAACTATCGGGTCATTAGTCCTTCCTCTTAAATTTGGAGACCTCACGAGCTAAATTTCATGTGATCGATGCAGATACTTCATTCGAGCCCCTTACAGTCGACCATGGCTTCATAAGTATGGCATTGTCCCATCTACATTGCATCAATGTATGAAATATACAAAGGATGGAGAAGAATGCCAAATTGTGGCGACATGCAACCTTTTGGTGCATGAAATGAAGATTTATCAAGATGCAGGTTATTTCCTTCCAGGAATCAAAGCTAACAAAACAACTAGCAAATACGCATCTACTTCAAAACCCATAAAAGAACAAGTTAAGAAGAAGGAGAAGATAAAATGAATAAAGGAAAGAGGTTGTTCCAAATATTCTAGGGATATAAAGAACAGTCCAAAATCAATAACACGTCCCTCATCTAGGCGATCTTGAAGAAGAAGATGAATGTGTTCCTTCTAAATCCAAAGGTCCATGACTCTTGGTAAAGCTCGGCGAAAAGAACATTTTGACTCGATTATGAGTTGAATGCTTTTGAAGGTAGGTGCAATGCACCTACTTTAAAACAATCATAGATCCATCAAGTGAGAGAATACACTTTAGTCACTCTGTTCCTCCCAACATTTTAAAGAAATCACCCCTCGAGAAACTCACAAAGTCGAGGTGGTGACCTTCTATGTACCTCCTCTCCACGGAAAGCAGCGAAGCTGTTTTATAAATCCGGTGTCGAAGAAGATCCCGATTGGGTAATGCAGTTATCTGAAGAAGAAGAAGCTATGCCAAGGATGCCAAAATATTACTCTCCAAAGATGCAAAATCTAATATGAACATGGGGTCCAGTGGAGCGTAAGCAAGGACTAAGCTCTTTGAAATGATGTGGTAAAAGGTTCTCAAACCATTGGTAAGAGAAATAAACACACTACAAAGGCCTTGGTTTTATCCAAGACAACGGTCCACAGAATATACATTACGTTGTAGGAATAGAAATGAGAGTGATGATGAAGATGAGAATGTCATTTTAACGTTAGTCTCAATAATGAAGAAGTAGAAAAGACCGGCTGAAGAGCTTGAAGATGGTGGGGAGGCACTATGGATGAACTTAAAGTTAATTTGGAGGCGGGAGGATCCCACGCTCATCGTGCTCTACTTCACGAAGATAAAGTGGAAGAATTAAAAATCTTGCTCTGAATTCGAGGGGCTTTTGGCTTAAAATGCCGAGCTTATCCCGATATAGCGGTTCACAAACAATTAAGCGGATGCCGTCAAGCAAGCCTCTAGAATGAGATTGGAGGTTGAAGAACGGTAATTGCGAAACCAAGAAGCTCATTGAAGCTGGTTTTATTGAGAGAAAAAAATCTGGATAGCTAATATTGTCCCGTGAAAAGAAGAATGGTCGATTATGCAGATCGATTTGATTTAAATAAAGCATGTCCAAAGGATGACTTTCCGCTTCGTGTCGCATTAGTGGATAACACTTCAAACCGACATGTTCTCATTTATGGACGGATCATCGGTTACAATCAAATCAAGATGGCTCACGAAGATGAAGCATACCTCATTCGGGGCCTTGGTGGCATATATTGCTCATCTTGAAGAATCTTTGGAGCTACATATCAAAGCTATGACGCGAATCTTTGACGAGTTGATTCATCAAAAGTAGAGTGCTATGTTGATGACCTCGTTGTCAAGTATAGATGCAAAGATCATCTCGATGATTTAAGGATGTCTTTGAAAGAATCGGAAAATATGATCTCAAGATGAATCCTCTAGTGCCTTTGGAGTTTCTTGGAAAGTTCCTTGGATATGTTGTGCCCGTGGAGGATTGAAATCGATCCCAACAAAATCAAAGCGATTGTCGAAATGCCTCCTCCAAGGAGTCTTCATCAACTTCCATACAGGACATCTAGCATTCATTAGAAGATTTATATCAAATCTGAGATGTTGACCAAAATTAATGAAGAAAGATACTCCTTTCAAGTGGGACGAAGAATGTCAAGAGGCCTTGACGGTATCAAAGATATCATTGAATCCACCCATTCTTGCACCCGATCGGAAAGCCTCTTATATTGTAGCGGAGAAGAATCTAGGTGCTTTTTTGTTATAATGAGGAAGGAAAGAATGCTCTATACTCATTAGTGACTAATAGGAGCGAGCGTTATTCTCAATTGAGAAGCATTGTTTGGCGTTAATTTTTCTTTGCCCAAAAGCTACGTCATTACATCTCATAAAATTACTCTTATCTCAAGGATTCTTGATGACAAGACCAATTGGAATTAAGCACGATGATGTTCTCCTTACAATTTGATATTACATATGTTCCCAGCGGTGAAGGGGCAAATTTAGCGATTTTCTTCTTTGCTCATCCCATCCGTGATTCATTGCTTAATGATGATCTTCACGATGAGCAAATCATGCACATATATGAAAAAGAAAAGCAACAAATGTGGGAATTGTATTTTGATGGAGCTTCGTCCATTAGATACACTCAACCCTCAAATCTTCCAAAGGCTCAAGGTGGTATCGGTCTCATCTTGATCACACGAGGGTGGCATCTTGAGACATTCTTATAAATTAACTCAACCAGAACCAACAAAGCGAGAATATGAAGCGTTGGTGGCGGGTTTAGAGGAAGCCATTTCCATGGGAGTCGAATTTGCAAATTTTATTCTCAACTCGTCATTAATCAAGTGTTGGGCCTTTACAAAATCAACAAGCTTGAATTGGCCTACTATCACAACGAGTTCTCGAGCTTATGAAGCAAATTCAAATGTCATTCTCGAGTCTCAGAATAGCAAAGCGGTGCTTAGCTAAATTAAATGGCGAGTATGGATGTGGCGACTACATACTAATTAGTGTGCTCATTCAGTCCTAGCGATAAGTTTAAGATCCCATTTGGAAGAGGGGTCATGTATCATCAGTGCGGCTCATGTTGCTCCTTACACTCCACAAATTACTTCTCAAAGTCAAGACAACTTCAAACCATTCAGGGAAGAAAACTCCAACTGGAAGGAAAACCACGATGAAATTCTTATAGTAGAAGAAGGAAAGGCGCGACCGACTACTTGAGGAAGGCAAATTGCAAGTAATAAGTCGATATTTTGAAAAGGCTTTATATATGCTTATGTTGGTACTACGTATCGTAGATCCTTGACGGTGTGGCTGCGATGTTTGGGAATAGAAGAAGCCAACAAAGTAATTGTTGAAATCCATCAAGGACTTTGTGGTGCACGAATCAGTCCTAAAATGGCTTTCAAAATTAAAAGAATTGGATCTATTGGCGTCATGGTAAAAGATTGTATCAATCATGCGAAGATGCCATGAATGCGGTCCATGGTAACATAATTCATCACCTCAAATCGTTGCATCCGATAGCATCTTGGCCGTTTGAGTTTGGGGCGGATGTATTAATTGATCGATCCATCATCGTGGTCGCACTTCATCTTAGCGATGATTATTTCTCAAGTGGGTGACCATTTAAAGAAGTTCTGGTGAACAAGTGACTAACTTCTTTACCTGATATCGTCTGATTTGGTGTACGAATCATTTGAGATAATAGTTCGACCTTCAAAAGCGCTAAAGTTTATAAATTTCTTGTCGGCATAAGATTGATTGGCGATATTCGTCAATTTATAATCAGAAACAAATGGCTTGGTGAGGCATTTAATAAAACACTAGTCAAATTGCTTAGAAAAATTCTCACAAGAAATAAAAGGGAGTGGCATACCAAACTTGTAGGCGTTATGGGCACCTTCTGTACAAAACTCTACAAGTCACTACACATCTTAGTGTTTGGGGGCAGCGATTTTGCCACTCGAAGTTGAACTTAAGCTCAGAGTAGCCATTCAAAATCTTACAAGATGAGAATGCTCATCTACGGATGGAAGAGCTTGATCGAGCGAGTCGGGCTCCAAGCTCGACAAAATCTAGAAGTATATCGGGCGAATGTCGAGCATTGATCATCTGATGCCCCGAGCTTTTGGGGAAGGAGGTGGTCAGTCTTTGAAGAAGAATCATCCTCATCAGAATTGGCGGTAAATTTGAACCTAATTGGGAAGGACCTTTTGTTATTGAAAGGTATATCAAGAGGAGCTTCGGCTTGGACTTCAAGGTGAAAGACCAATGCATGTGATCGTCGGCATTTAAAGAAATATTACACATGAAAGTGTGATTGGACAAATCATTTGAAAATCTATTATTGTGACACTTATGAAAATTTTCATTGGAAATTCTCTCTTGTAGAATGCATTTCCAAAATAAAATAAAATCCCCTGTTAGGCAGGGGCATTTTAAGTTTTATAGTAAAGTATTGAGCGTTCATAAGGCAGGGGCCTTTCTTTCTCTTTGGGTTGACATCGTTCTGTGAGATCCCCATGCATACTCAAAATTATGTATTCAAATCCTCAATTTAAAAGTCTTATTGACCAAAGAAGAAAATTATCAAGTCTAAAACTTCAAACTAAGTTGGAAGGACATTTTCATCCCATCAAATCCCAAGGCTCGAATCGGTAATGGTCGCTTTTCAATGCATACAAAGTAGTAAGAGATCCCCATCTCGTTGGCAGGATAAAATCCTTCATGCTCAGTCCGACTCAGTAGGTGTATAAGACAGTTCAACCAATCTGGTAATGTGACAGTCTGCTTACTCAACCGCACAAAGTAGTAAGGGATCCTCTGCCGTTAGTTCAAAGACAAGAGCATCCAAATCCCAAATCTCTCCAACTTGGTGAGTTCAAGTGACGGGGCGGGAAATTATCCTATTGGTAAGTCATTTCAAAATTCTACAAACAAAGATATTACTCGAAGGCATAGAGTTTGGAATCAAATACAAATGTAAAATCTCAACTCCTTGTAAGTTATCGAAGCAAAGGCAGAAGGAAACTCTTTTTTGAAGTCAGTCGAAAGCAAAAAAGGAGGGGCAGAAGACATTTCTATATCACAACAAGTCATGGCAGATAGGGTTGAAGATGCCAATTCTGTGACAAGTTATGATGAGTCAAATCATCTCCTTCATCTAGTCCATCAAGAAAACATTGGATTAATGACAACAAATACCAGTTAAGCTTTGCGGTTGATAAATGCAAATGCTTGCCAGCGAGTTATACCCTTCATCGAAGACTCGGATTATCAGTTGTAGAAACTTCTGACTTAAGCGTGACATAGCAAATCTCTTGGAGATCCATAGGTTACTAGTGTTAAACCGTCCTCATGCAGCACCATGTTTGTTGGGGAAATTTATTGACTACAACTATATTGTCATTTAAAATTAAGTAAATGGCGTAAGTTTCTAACAATCGAAATCAATTAAATTCAATTGACATAATGCGAAAAGCATCAAATTTTAAATGAGAAAGTATCAAATCATTAAGGATTCAAATAATTAAAATCAAATTTTTAATAAAATTATCGCATATCAAATTGAAGCCTCGGCGATGTCTAACGACCTCCGTTCAAATTGATCCTTGTCGTAAAGCAAACGTGAGACCTATCAAAACGGCGCCAGCGTCATCGGAAAGTAATGCGGCCTGTTATGCGGCGTCGCATAATTTAAATCTAATTTCTGACCATCGACATTGTAACGACCTCGCGATCCATCATCATTTAGTTCAAAAATCTTAAATTGACACCCATATTGCTGGGTTTGTCAAAGTAATAAATCATGAATTAAAATTACTAATTGTACCCTTAAATCCCTAAATCCTTAATCATTTGATCCCTCTGACATTTTGAGCATTCATTGTAGCGGCGACCATAAAAATCGATAAAATAAAAGAGCGTTGACTCATTCTTAATTTTATCGACTCTTCTGTTTTGCTCTGGTCTCTCTCGGCGATCTCTTGCGCTATCGGCTCAAATTGAGCTTAGGGCCGCGGCCTCTCGCGATCCCTCTCGTTCTGCTCTCTCGGTGATACGATCGGTTCTCTCTCTCATTTGGCGTGGCGTGAGAACTTCCCTGCGGCTCTTCTCCCTCTAGCTCCCCGGCTCTGCTTCTCTCGGTTGAAAAGAACCTAGCAGAACAAAGGAGAATCACTCTTAGCAAGAAACCCCGGGTTGTTTTAGTTTCAATCTTGAGTTGTACTTTGCTATGCGGGTTTCTCTTGAAGAAATGATTTAATTTACCCATGTGTTCTTTATTCTTTTGGGTTGATTGTGGTTTAGCGAAGGCTCTCCTTGTGGTTGGAGTCTTGTTGAAATCTTTCTTCCTCCTTAGGTGTGAGCAAAACAAAACTCTTCTTCCCTCTTCCTCCTTCTTGAGTGATGGCAAAGCGACACACTTGTCATTTAATCCTGTGCTCTCATTTTGGGGAGTTTTATCAGTAGTTTTTGTTTCTTTGTTTGGTAAAATCTAAACTAGCAACTAATAGAAAGAAAGAGCAATGTGATCTTAAATTTCATAAGGGCTCAGCTTGGATTTTAGTGATGGAAATCTTGCTCCCCTGTTAATTAAAAGCTGAAATTCATTTTTTTTTATATTGTCTCAATCTCTTTTATGAGGTTGTCATGTTGTTTGAATGGGTTAAATATTGCAAGCTTTAGGGTTACCTTGCTTCACTTTGCCTCTTTCCACTATTTGATTACTTGCAATCATGAAAGTGGCTATCTTATAAAGGGAAGAGTTTAGGTTTCTTTGGATTTATTAACATAGTGCGATTGTTTAATCTATGTGGAGTAAATTTCATACAATCATCATGTTAAAGGAAGAGGAGGAGGAAGGGTTGATTGACTTTGTGCTTGTTTTCTCTTTGTGATCACTATGTTAATTAGCCTTTGATACAATCTGAAATGTGGCTTTGTGCAAGTTTAAAGCTTTCATTTTTTTTGGTGTTGATTTCTTTAAAGTGCATCTTGTAGTGCTTGTTCATAACTTACAAGCAATTGTCAAGTCTATCTTGCATTAAAATGATTATGTTTCTGTCCATGGGTATTTGGAGGTTGAAATCATGCAAGATATACTATTTTATGCCTTCTTCTTGCTCTTGAATTAAAGCATGTTGTGACAATGAACTCTAATCAATTAGCTTGACTTCATCTTTGAAAGCTCACTTTGGTCATTATGTGATGTATGTTTCTTTCTCTTGATTTGAAAAGAATGAAAAGAAACAAGTTTATTTTGGGGAGTATGATTTATCGATTTCCTTTCTATTGCATCTTTTATCTTTACATGCATATGAAAATAGTGAAATTGAAGATATAGAATATCAAAGTTTTCTTTATGATTATGCATAAAAGATGAAATATATGCATATCTCTTGACCTTTAATTGCTATGTTACTTGTGGGCTTTAAGAAAGACATGTTCTCTTTTATATTCAAAATGAGAAGAATGGAAGGTGTGTTTACATGTGATTTAAAACATTTACTGCTATTTGAATGTTTCAAATGCAAAATTAGGTGAAATAATTGATGAAAGCGTAATGCTCATTAAATCTTTGTCTTGTTTAAGTATATATCTGCATGTTTATATGCATATCTTTAAATTGTGATATAAGTACACCATGTTTTCCTATGGTGAAATCTATCTATCAAAATTTTTGGCCGGTGTCTCACGACATACACCATACATGTCTTTCTTGACATGGTGGGTGAGTCTCTCATGGCAACCCACTTGTGGGGGAGCCGGAGATTTATAAACGATCTAATCAAATGTTTATAGACTTTCCTTTTTTTTATATGCAAATGAGTTTAAATTTATGATATAAGTACACCATGTTCTCCAACATGGTGAAATATCTATCAAAACGTGTCTCCGACACCTATCATGTCTTTCTTGACATGGTGATCTCTGGCAACCCACTGTGGGGAAAAGGTTTTTGTAAATTTTGATCTCTAATCACAATTTTATCAGGCGACTTTCCTTTTATTTATATATCAATGAGCTTTAAATTTATGATATAAGTACATGTTCTCCATGGTGGAAATATTATCTTATCAAAATTTCCGCGGTGTCTCACGACAACACTATACATGTTCTTGACATGGTGGGCTGATCTCTGCAACCACTTGTGGGGGAGGAGAGTGTTGTAAATTTTGATTATTTTGCTCTATCTTTATAATGTTCACATTGTTACGGGCTGATAAGTACTGTTGTTGTTCCAGCGTGGCGAAATCTAGCTATAAGTACTGCTCGTTGTTCCGCGTGGCAAAATCTTGTCTGCACCCATACGCCTTTCTTGGCGTGGTGGGTAAATAAATTTATCGGTGTCTCCGACCCATACCTTTTCTTGGCGTGGTGGGAAACTAGCCAGTAGCCACATGTGGGGATGGCCGGGACAAAACAAAATAAAAAGTTGAAATGTCATATAAATGCTTATACTTTAATTTCATATACATGTGAATGCAAATTTATTGCCTATCTATAAGTACATTCACATTGTTCCAATCTTTGAAATCATTCTATAAATTTTACTCCGTTGTTCCAGCGTGGCAAAATCTTGTCTTGTCTGACATACGCCTTTCTTGGCGTGGTGGTAAATAAATTTGTTGTGTCTCACGACACTATACCATAGCCTTTCTTGGCGTGGTGGGAAAACTAGTCTCCATATATGGGATAAGGCTAAAAAATGATAAATAAAATGTGAAATGTCCAAGTATTTAAAAGAAGAATCATATGATTATTCATGCTATCTCGTTCATCATATTATATAACAATTCTACGGTATGCTTACATGCAGCTTAGTTCTTACGAATCTTCATAGCATATGACAATTACTTACTTAAAGTTCAAATTCATTTTACTCATTATATATGACACTCAATGCATGGAAAGATATAAGTGCATGTAATCATATCATTTAGAAAACAAATGACAGGGCTTCATGCTAAAATGCTTAAAATAAATGATTAATTGCATATTTAAAGTGTTATCTCATTATTGGTTTGAATGCCTTTTGTATGCAGATAAATGAAATCTATGATCTTATGAAGCAATGTTCTTTTTTGCTTAACTATTGATCCATGCAAAAACATAATCGGTTTGTCTTCTCATTAACAAAACTAAAATCTAATGATCTATTGTAAATCTTGAAGTTAATTACGTCAAATGGCTAAAGATAAATCTATGCATCACTTTGTTAATCATTCTTTGCAAGTTCAAGATCTCAAAGAAAATCTCAAACTCGATCCTCATTATCTAGAGTTGACAAGGTTTGGAGAATGATTGATCTTGAAATAATTAATCTAGATCGATCTCAGAAATAGTAGTTGGCATACATCCATCCTTGGTCTTGTAGTGTTAAAACCAAAATGTCTATTGAAATCCAAACTTGCAAATTACTTACATTTCAATTTTTTGTCCATCAACATTTAAAAAGCAGATACTTATGTATGTTGAAATGTCAAACATTAGGGACATATGCAAGTAAGACAAATATAAAGAGCATACTACATCTTCGGTTTGGTCTTGGACCAAGTCGTTAACAAACCTAAAATCTATCAACTAATGCTTGCATTATAATCATGTCAAATCTGAAGAACAAATGCTACAGTTTGGTCTTGGAAGTCGTTAACAAAACTCAAAAATCAAAATTTGACATCAAACTTCAACGACATCTTAATGTCCATGCAATTTTCAAGACAGATATTTATATGCATGTTGGGTAAATACTAAGAATAGAAATGTGTTATATCATCGGTTTGGTCTTGGACCAGTTAACAAAACCTAAAAATGTGATATTATAAAATTTCAAAAATATAGAAGCTAATTACGTCATATAATACAAGATATGAACCACTAAAACTACAAATTCAAATTCTTAGGAAGAAAAGTCCCAAACCCGATCCCATGTTGACTAGAGTGGACAAGGTTTTGAAGGATTATACTTCTGAGATGATGAATTGACGATCCTCTGTAGAAAATTGGGCCGAGTAGACAATCTATCAATTGATAACTAGGATCGAGAAGGGTAATTATAATTAAAATTTCAATGATAAATGATCATATATTCAAATCAAAATCAATCATAAAATGATCAAAATTGAAAATACACAAAATATAAATAAAAATGAAATTAATTATTTAACTTTAAAAATAAAAAAAAATAAAAATAAAAATAAATAAAATCAATTCACCCTCATGATTGTTTGTCTTGGTGACAAATTAAGAAAACTTTCTCCAAAGCGTCAAATTAAATACATCATCATCAAATATTCCAAAGCCCGTGGGGCGTGGCGTGTCCTCTGTCCGTGGTTTTTGCGATATGGCACCACATAAATGCGGTTCACGACTGACCTCGGTGGTTGCGATATGGCATTAAATTACGATATGGCCGTATGTTCCAGCGGCTTTGCTCTTTGGTGTGAAATGTAAAATGTATTTGGTTGGGCAAAAGCCTATGTTAGCTAAGGTTGACTTATATTTGTCCCCCAAACTCCACCAGTCTACAAGGACACGGCGTAGCGTAATGTTGGACAAGGATCCTTGGTCGGGTTGATTCCCCTCCTCTAGCGGACCGGGGATCGCAGGATAATGAACCATGGGATCTTGATGGAGCGTCATCGTTCCCCACAAAAGTTTTAAGTTAAAATAATAAATTTCATAAGTTCTAAACTCCACTCCTGATTATATACTCGTTGTTTAGCGATTCATTATTAGCTTCGAAAGTGCTCTCTTATTGGGAGGGTAATTAACTAGGGGCTTTGCCAGGAAACAAACGGATATAAAAGTTCTCACCAAATGAGAGCGAAATCTCAGGTAGTGTCTTCTACTATTCATCGCTACGAAATTATCAAACTTAAACAACTCTTTCTTTCCTTTTTTATCGAAAGATGTCGGTGGCGAATTTTCGGATCCCACAACCGAATAATAATTTGGTTCGGTTATTTTTGTTTGGTTTTGGATAAACCGAAGTTGGCTACATTTAAAAATTATTTGCATAATTTTTTATTGTATAATGAACAAGCTATAAGCAAAATAATATAAATATCAATTAACTACTTTATGCGCTAAAAAATATTTAAAACTAATTTTTGCTTACCTGAATAATGTTTTGAACTTAGAAGTTGATAGAACCATATTATCATATTATGAGACCAAAATATTTTGGAAATTTGGATAATGATCCTCTAAAAAAGCATCTACTAAGCATTCAAAAATAAATAAAAATTAGTGTATAATAGATAAGCTTATTATACATAAATTAATATTATCATATTACATATAATTACTTTGATTTATTTGGTTCCATTCAAAATTTTATTTAACAAACCAATCCAAAAACCAAAAACCAAAATTTTCATTAATTAAAACCAAAATCCAAATTACTAAGTTCAAAACCGAACTAAATTATTCAAAAACTTTAGTTCAGTTTAATTTTTTGGTTAAAACCAAATAATGCACACCCCTACTGCCTCCCCTAATTTTCTTGAGATTTATTGAGGGCTCAATTGAGAAAATTATTATTTCATTCCCTAATTATCTCTGTCATGTAATTAAAGATAATTAAGGTGTGATTAGTAGTTTTACCTTATGATTAGAGTTGATTAAGGTCAAATCCAGTAAGTGAGAGGTTTATAGAATAATTTTAGAGTATTTTCCCTATTCCTAAACCCTCTCTTCTCTTAATCCTCTTAATTAAGGATTAATTTATTAATTATACCTTAATCAATTTTTAAAATTCTAAAAATTTCATAGCTTAATTAATCTACCTTGGGTAGATGCTTGGGTGTTTAATAGCCTAAGTTCAATTAAAATCAAAATCCCATTCATAAGTGTGAAAGGGTATTTTGAAATTACTTAAGCTAAACTCCTTAGCTTAATTAACTTTTAATTGTGAGCAAAATTACATTAAGCCTTTTCATTATTAGGTGCATTGCAAATTTAAATTTCTTATGAGTTTTATATCATCTCATTGGCTCATAATTACTTAGTTAATTCTTATAAGGTGGTGTAGGTATGGGTTAATTAAACCACTTAATTCATATCTTAACCTAATCAACACATAAAAATGGATCTAATTATCTAAAAATTAAACAAAAATACAAAACATATGTGAGAATGGGTTAGGAACAGCAAACTCATCTCACCTTTTCAAAATTAAATCAAACTTTAAACTAAACAAAAATTGCTTTGAAATTCACTTTGATTTATTCTAAATTTTCTTATTCTATAAGAATGTCTTTAGGATTTAAGTGAAATGAGTTTATTTATATTCTTTCATTGCTTTGGATCTTTCCCAACATATTAAGTTGTATGCCATGTGATTTCATGCATTCATAATTTCACGTTTCAAATTTTAAAATGAAATTATTTACTTTATATCAAATGTACATGTGTTGACTAAAGTAAAATATAAATGGCTATTATCACTACTAAATCCAAATTATTTTCAAAACTTATAAATAAAACATCAAATCTGAAAGTGTGCTACTTATACTTTAATTATAAGCTTACATGTGAAATATTATAAAGGTATGCTTAATATAGGTTTCCTTTCTTTCCTATGTTGGTATAATTTTGAATAAGAATTTTGGTGAGATATAAGGTTCATTTGAAAAGGACCTGCTCACCTAATTTCATATCATATTCATCCTTGCTACCATCTAAGAAGGTTACCTACACTTATATACATAAATTGCATAAACAAAACAAATCTATTAAACAACTTTTTTACATCTTCTTTATTTCATTTTTTATATGCATGTTTGTATTTAAGGAAAGTGGTATATTAGTCTGAAAACTCACGAAATTGCGAGACTTTAAATAACCCTAAGTAGGTCTTATACCTTACACCTCTGATTAACAATGATGCTGTACTCACTTATGTCTTTTTTACTTTCATGTATATATGTGAAATTTTGGATAAGAAAAACATTTTCTACTTAAGAAAAATCATGTATATCCAACTTCTAAATTTTATTAAATTGATTACTTAACATGCATCATAAAGTGTGTTAACTTCTCTCATTTGTATGTATAGATATGCTTAGGGTCCATCTATATGCATGTTATATATGTTGAGAAAGAAATAAAGTAATGTGTGTTACGTAAATTTTGATTCATTTTATTTAATTTTAAAATATCTTTCTTTTTGAATAGATTTGTTTAGAGTGTATCTAAACTTAGGATTGATTAAAAGATATATCAAAACATTCATCTAAATGAAACTAAAATGTGAATCTACTTCAGAAATTATTTAAGGTTAGGTAAAGAAAGAGAAGTTCTCTTCTCTTTCCCTCTCTTTATAACTTAATAATTAATTATATGTTTCACTTAAACCAAATTAAAATATGAAATAAAATCAAACCAAAATACTTAAACAACTTAAATGAAACCCTCCTCTAAGTTGAACATGTTCTTCACACTTCAAACATTTGAACCCAAAGTCCTAACCTAAGCATACTACACAAGTCTTCAAAATACACACATTAACCTAAGTCCCCACTTCTAACATTAAGTTAGGTCAATGCATGGTTTGATGTTTGTTTTGTTTTGTAATATATGTTTTAGACTGGATGTTAGGCTGTATGCTCGTAGAATGAATGTTAGGGCGTCCTTAGTCTATTCTTTTCTGTAAGCGATTGTGCTTAAGGGGCGCTATCATAAATAAAAATATAAATGCTCTTTACTTGCAGGTGTTTTATACCCCTAAGCATAATACATAGGTCAGGTGGACTTAGTCACCCATGTGTGGGGTGATAAGTTCAATATACATGCTTAGAATTTGTGTGGTGTGATTTAACTAATATTTATTTTGCAGGTGTTAGTTAGATTTCTACTTTCCTTTTCATGTAAAAATTTATATAATTAGGATTTTGAAATGATTTGTTATAGGGATTAGGATTAGCATTGGTCATAAGATCTCATCTTATGTACTATGTGAAGCCTTGGAGCATCCACCTTATAACCTTCCAAAAGAAATAACCAAAGAAGAAAAGAAGAAATAAAGCTTGAAGACCCCCATAATAATGAATTCCTTTACTTAAATTATAATTTAATTCATTTGTAATTCGGATTGTATAAGGGTAGAGCTCAGCTAACCACATTTGATATTTTTGGATTTGTGCGGTGGTGCCCGACCACAAACGGTCATTTATTCCTTTGCGATTAACTATATAAATTGATTGATGATTTGTTTAACTTTTGCAATAAAAGGCATGATTTTTCTAGTTTCTTTCTTGCTTTATATATGACCTAGATGTGGATTAGGCTCTTTAGGAAAAAATAAATCTTTTACCCAACTTAACAATTCAAATAAAATTAAATAACTCATAACCTCACATAAAACTTAGGTTTAAAATCAAGATAAAAGAATAACAACTCTTAGCTAGATGAGCATTTCTTTATAATATCATGCACAAAATGCATCTTATTTCACTCATGATTGGAGGGCTTCCACCTTTGTCAGAGAACCCGGCTTGACTTTTGAGAACCGTGATAAAAACTCACCTCCTCTCTTCTCGCTAATTTTGGCCAATAACCTTCTTTCTCATGCATTAGTCATAAAAAAATCATATTAGCTTGAGTCAAAAATAGTTGTCTGAAAATTAAATAAAATGAAATTTGAATTGCATTAGATTTAGGTCATTTGAAGCATGTCTCTTTACATAATCTAGTCTGTTTAGGGAGTGAGTTTAAGGACTTAGTCTCTTTCTAAATAAAAATAGCCAAGCTATCTTGCATAAGCATAAAGACTTGGTGACATGTATTTAAAATCGTAGGAGAAGTTAGTTAGCAGCCACCCTCAGACAGTTGTAAGTCCAAATTATCGGGTGGTTTGTCCTCTCTTGTGGAGGCAAACCAATTACCCATTTTAGCCTTAGATTTAGGTTGTGCTTCCGGCCCTCGCCGAAGCTCCCTAGATTTAAGTTATGAGGTTGCTTTTCTCCTGTGTGGGCCATAAGCATAATTCTCACCTCCTAGGCATTTCCTTAATCTTGTGTTAAGGAATCTTAAGTCCTAAAATTCTAATGAAATATGCAACTCAAATAAATTAAATCAATTTCTAAAATGTAAAGCTCAACTATAAGATAGTTTGAGCTACTCGCTAGGTTTCTTAGCATTGTGGGCATCTCCTACTTATCTTCTATTTTTGGCTTCGATAATAACTCTTTATGTTGATCAATCTCATTTGATCTTCAAACACAAACTAATCGATTGATAGTCCTTCCCTATTGAAATCTTCAGAGACAACGATCATTTACCTTAATCGAGAGTTTTCCTAAGAGATCCTGTCCCTTAGGATGTAATTAACTATGGAGGCTTGCTCCTATAGAGAACTTAACGAACCCAGTTTAAAATAAACCCTGTTCTATTTTTTCATGTAAAGTAAGAGAAGAATATCTGGTACATATACAAACCCATCGTCCTTAAGAGTTCTTATTGAGGTGATTGGTTTCATTAAAGGGTAGTGATTTCTATCTTTCAAGATAGTACACTATTTCCTTGATGACGTATCTGATCACCTGAATAAGTACATCTGCGAATCTGCGTGGCGTCTTACCAAGACGAATTTTATATAGGTGTTGCCTCTTACATTTCTCACCAACATATTTGGAAAGCGACTCCCTCTATAAGAACTTTTTCTCCACAATGATGTAATACAAATACCAAAAAATTTAAATCTAATGAAATGGTCAAACTTCCTAATAATGATGTCATAATGATTAAGCTTTATTTTTATTCCTATGTCTTTTCACGAGTTGTCTCTATAAGAAATAGAAGAATAGAGGAGCCAAATATACCCCCAATATGTGCACATGAACATAATAAATGGACTAGCACAAAGAGCACTTAATGGACAATAGCAGAGTTTGAGCAAGAATTCACTCGCCCAACATCCAAAAGACTTGTCCTCATGTGGGCAACTACATAAAGGATTTCACCTTAGTTAGATTACAAACCTCAAACTTCTCATCTCACACATCGAAGAAACTCCCCACTCAACATGCAGCTCTCACCCAACCTCTAGAACACATCAGAGTTTCATGACAATTACACATAAACAATTATTATATTGTATTGTAATATATAGCTTTTGAAAATTGATATATAATTTTCTTTTGTAAGAAATCCTTGTACCCTAAAAAAAGAAGAAATCTAGAAGGATTAAAGCCTTTTTATTGTTTTTTTTACTATTCCTAAGAGAGAGAGCAATTTTATGTATTAAAAGCAGTTGCTTGTACTCGTATTTCAATACAATGAATTTCTTATATTCTTTTTAACTATTCCTAAGGTTTCGCATCACTCCAAGGATATATTTATATTCAAAGAAATTATTTAGCCATTTTTGGATGTAGCATCTCTATCTATAATTGCATTAACTTTATGTGATTCATCTTGATATCTTCAAAAATAATTAAGAAACCCAAAAAAATTTTGAACTCACTTTAAATGAACATTTTAGAGTATTTAGACACATTATATTTTTAAGTAGCAATATATCATATAAATCCAAGATATGATGTTCTAATAATTTGAAGTGAAGTTCCCCACCTTCAAGCTTTGATGTCGAAATAGTTATCTTGAAAAACATCTTTTACATATTTGGTGGAAAACTCAAGATTCTCTAAAATTCTTGGAAGTCCTTTGATCCTTGTCATAACCCCTTCTAGGTGGTTGTTGGCGACTTTTTACCTAGCCACCTGGACGACGATAAAATCAACGGATTCATCATTGCTTCATGTATTTGTAATTAGATGTCTACCATGGATATAGAGGAGGCAACGGCTGCAAAGAACACAATTCTTCAACAATTCCTCTCCTTTGGAGGAGAACAGTATTCTATACATGGTTGAGCACATGATGCATGGAATTTCACATTGGATATTAACCCTTCTCTGCTGGAGGATAGAAGTCCAATAGCCGATTCATTATGCACCATGAGATATTTGAGCCATTTGGTGAAGGTTACAAAATCTCATGTGGCTCATCTTTGTACATTTCGTAATTCAAATTTTGTGGACCAAGTTGACATGATCCTTAACTCTATTGCTTGCCCATTTGTTTACAACTTCGACTAGGTTTTGATGGAATTTGTATTTGTAGCCATTGATGGTGATCCCAAATAGTGGGATAAGGCTAGGATAGTGATTAGGATTGATGAGCACATGTGATTCCTTGACATACTTGATTGATGTTTGTTCCGGTATTTATTTATTTGTTGTGGCCGGTTCTTATTTGGCTTAATGTGTTTTAATGATCATCATTTTGTATAACTCTTTCCAAATTAGTGATTAATTGTATTTTATCGATGATTTTAATCATTAAAGTCTTTGGGTTATGCCATCCTAGCTAGTTGAAGCAAGGTGTCATTAACAATTTAGAAAATAATGCTTGAAAGGCCATGGTGAATGAGGATAACAAATAATCGAAGTTCAATGAGATGTATTTACATCTATGACTACCGGAATGATAAGCATTTCACAGTCTAAATGTTAAGTAAAAGAACATAACATTTGATACTCAAGTATTCTCTTCCTATGATGGCATAAAGCAATACAACTGACGAACCAACAAATATTCACTCATACTTCAAAAAAATCAACAATGGAGACAAATCAAATGTGTGAATCAAGAGAATAAGGTTTTAGGAGGATGGGAAAAAGCTAAAAATTTTGAAGCAAGCAATTAAATTGGTGAAGTAACAATACAAAGGAAGAGATCCTCTTTCATGAATTCTTATTTTTTAAATTATAATTGCCTCCAAAGAAACAGAGAAATAAGAAATTAAATCATAAATACAAGTTCTCAAAGAAAAGGGGCAATATCATACTTCAATGAAAATAATGAGTGCATTATTAAAAAATAATACTTCTCATTTCTTCAAAATTCAAAGGAAAAACATGTGCCATGGTGTGTTGAGTGTTTTGTTAGCCATTGACAACTATGTTTTAACCACATTCCTTGTGCTATGTATGCCACATATTAGTTAACACTCTAATACAATATATATAGTATTTTGAAAGTGAGCAGTGAACTTCTTAAAATACATAGGACCTTATACATAAATGAATTTAAGAAGACTCTACTACTATGCATAACATTACAATAATCAATGCATCTTATTTCACTCTTGATTGGAGGGCTTCCACCTTTTCCAGAGAACCTGGCTTGACCTTTGAGGGTCGTGGTAGAAACTCACCTTCTCCCTTCTCGCTAATTTTGGCCAATAAGATTCTTTCTCATGCATTAGTCATAAAAAATCCTATTAGCCTGAGTCAAAAATAATTGTCCAAAAATTAAATAAAATGAATTTTGAATTGCATTAGATTTATGTCATTTGAAGCATGTCCCTTTACATAATCTAGTCTCTTTAGGGAGTGAGTTTAAGGACTTAGTCTCTTTCTAAATAAAAATAGCCTAACTATCTTGCATAAGCATAAAGACTTGCTTACATGTATTTAAAATCGTAGGAGAAATTATTTGGCGGCCACCCCCAGACGATTGTAAGCCCAAGTTGTCGGTGATTTGTCCATTGTGGAGTATATTTTTACCTTAGATTTAGGTTGTGCTTCCGGCCCTCGCTAAAACTCCCTAAATTTAGGTTCTAAGATTATTTTTTCTTTGTGTGGGCCATAAGCATAATTCCTCATCTCCTAAGCATTTCCTTAATCTTGTGTTAAGAAATCTTAAGTCCTAAAACTCTAATGAAAAATACAACTCAAACAAACTAAATCAATTTCTAAAATGTAAAGCTCAACTATAGGATAGTTTAAGATGCTCGTTAAGTTTCCTAGCATCGTGGGCATCTACTACTTATCTTCAATTTTATCTTCGATAATAACTCTCTATGTTGATCAATCTCATTTGATCTTCAAACACAATCGATTGATAGTTCTTCCCGAAATCTTGACAATGATCATTTACCTTTGAGAGTTTCCCTAGGGATCCATCCCTTAAGATGATCTATGGGGTTTGCCTGTAAGAACACGTCGGTTTAAAATAAACCACCTTTATTTTTTCATGTAAAGGGAAGAATCTCGGTACATATGCTCATCTAGGAGTTCTTATTGAGGTGATTGGTTCCATTAAAGGGTAGTGATTTCTGTCTTTTGAGATAGTACACTATTTCCTTGATGACGTATCCGATCACCTGAATAAATACATCTGCGGATCTGTGTGGCATCTTACTAAGACAAATTTTTATATAAGTGTTGCCTCTTTTATTTCTCACCAACAGATTTGGAAGGCGACTCCCTCCATAAGAATTTTTCTTCAAAATGATGTAATACAAATACCAAAAATTTTAAATCTAATGAAATGGTCAAACTTTCTAATAATGATGACATAATGATTAAGCTTTATTTTTATTCCTGTCCTTTCATGAGTTATCTCTATAAGAAGTAGAAGAATCGAGGATCCAAATATACCCCCAATATGCGCACATGAACATAATAAATGGACTAGCACAAAGAGCACTTAATGGACGATGTGAATTTGAGAATTCTCTGTACATCCAAAAGACTTGTCCTCATGTGGGCAACTACATAAAGGATTTCACCTTGGTTAAATAACAAACCTCAAACTTCTCATCTCAACAGGAGTACAGAAGAAACTCCCCACTGACATACAACTCTCACCCAACCTCTAGAACACAGAGTTTCATGACAATTACACATAAACAATTATTATATTATATTGTAATATATAAAGAAATTAATATATAATTTTCAAGCAACCTGTACCCTAAAAAGAAGAAATCTAGGATTAAAGCCTTTTTTTATTGCTTTTTTACTATTCCGAAGAGAGCAATTTTATGTATTAAAAGCTCTTGCTTGTACTCGTATTTCAATACAATGAATTTCTTACATTCTTTTTAACTATTCCTAAGGTCCCGCATCACTCCAACGATATATTTATATTCAAAGATATTATTTAGACATTTTTGGATGTAGCATCTCTATCTATAATTGCATCAACTTTATATGATTCATCTTGATATCTTCAAAAATAATTAAGAAACCCAAAAAAATTTTGAACTCACTTTAAATGAACATTTTAGAGTATTTAGACACATTATATTTTTAAGTAACAATATATCATATAAATCCAAGATATGATATTCTAATGTTTTAATTTTAATAAGTATATCATCAACATCAACTTTTTAGTATTTATGAATTTGAGAAAAAAATCTATCATTTGTTGATATGCCTCCTTAATGTTCTTTAATCTAAATTGCATGATGTTGCAATAATGCAATCCATCATCAATTAAGGTCGACAAGAAGTTTTTTATTTGGATAGTTCACTACCAAATGAACTAGTGCATCTACTCATGGGAGATGCTAATCATCTTTTAGAACATGCTACATATAATATTATAAAATTCACACACATTTTTCACTTCTCATACAACTTTTCCATCATTAAAATATTTAGAAATTAATTCACACATTGTATTTCTTAGATGAAGCCAACCTCTAATAGCTCATAGACTTTTTAATAAATTCATTCTGCCAAGCCCCAACAACTTAGCAAATTCTTTTATTTGCCAGTTTGGTCAACTTATTGATGTTGAGGTGACAACACAAAACATTTATGTTAATACTAAAAATCATTGCAATAGGTTAATAAAAATATTAACATTTGAACACTAGTATTATTGAGTTCATCATTATATTTTAGGAATAATTACATACATAGCACCCAAAATTTATTGATTTACATAATTAATACCCATTTTATTTTTTTGAACTAACGATCTCATGTATTTATGTGTGCTACAATCAAACCATTTGGAATTTGATAAAAATGAAAAAACATCAGTTGGGATTTTAATGTGAATTTCAATATTTGAGTGAGAATTTGAAAGAATAAAGAGGATGCTACTTTTGTGAATATTTATGTTTTAAATAATATGTATGTAATTTCCCCTATATTTTAAACTAAAGGATGTGCTAATAAATAATTATGATGAGTTATATATGGACATAGAAATTCCTCAGCTGCCTTAATAGTCATGAGTATAGCTCTGCTCTAACAGTCGACTTGTAGTACCTTTTTTTGCATGCTTGCCACTATGTTCAAATAACATGACAATATGTGTATGCCTCCAAAGAGTTTAACTGAGACAATAAGTTGATGAGTAGATGACCAAATATAGCATTACAAGTCATTAAGATGTCGATTATTAGGAAGTCGGCCTTAGCAATAGATACTCGATTGTCTTCTATTAAAGTGATTGACTATGTAATCATTCCTTTAATTTCTTTGTGTTAATCATATAAATTATCAAAGTTATCCAACAAGCGACAACATAGAAGGATTAGTAAGCATTAGATTTAAGGAACTTTTAAGAAAATGTTCCTAGAACATTCAATGTCAATAAGAATGCTGCCAAATTATAATTAGTAATCAATGATGTGATGACAATTACATTATTGTAAGGAATGTTGTTTGTTGGTCAAAATTTTTGATGAACATTATCAAAATCACCTCCAATAGAAGATCATGCAGAAGTCAAAGTAACATGCACCTCTTCCATTGAAGCACTTATATTATAGAGTTAGTTAGGAAGCAGCTGCTCAGAACACGTGGTTGTCAATAGAACGTGTTTTTATATTACTTCAATATAGAGCCTTGTTCTGGTTAACCATTGTTTTCCTTTCTTTTTCTAACTTCTGTTGGTTCTCTTATATTGCACCAGCTCTTCCTTGCAAGTTCCTAGGGCATGGAGAAGGAGTCATTCCCGGTTCTAGAGCATACAAGCAAAAGGGTACACCATAAGAGCTAGGGTTTTCCAGGACCTGGGATCCACAATTCTGTTTTGTGATCGGGTTTAGTTAACTTCAAGTTTTGCGTGCTTTTTTTTTTTTGTTCTTCTCGAATTTAAAGCAATTATTTTAAGATTTTTTTCATCGATGTTCTTTCTCTAATGAAAACTGCTTCACTATCCATCCATTCATTGCATCTATTCTTTGTAGATGATATTTTCGCCTTGAATTTAGCTTGTTGACCTTTCGCTTATCTTGTCTACAGACAAGGATTTTGGGAATTGGCCTTAGCCTTTACCAGTCTTTCTTACTAGTTCTGTGGAACAAAACACCATGAACATTGCAACTCAGCTCTGCATTCCACTTCTGATCTACCATTTGTATTCAAGAAGCTCGATTCTGTGAATTTTTTGTCTATGAACGGTCATAGAATGAGGTCATCCTTAAGAAGATTGTTGAGGATGTGGCAAAGCAGAGAAGAAAGGAGGACAAGGATCGACATTTGTACCCTCCGAGGGAGGTTGCTTGTCAGGATCGATCTGAGTCTGATGATTCAGATTGGTCATTTGGGTGGATGGAACCTCATGCTTCTGATTTCCATAACAATAACAGTGATAACGAAAGCAGCTTTGCTATTGTTGTTCCCTGCTATAGCCATGGCCGTTGTGAGAAGCTAGGTAATCTCAATAGTTAGATTTGATCGAGCTGCTAACCTACAAATTTGATTTTTTTCTGGAGAGTGGTGATTAGTATTTAGTTTTTTTTCATGAATTCCAAGATCAGTTCTTGCGGTTCTATATGATTTTTTAAATCTAAAAACATGTTCTTTATATTGTGTTTAATTAACATGATCTGATGCATGGTTGAATAATAATAATTGAGTACACAGCAAATCGAAATTTTTCTTGATGTAGATTTTCTAAAATTTTTTGTTTGAACCTCAATGAGCTAATAAAGGATCAAAATCTGGTTAACAGATTGAACTATTGAAAAAAAAAATAATGAAAACACATTTTAGGTGTTTTGTAATTTTCAAAAAACATATTTTTGGATTTCAACAAGGAGCAGCTATTAAACAGTTGTTCCAAATGGAATCACACAATGTACCTCATATAAAATCACAAGAGCTTATCTTGGAAATTATGAAAGAAGAGTAAATATTAATCACCACTCACTAAAAGAAAACACAATTTATTGATTGGTAGCTCGATCAGACATAACTATTGATATTACTCATCTTCTCACACTGACCATGACTATAGCAGAGAACAGAAATAGCAAAGCTACTTTCATTATCACCATTTTCTAGAAATCAGAAACAGAAGGTTCCATCCAGCAAGTTGATCAATCCGAATCATTAGACTCAAATCCTGCAAGCAACCTCCATTAGAGGGCATGTACAGTTACTATATCATGCTCTCTATCGATCATTATCCTTCTTTCTTCTTTGTTTTGCCACTTCCTCTTCAATCTTCTTGAGGATGATCGCATTCTACGCCCATTCATAGACAAAACCTTCACAGAATCAGGCTCCCTGGACACAGACTATAGATCAGAAGAAGAATGTAGAACAAAGTTGCAGCCTTCTTGGTTTTTTTCCCCCATGCAACCAATAAGAAAGATTGGTAAAGGCTAAAGCTATTTCCAAAAGCTCTGTCTTTGGAGAAGATAAGCGAAAGCTCAACAAGCTTCTGTGAGCTTACTAAACAATACAAGGTGAAAATATGGCATAGAAAGAATAGATGCAATAAATCGATGGATAGTCAGAGTGATTTTCATAAGAGTAAGAACATTGATTAAAAAATCTTAAAAAATTTCTTTAAATTCAAGAATAATAGAGAAAAAGCATGCAAAATTCATTTTTTCTACTTCACCTATTTCCTTAGTTGTCTTCCATAGTTGAAGGATTGAGGACAACTATCACCAAACTTTGTAGTAACTTTCATTACCTTCACATACCAAAAAAAAATTTATCTTGAAAATACAAATATAAATTCAATAATAATTAAAATTTTTAAAAGTAAAAAAATAAAAAAATCCATCTCATAAATCACAAATCTAAACATATTGTTAAAGTTATGAATTTCTTTGAACAAAT
The DNA here is from genome assembly GCA_021442155.1 of Cymbidium sinense. Lineage (NCBI taxonomy): Eukaryota > Viridiplantae > Streptophyta > Magnoliopsida > Asparagales > Orchidaceae > Cymbidium > Cymbidium sinense. The sequence continues at coordinate 52,421,048 of CM038233.1, read as the reverse complement.
AGTAAGATAATTCATTGACTAATTAATAATTTTTTTACAAAATATGAATGTAATATAAGTAGAAGAATATTGATTTTAGTCATAGTGATATACAATTTAGTACTTAAAACATATCTTATAATTTATTAATCTTATTTAAAATTTTTAAATAATGATGAATATTAGGTTCTTCAACTTAGATAAAATATTTTAAAATATGCAAATATAAATAAAAATAACATAAGTAATGACTTACTTGTAGTAACATTTATAGTGATGATAATAATAATAATAATAATACCAATAATAATAATAATAGCAAATCATACGATTGATAAGTGATAACAATCATAGTTGGAATATTAATAAGGATGTTAATGATAATTAATCAAAATATGTTATTAGTAGAAGTTATCATTTTAATAATAATATTGAGAATAATAATAATGATTGCAATAATGGTGATTATGCCAAAAACATTAGTAGTTATACTATTATTAAAGTATGTTACTAATTATAACATAGATTAATAATAATAATAATAAAATAATTCATGTTATTAATTATTATAATTAATAGTAAATAATAATTATTAGCACTAATAATAATTAATGCCATAATTTAATAATAAATTTAATTAATAAAATTAAAAACATACATTATTATTATTACTTAGTGTAATGACAATAATGGCAATAATTATTATTATTATAATAACAATAATGTTAATAATAGTAATAATAACAATGATGATGATGATGATGATGATGATAGAAATAACATAGTTAATAACAATACTTAGTATATTATTAGTAATAAATTTGATAGTAATATTATTAACAATAATAATAATAAGCATTATAATAATACTTACAGCACAAATTATAATTATAATTGTAATAAAGGTATTAATTGTAATAATAACAGTAGTAATTATTCCATAATTACTAGTAATAAAATTTATAATAATTATAATAAATAATGGTATAATAAGGGTATACCAATGGACTATAATAATGATATAATAATAAAACTAGTAATTGAATTTATATTTAGCAGTAATAAAATGTATAATAATATTATTATTATTTATTATAATAATAATAGTGATAATAATAATATTAAAATGATATAAATAGTAATAATAATACACTTATTACTAATAAAATTGATAGTAATATTGTTATAAATAGTAATAATATAATATAAATAACAATAATAATAATAATAATAATAATAATAATAATAATAATAATAATAATGATGATGATGATGATGATGATATTAATTATAATAATAATAATAATAGTAGTAATTATTTTAGTAATACTAGAAATTAAATTTATAATTATAACATTAATAACAATGGTTGCAATAATAACATTAATAATAATGGTTATAATCCCAATAATATTGGAATTAAAATTTAATAATGATAATAATATTAATAAAAAATGATATAAAATAATAATAACATAGTTGATAACAATATTAAGTGTTTTATTACTAATAAAATTAAAAGGTAATGGTAAGAAGAATAATAATAAGCATTATAGTGATAATTATAACCCTAATAATATAAATAATAGTAGAAGCTATAATAATAACAATTGTATAACTACTAATCATCGTAACAATAGTAGTAGTATAATTAATAATGGTAATAATAAGAAAAGTAGTAATATAATATTTATCTTAATAAGTTTATCATTACTAATAAAATTAATAGATAGTGTTAACAATAAATAAGTAAATTATAATAATAACGATAGTAATAATGGTATTTATTATAATAATATTAATATATTAATAATTCTAGGAATAATAGTAAAAAATTATAATTACAACATTGATGTTAATTAAAGCAATAATACTGAAAATAAGAACTACAATAAAAATGAAAACAATCTTAACAATATTGGTAATAAAATTAGTAATGATAATAATAATAATAATAATAATCATAGTAAAAGTCTTAATGATAATAACTTCGAATAATTGCAATGTAAAGTTCTCACTTATGTATCGGTGATAATAATAATAATAATAATAATAACTAAGCAATAATAATATATGTCATATATGTTTATGCCTTGTGGAGCACTTATAAGATTTTTTTATTTAATTTATATGATGACCAGATATGGGTCAAAAAAAAAAGGTGCAAAACTTTTTGTCTATAGGTGATTGACAAAAAATATAATAAGATTTTGAGCATGTATAAATTACTAAATGAAAAAAATATATCAAGATTAATAAATACCTAACATTATTGTTAACATAAATTTTTTTTCAATAATTATGTAATTTAATATCATAAATTAATATATTCCATCTAAATATTTTTAATAAGGTTTTATTGAAACTGTATACTAATTTTTGTTATAATTGTATTTTTTTTGTTTAAAATTTTAAATTAAATTTAATAATTGTTTTTATTAACTTTTTCTTTTTTTGAAAAAAAAAATACTAAATATTTAATAGAATATGTATAAATAATATTTTAGAAATGAAGAATTATTTCAAAAGAAAACACTTTTATTTTTATTTTACAAAAAATGTATAAATTAGATTATTTATTTTAAAATTCATTCATTAAAAATATATTTAATTATCTAAACATTTCATTCGTTTTAAAAATTAAAAAATAAAGAAATTTGTCTACATGAAAATACCTTTTTGCAAAGGTGTTTTGTGCCATACGGATTCCAAGTGTTGTGTCATCAAAGGAAACTCCTTTGTGAAATCATTGCAAGGCTGAATTTCGTGATTTTTTTTTTTTTTTTTTTTTTGGGATGGGTATGATCATTGTGATGTCGTAAATCTCATGATAAGCGACACATTTCATTTATCGGACGATGTTTGCGGTCTCCACTGGAGGAATCGACGTGTCAGGAGGTTCACTGTCGGCCCAAAATATAAGGCGGTATTCATGATTTATTTAAAAATAAAATTTTTATTTAATTTAATGAGTTATTGCATTGATCATTTTCATTTATATATTTTTTACATTTAGATTTGAATTAAGCATTAAATTATTTCCAAAATTATTATCTCCATTATTTTCTCTAAAATTATCTTCAAATCAATTTTATTTGATTTGATTTAAGTGGATTCAAATTTAAACTTAAATTAGATTGAATTGAATTATTTATTTCTTTGTAAAATTCTAGTTTTGGAAATGACACATTCTAAATTCAATTTTAAATTTGTAATTGATTTTCAAATTAGTTCTTGATTTATTTCCTAATTAATTCATTAATGAATTTGCATTAATTCATGACATATCTAATTCATGACAATAATGAATGTGATCCAAACAAGTTTGGATTCCAAATTGAAGTTTACCCATGAATATATTTTTGAGGGAATGCCTTCAAAACAAAATAAAAAAAGATATGTGATAATTAAATAACACATGTTCAAAGAATAAGAATATTGATAATAACAAATTACTTAAAGCCAAGTGAAGATGGATTCTTAGCTTATGGACAAAGGTAAAATCATCAGCATTTGATATAATTAATTAATTTGGTAAATTCATGAAGTAAAAATTTAAATTTATTTTATTTTAAAATAACTTTTGATGATGTTTGGTTATGACATAAAAACATATATTCACTTAATAAGATTACTAAAGGGTGCCTAAAAAAAGAGTGCAATGAAAAAATATAATGTAAAGTCAAGGTTATGTATTTGTATTACTTTAATATTTTTTGGTTGGAAACTTTTCAAATGCATGAATTTGTTTGTTTGTTTTTTATTTTTTTTATTATTATTTTTTTATAGTAAAATGAATGTAATGTAAAATATTTTTTAGGATTAAGGGTGGTGGTAGTGACAACTGGCAGCAAGGGTTATTGTCGATGGTGATAGCCGATAGGGAACAGCGTGACAAGCGAAGAGGCGATCGTTCTCATTTTTACACTAATTGGTGTATCAGGAATTCATCCAATTTGGTTAAGCCCATTGTGATAGCAAAGCAACAATCAAGGATTCTAATGTACATCTTACACTCATGCGCACTATTAATTTCAGCTTATCGGGAATTACAAATATGTTTTGCTTTATTTGTAACAGAAAACAAAAAACAACCAAACTACTCTACCTCATGAAGTTGAGGCCTTGTTACACAAATTCAAAGATGTACAGAACTACCAGCACAATTGCCGCCACTATGAACAATACAACACCACATTGATTTTTCTCTTGCCTCCACCATACCCAATCTTCCCCACTACAAAATGAGTCCAATAGAGCACAAGATTCTACAAGAAGTTCATCCCCAATTTCCATGGCCTTGCTAACTTCTATCGGAAGTTCATCCATAGTTTCGGCACAATAATGGCTCTAATCACAGATTGTTTCAGAGGACAACAATTCAATTGAGGAACCTCACAACAATAAAGCTTCGACTATATCAAGCAACTTCTCAGCTCTGCCCTAATTCTAGTATTTCCTAACTTTATCCATTCTTGGTGGAAACAGATGCCTCCAATATGGGTATTGGGGTTGTATTATCTCAAGAAGGAAAATCAATTGCATTTTTAGTGAAAAACTAAATGAACATCACCATAAATGGATAGTTTAGGAACAAGAGCTTTATGCCGGTATTAGAGCCTTGCAACAATGGAAACATTATTTACTTCATGAAGAATTTGTGCTACAAAGTGATCACAGAGCCTTACAATTTTTAAATTCTCAAAAAAAAAAAACTTAACAAAATGCATGCTCGATGGGTACTTTACCTTCAATGGTTCACATTTGTCTTTCAACATAAATTAGAAAAACTAAACAAAGTCGCTGATGCTCTTAGCCGCCGATCCAATCTACTAGCTGCATTACAAACAAAAATTTTGGGTTTAGAATTCCTAAAAAATTTATACAAAGATGATCCCGACTTCATAATCATATGGCATAAATGCTTAAACAGGGAACCTGCTACAGGTTTTAGCATTCGACATGGGTTCTTATTTAAAGGAAATCAACTTTGTCTTCCACAAACTTCTATTCGTGAACAATTACTAAAGGATATTCATGCAGGAGGTCTCACAGCCCATCTCGGCCAAGATAAAACGTATGAACAAATGCAAGCTCATTTTTTTTGGCCCTGTCTTTGAGGGGATGTTAATCAATTTGTAGAATGCTTCCCCATTTGTCAAAGCTATAAGGGTACAGCTCAAAACACCGGATTATATTTACCTCTCCCCATTCTGGATTCTATATGGGAACACATTACCATTGATTTCATTTTGGGTTTGCCAAAAATCAGACGAGGTTTAGATTCTATTATGGTGGTCGTTGATCGATTCTCCAAAATGTCACATTTCTTAGCTTGCAAACGAACATTTGATGCTAGTAATGTGGCACGCCTATTCTTTCGGGAAATTGTCTGACTAAATGGTTTACCTCGCAGTATTACCTCAGATAGAGATACAAAATTCATTAGTTGCTTTTGGCGTGAATTGTGGAAACGCTTACACACTGATCTCCGGCTCAGCTCAGCTTACCATCCACAAAAAGATGGCCTAAACCAAACTTTCGGCAATATGTTGCTCTGTCTCATAACTAATCAACCGAGACAATGGGATGAAATGCTAAGACGTGCTGAATTTGCTTATAACTCGATGCTAAATATATCAACTGGTAAATCTCTCTTTTCCATTGTCTGTAGAAAGATACCCAATCACACTGTTGATCTTTCGGTATTACCAAAGTAAGAATCAAGCTGTAGAATAATTCACTGTAGATTTTACTAACATGTTACAGGAAGTCAGAAATAAACTACAACAGACCACTCTACCTAGGCTGATGTTCATCGATATTACAAACAATTTCAACCAGAGGATTTAGTAATGGTTCATATTAGAAAAGATCGCCTACCACCGAGAATGAACCATAAGTTAGGCCCTCGCAAAATGGGACCTTTTCCTATCGAACGAAAAATCAATGTTAATGTGTATATCATTAAGATCCCACAAGAGTTAAACCACTCATCAACATTTAATATCTCTGATATTTAAAACTATTATCCACCATATGATGGCCAACGATGCAAAGCACTATCACCATACATCATTTTTATATTTCATCAAGTTGTGCACTTGCCAATCCCCGTGTCATGTTCATGTTATTTATAGAACACATAATATTTTTGTTGGATGTTGGTTCAAGCATGATATCCTACTTTTTATCATGGATCATGGTCCATGATTTCTACAAGTGAAATATATAGAGGGTTGAAAGTCACGTATTATTGAGGACTCAATGATCTCTCATGCTCTATGAGCCTCTAAGTCCGAATAGACTAACTTAATGCCTGAGCACTAAGCCTAGAATTGAAATACCAAATCAATGAATCTATACGTAGTGATCCTACACCACACCCCAACCATCCAATCTATAGATGAGTTTGTTACAACGAGTGAGGCAGGAAGTTCTAATGCCACTTTTTAGGCATTTAAAGGTGCAATTTTAGTGGTAGTTGCTCAATCCTTAATTACTTCTAAGATCTCTACTATATCAATGATGCAATTTCTAACCAACTTGTCCAAGTATCTCATGATAGGCTTCATCATAAATTCCCCCATAAAATAGTCATGTGGCGAAGTAAATGGCACAATATATACACAATTTTATTCTTCCACCTGTATGACTATTGGTGAGTTCAATTAACTTCACATTATCAATCACTATAAGTTCATATCAAAAATGATTCTCCAACTCCATGTGTCAACACAACTTTAAGTTACTATTGGTTTTCTAGCATCTGACATTTGAAACAAACCATAAAATTTTGAACCGATTCACCCAACTCGCTCTTGTTGCAAAGTGCTTATGAATTCTTTAATAATTTCTAAGCATTATGAATTAGGTCACAAATTATCACTTTAAATTGGAATATAAAGAGATTCTCTTAAGATGTCTCTTTAAAGGTAGAAGTAATTAGCATTTGAGTAAATCTTTGATTTAAGAAGAGAAGTCATTAAGGGTTTAACTTCCCTCTATAAAAGTAAAGATAAAAAAGTTTTGAACTTAGGAGGTCAAGCCATTACAACTTCAACATAAAATACATTGATAAGTTAAGGTGAACGCTTCATTTATAACAATGAAGTTTTATCAATAACTAGTAAAAGCAAGGGCTTTAAGATTAGACTAACATGCACAAATAAGAGTATTTATATCCTAATTATTAGGACAACTCAACATGATGGGCAGCTTATGAAAAATGCTTTTGATTTTCTTTTTTAAATCTTAACCAATCGCTTGAGAATCATTTGAATCATTCTCAATAAGAATCTTACATTTGATTGAGTTGTCCAACCATTATCAAATCTTATTCTTGACATGCGAAGATTATTCTTTTTCTTCAAAGCCTTCCATTGACTAGCTTCTTATCCTCAGCATCGCGGCCACTCACCACACATTTTAAAATGTCAAATCCAAATCATCAATGATACAAAGACCTTACTAACAAGCATGACTCAAGCCTAATGAGAAAAAATAGAAGCTCCAAGAATCGCATTGAATGTGTAAAAAAAAAAATACAGAACTGATGTGAAATGAGCGCATGCAAAGCACGACCTTCGACATCCTATTTATAAGTTTAAATCAAAGTTCAATGCTACAAGTAAAAATATGAAACAAATGTAATAGAAATGCTTATTAAAACTTGCTATTAAATAAATAAATCTTGTCGACAGACAGATGTTCAAAATTGCAGACAAGTTCTTCCAAATCCTATTTTGAAGAGGAATTCTACAATTAGCAAGTTATACCATAATGAATTTTCTTGACGGGTTCTTCTGATTGATAGACAAGTGTTCACAATTGGCAAACAAGCTCCCTTTCTGAGTTGCGAATAATTTTAGTGAGTTTCTTGAAACAAGTGAGGCTTTCTTGTGACAACTTAACTTACGACTTTGAAAAATCTCAATACGACATTTGTTGACTTCAATAAAGCAATTAGTTTACAGCTTAAAACTTATTGAATTCAATTTAGAGTTATATGACAACTTCAATAACTTAACACAAACGACTAAGCCAGTGAATCAAACAGCCCATTAAATGCATTCTACCTGAAGCACGACTATTGTGATTGGAAAAGGCTCTACCTCAGCTGCGTCCAAGCCATGCTACAAACAGCTGTTTAGATTTCCATTTTTTTTTTCTGCAAGTGAATAATGGATGCATCCTGAAGCAGATAATTTAGTAGGGAAGTTTAACAGGATGTATATATGTATGTATGTGTGTGTGTATATATATATATAAAGAAAATACTCCATTGAAACAAGTTCACTGTATTCATAGGGAATGTCTTAAAAAAATGCATGTTGAGAGAATAAAAAAAAAGGAAAACAAGAAAAAAATAGAAACAAAAGTAGCCTGGATAGAGGTAATTCTCATGTCAAAAATATTTGTTATCATAACAGTAATAAGACTTGAAAATACATGGAAGTGAGATTCCTGAGATCCGATTCACAGCAATCTCCTTCCTTGATTTAGCTAGCACCAGTTTTGGGGCTGCATCCAAAATGACAAAATAAGTACAAAGAAAAATTATGCATATAATGCCTGTGCAGAAAAAAAAAAAAACTTTATGTGCTGCAGAGCACTAAACTCTCTTCTAAACCATCAAGAGAGACAGAAGCTGAGGGAGGCAATACGGTTGCACATACGGGCTATATGTAGCTATTGAATGTGATGTAAGTTGCTTCAAAGGCCCAAGTCAAGCGATTACTCTTTGTGGAAGTGATCATAAGAAAGAAGAATATGAAGATAAGGATTGACATTAGTGCTTCTACTAACTTTATTTCCATTGAGAAAGCCCAAAGACTAAGGCTAAAAGTAACCAGTAAAGGAGGCTCCATCAAGGCAATTAATTCAGTAAGCTCATCCCATTCAAGGCATACCATGAGGAATTAAGACCGATTTTGAAGTGTGGTCAGGTTTCATAGATATGCATATTTTTAAATTATGCATATCTATAAAGTCAAAGTGAGATAAAATCTACTGCAGATATACTCAAAACTTCAAAAATGTACTTTCTTAAAATTTAATTTTTAGTGACTTTCAAGTCAATGAGAAAAAAAAAATTTTCTTAGCTTAAAAATCGAAGTCACATAAATGAGTGTGAGATAGCAGGGCTCGTTGGTTGGAAGCCTCGCTCCCAATGCAGTGACCCGCATTCAAGCACGTGTATGTGCGCATTAAATTGTCCTCACAGGCTCACAATCCAAAAAAAAAAAAAGTCACATAAATGAAATCTATCAATTATATATATCCTTATATACCTATTTATGATGTTCAATCATTTGCAAAAATCAAAAGAATAAGAAAAATATAGAGTAAATATTATTTAATTGAATAATCCCTTTAATTAATAACATTACAAAGCCAAAAAAAGGGTTAAATAACATTTAATAATTAAACGGACAATCAAACAAAATTTCTAATAATTTAATTGTAAATTGTGATTACTTTTAGTAGCTCTCTTGTTGTGACTTTCTAATTTTCTTTTTAGTAATATTAAGTTTAAAATATAAAATATTAGAGAAACTTGACATTATATGTCCATATAAAGTGTCATATAGTATAAGATATTGCATTTCATTTTGAAATATATTTGAATGTTCATTTTAGATGAAATTACTCTTTTATTAAAATAGTAGAGGTACTTACACATACTTATATGATCGTTCAAACAAAAATACTATTCAAATTTCTCTCTTTTAAGCATATTCTTTGGCTCTCTTAAAACTTAATTGAATGGTGCCTTCAATAAAAAAAAAACTTCTATTTTGGTCACCTTTGTTTCAAAATATTCAACAAATTTGTCATTGTCTAATGGATTGATTCCTCATTTCTATATATCTTTATTCACAGTGCTCTCGATGAATGTATTCTCCAAATTCATTTTCTTAAAATTCTTGTTGCGATCAATCTTCTACTTCTAGTCTTCTACTAAAATTTTTTTTCAATGAGAAATTCATCTAATCACAACTCAAATATTAATGCAAATTCTACAATCCTGAATATTGTATTGTTATCTTAGATGTTGAACATAATTAAAAATCATTATTTTTTCATCATCATAAAAATTTATTAGTTTGGGATCGAAAAGCTACGACAGGGATTTCTCAGCATTGTAAAAAAGTGCAAAGCTTTAAACTTTCTAACAACTTTCTCCATCACCCTTGATTTTGTATGTGACCCTACCAATGTAATGCATCTCCATAAGAATGATTGGCTCAAACATTTGCATATATTATAAAGTAAATCTTATGATTAAACTCCATACAAGATAACAAAACCCAATTTCCCAAGGTTACTTGTTATCCAAAGGTCAGGTTAAAATACAAATTAAAATATCAAATTCAAATCATATCACATTAACTTTATCCAAGTTCTTGACATATTGTGAATATTTTTCATATTCAATCCCAATTCATCCTTATCTAATCTCGACAGAACAAGCTGAAATGCCTACCTTGAATCATCAAAGAAATAGCTATTCCAACCTCACAAGCAAATATTGTTGCATTCAATACGACTATAAGAAATAAGAAGACTAAGACCATTTATTAAAACAAAGCTTTCCCTACCTATCCATAAAAAATAAGAATACACCAAGACTATTGCTAAAACAAAACACTCTGGAAGACATTCACTATGACTAGAAATAGAGTATCACTGAGCGCACATTACAGCATATCAATGAAGAGAGAACGAAAATCTGGTATTAAATAGACCATCACATCTCCCAGCAACTTTAATGAGCACAAATCCACAACATTGCATTTCAGCTGTCAACATTTCAGTTCAATAAGTTGTAGTAAAAGAGTTTAGTTGGAATCGAAGTAAAATTTGATAAGGCGTCGGACCGCTATCTTGATTGAAATATATTCAAGTTTCAAGCTCAACTCATGAAGGCAATCAAAAAAAGAAATGAATATGGAGCAGGACTGCAAAGTATGATTAAGCATTCTCATTCTATATGATAAGGAAACCAATTTTATACCTGACTCTACTCCTTTCTCTCACCACGAAGGTCCCCACATTGCTGCTCCCCCCACTCACCAACAATAGCATCGTCACCCGTAATTGGCCGATGCTCAATGACCTCATCCACAAGCCCTAATTCCTCGGGGACAAGAATGTATCACGGTCAAGGAATTTCTCGATCTTTTTAAGCGGTTGTCCGGTGTGCTTGTTGTAGATGGCCTTGAGCCTCTCGTTTCTTGATGATCTCCTTTGCATGGATGGCAATATCCACGGCCTGACTGCTAATGCTCGAGGCAGAAGGTTGGTGTACCTTGATGCGGAATTGGGGGAGGCGTTCCGGATGCATCCGGCAACGAAGAAGAGGCAAAGGGTGGTGACCAATGTACTGGATGGTATCGTAGATCGCAAGACCGGAAGTGATGACGCCACCGGGGGAGTTGATGTAGAGGTGAACGGGTTTCGATGGGTTCTCGAATTCGAGGAAAAGAAGCTGGGCAACCACGATGGAGGCGGTGTCGTCAGAGATGGGACCGTTTATGCATACGATCCGCTCCTTGAGGAGACGGGAGAAGATGTCGTAGGCGCGTTCGCCGCGCGAGGTTTGCTCGATTACCATTGGGATCACGTGGAAGCGGGTGAGTATGCCATGCAAGCGGAGGAAGGAATGAAGCGCGGGACTGCGCTGAGTGCAGCAGATTGACCCCGGGCTAGACCGAGACGCCACATCTCAGTAGCGAGGTGGATTCGGATTTGCAGACTTCAGTGGACAAGGGGAGATAGCACGGAGGGAACTAAAGGGAAACCGAGGGGCTGGTTGATATGCAAAATAAGTTCACGGAGGGAACTAAGGGGAAACCGAGGGGCTGTTTGATATGCAAAATAAGTTTATTGTATTAAGAATCGAAGGATTTTAAAAAATATATATAATTAATTAGATAATTTTGATTTGTAATGTAAAATTTTAATGTATTTAAAATTTTCATTTAGTTCAAATTTAATGTGTTTAAAATTTATTCAATTTGGATGAATTATAAATATGCCCTTTGGTGTAAAGTGAAAATCATTATCGTCGGTCATTCATCACCATCTATTAGCCACTACTAATAGTTGACCCACTGAGTTGGTTTGCCACTATTGTCATCATTCTGATCGCTGCACCACCACTTGTCTCTGTCGCGCCATCGCGATAATCACGCCCCACGCGTTATTGTGACCCGTCGTCGTCGACCTTTATCATTGACTACCACCACCACCCACAACCATTCTCGCCACCGACTACATGCTATCCACTATCTACCCCACTACCAACCACCTCCATCATCACCATCATCATTCATTTCCGTTTGTCGTCGACCATCTTTTTGCCCACCATGGTTGCTAGCGTCCTACCACCCCGTCACGGCATATAAATATCATTGATCCCCACTAAATATATGACATTACATTCACTTTATCAAATAAGTAAAAATAAATCCCTAAATTTATAAGATTTTCATCCAAACAATTATAGAATAATCAAAATACACAGTATTTCATTTTCAAGCAACTAAAGAGTTCCTAAATGAAACAAGTTTGGGGAAATTAAAACATTATGAAAAGCTGCTGTGTAAAAAGTTAGTGTGTGTATTACAAATTTTTTATTTATTTAAAAAATAGCCATAGACAAGCACTTTATTGAGAGTCTATTTAGAGTAGTTACACTTTCTATAAAGATGATTGTAAAACTACAATGAAGAAAGTAACTTTTTGAAAAGTTATTTTGGATGTTGCAAATTTTTTTTTTAAATTTCAAATAATAACTTTCTGTACCACATTTTAATAGTTATGGTTATCAAACAGCTTCTGAAAAGTAACCAAAAATTTGATAGCCAAACACAATTGTGATTACTTCTTGAAGAGCAAAGCAGTCAGAAAGCTACCACCAACGCACTCTAAATCAAATTGGAAAACACATCTTTTTCATCACACATTCTTCAAAATGCAACCAAAATTCAGCTTCCCAAACAACACATGTAGTAAGTTTCGCACCGCACCACAAACACCGCCCCAAACGAAGCCTAAACCTTTCAAACTTAGGCTCGAGCTAGAGCTTAGCGACTGCTTATGTTAAAGTACTTTGGAAGTAAGATAAAAAAATCTAGGGGGATTTACATACATACCACACAATTCTTATTTATATACATATCTAACACCTAAACTTCAATTTATATATATATAACACCCTAATCTTTAATATCTCATCAAAATATCATAATCACTCACTTTTAAAAAAATGAAATGCAACTTTTAAAGCATAAATAAGTGTTAGATGAGTAAATACCTAACTTTAGATGTTAGATAGGTAAATAGATAAGATTTGTGTGGTACGCATGTAAATCTTCTAAAAATCTATTATGATATTGATTAGAGGTGTCAAAAAAACAACCTAATCTAACTTAATTTAAAAAAAAAACTAAAATCAAGTCATATTGATTACTATTTGAGTTAGGCTTGGGTCATAAGATTTAACTAGATTATTATTAAGGGTAATTGTAGCTTGACCAGAATAACCTAAAATAAATCTGAATTTAACTTGATTATTTTTCAAGTTAAGGTTATGTGTGTTGGGTATTGGTTAATTGAGTTAAATGGGTAATATACAAGTTAATTAAATTATATTGATTTAAAAATCACATGATCCATATAATAATTAGGTTAGATGAGTAGTCAAAGTTTTGTCTCATAAATTAAAATGAGTTTGAGTCAAATATAACCAAAACGGATTACTTTTAAGTCAAACTAAAATATAACCCGTCAACCTAAATTGATACTTCTAATTTTGATCAAAGTTTTGATAAATATTAAGCTTAAAATACTTGAATATATTTTAAGATATGTGTAATATATAATTAAATAGCTTTACACTAATCTCCAAAAAGATTTAAGTGCTTTGAGCCTTTTTTAACACATTTTTTTTATGAAAATATAAAAATTTAATTGTTTTGTTGAATGAAAAAATAAGAGAATATTTGAGTTTATTTACTTCATATTAATGAAAATTGGAAATAAATCCAACTATTTTATTTTATTAAATTTTTAAAATAAATAGGCTAGAAAATACCCTTAAATTCTTAAATCCTCACTATTGGAAGAACAATCTTCTACCTTTTAATACTAAACCTTTATATTCACACTATTAAGAGAATGACACCTTACCTTTTCCATACATCAATGTTCTATCATTTAATATTTATTTTCTCAGGGTGATAAGAAGATCATAGCATCAAAGTTCATTACTTATCTATTTGTTATACTTATATCACATTTCATAGTTTAGTTCATTTTCATGGAGCCGTTATGCAAATCTAAATATAGTATCAAAGATAGCATTTGGAACCTTTTCATGGAGCCCTTATGACATATCTATTACAGTTAGAGAAATACTTTTGGAGATTGTGAGCCACAAACTCGAATGTGTTTGATATTAGAACTTATGAAAAAAACACTTACACTTTAGATGTTGAAACTGATGACTACTAATAAAATCAAGCATGACTCATATGATAAGACTTGTAGTGTTATGAATGGCCTAGCACTTATGTAAGAGAGTTCACCAAAGCATCATTTTAAAAGTCTTCATATTATTTATTTGCATTACACAAAAAACTAAGAATAATAATTGATCTACAACTTGATAATGAAAGTTGTTTTAAATATGTGTATTTTATTTAGGTGTTTATGTTCAATGCATCATGAATGCTTGTCACCTAAAGTTAAGTGTGAATGGATTATTTTATAATACATAATATCAAGGTACTTGAGTAATACTATAAAATACTAATACTCAGACTTATCTCATGACATTTATAATAATTAGTGCAAAAAAAAGAGTCATAATTACTTTTCTTGATAAATCTAAGAGACTTAACAAGCATAATGAAAAATGTGGTATTTATATACAACAAACATAATAACATTGTTAAGCATGGGAATTGCACTAATCAAGTGACAATGAATATCTCAATAAAAAAAGTTTAAATTTGAAAGTTACCCTAAGAAATATCACTTAGCTTTGAGATTTATGGAAGAGTTGAGCTATATAGGAACTTCAACAAAATACATATAAAGAACACAACAATAACTATTTATGATGTAGCACATCAAAGGAGTAAGGACCTACTTCAAGATCCCAAATCAAGGTTTGAACTTATGAGAATTTTATTATATTTTATGGATTGTGAATTTATATTTTATGTATTGTATTATATAATAGTAGATGTATTTGATCATATTTAAGTGTTGTATAAGAGTTGTGTTTAAAATATGTTAATATATATGTTAAATTGCATAAGTGTTAGTCTGGCGCCTAGGCACTGCTTTTATGGGGGCATTAACACTGCATTCCGTAGTATTTAAACATAATGAAAAAATGTGGCATTTATTTATAACATACATAATAACATTATTAAGCATGGGAATTGCACTAATCAATTGACAATGAATATCTCAATAAAGAAAGTTTAAAGCATAATAAAAATGTGGTATTTATTTATAACATACATAATGACATTGTTAAGCATGAAAATTCCACTAATAAAGTGACAATGAATGTCTCAGTAAAGAAAGTTTAAAATTGAAAGTTACCATAAGAAATATCACTTAGCTTTGAGATTTATGGAAGAGTTGAGTTATATAGGAACTTCAACAAAATACATATAAAAGAACAACAATAACTATTTATGATGTAGCACATCAAAGGAGTAAGGACCTACTTCAAGATCCCAAATCAAGGTTTGAACTTATGAGAATTTTATTATATTTTATGAATTGTGAATTTATATTTTATGTATTGTATTATACAATAGTGGATGTATTTAAGCATGTTTAAGTGTTGTATAAGAGTTGTGTTTAAAAATATGTAAGTATATATGTTAAATTGCATAAATGTCAATCTTGCGCCTAGTCTTTAATGTTATTAACACTGTATTTTGTAGTATTTAGTATTTGGAGATAGACAAGCTAGCGTCTTGGAGCTGGTCTATGGAACATTGGTGCTAGTATCTGGTGCCTCGGAGCTGCGAAATGAAGGTTGTAACTTTTTAAAAATTTTTTTGATAGTTTTCTCCCCAAGGGACACATCCCTTGGAGTATTGTACTTATGTAAACACTTATTTGGACAAAATAAAAGAACTTTGGCTTTTGTGTGTGAAAATTTAGTAAAAATTTTTTGGTTAGAGTTTGGTGGTCTCGTGAGGGATTTAGTGATCTCGCTGAGTTCTACTTTGGTGAGTAGAACTACTTCATATCCATTTTACTTTGACGAGTGGAAGATCCTTGAAGCGTTTCTTCTCTACTATCCACTGCGACTCCTCTCCTCGAAAATCTCCTTCAACTTTTCTAAAAAATGAAGTTAGTTTTAAGCGTTTGGTTCATATTTTGTTTCAGGGAATCTTTTACAATTTAATGAGAATCACCATTTCAAAGAGCTTGAATTATACAATCAAGAGTGCGAGCTTACATCCATTAACCATCTTATTAAATCTTTTATGAAATATAATGTAAAAATCCCTCTTCAATAGTCACACTATCGAGGCAAATACAAAAATTATTTTATCAAAAATTTTTGAAGAAACATCGGGAAACTCTTGAATTAGGCCTAAAGCTTAATTGTCAACCTTATCAATCAATTTTAATTATATTAAATTGGCAGTGACATTAATAGTGATATTTATTTACGGGAGAGGATGTATGTACATAAAAAATTTGTTGTTAGAAACCCTTTCATGTGAGGATAAAATATAGCTTAGGTATGGGGTGACAATTATTATAGTGGATACATAAAATTGTATACATAAGAAGAATGATTGTCATCCTATATTGAAACTATGTATCAAGTCATAAATGAGAACATATAGAAGGTTTCAAATGAAATAAAATGCAAGAAAATTTATATAGATAACACACAATTTTTATACATTTATATATTGAACACCTAATGTTTGACTTTTACAAACACTTTTCCTATGTATGAAAAGGTGCATTTCACTTTTATAAGTTATTGATAGTTATATTTTTATATAATATGATTTATGTGTTATATTGTAAATATTGAAGTTTAGATATATAAGTATATTGTGTGCTATGTATGCAAATACCCTAAAAGTATTGCTATGTGATCAATATATGGCCAACAAAAAAAAAGACTTACATTGAAGAGAAAAATGTGATGCAATATAAAATCAATCATTATGGAGTTAGAGGCCATAACTAGACCAAGTATAATTTTCCTTCAAGTTAGTTCATAGTTTTCTCTTTTTACTATTATAAGAATATTCAATGGTTAAATTATAAATATACATTAAGTATATTTTATAATAACATTTTAAATGAGTACATAAAGTGTTGCTAAGTGTAAATAAGTTGATTTATTAGATGCACTAAAACACATTCAGATCCAAGATAAAATGAAGTTTTAAGTTATGATAAATGTGTCTAATGACCATCACAAGATTCCCATAACAATCAAATCTATTCAAACCATATTCATATCATGCTCAAACCACTCTATTGTTGTGTATACCCTTAAATCAAATATATAAGAACCACATTTGAACATAGATTTGAACTTTCTCAATCTATATTAGAATTTAATTTAATTCCTACTTGAATATATTTGAATCATGCTCAAACATAATTTGAGCTTTCCTCAACATTTTTTAAACACTGTTTAAATCCTAAAAATCATGTTTGACCATTATTTAAACTCTACTTGAATCTTATTTGAATCATGCTCAATTTTTGTTTAAATCATGCTTTAAAAAGGCTTAAGTAGGTTCAAATAATGTTTGATCATGATTTATGCATAATATGAATATCATTCGAGTAAGATTTAAATAATGTTCATTAAAGGTTCAAATAAGTTTTAGTAAAGTTCAAATAATGTTCGAGCATGATAATGGAAAGGTCAAAGTAACATTTGAATACTTTGATTTAAAGTCAGACAACATAATATAATCCAATAACCATGACACATAATGGAAGAAAGTGTCACATCATTGCATAACATCTATAAAATTGTATTGATAAATTTTTATTAAACAAAACTAGTTATGCTGCATTTAATTATTAAGTCAACTTTACCTAACAGAAGACTTTGTGTCTCATCAAATATATCATATGATTCACAACTTAATAAGCTAAATGGTAGAAAATTAATAAGAAACACAGTAGTAGTGAGAGCCTCGAGCCAGAATTGAGAAGGGAGATTTGCATGAATAAGTAGAGTACGAACAGTTTCTATAATGTGTCGATGCTTTCTTTCAGTGACATTTTTTTGGTCTGGAGTATATGGACAAGTTAATTAGTGTATAGTGCCAGATTTTTTAAGGAAATGTTGCATTGAAGAACATGTAGATTATCCTCTCCTATCAATTAGAGATTTAAAGTGAAAGAATTTTGAGAAGGTTTCAGATTCAGCACGCATGGGGGATACCCAAGTGCATTTAGAACAATCATCTACAAATAGTACATACAATTTAAAATCTTGTATAGAAGAAACATGACTCGGTCCCCAAACATCAGAGTGAACAAGCTCTAAAATATCATATTCATTGAATGTTTTCTTTGGAAATACAAGTTTGTGACTTTTTGCTAGCTGACAAGAAGTACATAATATATTGTTTGTAAGAGCAGTTTTAAGAGATAATTACTTACAAATAGAGGAGAGAGCAACATCATTTGGGTGACCAAGTCGTTGATGCCAAAGACTGACATGAAGTGGATAGACAGCATAGCATGAGGTGTAGTAGACAGAGCTGAATTGCTGGAACTAGAGATAGGATAGAGCCCATCACAGCTTGGACCTTTCAGTAGCAAGTTTGTGAACCGATAATAAATTGTGAGAGATATGAGGAACTTGAAGGATATTAGGAAGGTGGAGCTTACAGTTAGGTGTAGGAAGAAGGCCATTTCTAGTGTGTGAAATGGGAGTAGACTATCCGTTTCCAACAAGAACTTGGATCTGAACCGGTACAAAGGAGAAGCATTGAGCAGATGATTTGGATTAGCCGTTAGATGAGTACTGGCTCCAGAATCCAAGTACCAGTCATCTTCAGCTGAAGCTTGAGATGGAGTAGTAATGAGTGCTTGATCGTGCTCGGCCTCGAGAAGAATAAAAAGCAATGGAGTGGTCTGTTGATTGTTGTTGTTCCCTATTTGCTTCGTTAACCAGATGAATTTCTTCACTACAGAGTAAATAATAAAAGTCGTCTAGAGATATTGGGTTGAGGTTTGTTCGAATTGCAGTTTTGAATGACTGATATTGAGGCGGTAGACCATTTAAAACATGAAGAATGACTGTTATCGATGATCTTTTTTGCTTCAAGCAAATATTGCACCATTGTCTTAGATTTCATATTCAGATTATACAGCTCATGCTTGAGTTGAATCACTCTAGACCGATGAGTGGATTGCAATCATTTCTCCAAGATTGTCTAGATCTCATGAGCAGTGTTCAAATGCAAGACATAACGGCTAGATTTTGATCAGTAAGATCCCAAGAGCATCTAACAGAATTATGAACATTTTGATTTGAATCATCAAGGAGGAATTCAGTAGGAGGACAGTATTACACATGTAATTGAATTCATATATATACATTTAAGAACTAATACCTAATAAAAAGGAAATAATGAATATTTATGTTTATACATTTTGTGATACATTTGTTGAAATTTAGTAAAAGAAAAAAAAAAGTAATCATATGTTGTTATGAATATTAATAATTAATTTGAAATATAAGGTTATTTAATTTTATGACATATAATAGTCGTAATTAGATAAATATTTTTGCCATTTATTTTCTTATAAATTATGCATGTAAATATATTGTAACCAAAATATAATTCCTTATCATAAATAAAAGTTAAAGCACTAGTTGAATAGTTATATGAAATGCCAATCATTGGAGTTCCTCAATCTTATTTGTTCTAGCACCTTCTTCATATTTGGCATTCTCAAAGAAAGTTTCTTAGTAATGGTCACTTTATTCATATATATTCAAGAAAAAAAATATTAGTTTTATTGTTTATTTGGTTATTTAATTTTTTGTTCACACTCTAAACCCTAAACCCAAAATTATGTTCATTATTATATTACTTATTACAAATTTGTTAAAAATCATCATCAAACTACCTTCAATCCATCTTTTGATCATTATCAATAATCTTGGAATTATAGTCAAATCATAATTTGATTATATTCAAGTTGGTTTAATCATTTTTCAAAGAAGATTCGATTATATTTTAAAGATGTTAGATCATGATTTGATAATTGTTGTTCAATCATAATTTGCTGTGATTTTAATTATGATTTGATCATGATTTGTTATGATTTGATAATGGTTCAATAATATTTAATTGTGTTTTATTTTAGAAAAAATTACATACATGCCGCACAATTCTTATGCATTCACATATCTAACACCTAAAGTTAGATATTTTCGTAATTAATATTTTCCAATGCTTAAAAAAGTACATTTCATTTTTTAAATGTGAGTGGTAATGGTATTTTTGATGTGATATTAGGCTAGATATAGAGTAAGGAGGGTATGGAGAAAATTGTTATGCAATTTGAGGCAAATGTCTTCATTGTTTAAGTTAAGAAATCAGCCTTTAGTTCTTCAAATGTCCTAAAATATAGTTATTTGGAGTTCCAATTCATCAATTTTTACTTATATTAGTTGATGATGATGATAATAAAAGAAATTCCATTATGTTCAACCTTAGAAATAAAAACATGATATTTGATATTACTAATTTATGCTAATTATTGGGTCAAATTTTAAAGAATACTAACCTAAGAAGAAATTTAATGTAATGACTAGGAATATACTATTAGATAATTACTCGAGTCGATAAATTTTTTTAAAAATTATACTTAATGTAGCAAATATGATTAATGTAGGAAATATGATTACAATAATTGTTATGTCCCTAGCAAACAAGATGAGGAAAGCTACGGGATTACAAGAGAAAACTCGACCTTAAAAAGTGCTAAAGGACTGGAGGTTATTTATAGAATTTTTAACTTTCGTTAACCAATAATGATAGCTCATTTGATCAAATTTGGTTGTTCTATGATTTCCACATGCATGGCTGGTTCTTTCAGCCCACTTTTGCTGGCTATATGCTATCAAAGATGGATGTTTGTTGCTAGTTGCTACCTGTTATTAAAGCATGGAACATATGAGCTATCAACTAATAGTAATCATGGATGGAGCATAAAATTCATATCTCCTTTTAGATTTGTTTTCACCATAATTGACTTCCAATTATTGTATAAGAGGCTATTGCCCTTAACTCTACTTCTCAGAGGTGCTGCCCCTAAACTCTTGTGCAAGCATCTTTATTTTCGATGCCATTAATGATCTAATGATCTCATCCAATGCACTAGTCTCTCAATATTCAAAATCGAGATAATACTAGAGGAGTGTGGACATTAATCTTATACCAACAAAGGAAGCATTTGTAAAATACATTGCGAGTATGTTGTTTGAAAGCTTAGTTTTTTTTTTATATGATGTCCTCCTTGATCTTAATAGACATACATTTGGATTGACTTAACACAAGAAAATATCTTTATAGTTAAGTGGTAAAATGTCATTAGAGAGAATACTGATAGACTTAAGGGGCCATTTGGTTGGGTGAGTTAGGAGTGTAAAGTAAAGGGGATGCGGAAGTTGTATTACTTTGAGGTATGTTTCAAAATAAATACACAAAGCATTTGTAGTGTATTTGAAATGCTGAAATGATGATTTGTGGAATATTTAAAATTCACCTAATTTAGGTGATTTCTAAATACACTAGTTATTAAAATTTCCATGGATGCTAAAATGCCTCAATTTCAAAACATTTAACGACCAGCCATTATGGGTCAAAACCACATTGTGCCAAATACTCAAATACATTATGTTATATTTACTTCACCAAACAAGAAAAAATAAATTTATGCTTTTATAAGATTTTCAGCCAAACAATTTACAGTTATCTAAATACATTACATTAACTTTACACTGCATTCCTCCTTCAAGCAACCAAACATTTCTTAAAGAGGAATATGATGCATTACGAGGTTACTATATTAAAGAAAAATGGCACAAATTAATACATTATGAATGAATATGCAATATCACTAGTACTAGGCTTATGAAGCCCTACTAAAGTTTGAGAGGCATGTATTCGATGAACATAATATGAATTTTTGCTTGAATATGATTTAGAATTGATTGAATCTTATTTGAGTCTTAATCAAACATATATATATTTTTTAAGTGAACCTCAAATACATAATTAGTAGTTAGAATTGAGGATTTTTTTATTAGAAAGAAAATTAAATTTTTTTTTCATGAAAGTAAATATGAGATTATCCAAATAAAAAAGAGCATAAAAACAAATTATATTATATATATATATATATATATATATATATATATATATATATATATATATATATATATATATATATATTACTATAAGCTGAAAAATAGCGATACTTAACTGAGAAAGGACAGTAGTTTTTACAATGAGATCGGCTTATTTATCGTAACAGCGCCGCAGCGCCGCGCCAAGGCTCTCCTCGATCTCATCGATCCTCACCTTCTGCACCACCAATTTTAAGAACCCCCACCGGGCCACCGCTACGCTTCTCTCCAATTCCATTTCCTTCCTCCACGAATCCCTATCAAGGATCAAGCTTCCTCTTCTCTCCCCAGGTTTTCCCCGTGCCAGATCCCGCTAATTTGAGCTCGTTTACTTAGGAGTGGCTCTTCGGAGGTTTTAGTTGTTCTTCTTAAATGCCTATTGTGTTTTGTTTTTCTGTGTTTGTAGGGTATTTATTCGAAGATGGACTCTATGGTCATGCCCAAGTCCGTTTGCTCGACACAGACACAGGTGAGCTGCTAGCAATTTGTTGAGCCTTGTTAGTTCATGCATTTCTGCATGATTTTAACTTATCTTACCCCTTTGGTGGTATTTACTATAGCTCTTTGGTGTTTATTTTTTTGGTGTCTCGCGGAAGTTAAGACTGCTTTTGCTCCGGCATTAGGCTACGCTATATGTGGCAGGTCTAGCGTAGGAGACGCTTTAACGTCGGCTGAAGTCAATGTTAGATAACCGTAACACATTATTGAAACATTTTCGCTGCTCTTAAACCTTAGCTTTTTTTTTTTTTGGTCTATTTCTTCTTAACATTTTTTAGTTCTGGAATGGCGAAATGTAGCTGCTTTCCGCGTGCTTGCATGTCAAGACTGATTAGCAATGTTAGTTGAAAGCTGCGCACTTACGTGCCTACTGGAATAGTGATCAGCACATGTTGCTTAAAAAAGTAGATGGTTAAACTTGTAGATAGAGAGAGTTCCTTAAATTACTACCTACATGCACTATGTGGAATGCAGCTTACAAAGTAAGTGTTTAACCTTGGAGATATCAGCAAATTTCTTTTAAAAAATACGTATTCTTAATAGCAGAGCTCTCCTCCAAAAGTTTTAGGAGAGAGAGCTTATTTTTATTCCAACAATTTAGCTAGCATGGTAGCCATTCATCTCCATTATTGTCCAAGCTTTGGACATTGTTGTTCAGAGCATGGACTACATTGATGTGGCCTTGGAATGGTGATCAATTAAGGCTCTAAATTGTTGTAGTAGGTTGTCTTCACAATAGTTGTAATCTTAATGGCATTTATAGAGGAGGGGAGAAAGTGTAGCCACGTGGAGGTGGTCTGCCACACCTTGTAGGGGAGCCAAACTCAAGAGCACCGTACTTGGGTTTATAAGGTTAGTGGGCTTTAAGTGCTTGGATTGACCTGTAAGAGTTAGGAGAATGTTTGAAGGTTAGCTTCGAAGCTGGTGGAAATGTTCCTTGAAGTTTAAGTGCTTGTCGATGGAGGATTCCCAAGACAAGCTATTAAAAACCTTAATGTGGCCACCTAATTTGGGTTTAAAAAATATGTGGAGGCTAGTGGGGTATCCAGCCATTGAAATGACTTGGAATGGGTGAATGTACGAAGGATTATTCTGGAATTGATAGAGGGATTCCAGGTAGTTTAGAGGCTTGTTGAAGGGTAAATCTCAAGTGTAGGTCTATAGAGCTAGTCTTGTTGTGTTCAAAAATTATTTTGCAGGTTGTAAAGGCTGGGAGAAAGGTTTAGGGATGTGGGAGATAGTGGAGAAGAATGTTATTATCTATGGAGAATCATTAGGGGTAGAAATCAATAGAAGACCAAAGTCTAACTTGCTCTTCTGCTTAGGAGGTGCCAAGGCCAGCCATTAAGCTCCAACTACAACAAAATTAATTCTTAGATTTTTTTTGAATAAACCAAAAATAATTTTCAGTCATCTCGAACAATTATTTATTGATTACATCATTCTACATATTCCAAAATTTGAAAAGCTTAGAAAAAGGAGAGAAATGGAGGGGGGTAACCACTCAAACGACCTCAAGCTCAAGGTTTAAAGGAGGAACTTTGGTTGGCCAAACATGCTCCAAAAGTGTTATGAAATTATTCTAAATGAAATGAAATAACATTCTAAAGCCGACATGAATTTTTGGATTGAAGATTTGAAAATTCAAAATTTAAAGTTTAAATTGTGAAATTCAAAATTTAAATTCAATTGCAGTATCTTTAAGTCTAATTCTTCCAGCCGTTTGATCAATTATTTGCCTAATGGTTTGTAGGCCTTGATCTTAATTTACATTTTAGTTTTTGAGCATCTGATGGGATCTTAATAATGAGCATGATTCTTTATATCATCAATACAACAACAACAACAACAAATTAATCCTGGGTGGGGTAAATAAATCCTTAGTCTCCATTGTCTATTATGTGTCAAATTCTCATCTAAGTATTATAAGATCATTTTTTATACATCTTAAGTCTTTTTAGGTCTACCTATTTTCTTAACATAGAAATCAATATTTTCTTGTCGAGTCATGACTAGGCTTTATGTGGCCAACCATAGCGACTCCCCATCTTATCTTTTGAGCTACTCCAACTTTTTAACATACTCATTTTGCATTCTATCTCTCAGTAAAGCCACTCATCCACCTAAGCATCCTCATCTGAACACTTAACTTGAGTCTTATGCTTCTTTTTTCAACATTGCAATTAGTCATTGTAGTCTTTCATATCTTATAAAATTTTTCCTAAGTTTAAGTGAACTTATGTAATAGGCGATGCATTCTCCACTTCAACCATCCAACTTGAATTCTACTAATAACATCTCCATCTATTTCATCATTTTGAACAATAGAGCCTAAATATTCTTCTTATTTATTGACACTAAAGTCACTATCACTAAAACTTCTACATATTACACTCCATATATTATTTTAGATCTTCCTTTAGACTCTAAAGTTGACCTCCATAATTCAAGTTTCATTTGGACTCCCTCTAGTCTTATTATGGAAGAATGTTGAAAAAAGCATACACCAAGGTACATCTTCTTGTAAATGCCTCGTAAGAATATCCATAACTAAAGTAAAAGATAAGGGCTTAATGTTGATCCTTGATGTAATCCAATGAAATAGGAAAATATTTTGTCAATCCTCCTTGTGTTTGGACACAAACCTAGTATACATATCCTTAATGACTTGAATATAACCAATATTAACTCCTTTTTTCGTTAGAACTCTCCAAAGAACATCTCTTGAGACATCAAGCTTTCTCTAAATCAATAAATATCATATGTAGATCATTCTTACTTTCTGCTTATTAAACCTCTTAACAAATATATAGCATCCATAGTAGATCTATTGAAACCAAATTGACTTCATCACATCAATGCTCAATTACTCTCTCCCATAATTTTAATGTATGACACATTAACTTAATTCCTCATTTTACTCTTTGGTATCACCTTTATTCTTAAATATAGGAACCAATACTCTTTTCTCCACTCATCATCTTTTAGTCTTTAAAATAACATTAAAAGATTTTGTAAAGAGAAATTCCTTGATCTCCTAAACATTTACACATCTATTGGAATATTATCGGTCTCTTTTCCACATTTCATTTTCTTTAAAGCTTCACTAACTTCAGATTTACTAATCGATAAAATGAAATTCTCTATTTTTGTTTTATTAAGGTTGCTAAAATCAATCGTACTTTCGATTCTTTATATCCTCAATAGTCCTTTTTAAAAATAATCTTAAATTAATTTAACTAAACTGAAAAATGGAAAAATGTTAATAAGAGCTAGAGCATTGCTACTGAAAATTTACCCATGGCTCAAAATATATCATTTTCTTTGTATTGTTAAGGGTTTTATATGTAACTCAGAGAGAGAATGCCACAAAGTGACTTGATTTGTGGACATTGAACAAGCTAGTATAAGAAGTAAAGGGTAGCTATCCCCATCTCTCTCCTTTTACTAATAGTGAAGTAGATGTAAAGAGAGTAAGATTGAGAGTATTTATTAAGTAAAATCTTACATCTTACAAGGTCTTTTATGGAACTCTAAATTTCATGTCCTAAATGTAGTCACTATTTTAATAAGTTTTTAATTTTTTCAAGACCATTGTCATCTAAAGCATGGATGACACTAATGTATCTGTAAGGAGCTTTGTTGGATTTGTAATTTATATTTGTCGGTCACATTGAGCAAAATATTTATATGATAACTTTTAGTTTAATTTCATTATTTGTTAGTTATTTTATTTTTTTATTTTAATTCCATTTTAAGTATTTAAACATGCTTGTGATGTTGTGTTATATGAGGACAGGATGCATTCTTGATCAATTTGATATTTTCCCTTGTTTGGTTGATCTCTGATTTGGTTTGATAAGTCTTGGAGTATATTAGTTGTCAATTTTATTATTAGAATGTTCATTACTGAAGATTAATTGCAATTGGATTTCTTTGTTGGTTTATATGTGGAGCTTAGCCCTGTGGACTTCTTGTACTTTCATGGCCATGATACTTGCTTGAGTCATTTGTTTGTTTCCTGAGTACTTGCCAGTTCTGCTGTTAGAGGAAGGCTTATGAGATCCTTATACTAATCCAGCTAGTAGCATTAATCTGTTTATTGCTATTTTTGATGTATGTGAATTCTTCTTTGAGGGATTATGTTTAGTACCATATGGTGTGATTTGTGACTTTTAACAAAGAGATTTCAAGGGAAACCAACTTAAGAGGATTTAAGAATTATAAATTAGATAATTTGAAGCATGTTATGGAACATTTTTTGTGTATTAAAATTTTAATTTTCTTTTAATGTTTTGTGTGATTAGTTGGATACTGGATTCCTCCAAGTCTGATTCAAGTGCAATAATGAATTACTGAGGGAAGTTCTCCCTGTATTGGCGAGAAGTATGGATTTGTTTTCTGCTTGTTGATTTATTTCCTTCCTTTTTTGTACCACTTAAATTTTTATCGATTTTTGTGAGCATTACGGATTTTAGTTAAATAATGTAAATTCAATTGAATTGCAATTTCTCACTAACCTTCTTAGTTTAATTGACCATCAAAGTATTATTTGTTATGAATTTCTTATATTTTTGAGTTTAAATCAAAAGAAAACAAGTGTTCTTTGTTTTCATTGGTGGCATTTGAATTATGATTTGCCAATTCTAGTTATGTATACATTGTATCATTTAGTTGCATTTGGAATCTTAACACCTAAGATGTCCTTTATCAAAGTGGCATCAAAGCATTATATTGCATCATCATGTCAACTAAGTGTTGGATGTTTAACTAGACCAATAAAAGAAATAATAATAAAAGATGCAATTGAAATAAAATTGAGTAGTTTTTGTTTTGGGCAACAACAATGTAACCATTATTAGATTCAAAATTATATTTTTATTATGAAATAAAGTTGAGTAGTTTTAGTTTTGGGCACCAACAATGTAACCATTATTAGATTCAAAATTATATTTCTATATTAGATGATGGCATAACCATATGGAATTTTACAACTCGATTGACAATTTGAAGGATTTCTTCAAAAGTTATCACTTGTTTGATTCTAGAAGAGTTGAATTTGTGAAATCAGAATTAGTAGTACATTCTCAATCATTTTAGTGCAGTATTGTTGTTGAATATAAATAGGCTGATACGAAGTGTATGTATAAAGGGTAGTATTTGTTAATCAATGACTATATAGATTATAATTCAAGTTTTCATTACTCTAGATTAATTGAAATTCGACTTATATATTGGTTTGTATGTAGAGTTTTGCTATGTTGACTTCCCACATCTATGGTCGTGATAGTATGATACTTGCCACTCTTGCTTGAGTTGATTGTCTGCTTCCTTGGCCTTCTCCGTTTTTTCCACTAGGAAGTTTTATGCTAGCCTTATGCTAATCCAGCTAAACACGATAATTCTTTAATAGCTTTTTTGGATGTATTTGGATACCTTTTAAAGTAATTCTATTGAGTATCATGTGGCATGATTTGTGAGACTGTGCTTGTAATTGGATGATTTTAGAGGTGGCTAGCTTAGGGGAATTTAGGATTTAGATGATGTGAATCCTACAATAGATCCTTTTGTTTATTAAAATCTTAGAATTATCTTTCCAATTTTGTTTGTAATTCTTTGGATGCTGGATTCTTTCAAGTGCGTTGTAAGTATGATAATCAAATTCCAAGTGAAGTTATCTATTTATCTTAACATGAGGCCTGTATTTTCTCTAGTTGATGAATTCTTTCATTGTTCTCTTTTATTCTATATATTAACTCGACGGAATTTTTTTTTTTTGTTCATTTTTGTTTTACATATTTCATTTATGTTATATAGACACATGAACACACATGTAGATGCTTCTTTAAATAAATGTTTTTATTTATGGTATATGTTTTTGCCTTGATCTTGAACTAATTATGCATTTTACTTCATTTACTTTCCAATTTACCATTATTACCATTTCTTAGATTTGACTATTCATTCCAAGGTATCACTTGTTTGGCACCTTTATTAGTAGCTTAGGTTTTTGACAGTTTCATTAGAATTTGGGATGTTCAAAGTGAAGTATTATGTAAAAGTATCAGTGAAAGCTAGTTGTTAAAGATGTTTTGGAGAAAAGGAAAAACTTCTAATAAGAATAGTTGGTGGTGAATTGAGAATGTCAAAGAAAAGATAAGAAATAAGAAATTGTTATAAAACTTGGTTTAGATGTAAAATTGAGAATTGGGAAAGATATAAAATGGCAGAGATTCTAAGTAAGTAATATTGATGTAAAATTTAGCTTTTAGTGATTTATACTGATAGATAAGAAGGTGGAAGATGTATGTATAAGTTAGCCCAAAGAGATAGGAGTAAATCATAGTTAGTGAGAATTGATGAAAATAATAAAGTCTTTTCTTGAAAAGATATTGAAAATAGGTGGAGGAGGTATTTTAATAAACTTCAATGAAGGATCGAAAATTGATTTTTTACCTTAATACCTAAACAAAAATAGAGAATTTCATTTTTATCGTATTAGTAAATCGAAGTTAGTGAAACTTTAAAGAAAATGAAATGTGGAAAAGCAGAGACGGATATTCAAATAGAAGTGTGGAAATGTTTAGGAGATCAAGAAATTTCTTGGTTTACAAATCTTTTTAATGTTATTTTAGGAGATCAAGGAATTTCTTGGCTTAGGAGATCAAGGAATCTTTTTAATGTTAGTTTAGGAGATCAAGGAATTTCTTGGCTTACAAATCTTTTTAATGTTATTTTAAAGACTAAAAAAGATGAGTGGAGAAAGAGCTTGTTGGTTCCCTATTTAAGAATAAAGGTGATGATGCACAGTGTGCAAATTATAGAAATTAAGTTAATGTACATTAAAATTATGGGAGAGAGTAATTGAGCATAGGTTACGATGTGATCGAAGTTTCTCACAGTTTGGTTTCATGCCGTAGATCTACTATGGATGCTATACATTTGTTACATTTGTTAAGAGGTTTGATGGAGAAGCGCAGAAAGTAAGAAGGATCTACATATGATATTTATTGATTTTGAAAGCTTATGATAAAGTCTCAAGAGATGTTCTTTGGAGAGTTCTAGAAACGAGTTAATATTGGTTATATTCAAGTCATTAAGGATATGTATACTAGAGTCATTGTTGTGTGTTACACGGAGGATTGACAAAATATTTTCCTATTTCGGTTGGATTACATCAAAGATCAACATTAAGCCCTTATCTTTTTTACTTTAGTTATGGATGTTCGAGGCATTTACAAGAAGATGTACCTTGGTGTATGCTTTGATGACATTCTTCTTATTGATAAGACTAGAGAGGGAGTCCAACGAAACTTGATTTATGGAGGTCAACTTTAGAGTCTAAAGGTTTTTTTAGTTTAAGTAGATCTAAAACCTGATATATGAGTGTAATTTTAGTTGTAGAAGTTTTAGTGGTAGTGTTGTGACTTTTGGGTGATCAAGTCATTAATAAGAGTGAGCATTATTGAGATATTTAGGCTCTATTGTTCAAAATGATGGTGAAATAGATGGTGATGTTATTAGTAAAATTCAAGTTGGATGGTTGAAGTGGAGGAATGCATCTTTTATTATGTGATAGAAAAGTTCCACTTAAACTTAAGGAAAATTTTATAAGATGGTGGTAAGACTGCAATGACTATGTGAGAATGTTGGCCAATAAAAGATAAAGCTAAGTTAAGTGTTCTGAGATGAGGATGCTGTGGATGAGTGGCTTTACTCTTAGAGATAGAATGCAAAATTAGTATGTTGGGAAAAGTTGGAGTAGCTCCAGGTGGTAGATAAGATTAGGGAGAGTCGCCTTAGATGGTTTGGCCACATAAAGCGTCGTCCATGACCGATTAGGAGAGTAGATGCATTAGATTTCTTATGTTAAGAAAGGTAGAGGTAGACCTAAAAAGACTTGGGTAAGATGTTTAAAAAATGATCTTAGTATACTTGAATTAAATGAGAATTTGACACATAATAGGACACAATGGAGACGAAGGATTTATGTAGCCGACCCCACCTAGTGGGATTAAGGCTTGTTGTTGTTGTTGTTGTTGTTGCATTAGTAATACCAAGAGGGATCAAGGAAGTTTTACTCTTTTAAAGAAAAAGTAAAGTAAGCTAATGTTTTACTAGATCTTTTTCTTCCAGTTAAATGAAAGTTTCTGAAATATGACAGCAAGATTAGCTGACTAGCTCTCTAATTTCTTGTGGTTTCTGTTAGACGGCACTGTTTCTCAGACCAAGCCAGGGAATTAGGAGCTCCCAATGCAATTTTATGGTTGGAAATGCTCCAAATTTTCAAAAATTATTCTTACCTGGGCAGAGAGCTGCCTGTATAACTCAAAGATTTAAAAAGTCTGGTGGAGCTCTCTGTGCAACATGCCAGGATGAGAAAATTCTCGTGGCAAACAGAGGCGAGATTGCAGTACGGGTCATTAGGACTGCTCATGAGATGGGAATACCATGTGTAGCTGTACACTCTACAATAGATAAGGATGCTCTTCATGTGAGGCTGGCAGATGAGGCAGTGTGCATTGGGGAAGCTCCAAGCAGTCAATCGTACGTAAGATATATACTTCTCCAAACTCCTAGATATAGCTGTATTATCTTAAAGAAAATCCCAGAAAGTACATATATGAATCATCATTACAATTAATCTTGATTTCTCCGACCTTTCCTCTGTTTATTTTTCACTTTAGTGCATGCTGAAATTTTTCTGTGGTTATTTAGTCTTTTTCAGCTTAATACCTCTCTGGCAGGTACTTGTTCATTCCAAATGTTCTCTCTGCTGCTGTTAGCCATGGATGCACTATGCTACATCCCGGTTATGGTTTTTTGGCTGAGAATGCTGGTTTTGTTGATATTTGTAGAGAGCATGGAATCAACTTTATTGGTCCTAATGTAAGCAGAATCTCTGTGATTGGTCTAAGATTGGCATTTTATTATTTTATTTAGACAATCTATCTGATTTATAGTCCCAATCTAGTAGGTTTTTTTCTTGTACAATTTCTACAGTTTTTCTTATAATCTTTAATCACAGCATTCAATTTTTAATGAGATTAGCTCTAGCCTCATACTATATATTATCCTCCTATACTTGCAGCATCATTGTTTGGTTTTTCCAGAAGCATCAATTTCCAAACAAAACCATGGATGCTTTTGGCTTATGAATGTGCACTTTCATGTCATGAAGTCAATTATAAATCATCGAACTTCACTGCCCTTTTTTATTTTGCATTTATTGGACGGTTTGCCGTGTATCCAATGATTCTTCTTTATGTGTAGCACAATTTTTAATTAACAAGATATTCATGCTATTCCAGCCTGACAGCATTCGAGTTATGGGTGACAAATCTACTGCACGAGAAACAATGAAGAGAGCAGGCGTCCCAACTGTTCCTGGAAGCGATGGACTGCTGCAGGTATTATAGAACCTTTAATGTTGTTTATGGACCCATTAGCATAACTTGCAGAATATTCAATGTGTTTTAAATTGTAATCTTTTTCTAATCTTGAACATTCTTTAAACCTGTCAGTCCACTGAAGAAGCTGTCAAGCTTGCCCATGAAATTGGTTTTCCTGTCATGATCAAGGTACCAATCTTGCTTTACATCTAAAATTCTGTAAATGTCAGTTTGGCTTATTATAGGTGCTTAATTACAATAATTGATTTGAAAAGTACAGAGAAAGAACATGAAGAAAACAGGTTGAAGTTGAAAGTATTGAAGGACTAAAAATATGTCTAGAAAAAAGCCTATTATGTTAATATGCTTTTGCACGAACTAAATTTGAATTTTTTCATATTCTAGAGTTTATACATAGTTGAGTGAGGATTGGGAGAAAGATGTTATGGTAATGTGACATATTTTCTTAGAAGACAGGTGTTCTATACCTTTTATTGGAACCTGTAATCCTTTTTTTCTGCCCATCATACGTATATTCTTTTATGTCAGCATGCTATTCAGCTTGTTAGATGCACTTATGAATTCAGATCTTTGGTTAGTGTTTATAATATTAAATCTATATTTCTATCTTATTAAGGCAACTGCTGGTGGTGGAGGACGTGGAATGAGACTAGCTCTTGAACCAGGTGAATTCGTGAAATTACTACAGGTATATCTCTCGCAAAAAATTTGTCTGTAGTATTGATAGCTTTTGCATACAACTAGATTTCATCATCAAAATTTCTGATCTATTCTCCTAAGCAACACGTGTGAGTTGATGCATGACACTTGTTTCATGTCCTCATATTGAGGAGAAGGATTTTTTTTTTTAAACTTCTATATGATTAAATATTTCTATTCTTTTTTGCAGCAAGCGAAGAGTGAGGCTGCAGCTGCATTTGGAAATGATGGTGTGTATCTGGAAAAGTACATTCAGAATCCAAGGCACATTGAGTTTCAGGTTATTATTACCAAATTATGCTACCAGGGAACTTGCAATTTCAGATAGCGTGGACAATGACTTCTCCCTTTTTTTCCTCTCTGATGCAATAAAGTTCTTCAACTTATCGAAACACATTTTTATTGGGTTAAGAGTTCTATAAGTGGATTGATGAACATCCTAATTTGACTATGGATGGCAGGCAAACCCTTCAAGCTTTATTAAAAACATCTGTAAAATGAAGGTGAACAATTTTATATGAGATTAATAATTTAATATATCTTAACATAGGCAACTACCTATTTTGAAAAGAAAGAACCTGTGATGAAAGGCAACAACCAATTTTTTTATGAAAAAAACTGAAAAATAAAAAGCAGTACAATATTCATCTGAACTAGTTAATAAAAAATTTTGGTGTTTAATATATTTTTTAGAAACAATAGATAGTTCAATTTAATAACGTTAAATATTCTTAATCAATGTTTACTTGAATTTTATTGTTTATGGTAATTTAGGAGTGCTTATGACGTGCTGAAAAGTATCTGTCTAGTAGCAGGTAAGTATCCAAAAAGAGAGATATATTTAAACTCCAGGCATTTGAAAATATTTAGGCCTTTTTTTGTACTTCAGAAATGATTTAGTCTGAATCATCGAAGTAACATCTAGCTCAAATCAGTGCTACAAAATGTTTCTCAAGGATCAAATGACACAATCTTGCAAAAATTCATAAATATCTATACTCACCTGAATCTAATCTTAACGTCTTACAGGTTCTTGCTGACAAGTATGGAAATGTTGTTCATTTTGGAGAGCGTGATTGCAGTATTCAGGTATTTCCAAGTGATTTGGTACAGCATGTTCCTTTTTTCCTTGATACAAATATATGCTGTTGTCTACTTGAACAATCAAATTTCAATCAGAGATAAATCCCAAATAAATTAAAATTATTGCATTAGAACAACAACAACAAGCCTTTATCCCACTATGTGGGGTCAACTACATGAATCCTTCTTCTCCATTGTGTCATATTATGTTTCAAATTTTCATTTAATTCTAATAAACTAAGATAATTTTTTATACATATTAATCAAGTCTTTTTAGGTCTACCTCTAACTTTCTTAACATTAATCTAATACATTTACTCTCTAATTCTGATAGCTTTATGTGGCCAAACTATCTGCACTTCTAATCTTATTTGTCTACTCAATTTTTTCACATACTCATTTCACAGTTTGTCTTTAAGAGTAAAGCCACTCATCCACTTGAGCATCCTCATCACTGCAACATTTAATTTAGTCTTATGCTTCTCTTTTATTGGCCAACATTCTGCACCATAAATTATTGCAGGCCTTACTACATCTTATAAAATTTTCTCTTAAGTCTAAGTAGTATTTTCTATCACACAATAGGGCGGATGCATTCCTCCACTTCAACCATACCCAATTTGAATTCTACTAATAACATCTCCAATTATTTCACCATCATTTTGAACAATATAGCCTACATATCTAAATCACTTACTTTTTTTAATGACTTCACCCAATATCACAACACCATTAGAATTTCTACAACTAAAATTACACTCCATATATTCAGTTTTAGATCTACTTAAATGAAAACTTTTAGACTCTTATGGTTGACCTCCATAATTCAAGTTTCTCTTGGACTCTCTTTAGAGTCTTATCAACATGAAGAATGTCATCAGCAAAAAGCATACACCAAGGTTCATCTTCCTGTAAATGCTTAATAAGAGCATCCATAACTAAAGAAAAAAGATAAGGGCTTAAAGTAGATCCTTGATGTAATCCAACTTAAATAGGAAAATATTTTGTCAATCCTCCTTGTGTTTGGATAGAAGTAACATCTCTAGTATGCATATCTTTAATGATTTGAATATAACCAATATTAACTCCTTTCTTTTCTAGAACTCTCCAAAGAATATCTCTTGAAATTTATCATAAGCATTCTCTAAATCAACAAATATCATATGTAGATCCTGCTTACTTTCTCTATACTTCTCCATCAAACTTCTCAACAAATGTATAACATCCATAGTAGATCTATTTGGCATGAAACTAAACTAATTTTGAGAAATTTTTGTATCACATCGTAACCTATGCTCAATTAGACTCTCCCATAATTTTAATGTATGACACATTAACTTAATTCCTTTATAATTTGCACTCACTTGTGCATCACCTTTATTCTTAAATATAAGAACTAACAAGTTATTTCTCCACTCATCGACATCTGTTTAGTCTTTAAAATAACATTAAAAGGATTTGTAAGCCAAGTAATTCCTTGATCTCCGAAATATTTTCATACTTCTATTGGAATATCATCAGGTCCTATTGTTTTTCCACACTTTATTTTCTTTAAAGCTTCTCCAACTTCAAATTTATTAATACTGTGATAAAAAAAATCTCTATTTTTGTTTAGGGTGTTATGGTTGAAAATTAATCATATTTTTAGATCATTTATTGAAAAATTTATCAAAAGAACTCATCCATATTTTCAATATCATTTTCTAAGAAAAACATTTTAGAATTTTCATTTTCACTGACTAGATCTTTACTTATCTCTTTGTATAACTTACATGCATCTTTCATCTTCTTTGATATTCAATGTATTGTATAAATTGCTAAAAGTTAAATTTTTTGCATCATATATTGCATTCTTAAAATGTCTATCGGTCCACTTTATATATTTCTCAATCATTTGAGTTTTTACATCTAAACTAAATTCTATAACGATGCTTCTTATATCTTATCTTTTCTTGCACATTTTGACTTCACCATCAATTATTTTTATTATAAGAAGCTTTCTCTTTTGATTCTCCAACATTTTTTTATCTTAATTCTTCTTCTTTTCCCACACATTAACTTTCTTATGAACATCCAAAATTCTAAACTCTTGTATCTTGCTTAAAAATATTTTTATTAGTGTTCTTTAAGTGCCTCAATTTAATCTTAAGACAATATTTTAATTTATTTTTCATCTTCCAATCTTTTATCTTAGAATTTAAAACAAAGTCGATGATGTGTACTTAAACTTTTACTCGGAATGACTTTACAATCTTTACAATCTAAACGATATATTTCTTTTATTAAATAATCAATCAGATTTACTGATTCATTTTATAAGTAATAATATGCATCTCTTTTTTTTAAATCAAGTATATTAATTTACAAAATCATAGGTTAAAACAAAATTTAATATAATCGCATTCTTGTTAATCCAAATCTATAACCACTATGAATACTTTTAAAATCTTCTACTATTCTACCAACATGTTCATTTAAATTTTCTCAATAAATATCTTTTCTTCAAGAGGTATTTTTTATATTAATCTCTTTTAAGTTATTTCAAATATTTTTTTTAGCCTACATCCAAACCTATTTGAGTATAAACACTTAAAATATTGATAATCTTAGTATCAATAATAATCTTTAAAGCTATAATTCTATCTTCAATCCTATTAATAATTATAATATTATCCTTCAAATTTTTATCTATAATCACATCTATACCATTTCTAATTCGAATTCTACCTAAATACTAAAGTTTAAAATCTAAACTATCAATCTCCTTGGCCTTCTCTTCAACCCATTTAGTTTCTTGAATACATAAAATATTTATCTTCCTATGAACCATAATATCTATTAATTTCATTAAATTACTAATAATTGCAATACTAAATCAATAATTGACATTTATTCTTCTTTACTAAGCTAAGATTCCATTTTACCTTTCACATTTATTTGCCACATAAAACCCTACTAATAATGAAAGGTTGCAAACTATTGTGAAGAGCCTAATTTTTTATTTTATTTTTTATGTTATTGCATGAATTAATAACCTTCAAAACATGATGAATTTGTCAGAGAAGAAACCAGAAACTATTAGAAGAAGCCCCTTCACCTGCTTTGACCCCAGAAATCCGGAAGGCTATGGGTGATGCTGCGGTGTCAGCAGCTGCATCCATTGGCTATATTGGTGTTGGAACTGTGGAATTTCTTTTGGACGAGAGAGGTACCTTCTACTTCATGGAAATGAACACGAGAATCCAGGTAAGGGTAGTACCTGAATTAAATTATCTTTTCTCAGCTATTACCCATTATCTTTTTGCATGGTCCACATTTTTATTTTTGATGAATATAGGTCGAGCACCCTGTTACAGAAATGATTTCCTCAACTGATTTGATTGAGGAACAAATCCGTGTAGCTCTAGGAGAGAGGCTGACTTTCAAACAGGTTAACATTTAAAGTTTTTGTTGGTTGGTGATAACTAGTCAATTGTTGTGTTTGCTGGGATATTATGCCTTTTTCATCTATAGGAAGATATTATTCTCAGAGGACATTCAATTGAGTGTCGCATCAATGCAGAGGATCCCTTTAAAGGATTTCGTCCAGGGCCAGGTTTAATTTCTTTCATTAATTTAGTTGTAGGGTTGGTTTATAAGTACCTGTTGGGTCAACTTGTCCAAGAAAGATGACCGGAGCTTTCTAACTAAAAAAAATACTCATAAATACTGGCCATAGTCTTTTCTATGCAAGCAGACAAAAAAAAAAGATATGCTTCTGATAGTTATGTGTGGATTATTGGTGCTTTATGATCACTGGGCATAAAAATAGAAATACATTTCTTCATCACCTATTACTTCAGTATTTTTCAGTTAAACTTTACTTTTCTTCTGTCATTGTTATTATTAATTTGATCAATCTTATCACAATTACGCCAGTTAAGGTTTTCCATACAATTAACTTCTTTTTTTGATATGACAGGGAGAATCACAGCATACCTTCCATCTGGAGGTCCATTTGTGAGAATGGATAGTCACATTTATCCAGATTATGTGGTGCCTCCTAGTTATGACTCTCTACTTGGAAAGGTATGCATATCCTTTCTGCAACCCAACTACTTTAATGATGCGTGACTTGGTTTAAAAAACTTTAGAATTAGGTAGTAGTTCAAGAAGTTCAACCAGCGAGAAGTTAAAAACATTAATAGACATTTATCAGTCACGGAAACTAGTATAAAAATAGTTGAATTGCTGTTATAATTGAAATGTGGTAAGTCTGTTGTGATTTTATTCCTTTTCTGCTGTTTGCTGAAAGCAACTTTCTCTTTATCTGACATCGTTTCTTTGTAATTAGCTTATCGTTTGGGCCCCAACCAGGGATAAAGCAATTGAACGGATGAAAAGAGCTCTAAATGACACCGTCATCACTGGTTAGTTTGCAATCAATGGAACAGCAAATTTGAGAACAGGCGCAGCTATCTTTTATGCCATTTTAATTATTGTAGTTAAATTAATATATAGATCTGGCATTATATCATTTTTTTGGCTAATGATAAAGAATATATGCTTTTGTTACAGCACACACTTTCCTATAACTTCAATCCTGGATGAAACTCTTTTCTATATTACAAATTCTTGCTTTGTTTTAGTATTATGATGTAATCCAAACCATTTACTCCACATATTAATTAAATTTACTATCATTTTCTCTTTCTTCTATTTTCTTTCAATCAACTCTCACGTTTCTGTTGTTGTGTATGGTTACACAGACCCACTCTTGTTATTGTGTGGAGTTTAGGGTTTGTTGAAGGCAGCGGGTTCGTTGCCTGTGGAGTTATCATTTACATCAATTTCTAATATATGGGTTCTCAATGAAATATTCTTAGATGCTTTTAACCACACAATGGCTTTTGAAGTGCATGGTTTGTTATTTTTGAGGATTTCACTGAAATTTATAAATATGGCTTAATCTAGCTATACCTGGAATCAAATTAAATGTTATGATTTTACGGTTCTTCATACTTATGTGAATGCTTTCATGATCCCACTCATTGGATAACCGTTGCGATTTTGTTACCTTTTCAGGTGTCCCGACAACAATCGAATATCACAAGCTCATCCTTGATGTTGAGGTACGAAAGCTCTGTGCTGTTGGAATCTGGGCTGGCTTTGGATTTAATCCAATGGATGCACCTATTACTTGGGATACAATAGGCTCGTTTCCCAAGGGTTTAAGGCAGTCATTGGAATAAATCGAAGGGTCGCATGAAATGCAGAGGCGATTCACTTGTGCATTATACTAGGCGCCACTTCCTCCTAAGCTCTCGTTTACATATTAATTCAGATGCCATCGTTTGTTGTTTGAATTCAGAAAAAACTTACATGTTGCTATTCATGGTAACATTTACAGGACTTTAGAAATGGGAAAGTAGATACGGCATTTATACCTAAGCATGAGAGCGAATTGGCTGAGGTACCTTATATTTTTTTCCATGAAAATGCATCTCTGCTTGCATGCTTGAATTAAGAGTATCTTTTTGTTCTAATTAAGTTTCCTTTATCTAGTGTTTCTGCAAATTCTGTTATCTTTCTGGTCTATTCGTTCCATACTGCCAAAATTAATTACTTATACTAACAATATGTAAAGAGAATTACAATATTATCACTTATAAGAGGTGAGCATATTATAACTTATAAGAATGAACCTAGTAAAATATGGATTTATTATTTTTCTATAAGGAAAATAAATCATTTAGATTGTATAGATATAAGATCATTTTAAGTTAAAGTTTGGTAACCAACATCAATTATTAGTTTTGGATTTTAAGATGAAGGATTGGAAGATGAAAGATAAATCAAAACATTGTTCTAGGATTAGATGGGGTATTTAAAGAACATTAATAAAATTATTTTTAAGAGTAATCTATAAGATTTTAGGATTCAGGATGTTCATTAGGAAGCAAATATTATGTGAGAAAAAGTAAAAGTGGTATTAAGCAAGTTACAAAAAAATGTGCTTGGAAAATTAAAAGGAAAAGCCTATTAATAAAATGAGTTGGTGGTCGAGTCAAAATATGCAAAAAAAGATAACAACGAAAAATTCTGTTGTAAAAATTAGTTTAGATGAAAAAGTTAAAAAAATTGAAAAAGATATAGATTGGTTCATAGGAATTCTTAAAAAATAATACATAATGTAAAGA
The DNA here is from genome assembly GCA_021442155.1 of Cymbidium sinense. Classification (NCBI taxonomy): domain Eukaryota; kingdom Viridiplantae; phylum Streptophyta; class Magnoliopsida; order Asparagales; family Orchidaceae; genus Cymbidium; species Cymbidium sinense. Next base: position 52,380,735 of record CM038233.1, on the reverse strand, counting down.
ATTCGACATTTAGTGATTTATATAATAGATTGTATATTAAAGATGGAGAAAGATGTAGTATAAGTTAGCCAAACAAAGAGATATGAGAAGTAAATATTTAGTTTAAGTGAAGTACATTAATGATGAAGATCATAAAGTGATTTTTCTTAGAAGAGGATATTCAATATAGGTGGATGGAGTATTTTGATAAACTTTTCAATAAAGGTTGTGAGAATATGATTAACTTTAACAATCTTAATACCCTAAATGAAAATAGGGATTTTTATTTTTGCATCTTATTAGTAAAATTAAAGTTGGAGAGATTTTAAAGAAAATGAAGTGGATAAGCAGTATGATCTGATGATATTCTAATAAAAGTGTGAAAATGCTTAGGAGATTAAGGAGTTTCTTGGCTTACTAATTTTTTTAATATTTTCTTAATGATTAAAAAGATGTTAGATGAGTGAAGAAAGAATTTTTTGGTTCATATTTTTAAGAATAAATGTGATGCATAAGAGTGCAAATTATAGAGGAATTAAATTAATGTCATACATTAAAATTATGGGAGAGAGTAGTTGAGCATAGATTATGATGTCAGATAAAAATTTCTCAAAACTAATTTGGATTCATGCCGGATAGATCTATTATGGATGCTATACATTGAGAGGTTTGATGGAGAATAGAGAGAGTAAGGATGATATATACATGATATTTGTTGATTTAAAAAAAGCATATGATAAAGTTCCAAGAGAAGTGCTTTGAAGAGTTCTAAAAAAGACATGAGTTAATATTTTTATATTCAAGTCATTAAGGATATGTATCCTAGATCTGTTACTTGTGTTCAAATATAATGAAGATGGACAAGTATTTTTCTATTTCAGTTGGTTTATATCAAGCATCGGCTTTATGCCCATATCTTGTTGCTTAAGTTATGGAAGTTCTTATTAGTCATTCACAGGAGAATGTACCTTTGTGTATACTTTTTAGTGATGACATTTTTCTTGTTGATAAGACTAGAGAGAGTTCAAGAAAAACTTGAATTATGGAGGTAGAGTTTAAAGGCTTTTGTTTGAATAAATCTAAAATAGAATACATAGAGTGTAATTTTAGTTGTAGAATATTTATTGGTGGGGTTGTGACAATGGATGATCAAGTCATTAAAAAGAGTGAACGTTTTAGATATCTAGGGACTATTATTCAAAGTGATGGTGAAATAGATGGGGATGTCACTAGTATAATTCAAGTTGGATGGTTGAAGTGGAGGAATGCATTGGGCCTATTGTGTGATAGAAAATTATCTCTCAGACTTGAGTGAAAAAATTATAAGATGGTGGTGAGAACCACAATGCTTTATGACGCGGAATGTTGGCCACTAAAAGAGAAGCATAAAATTAAGTGTTGTAAAAATGAGGATGCTCAGGTGGATGAGTGGCCTTTATACTTGAGGCAAAATGAGAAATGAATATCTATGTGATAAGGCTGGAGTACCTCCAGTGGCAAATAAGATTAGAAGAGTGGCCTTTGATGGTTTGGTCATATAAAACGTCAACCATCCGATGACCTAGTTAGGAGATTAGTGGTAATAGATTCAGCTTATGTTAAGAAATATATAAGTAGACCTAAAAAAGACTTAGGAAGTATAAGAATGATCTTATTTTATTAGAATTAAATGAAAATATGACATAAAACACATTGGATAAAAATGATTCATATAGGCGATCCCACGTAGTAGGCTGAAGGCTTTGTTGTGGTTGTTGTTGCTATAATGGTGCAATGGAGCTTGCTGTCTAGTGCCTTAAATAGTTTTCTCTAAAAAATACTAATGTGCATGTAATCCAAATTTGAGATTATCATTTTTTATACCTTGTGATGTTCATATATTAGAAGTGAAATTAGTTTTAATAAAACCATTGTGTGGACTTACCACACTCTTTTGATGTTATGTCACCTAAGTCTCACAAATGTTAGCTATAATGCTAAGAACTTGAGAGAATAAAAACTTTGAAAGGGAAAGCTAAAGTGCTATTGAACTTAAGAAAGCTTTACAAGGCTAAAAGTTTATTTGAATACTTCGATGGTTACAATTAAAGTGGCCTCCACCACTATAAAAGATGTTTCTATGGTATCCTAGATTACAATAAAATATTTATATATGTAGGGAATTCTAAAGAATTCTACTTCTAAGTATATATAGATTTTAGAGATTGTTAGAGAATCCGATATTATTCTTGAAGTATTTATCTTCTTAGGTATTCTAGAAGTGTCTAGATTTAATATAATCTCTTAGAACCTTCAAAGATGTGGGCTTTCTCTAGGTTCTTCTTAAAGATTCATTAGTGCTAGTTAATCTTCTTACATGGTGGCGGACTGTGACATTCTCCCTCAATTAAGCTTGCGATGATCTCATTGCTCCTCCTTCATGATAATATTGGTTTTTGTTCTTGAATTGCTTTAAAATGACCTCAACTTGTTGGCTAATAAGATATGTCTGCACATCTTGCATCCTTGGCCAGTAGTAGTTGGGCTTTAAAATTGCAAGTGCGCGTCTCATGTTTGGATGACCAACCTATGAGTCATAGCATCATAGTCCCTTGTTTAAAATTGCATAATAAATAATCCACCATAAAACCCACCTCAACGCTTTTTTAAAAAAATTGTAGGCCCACCTCAAGGCATGCCTCGCATTAGTTTTTGGTAGGCATGTGTTTTTAGATCTAGGTTAAAAAAAATCAATATAAATTTTAATTACCAAAATAACACACCCTCTAATGCACACACAATTAATCTCAAGGTAGATATTACCCACATTCCTCTCATCTTGTGCTCTCCACTTCTCAAGCATAGTGCAGTCTATCGCTGCCACCATCTTGCAATATTCTTATTTTGATATTGGGTAATTAGATTAAGAGAGAAAAAAATATTATTTTAATATTATTTTGAATTGTTATGTCATTAGTTTTGACTTTGATATTAGTATGTTACTTCTTACTTCATGATTTGATGTCAAGATATTAATATGTTACTATATACTTTGCATAATTTATTACTTTTACCATTCGATCAAGATCCCATGGTTCTCGTCATCCCGGGTTATCATGGACCTTAGTATGTTATTATGCTACATTTTAATATATTAATAGGTTAACATACTTCTTGCTATGTACTGTGATATGTGTATTATATTTCTTACTTTGCACAGTTTGTTGATTCTGAGGGTGATGCATCAAAATGCTTTAAAGTTTATGTTTCAAAATGCTTTAAGGCTTACGCCTTATCTAACATATGAAAAATGCCTCAATATCCGATTGTACAATTTTAAACTTTGCATAGCATTTCTTAATTAGTTCCTTAATTATATTGTTCCACTTTGGTACATAAATTTGGTTTCGGTGTGAAGGGCATCTTCAATTAGCTAAAATCTTCAAGTTTTGCCTTCGTTTACAAAGTTAATAATGTTTTGAACTTGATCATCTACCTTTAGTTCTTTGATCTTTCCTATCAATGGGATAGTGACTTGTGATATGCTTGATTACTCCTCCCTTTGATTCAATGAAACAACTACCATATCCACCCTTAGTTTGTGCTCTATGACATAATCAAACTTGATTAAGAAGTCTTGCCACTTGGCTTGCTTAGGGCTTAGCTTCTTTTAGGTTTAAAAGTTGATTGTAGTAATGTTATTGGTCATGATTATGAATCTCAACCCAAGTAGGTCATGTCATTACTCTTCAAGACAATGAGTGATTGTTGCCATTTTTTTCTTTTGCATAGTGTTGTGCCACTTGTCTCATTGAGTTTTTGATTCTCATAATCATTTAGATGCCCATATTGCTTGAGAACACTACCAATAACAAAGTTTGAAGCATTAGTGTGCACACTTTAAGACATGGTGTGGCCTAGTAGGTTGACTATGGGCTATTTACAAATTGTCTTTTTAAGATCTTCAAAGATCTCTTGGAATTTTTGTGGTGGAGATGTGGTCATGGAGAGAAAATGTCATAGTGGATAGTGGAGAAGAAATGCTCCAAGGATTTTCTACTCACCAAGGTGGAAGGGATACGAAGAAGTCCTATTCACCAAAGTATAACGGTAGAGAGAGATCACCAAATCCCTCAAACAGCCAAGCACCAAGCCCAACTAAAGAGTTTTTCACTCAATTTTCACATACAAAAGCCAAGTCTCTTCATTAGGTCATAAAGTGTTTAAATAAATACAACACTCCAAGGGATGTGTCCCTTGAGGGAAAAAATTTAAAAAAGTGGAACCTTCATTTCATAGCATCGAGGCGCCACATTCTAGCCAAGGCCACATTCACATAGCGCCAATTACATTCAAGGCTAGCTGCACAAACACTAAATACCACGGAATGCAACACCAATGCACCAGAAAGGTAGCGCTTAGGCGTCAAACTGACACTTGTACAATTTAGCACATGAATTCATGTTTTCAACCATAACTCTTATATAACACTCAAATATGATCAAATATATCTACTACTATATAATACAATACATGAGATATAAATCCACTACACATAAAGTCTAGTAAAAGTCCTTCTAAGTTCAAACTTTGGTTTGAGACCTTGTAATAGATCCGTTCTTCTTTTGATGTGCTACATCATTTGCAATCCATTCTCATGTTTTATTTTTTTAAGAAGGTCAGTTAGTGGAGTGGCTCTTGCTGAATAGACCTTAATGAATTGGTGGTCGTAATTTACTAACCTATGAAAAGATTGTAGCTCATGTACCTTTGTAAGTGGCTCCCATGCTTGGATAACATCCATCTTGCTGACCGCCATCATCACTTATCATCGCTAATCTTATGTCTCAAAAAATACCTTTGGCTTGGCAAAGGCACACTTCTCCTTCTTGATGTATTACTTCTTGTCTCTAAGCACCTTCAATGTTTTTCTCAAGATTCTTGCTATACACCACTATGTCAATGATCACAAATTGATCAAGGTAAGAGTGGAATAACTTGTTCATCAATGTGCATAATGCAATTGGTGCATTGGTTATGCTAAAGAGCTTAACTAATAATTTGTAAGAATTATACTCGTGATGCACGTGGTCTTTGGCTCATCTTCAATTATTCCACTAGGTAGTAGTCCAAATGTTGGTCTTACTTTAAGAAGTATCGTGTGTGCCTTAATCGGTTGAATAGATCGGCAATTAGAGGAATAGGGTTCTTGTTATTTCTTTGTGATCTTGTTGAGAGCTTGATAATTGATACACATGCAAAGAACCATCATTCTGGCATCGAATGGGGCTATAGAAGGCTGGATGAATCTTGCATCTAATAACTCCTTTAATTGCCTTTTTAGTTTTGTTAACTCGGGATGCGATAATCTTCCATGGTTGGTGGTTTGATCCTCGGCTTCAACTTGATTTGATGGTCTATCTCCCTTCTTGGTGATAGTTTCTTAGACAATCCTGCAATTGAGACATCATCAAATTCATGGAGGATTGTTGTTAACTATATCGACATGTCATCATGAGACTTTGACTCCTTATCATCAAACCCGCTAAGAATGACCAAGTAACTTCCTCTTTCCTCTTGATGACTTTTTTGAACTGCATTGTTGACAGAATTTTTCTATCCTTCTTGGTAGTTCTAGCTATGGGCACCACATTAGCTTATTGCGATCCATAATGCACATACTGTTGGCAATTGATATCATAAATGGCTTGACTTAATCCAAAAATTCCAACCATATGGCGACTTTGAAGTTAGCCATCATAATAATCAAGAAGTCTATGAAACCTGACCACACTTCAAAATCGGTCTTAATTCCTCATGGTATGCCTTGAATGGGATGAGCTTATTGAATTAATTGCCTTGATGGAGTGTCATCACACCCGATGACCCCTACCTTTATTCAGGTCAATCAGATGACAAGTGTGACGACTTGGACAGATTCCAACATCGCTCCAACCCGTGCATGCGAACGAGCAGTGAAATTTGATCTAATCAAATCATCACAAATATTTGCAATTCATATACTACTTAACTTAATTTATATCACAATTACCTAAGACGAAATCTTTAAGTTTAAATAAATACGAAAGAACTAAAGATATTTAATTTAGACGTAAGCCTTTAATCTTTCCAAACTATACATCAAAACTGCATTCAACAAAAAACGGACAACTTAACATACTTTTTCCGGAATTATCAGAAGATCATAAGCTAAAGTTTCATGTGACAAGAACGCTAAAGCAGTTCTCATAAAAGACAAGAGAACAATCGCATGCATTTTAAATTTGTAAAACCGGTAACAGTGCAAAGAATGAATAACGAATCGAACAATACGTAGAGGCCGTAGAAATAACAATATAACCAACAATACGCAGAATATCTTTGTACATCTCATCAGATCGAGAGCGTAATTTTCATTAAATCATTTCAGCTTCTATATCAAATCATTTTAAATGCCATTTATAATCAGATGTACTTCATGGTCGCCACCCGCCCGTACAAAGGGGCGGGCCGTAAACCATACTACTTACTAATGTACCGACACTAATCGACTGACGCTCCACCCAACTTCAAAATGTCGAGGAATACTAAGATCCCTAATCACATCATCGAACTTTGCTATTCTAGCATTCCTATAACATACTTTCCTATCACAACTTTCGGATAAACATTTCTATACGATAAATCATACGCTTTAACTAACGTCTTATAATCATTATAAATCGCGAATCTACGCAAAAGTAAAAGATTTCAGATTGATTCATACGATGTAAATATCTATATGCCATTCATACATTTATACAAGTAGTAAACAGATACATGTAATAAAAAATTGAATTTAATTAAGAATTATGTCTCACCTCGATATACAATACGATGTGCTGAATTCTCCTCGAAGTACAACCTATCATTAAATAATTATTCTAAATACTTCTATAACATACAACTCATAAATGAAACTCATAATTAACACCAATCTTACAAATCGATATCTCCTCATAAGTTTTCAAATAATTTGAAGAGCATTCTCCAAAGTAATCTACTAACGCCAATCCCGCTTCAATCAACAAACTAAAATTAACAAACAAACAACGTCAATCCTAAACCCTGCTCAATAATTCTCGAACTCACCTAGCCAAAACAGCTAACCCCAATCACGCATTTTAACACCAGCAGCCACGAAAGAAAGGATGGAAAAGAAAATTAAGAACTTACAAAATTCCTAAGTTTCCGACGGCGAACAGAAATCCCAACCGAGCCGACGGTTCACGATTTCCAGAAAGCTTTACGGATTTCCCGGTTCACGACTGATGCGCTGGCTTCCAAGCGACGACGGCGATGCTTTTCCACCGAAAAGCGGTCCAGCGGCTACGAGCTCGAACGGGCGTCACGGAGGCGCACTTGTGGCCGAGGGAAGGGGACGGCTCGCGGCGCTCGGTCACGCGAGCGGCCGTCGGCCGGGCCGAGGAACGGAGCGGAAATCCGTCGATACCGAAGCCGAGGGAAGGGAAAGGAGGAGACGAATCCGATCAGCGGGAATGACCTGAGGCCGCGGCTATGGAAGGAACGAAATAAGTGAACGGGTCGATCCCAGCCATACGCGACGCCGAGAGCAATCCAAATTGTTGCTTAGACCTAGCGCTACGAATTCTGCTAGAATAACGGGTTGATTAGTAAAACAAAATTAATTAGGAATAAACTAATTGGGTATTACTTGGATATTACATGGAGCCTCCTTTACTGGTTACTTTTAGCCTTAGTCTTTGGGCTTTATCAATGGAAATAAAGTTAGTAGAAGCACTAATGTCAATCCTTATCTTCATATTCTTCTTTCTTATGATCACTTCCACAAAGAGTAATCGCTTGACTTGGGCCTTTGAAGCAACTTACATCACATTCAATAGCTACATATAGCCCGCATGTGCAACCGTATTGCCTCCCTCAGCTTCTGTCTCTCTTGATGGTTTGCTAGAAGAGAGTTTAGTGCTTGCTTGTGAGGGCAGTCCCCTACATAAAAGTTTTTTTTTTTTTTCTGCACAGGCATAATATGCATAATATTTTTCTTTGTACTTGCACTTATTTTTGTCATTTTGGATGCAGCCCCAAAAACTGGTGCTAGCTAAATCAAGGAAGGAGATTGCTGGTGTGAACTAATCGGATCTCAGGAATCTCACTTCCATGTATTTTCAAGTCTTATTACTGTTATGATAACAAATATTTTTGACATGAGAATTACCTCTATCCAGGCTACTTTTGTTTCTATTTTTTTCTTGTTTTCCTTTTTTTTATTCTCTCAACATTCATTTTTTAAGACATTCCCTATGAATACAGTGAACTTGTTTCAATAGAGTAATTTTTATATATATATATATATATATATATATATATACACATACATACATACATATATACATCCTGTTAAACTTCCCTACTAAATTATCTGCTTCAGGATGCATCCATTATTCACTTGCAGAAAAAAAAAAATGGAAATCTAAACAGCTGTTTGTAGCATGGCTTGGACGCAGCTGAGGTAGAGCCTTTTCCAATCACAATAGTCGTGCTTCACGTAGAATGCATTTAATGGGCTGTTTGATTCACTGGTATTATCATGTTATTTGATGTCATTAAAAAAATCTCAAGTCTTTATTTATAGAGTCTTTTTTGTTTTGCTGACATCTTTTAAAAGTATTTTTACATTATAGTTTTGTAACACGCTTAGTCGTTTGTGTTAAGTTATTGAAGTTGTCATATAACTCTAAATTGAATTCAATAAGTTTTAAGCTGTAAACTAATTGCTTTATTGAAGTCAACAAATGTCGTATTGAGATTTTTCAAAGTCGTAAGTTAAGTTGTCACAAGAAACTCACTAAAATCATTCGCAACTCAGAAAGGGAGCTTGTTTGCCAATTGTGAACACTTGTCTATCAATCAGAAGAACCCGTCAAGAAAATTCATTATGGTATAACTTGCTAATTGTAGAATTCCTCTTCAAAATAGGATTTGGAAGAACTTGTCTGCAATTTTGAACATCTGTCTGACAAGATTTATTGATTTAATAGCAAGTTTTAATAAGCATTTCTACTACATTTGTTTCATATTTTTACTTGTAGCATTGAACTTTGATTTAAACTCATAAATAGGATGTCGAAGGTCGTGCTTTGTATGCGCTCATATCACATTAGTTCTGGATTTTTTTTTTTTTTTTACACATTCAATGTGATTCTTGGAGCTTCTATTTTTTCTCATTAGGCTTGAGTCATGCTTGTTAGTGTGTCTTTGTATCATTGATGATTTGGATTTGACATTTTAAAATGTGTGGTGAGTGGCCGCGATGCTGAGGATAAGAAGCTAGTCAATGGAAGGCTTTGAAGAAAAAGAATAATCTTCGCATGTCAAGAATAAGATTTGATAATGGTTGGACAACTCAATCAAATGTAAGACTATTATTGAGAATGATTCAAATGATTCTCAAGCGATTGGTTAAGATTTAAAAAAGAAAATCTAAAGCGTTTTTCATAAGCTGCCCATCATGTTGAGTTGTCTTAATAATTAGGATATAAATACTCTTATTTGTGCATGTTAGTCTAATCTTAAAGCCCTTGCTTTTATTAGTTATTGATAAAACTTCATTGTTATAAATGAAGCGTTCACCTTAACTTACCAATGTATTTTATGTTGAATTTGTAATGGTTTGACCTCCTAAGTTCAAAACTTTTTTATCTTTACTTTTATAGAGGGAAGTTAAACCCTTAATGACTTCTCTTCTTAAATCAAAGATTTACTCAAATGCTAATTACTTCTACTACCTTTAAAGAGACATCTTAAGAGAATCTCTTTATATTCCAATTTAAAGTGATAATTTGTGACCTAATTCATAATGCTTAGAAATTATTAAAGATTCAAGCACTTTGCAACAAGAGCGAGTTGGGTGAATTCAAAATTTTATGGTTTGTTTCAAATGTCAAATGCTAGAAAATCAATAGTTGTGTTGACACATGGAGTTGGAGAATCATTTTTGATATGAACTTATAGTGATTGATAATGTGGTGAAGTTAATTGAACTCACCAATAGTCATACATGTGGAAGAATACAATTGTGTATCTATTGTGCCATGTACTTCGCCACATGACTATTTTATGAGGGAATTTATGAGATACTTGGACAAGTTGGTTAGAAATTGCATCATTGATATAGTAGAGATCTTAGAAGTACTAAGGATTGAGCAACTACCACTAAATTGTACCTTTAAATGCCTAAAAGTGGCATTAGAACTTCCTACCTCACTCGCAAAACAAACTCATCTATAGATTGGATGGTTGGGGTGTGGTGTAGGATCACTACGTATAGATTCATCGATTTGGTAATTCAATTCTAGGCTTAGTGCTCATGCATTCGGTCTATTCGACTTAGAGGCTCATAGAGCATGAGAGATCATGCCCTCTAATACATGACTTTCAACCCTCTATATATTTCACTTGTAGAAATCATGGACATGATCCATGATAAAAAGTAGGATATCATGCTTGAATCAACATCCAACAAAAATATTATGTGTTCTATAAATAACATGAACATGACACGGGATTGGCAAGTGCACAACTTGATTGAAGAGTTAATTTATGGTATAAAACTAAAATAATTATTTTTGTTGACCTAAGACAACAATTTTAAGGAGGCATTTATGGAAGAACACTGAAATAAGTTAGTCCTATCATTGGTGATCCATATTATAGGAGTTCTACCTCAAGTGACTTCAATGGAAAAGGTGCATGTTACTTTGACTTCTGCATGATAATGTTCATCAAAATTTTTGACCAACAAACAACATTCCTTGCAATAATGTAATTGTCCTCACATCATTGATTACTAATTATAATTTGGCAGCATTCTTATTGACATTGAATGTTCTAGGAACATTTTCTTAAAAGTTCCTTAAATCTAATGCTTACTAATCCTTCTATGTTGTCGCTTGTTGTTGGATAACTTTGATAATTTATATGATAAACACAAAGAAATTAAAGGAATGATTACATAGTCAATCACTTTAATAGAAGACAATCGAGTATCTATTGCTAAGGCTGACTTCCTAATAATCGACATCTTAATGACTTGTAATGCGACATTTGGTCATCTACTCATCAACTTTCTAGGTGATACATTTAACTTATTGTCTCAATTAAACTCTTTGGAGGCATACACATATTGACTATTTGTAGAAAATATTTTTAGTCCATATCATGTTATTTGAACATAGTGACAAGCATGCAAAAAGAGGTACTACAAGTCGACTGTTAGAGCAGAGCTATACTCATGACTATAAGGCAGTGAGGAATTTCCATGTCCATATATAACTCATCATAATTTATTAGCACATCCTTTAGTTTAAAATATAGGGGAAGTTACATACATATCATTTAAAACATAGATATTCACAAAAGTAGCATCCTCTTTATTCTTTCAAATTGTCACTCAAATATTGAAATTCACATTAAAATCCCAACTCATGTTTTTTCATTTTTATCAAATTCCAAATGGTTTGATTGTAGCACACATAAATACATGAGATTGTTAGTTCAAAAAAATAAAATGGGTATTAATTATGTAAATACATAAATTTTGGGTGCTATATATGTAATCCCTAAAATATAATGACGATTCAAATGTTAATATTTTTATTAGCCTATTGCAATGATTTTTAGTATTAACATAAATGTTTTGTGTTGTCACCTTAACATCAATAAGTCGACCAAACTAGCAAATAAAAGAATTTGCTAAGTTGTTGGGGCTTGGCATAATGAATTTATTAAAAAGTCTATGAGCTATTAGAGGTTGGCTTCATCTAAGAAATACAATGTGTGAATTAATTTCTAAGTATTTTAATGATGCAAAAGTTGGATGAGAAGTGAAAAATGTGTGTGAATTTTATAATATTATATGTAGTTCTAAAAGATGATTAGCATCTCCCATGAGTAGATGCACTAGTTCATTTGGTAGTGAACTATCCAAATAAAAATCTTCTTGTTGACCTTAATTGATGATGGATTGCATTATTGCAACATCATGCAATTTAGATTAAAGAACATTAAGGAAGTATATCAACAAATGATAGATTTTTTTCTCAAATTCATAAATACTAAAAAGTTGATGTTGATGATATATTTATTAAAATTAAAACATTAGAACATCATATCTTGGATTTATATGATATATTGCTACTTAAAAATATAATGTGTCTAAATACTCTAAAATGTTCATTTAAAGTGAGTTCAAAATTTTTTGGGTTTCTTAATTATTTTTGAAGATATCAAGATGAATCATATAAAGTTAATTCAATTATAGATAGAGATGCTACATCCAAAAATGGCTAAATAATATCTTTGAATATAAATATATCCTTGGAGTGATGCGGGACCTTGAGAATAGTTAAAAAGAATGTAAGAAATTCATTGTATTGAAATACGAGTACAAGCAAGAGCTTTTAATACATAAAATTGCTCTCTTAGGAATAGTAAAAAAGCAAAAAAAAAGGCTTTAATCCATCTAGATTTCTTCTTTTTTAGGTTACAAGGATTGCTTACAAAAGAAAATTATATATTAATTTTAGAAGCTATATATTACAATACAATATAATAATTGTTTTATGTGTAATTGTCATGAAACTCTCTTGTGTTCTAGAGGTTGGGTGAGAGTTGTATGTTGAGTGGGGAGTTTCTTCGGTGTGCTCGCCTGTGTTGAGATGAGAAGTTTGAGGTTTGTTATTTAACTAAGGTGAAATCCTTTATGTAGTTGCCCACATGAGGACAAGTCTTTTGGATGTTGGCGAGTGAATTCCTGCTCAAACTCTGCTACTCTCCATTAAGTGCTCTTTGAGCTAGTCCATTTATTATGTTCCTGTGCGCATATTGGGGGTATATTTGCCTCCTCGATTCTTCTACTTCTTATAGAGACAACTCGTGAAAGGACAGGAATAAAAATAAAGCTTAATCATTATGACATAATTATTAGGAAGTTTGACCATTTCATTAGATTTAAAATTTTTGGTATTTGTATTACATCATTTTGGAGAAAAATTCTTATAGAGGGAGTCGCCTTCCAAATCTGTTAGTGAGAAATAAAAGAGGCAACACCTATATAAAAATTTGTCTTAATAAGATGGCACGTAGATCCGCATATGTATTTATTCAGGTGATCGGATACGTCATGAAGAAAATAGTGTACTATCTCGAAAGACAGAAATCACTACTCTTTAATGAAACCAATCACCTCAATAAGAACTCCTAAGGACATAAGATATGCATCGTAGATTCTTCCTTACTTTATATAAAAAAGAAAAGTGATTTATTTTAAACCGAGTTCGTTTAGTCAAGCCCCCCATAGCATTACATCTTGATCCCTGTGAAAACTCTCGATTAAGGTAAATGATCGTTGTCTCTGAAGATTTCAATAGGGAAGAACTATCAATCGATTGGTTTGTGTTTGAAGATCAAATTAGATTGATCAACACAGAGAGTTATTATCGAAGACAAAATGGAAGATAAGTAAGAGATGCCCACGATGCTAGGAAATTTAACGAGCATCTCAAACTATCCTATAGTTGAGCTTTACATTTTAGAAATTGATTTAGTTTGTTTGAGTTGTATTTTTCATTAGAATTTTAGGACTTATGCTTAGGAGATGAGGAATTATGCTTATAACCCACACAAAGAAAAAATAACCTTAAAACTTAAATTTAGGGAGCTTCAGCGAGGGCCGGAAGCACAACCTAAATCTAAGGCAAAATGGTAATTTTGCCTCCACAAAAGGACAAATCACCCGACAACTTGGGCTTAAAACCCTGGCCAACTAATTTCTCCTATAATTTTAAATACATGCAAGTCTTTATGCTTAAAGATAATTGTTTTATTTAGAAATAGACTAAGTCCTTAAACTCACTCTCTAAAGAGACTAGATTATGTAAAAGAATATGCTTCAAATGACATAAATCTAATGCAATTCAAATTTCATTTTATTTAATTTTTGGACAATTATTTTTGACCAGGTTAATAGGATTTTTTATGACTAATGCATGAGAAAGAATCTTATTGGCCAAAATTAGCGAAGAGAGAGGAGTTTCCACCATAATCTCAAAGGGATTCTGATTCTCAAAGGTGGAAGCCTCCAATCAAGAGAAATAAGATGATTTGTGCATATTATAAAGAAATGCTCCAAGGAGTTGCTAATTCTTTTATTAATTTTAAACCTAAGCTTTTAAGGTTATGAGTTATTTAATTTTATTTTGAATTAAGTTGGGTAAAAGATTTATTTTTCCTAAAGAGTCTAATCCACATCCGTTATACATAAAGTAAGGAAGAAATAGAAAATCATGTCTCTTATTGCAAAAGTTAAACAAATCATCAATCAAATCTAAAAGAATAAATACCGCTTTTCACGGACACCATCTCACAAACCCCAAAAATATCAATTGTGGGTAGCCGAGCTCTACCTTTATACAACCCGGATTACAAATGAATTAAATTATAATTTAAGCAAAGAAATTAATTGTTATGGGGGTCTTCAAGCTTTATTTCTTATTTCTTTTTCTTTTCTTCTTTGGTTCCTTCTTTTGAAGGTTGGAAGGTGGATGCTCTAAAGCTTCATATGGTACATCAGATGAGATATTATGATCAATGCTAATCCTAATCCCCATAACAAATCATTCCAAAATTTTAATTATACAAATTTTTATATGAAAAGGAAAAGTTGAAATCTAACTAACACCTGCAAAATAAATGTTAGTTAAATCACACCACATAAATTTCAAGCATGTATATTAGACTTATCACACCACACATGGGTGATTAAGTCCACCTGGCCTATAGATTATGCTTAGGGTATAAAGCACCTGCAAGCAAAGAGTATTTATATTTTTATTTATGATAGCGCCATTTAAGCACAATCTCCTGCGGAAAAGAATAGTTAGATTAAGGACATCCTACCATTCATTCTACAAGCATACATTCTAACATCCAGTCTAAAACATATATCACAAAATAAAATAAACATCAATCACAACCTGGCTAGAAGTGACTTAAGTTAATGTATTTTGAAAGCTTATGTGATATGCTTAGGTTAGGACTTTGGGTTCAAATTTTTGAAGTGTGAAGAACATGTTAAACTTAGAGGAGGGTTTCATTTAAGTTTAAGTATTTTGGGTTGATTTTGTTTCATATTTTAATTTGGTTTAAGTGAAACTTACAATTAATTACTAAGTTATGAAGAGAAGGAAAGAGAAGAAAACTTCTCTTTTCTTCCCTAACCTTAAATAATTTCTAAAGTAGATTCACATTTTAGTTTCATTTAGATGAATGTTTTGATTATATCTTTTAATCAATCCTAAGTTTAGATAGACTCTAAACAAACCTATTCAAAAAGAAAGATATTTTAAGATTAAATAAAATGAATCAAAATTCACATAACACATATTACTTCATTTCTTTCCCAACATATATAACATGCATATGGATGGACTCTAAATATATCTATATACATGCAAATGAGAGTAGTAACACACTTTATGATGCATAAGTAATCCATTTAAGAAAATTTAGAAGTTGGATATACATGATTTTTCTTAAGTAGAAAATATTTTTCTTTTCCAAAATTTCATATACATACATGAAAGTAAGAAAGACATAAGTGAGTACAATGCCATTGTTAACCAGAGATGTATGATACAAGACCTATTTAGGCCTACTTAAAACCTTGCAACCTCGGAGTTGTTCAGATTAATATACCACTTTCCTTAAATACAAACATGTATATAAAAGAAATGAAATAGAAAAGGAAGATGTAAAAATTGTTTAATAGATTTGTTTTGTTTATGCAATTTATGTATATAAGTGTAGGTAAATCTTTTTAGATGGTAGCATAAGGATGAATATGATATGAAATTAGGTGAGCATTAAGTCATTTTCAAATGAACCTTATATCTCACCAAAATTCCTATTCAAAACTATACCAACATAGGAAAGAAAGGAAACCTATATTAAGCATACCTTTATAATATTTCACATGCAAGCTTATAATTAAAGTATAAATAGCACACTTTCAGATTTGATGTTTCATTTATAAGTTTTGAAAATAATTTAGATTTAGTAGTGATAATAGCCATTCATATTTTACTTTAGCCAACACATGCACATTTGATATAAAGTAAACAATTTCATTTTAAAATTTGAAACATGAAATTATGAATGCATGAAATCACATGGTATACAACTTAATATGTTGGGAAAGATCCAAAGCAATGAAAGCATATAAATAAACCCATTTTACTTAAATCCTAAAGACATTCTTATAGAATAAGAAAATTTAGAATAAATCAAAGTGAATTTCAAAGCAATTTTTGTTTAGTTTGAAGTTTGATTTAATTTTGAAAAGTGGGATGAGTTTGCTATTCTTAACCCATTCTCACATGTGTTTTGTATTTTTATTTAATTTTTAGATAATTAGATCCATGTTTATGTATTGATTAGGTTAAGATATGAATTAAGTGATTTAATTAACCTTTATTTACACCACCTTAGAAGAATTAACTAAGTAATTATGAGCCAATGAGATGACATAAAATTCACAAGGAATTTAAATTTGCAATGAACCTAATAATGAAAAGGCCTAATGCAATTTGACTCACAATTAAAAGTTAATTAAATTAAGAGGTTTAGCTTAAGTAATTTCAAAATACCCTTTCACACTTATGAATGAGATTTTGATTTCCTTGAATTTAGGCTATGAAACACCTAAGTATCTACCCAAGGTAGATTAATTAAATTATGAAATTTTTTAGAATTTTTAAAAATTGATTAAGGGGATAATTAATGAATTAATCCTTAATTAAGAGGAGATTAAAGAGAGAAGAGGGGGGTTTAGGGAATAGTTTAGGGAAAATATTCCAAAATTATTCCATAAACCTCCCACTCACTGGATTTGATCTTAATCAACCCTAATCATAAGGTAAAATCACTAATCACACTTAATTATCTTAATTACATGAAAGAGGTAATTAGGGAATGAAATAACAATTTCTCTAGTTGAGCCCTCAATAAATCTCAAGAAAATTAGGGGAGGCAGAGATCATCCCCTAAAATGAATCCCAAAAATTTGAGATTAATTGATGACCTAATTAAATGATAATTAGTTAATTAAGATTCCTAAAGAAACCCAAATTCAGAGAAAAGAGTAATTCAAAATTCATTGAAATCATTTTTAAAATATTCTAGATGAAATTATCTTTCATATTTTTTTATTTTTCTAGATGGAATTATGAATTTTGAAGTTCTCTAATGAATTATG
The DNA here is from genome assembly GCA_021442155.1 of Cymbidium sinense. Classification (NCBI taxonomy): domain Eukaryota; kingdom Viridiplantae; phylum Streptophyta; class Magnoliopsida; order Asparagales; family Orchidaceae; genus Cymbidium; species Cymbidium sinense. The sequence goes on along the minus strand of CM038233.1, from coordinate 52,363,445 downwards.
AATTAAAAAAAACATTTAACTAATCGATTAATCCCACTCACTGACGCGGAATGGCGACATCGCTGCGCGCCGGAGGGGACAACTTGTGTCACCTCACAAAGGCGCGTGACGCATATTCATCGCCCAAAGATTGGACGGCTAAGGATTCTCCCGTGGTTTTAAAAGGATAATTAGATATCTAAACTTGCCAAATAATCTCAGCCGTCCATCTAGAACGCGAGGATGAGCCAAGTTCTTCCCTGAGGATCAATGGAGACCGTCCATGATCTAAGGGGAGATCCGAGCTCGATTGAGCTCAGATTGGAATGAAATTGTACCCACACCATCTAAGCACAATTACAAACCTATCCAACTGGATTTCACATGCCAAACATTTCTTTCACAAAGGACCAACACCTCTAAGCTAAGTGATCAAAATTCCATTCCTCACGAGATCGATATGTAGCTTCAGGAGATGAAGCCGTTGAAATTCCTAGGCCTTGGGATTGAGTGGATCAATGGGTAGACCAACCTTTGCTTGTTTTGATCCAATTGAGCTCTTGCTTGCCTCTAGAACTTCAGAGAGAGCTTAGAAAAATTTGACTTGACCCTCTGATGGAGTGTGCTAGAGTAATTGGATTCAAATGGAGTGTGGAGAAAGTTAGCTATTCACTCTACCTCCCTTGTTTTTGCATTGTGCAAAATCGAGAAATAGGGAATTCTAATCCTCTCTAAGAAGCTTGGGAGTGCTCTGAGATGGTTGCTCTGGGTTCCTAGGCTTCAATCGACAGAGGGTGAATGAAAATTTCATTGAATTAGGGGAGTACCTCCCCTATAAATCTCACCAAACCATGAGTTGCCATTTTGATCCAATTGACCATATGGGAGGGGTTGTTTAGGCTGTTAGCTCTTTGCACATGGTCGGTTTGAGGCCCTGAGCAGATTGCCAACCTCCCATGTGCATCAAATCGGGTTTAGGAGGGAGTTTGAAAACTCAATTTTGAGCTAAGTGGTCGGGTTTGGTCTAGGGGCCAAATGGGCTGACCCAAACCTATTGGGTTGGGTGCACCACTCATCACTAAGTCCCCTTGAGCTTTTAGGAAAGTCTCAAGTGATTGTGAAGAGGGTATGACCAAAATACTCATGGGCTAGGCCAAAAATTGTCCTATGACTTACGAGTAGAATAGTCATTTTACTATTTTTATACTTTGGATATGTTAGTTATATGGAGAAACTAGGTTTGACCAAGTTACATTGGATTTGGAATCCATTTAATATGGTTTGGCTCATGTTGACCTATTTAGGTCAAAATGGGTCAACTTGGGTCAAGTTGACCAATAGGTCAAATTGGGTCAAACTAAGGGTTGGGTCAAGTTCATATGATAATTTGAAATGTTTTGGTGGCTTTGGTTTGGTTCAATTTAGTATAGATTTGGTTTTGGCTCATATGACTTCACTTAGATCAAATGGGTCAAGTTGACCTATTTGACCCATTTGACCTATTTGAGGTAGGTCAAGGGTTGGTTTAGGTTTGGTTAGTCATATGGAGTGGATTGATATATTTATTTCCAATCAATTTGGGTTAAGTTCAATTTTGGCTCAACATTAGGTCATGTTGGGTCTAAGGTCAATTGGGCTAGGTTGGGTCTAGTTGACCAATTGAGGTTTTGGTTAAGTTCCACAAGTGATTTGGGATGGACTTGATTCATTGGTTTCAATTAATTTAGCTTAGATCAAGTTTTGACACATTTGGCCCTTTAGGTCAAAATGGGTAAACTTGGGTCAAGTGGGTCAATTGGGCTAGGTTAGGTTCAAATGTTGGCTTGGTCAAGTTCAAACATAGGTTATGAGTGAACTTAGATCAATGGTTTCAATCAATTTGGCATATGGTGAATTTGGCTATGTAAGGTTTCATTTTAGGTTAAGTGTTGACTTGGTCAACCCTTAGGTTTGATTTGGTTTGACCCAATTTGATTGATTGATCATCCCATGATAATTGTTGATCATGATGAGAGGGATATATGAGTTTGGTTCAATCCAATTTGGTTAGGATCAAACGTTAGCTCATAAGAGTACTTTAGATCACTTTGGGTCAAGTGAGCTTAAGTGGGTCAAATGGCTTGGTCAAAGCTTGATTTAAAATTGATTGATCTTGTATATGGATTTATGATTGAAATATAAATTCATTTATAAGTGATTTGAAGTCAAATGAGTTTTGATATATTTGAAAATTTCTTATTCAAAGGAAGAATATGAAGGGGTCTTGGGTTTGATTTTTGAATTAGGTTTTGATTGAGTGATTGAAGTTTGGATTTATATATGAGCTCATGATTATAAAGTTGATTGAACCATGAGAGAAAATCAAGAGTTTGGCTTGATTTGGAATTGATTTGGCTAAGTTCAAGATTTTGACTTGAAAGGCTTAGATTTGATTTTGAGTGGATTTGAGTTTGATTTTTGGAATTGGTTTTGATTGTTTGAATTTATATTTCATTTATATATGTGAATATAAATGAGAATATAAATTGATCATGAGAAAATTTTAAGAATTTGAAGTTATTTAATAATGATTTAGGTTAAATCCATTAAAGAGAATTTAAAGGATTTAAAGTAATTTTTTAATTTGAAATTTAATTTTTAGATTGGATTTGATTGATTTATATTTATATTTCATTTATATATGAGAATATAAATGAGAATACAAATAAGTTTTGATAAAATCCCATGAGTTTGAATAGGTTTTGAATCATGATTTTGGTTTAAGTCCATTAATGGAAAATTAAGGGATTTAAGGAAATTTTAAAGATTTTAAATTTGGAATTTAATTTGAGGTTTGATTTGATTGATTTATATTTATATTTTATTTATATATGTGAATATAAATGAGGATATAAATAAGTTTTGAGAAAATCAAGGATTTGAATAGGTTTGATCAAGATTTAGAGTTGATTTTGGCTAAGTTCTTTATTGGAAAATTAAAGGGACTTAAGAAAATTTTCATGAATTGATTTAGAATTTTGAGTTTAATTTGATGGGTTTGATTTATATTTCATTTATATATGAGAATATAAATTAGAATATAAATGTGGTATGAGAAAATCTCAAAAGTTTGAATAAGTTTGAATCATAATTTTAGTTAAGTCCTTAAGGGAAGTTTAAGGACTTAGTCAAAATTTGGACTTAGGAATTTTTGATGGATTTTGATTATGGGTTTCAATCATAGATTTCAATCATGGATTTCAATCATGAAATTGATCATGGAATTGATTTGAGTTTAGAGAAAATCAAATAGAATTGATTTAGAGTTTGATTTGAAAGAAGGGAAGTGGGGAATGGTTTAAGCTAAGGACAGGAAGTTTTCCTAACACTTTTAAGGCATAATCTACTCCTATGGCTAACTCTTCTAAGTCTTCTAGGGCTAGGAGAGTGTCCACCTAATTAGTAGATGTGTCTTAAGACTAAGGAGCTTTTAAAGTCTAAGATAAATCTTAAGCCTAAGATAGAGGGGTTGAGAGCTCATTCTAAAAATGAGATCAACAATCATCTTTGAATTCACCTCTTTTTGGTGCTATCCATGCTTCATAGCTATTAAAAGGGGCTACTACACTTCAAATTCAGTTATTGTTTCTTTATTGCATCTTTACAAGTGCCCTTTAATTTTTTGTTGAGTTCTCTTACTTATTAGTCGAATGTTCACATGTAATCCCAAAGGCCTCGGAGATTGATGATGCTGAATTTAGTTCAGGCTTCAAGAAAAAGAAAAAGAAGATTAAGAAAATGCTTGAGGGAGAGGGTGTTGCGGTGCCTCCTGTTGAAGGGAGTTCTTTGGTTATAGTGGTGTTGATTGTGGTTGTAGATGCCACACTTGATACGGAAAGTGTCATAGATACCCAGTCGAGATGAATAGTACGAGGGAAGAGGCTACGGAGCCCGTTGATCCTCCTCTTGCTATTGCTAGAAGATGACTTTAGAAATGCCGAGTGTTTTTTAGGAGGATGAAAAGGAGTTTCCTTCCCTCATTTAGTGACAGAAGGCTTTGGTGACGAGGTTAGCGATGATTGTCCCAACAGAAATTGACAATATATTGTCTTATCATGATATTTGATTTTATGTTTAATCAATACTTTTGTTAGTTTTAATAAAGAATTTAATTAAGTTTCCTTTGTTCTTGTAGGTTAATTTGATGAATGTTCATGAGTTTGTTGAGAGGGATGTTGTACATTTGTCAACTTGTGTAGTTGGATATCTTAAGGACTATTTGGGGCAGTTATAGTTTTTTGTAAAGTTGATTGTGAAGTTGTTGTGAGGAAAGTAACTTTTTGAAAAGCTGATATAGTTATTACAAATATTTTTTTTTTTAAAAAAAATTCAAATAGCAGTTTTTTGACCACATTTTAACAGTTCTGGTTCTCACAAATAGCTTTTAACCATAAATTTTTTTTGAAAAATAGATAAAAAATTGATAGCCAAATGCAGTTGTGGTTGCTTATTGAAAATATAACAACCAGAAAGCTATCCTTAAGCACATAAATAGGATTATGGCGAGCCCTTCTTTTGGACTTGTCCTACATCTTACTGTAGGCGAGTTGTTGGTGGCATTGCGTGACTCATTTGAGTAGTCTCCTTATAGAAGTTCTTTTACTTGATATTCATGACATTATTTCTCATCGTGTAGGGGTGACTTTAGTTGATATGATTTTTGTTGTTACTAATTCCTAGGTAGTCCTCCAAGTGGTGCAACTGCCGACTCAAAACACCAAGTTTTTCTTTAGGGGTGGATCTCCCTTTAAAAGGTAAGGACTTGGCCATGCCAACATTTTCTATTGTCGAAGTGACGAGTTTTACTTTTGTGAATTTGAATGAGATGTTGGCAGGTTTCCTTCTTCGACTTGCCGTAAGAGTAGCTAGTCAAAGAGGAATGAGTCCTTCCCTCCAGAGGGTGTAGGTACTATGGAAGGACCCATCCCCATCGACTGGTCCATCTATTTTATTTCCTTGCAAAGGAGAATAGCCCTCCTTGAAGAGGGCATGAGCTCAACAAGAGAAATGATTGTTGTGGAATCTGAACTGGTCTCTATTCACTATAGCGACGAGTTGAGTGAATCCTCTCATTTTATCGCGGGCTCTAACTTCATTTTTGATTACTTGTTGAACAAGGGAGCTTCATTGTCGAGTGACCTAGATTCAGTAGTTAGCTTATGAAATAAAAATGTAATGAGTAATGGCGAGTGTGTAAACTCCTTTTTGGTAATAAAAAATTTGTATTAAATAATATAATTTATTTTTCATGTTATTTTTATGCTCTAATTCAAGTTGTCGCCTTTATGGCAAATGTGTTGAAGTTTGCCTTAGTAGTGATTGGGCTCATCGTTATTCTATCACGATACATGAAGGGAGCTTCATTGTCGAGTGACCTAGATTCAGTAGTTAGCTTATGAAATAAAAATGTAATGAGTAATGGCGAGTGTGTAAACTCCTTTTTGGTAATAAAAAATTTGTATTAAATAATATAATTTATTTTTCATGTTATTTTTATGCTCTAATTCAAGTTGTCGCCTTTATGGCAAATGTGTTGAAGTTTGCCTTAGTAGTGATTGGGCTCATCGTTATTCTATCACGATACATGACACTTGGGATTTTGGTAGGATTCTGTAATGATTTTAATGCAATTCTATAGCAATATGCCGCTTTGGCAACAACAACAACAACATATAAGCCTTAATCCCACCTTGGGTTAAATCCTTCTTCCTTTTCTATATGTGTCAAATTCTCATTTAATTCAAGTATACTAAGATCATTTTTTACATCTTAACCAAGTCTTGTTAGGTCCACCTCTTCTTAACATAAGACAAATCTGCATCTACTTCATTGACGTATTTATGTGGCCAAACCATCTAAGGAGACTCGTAATCTTATCTACCACTACTCCTACATTTTTTCTATCTCAGAGTAAACTCATCCACCCGAGCATCCTCATCTCTCTAACACTTAACTTATGTTTCTCTCTTTTATTGGCCAACATTCACCATAAGTCATTGCGGGTCTTACCACCATTTTATAAAATTTTCCTTAAGTTTAAGTGAAACTTTTCATCACATAATAGGCCAGATGCATTCCTCCACTTCAACTATCCAACTTGAATTCTACTAATAACATCTCCATCTATTTCACCATCATTTTGAACAATAGAGCCTAAATATCTGAATCACTCACTCTTATTAATGATTTGATCACCCAAAGTCACAGCACTACCACTAAAACTTCTACAACTAAAATTACACTCCTTATATTCAATTTTAGATCTATTTAAACGAAAACCTTTAGACTCTAAAGTTGACCTCCATAAATCAAGTTTTTGTTGGACTCCCTCTCTAGTCTTATCAACAAGAAGAATGTCATCACCAAAAAGCATACACCAAGGTACATCTTCTTGTAAATGCCTCGTAAGAACATCCATAACTAAAGTAAAAAGATAAGAGCTTAATGCTGATCCTTGATGTAATCCAACTGAAATAGGAAAAATATTTTGTCAATCCTCTTTGTGTTTGGACACAAGTAACAACTCTAGTATTCATATCCTTAATGACTTGAATATAACCAATATTAACTCATTTCTGTTCTAGAACTCTCCAAAGAACATCTCTTGAGATTTTATCTTAAGCTTTCTTTAAATCAATAAATAACATATGTAGATCCTCCTTACTTTCTCTATGCTTCTCCATCAAACCTCTTAACAAATGTATAGCATCCATAGTAGATCTACCTGGCATGAAACCAAATTGATTGTGAGAAATTTCTGTATCACATCGTAACCTATGCTCGATTACTCTCTCCCATAATTTTAAGGTATGACACATTAACTTAATTCCTCTATAATTTGCACACTCTTGTGCATCACCTTTATTCTTAAATATAGGAATCAACAAACTCTTTCTCCACTCATCTGACATCTTTTTAATTTTTAAAATAACATTAAAAAGATTTGTATGCCAAGAAATTCCTTGGTCTCCTAAATATTTCCACACTTCTATTGGAATATTATCCATCTTGCTTTTCCACTTCATTTTCTTTAAAGCTTCAGCTTGTTACTAATCTGATGATAAAATGAAATTTTTTATTTTTGCTTAGGGTATTGAGGTTGCTAAAATCAATTGTACTTTCATCATTGAAAAGTTTATCAAAATACCTCATCCACCTATTTTCAATATCCTTTTAAAAAAACTTTATTATTTTCATTAATACACCTCACTTGAACTATGTCTTTACTTCTCTATCTCTTTGGTTGGCTAACTTATACATCATCTTTTCACTTTGGTATCTAATCTATTGTATAAATCACTAAAATAAATTTTTTGCATCATATATTGCTTTTTAGAATCTCTAGCCACTTTATATCTTTTTTTAATTCTCCAGTTTTACATCTAAACCAAGTTTTATAATAATGTTTCTTATTTTTATCTTTTCTTGCTTCACCACCAAATTATTCTTATTAAAAGAAGCTTTTCTTTTTTGATTCTCAAGCACATCTTTAGCTTGCTTAATTTCACTTGATATTTTTTTTCATAACGTTAGCTTCTTTATAAACATCCCAAATTCTAATTTCTTGTAGCTTGCTCTTAAAAATATAAAAGTATTGCAAATATCTATTTGGAGCAAGGTCCATCTTTGATTATGACAATAGAGAGAAGGCAAACATAGTTGAGTTGAGCAATAGAGAAATTTCAAAATAGTCGATGTTTTGGATTTGTTTATAGCTTTAAGTAACCAATTTGACTTTGTAAAGATTAATTGGATGAAAATTAATTATGACTTATATTTCAAAAGAAAATGAGATCCTACATATAGTGATCAAGAAAATACCCATTTTAATATTCATTGTATACATATAATTAGGGCTAAGTAGATCTTCTAGTAAAGATGCTAAATAGAGATTGGAAAAAATGATGAAAGGAAGAGGATAATGATTAAAGGATGTAAATGAGTGTTGTGGTTGTTGATGCAATGACATATTATTTTGTAAAGTAATTAAGAGATATAGAATTAAGGAGTTAATGGTAGGTGTATGGACAATTGCAGTAGATGGGATGGAAGGAGGGACTTCAAAAGGAGGTTGATGAAGGTGATGAGTGTTAACCCTAGAAGGGAGTAGTCACCAAAATAATAGATGGAGGATGTAGTGTATGACACAAGCAAGTAGAGGTGACTTATATATGGATCGTAATATTGATAATCTTTTCTTAGACAAAAATAGCTTAAAAATACTCTTAATGGTGCAAGAAGAATGTTAATCATGTTTTAGATGAGGAGAGTGAACAAAATAAACACACTCGAAGACATTGTGAGCAAGACATAAGATAGATGTGTGCTTAAAATATTGAAAGATAAACACCACTAAAGGTGGATGACAGGATTGGTTAAGTAACATGCTATGAAAAGATCATCTCCTCTAAATTTGCATGGAGAATGCATGTGGAACATTAAGGTATGAGTATCATTAAGGAAATGTCGATGTTGATACTTGGGAATATTATTTTGTTGTGTGTTGTTAAGGGCACAATGATTGATGGTATAAAAGATTGAAATGAAACTACATATAGTCATGAACATTATTGGTACAAAATGTTTTTATTTGAGTGAAAATTGAGCTTTTATTTATTAATTTATTTATTGCTTTTGTAAAGATGCTTGAAAATATAGCAAAACTAATGACTAACATGTCAACAAATGAATCTAAGTAACTCTTGTGTCGTCATCAATAAAAGAAACAAAATAACAAAAATTAAAAAAATGGACATAAGTCGTGGTCCCAAGATATCTGAATGAACCAAGTAAAAAAGTGTATTACTATGAGATGATGTAAACGTGTGAAATGAGACAAATGGCATTTATCATATTCATAAGCATTACATATAGCTTTTGAAATGACATACACCTCAAAGATATAATGCAAAGGAGGATCACCTTTATGAGATAATGCCATTAAACTGTGAAGTAGTGGCGGAGGACAAAATAATGGGAGTAATATTCGCCATATAATACATGCTTTCAACTTCAACACTTTCACTAATCCTATTCTTCATACTAAGATTTTAAAAACATAGTGGGATGGCTAAAAAGTTACAAAACAATTATTAAATTTGGTGAGGCAATATTTAAACAAAAGATTTAGATGATATTAGGATGTACATGAAATATTATTTAAAGTCAAGGAGGAAGATGAATGAATACAACCTTATTAGGGAGATCCATTAATAATAACATATAGGATGGGTATGGTAAGTGATGAAAATAATTATCGGTTATTTGTTATATAAGAGGAAGCACCTAAATTCAATACTAAAGACATACCATAATGAGTAATTGTGACAAAATCATTAGTGTAAATTACTTAAGTGGTTGAAATGGTCAACTGAGAATGTTAGAATAGTAGTTCATATTTTTCTTGAGAAAGGGTAGTGGAATTGGTATGAGCATCAATAGAATTGATGTGGATAATATTGGAGACTTGCTGAAAGTCTAGAGGATAACAAAATTTTTTTCAACAATTATCAGATGAGTGATTGTTCTTTTCACAATGCTAAGAAGATGGAAATAGTTGTGATTGTGACCATAGCCACCCTTATGAACATCTCATTGACATACAAAGACACCCACCTTTGTTCTGGCTACAAGAGTAGTATGATCATGATTAGAAGAAGGCAAAGCTTGTAACTCAATGAATTGAAGTGCCTATAAGAGAGCATCGGAGATGTTTGAAATAGCCAAGTCTACCATTAGTAGCTTGAACGGAATGCAAAAATGGATAAATGGGGAGAATTTTTTATAAGAAATTTCTTATTTTGTTTTTGCTAAGTAGAGAAAGGCAACATTGAAAACATTTATTCTATTTACCTTTTAAGGTGTTGTAGTCCTGATAAATTGATTTATTGCATGTTTTAAAGAAAATATATAGGAGTAGAGGGTATATGCCTTTGAGGTTTTGTTTATTTAAATGTAGATACAATGAAGAAAGTCCCAAATCTTTATGGTAGTCTCCAAAGGTAGTGGGTTCAGTCTAGTGAGCATTTATGTAAGTTCACATTGTCAAAAGCTTTTCCATTTTGGTGTATTTGGTGGTGTCAGATTTTAATTATTTTTTATATGAATTTCCATGAGAAAATAGAAGGCCTAAAACAAGAAGAGATAGTCGATATTATTGGGTTTGAAAGTTGTACCAAAAGTGGACAAGGTTTTCATCTTTGAGATGGTGTTGAGAAAGCCATCACTAAACACCATCAAGAGGAGGCAGATGACCTAGACGATAATGCCACTAATAAGGTGAAATAATGAAGGAGGGTTAATAATGGAGTAGCATAACTCAAATATTAAGTGCTTCCAACTTCAATATCTTAACTAATCATCGTCTTTGTACTAAGACCCTAAAAAATATGAGATGGATAAAACGTTACAAAACAATTGATAGATTTGGTGAGGCTGTATATAGAAAAAAAAATTATATGAAATCAAGGTGGAAGAGCAATGAATAAAGCCTTTACTAAAGTTATGACAAGAAAGATCCATTAGCAATAATAACATATTGGAGGGATATCATGGTAAATGGTGAAAGTAATTATCTGTTATCTATCATATAAATGGAAGCACTTGAATCTAAAATCAAACAACAACAACAACAACAAAACGACATATCTAGGTATATCATGATAAGCAATTGCTATCAAACTTTTGGTTTGAATGCCTGAAGTAGTTAACCGAGAATATTATAGAATAAATTGGTCTATGGCGGAGTCATTCTTGGAGTTTGGAGGATAATCAAAATTTTTTTGAATGGCCTTTTCATAATGCTAACAAGGTGGAAAAGAGTTGCTATTGCGATCATGTCCACCATAGTGATCATCACATCAATGACAATGATTACTACTACACACCCATCCTTGTTTCGACTACAAGACTATTATGATTGTGATCAAAAGAAGCAAGTAACTTAGCGACTTGAAAAGCTTGTGAGAGAGTAATGGATATGTTTGGAAAAGCATAATCAGCCATCAAGAGCTTGAGTAGATTGTAATGATGGATGAAAATCGAAAAGAAAATTAGCAGCAATAAATTTCTCATTTTATTTTTGCATGGTAGATAAAGGCAATATCGAAGAAGTTCATCTCATTTACTATTTAAGGCGATGTAGTACCCAATGATAGAGCGAATATTTTTAAGTGCGGTACATATTAGCTATTTCAAACATCCTCAATTTTTTTTTTCATTTAAAAATTTTATTGGGTGTATAAATTGAAATTTTTTTGTGAAAATATTTATACTTTACATATATATGATCTATAAAAATATCTTTGACATGCGCTCATGTATCCCTCCTTAATTAACCTTCCCTTGAATAGATTTATTACTTATTATAACTAGAAATATGAGTAGAGCATATAAATTCTAAGATGTTATTGTACTGAATGTAGGTGGGATGAAAAAATTTCCAACTTATGTTGGTTTCAACAAACATGATAGGTGAAGCAATAAAAGGTTTAATGCTATTAGAGTGCAAAGCGAGTTAAGTCAGCTCTAGTTGGGTAAAATTTAAGCTTGAATCGTCGTTATATGGTTGGATCGACTCTGAGTTTATTCGAGCTCGAGCTCGACTCGAGCTCGACTCGAGCTCATTACACGAGCTCGAGCTTGATTCATGTATTTTATATTGTTTTGAGCTCAACTCGAAAACTCGAGCTCGATTAGAAAGCTCAAGCTTAGCTCGATTACAAAGCTCGAACTAAAATGATGTCATAAATGCCAAATAAAATGATAACATTATTATGTTTCTCACAAAAAACAACTAAAACAAGTCAAAGTACTGAAAACAATCCAAAGCTCATACTTGCAGGTTGCTTCTCACAATGGCAATAACTACAGCTGAACAAAAAACCCAACAAACATGATTGCAAATATCAAAGAAAATAAGGAGTCCTCCTCCTCCTATAAAGAAGGTCGCAGTCGAACAAAAATAAAGGAAATATAACAAACCTCTCGCTCGAAGGCAGCCCTACAATCGAATGTTGATCGACCTGATCCTCTTGATTTCACAATTGAAACTCTTGCAGGTTGCAGACGATCTTCTTGATATCGCTAAGAGGAAGAAGGAGAGGGGTCGTCAGGTCGAGTGAGAAGGAGAGGGTTGTCGAGTTGACTGAGAATAGGAGAACATTCAAAAATAGAAAAAGCCCTATGACTATACTGCACGTGTCATTAAGTATTGTTCGCTTGAATGGTTGAATTGGACGGAATGATGATTCCAAAATCGGGAGATGATTCTTGTAGAATCAGGTGGCCTAATAAAACAAATTGTGAATTATTTGAGCCGGCTCGATGAGCTTTTGAGTTGAGCTTGTTGGACTCTAACTCGAGCTTGATTATTTAGCTTTAATTTTGGATCAAGCTTATGGTTCGATAAGCTTCGTGAGCTTGAAAATGAGTCGAGCTTGAACCGCTTGTGATCGGCACTCACTTGCACCCTTAAATAATGTTGGACATCGATATGAGAATCATATGTCAAAAGCATGCTATTCAGTGTATTTAGTGTTGTTGTTAATTCATTAGCTAGAGGGTCTGGATGCTATGTTTTTCATGAGATTTTATGAGAAAACAAAAGACCTACAATCACAAGTGATGGTGATCTTGAGTTTAAAAGTTATACTAAAATGGACTTTCTTTGAGAGAGTAATAGAAATTTATTGTTGAACACCACCAAGAAAAAGAAAAAAAATACAATTATTATTTAGCCAATCACAAATTAAGGTGAAAAGAGGGAAAATGATGCATAAAAATGAGCTAGCAGTGCAACAATGTGCAGGCACACACGTGAGTATTGGTAGTTGTATGATCAGGTGTGTGCAATCGCATAAGGATAGATATGTTGGCAGTTGCAAGCTATTATGTGACCTAGCATGTGTATACACTAATGGGCAGATGTTCAGACAAGCACAAGTAGGGATAATTGCATGATTAAGTGTGTGAAGATATAAAACTGAACCCAAATAGAGTCACACATGGGCTCAATAGCAACATGAGTGGGCATTTAGATGTGTTATTGGGTGCAGGCAGGGATGTGTATTGATGTTGACAATTGGGAGAGCATAAGTGGGCAACTACATGAACAAGTGCAGATAGCAACATGCTTGGGTGCTAATAGATCTCGCGTGTGGGTGTTACAAGCAAGAGTTGTGATGGAAAGAGGTAAGAGGGGTAAATGAGTATAGGAAGTAAGCCAAATATTTCAATATAAGTCCAAATAAAGCAGTTCTTGGCTGAGGTCGATGAGGGCACGAGCTTATTGTTCTTTTATACCATGTTAATGGAGAAAAAGGTCACTTCTACGTATATTATTAAATGAGTATATGAAGTAAGCCGGATATTTCACATCCTCATAAATTTTGATTTCATTGATTGCAAAAAATTGTATATTTTTAGTGATCCTATGCTTCTCTCCACCTCCTAAGTACTTTATGCTTGATATTGAATCGACAAAATCATTTTGTACTCATGGATCCACAAACGATTTGGTAGAGCTTTGAGTGACGTGTTAATGTTTGTGACATGAAATTCACTCTATGTAGAGTTTTGTAAATTTGAGAGGAGGAACGATAGTTCTCAAACTCTTTTGCCCTTTTCATTGAAGTCATGCCATTAGCTTGTCCATGTTGGATATTGAGGGACAATTACCTCAATGCTCGTAAGCACATGAGATTTATTGAAGAACATAAGTCAATTAGAGAGTATTATTAAATGAGTATAGGAAGTAAGCCAGATATTTCAATATAAGTCCAAATAAAGCAGTTCTTGGTTGAGGTCGATGAGGGCACGAGCTTATTGTTCTTTTATACCATGTTAATGGAGAAAAAGGTCACTTCTACGTATATTATTAAATGAGTATATGAAGTAAGTTGGATGTTTCACATCCTCATAAATTTTGATTTCATTGATCGCAAAAAGTTGTATATTTTTAGAGATCCTGTGCTTCTCTCCACCTCCTAAGTACTTTATGTTTTGACATTGAATCGACAAAATCATTTTGTACTCATGGAGCCACAAATGATTTGGTAGAGCTTTGAGTGACGTGTTAATGTTTATGACATGAAATTCACTTTATGTAGAGTTTTGTAAATTTGAGAGGAAGGACGATAGATCTCAAACTCTTTTGCCCTTTTGAAGTCATGCGCTTGTCGTTCAAGGTGTTGGATATTGAGGGACAATTACCTCAATGCTTGTAAGCACATGAGATTTATTGAAGAACATAAGTTGATTAGAATTCGATTTATTATAATACCATCACTCTTGACTATAATGTATGAAGGGCAATTATGCTTTGATGTTCTGAGCATGAGATTTTCAAAAAGGTGATTGCAAGGGGGTCTTGGGTTTGCAAAACTTTGGTCATACATTGTTAGCATAATACACACCATTTCTTTCTAGATCTTTGAGAGTCTACATCAAAGGTTCTTAGAGGTCTTTCAACATTAAGAGGGCCTCATACATTTTGATTTGTGCAAGGATCTTCCTCAAATATGATATGGTGTTGTAATCAATTCCTTTATTTAAATTTGACTTATTGAGATCTTAAGGAATAATGTCTTCATTAATTGCAATGTCTTTGTCTTTGTCGTTATTTGATGACCCAATTTTCAATGGAAATATCTTACTGCTTAACTAAACTTGAATAAGTTTATCTGGCTTAGATTCTTCTGATGAAGCAATTTTTTTGAATTCACTTTTCCCCTTGGTGGATTGATTAACTAATTCAAAGTCACTACTTATCTTCATGCACTCCATATGTAATCATCAAGGGCTCTAATTCATTTTCATCATAAAAGCATAAATTTTCTTCAAAACTATTACTTGTTTGTCATACCATTAGACAAGATTTGGATATTATTTTTCGACTTATCCCTTTTGCTAGGATATATTTTATAAGTTAACCCATGTGTGTTGTGTTTATTGAAGTTGTTACTTGACTTCAATCATTGGCGCAAAATAAATTTCATGATTCTAGAACATTTAGGATGTGAGGTTAGAGAAAAGTTTGAACAAAATTAGATTTGGGTAGTTTATAGTGATATAAATAAGCATCTTAACTACTATACTTGGGTAAGAGTGCTAAATGAGAAGATATTTGTTTCATCAATATTGAGTGGCTGAGGCTCACCTGAGACACATGAGGAAATATTTTTAGTTTGTTGTACTATAGGTTTTATGATTTTGTTTAAGTTGGATGGTTGAAGTGGATTTATGCATCTGTCCTGTTGTGTGATAGAAAAGTATCTCTCACTCTTTAGGGGACATTTTATAAGATGGTGGTAAAACATGCAATGATTTATGCTGCATAATGTTGGCCTGTGAAAGAGAAGCATAAAATTAAGTTAGTTGTTGCAGAGATGAGGATGCTCAGATGGATGAGTGGCTTTACTCTTAGAGATAAAATGCGAAATAATTATATACACGATAAGGTTGGAGTAGCTCTAGTGACAGATAAGATTAGAGAGAGTCTTAGATGGTTTGGCCACATAAAATGTCGGTCGCTTGATGCCCCAGTTAGGAGAGTAGATGTTTTAGATGCTCTTTATGTTAAGAAAGTTAGAGGTAGACCTAAAAAGACTTAATTAGGATGTATAAAAATGACCTTAGTTTATTAGAATTAAATGAGAATTTGATACTTAATAGGACACAATAGAGAAAAAAATTCACGTAGCCAACCCCTCATAGTGGGATAAATGCTTGTTGTTGTTGTTATTGTATAGTTGTTGTGGTTACACTCAATTGTATCAAAGTTATAATCTGCTATGTTATGGCTATTGTTATTATATTTTGTTATATCAAAATTATAGTTTGCTATATTATAGCTGATGTGATTGCACTTTATTATATCAATTTCATATACTATTGTGTTATAGCATGTTTGAACTTGGTTAAAATAAGAATCCTATTTAAATCGTGTTCTAACTAGGATTGAACCCGATTCGAGTAGGGTTCATGTTTTATTAGGTTAAAACTCTATTTGATTTAGGATAGAAGCTTTATTCAACCTCGTTTAAAGTTTGTTCAAACCTTCATTCAAACATTGTGGTTTGAGCCATCGTCAAACTATGGTTCAAACACAATCTGGTTTAAACTTTTTTGTTGTGACTAAATTCATTAAGTAATTCATGATTACAAGAGGAGCATTTTGGTTTGAAATGAATTTTAGGGCATATTTCTTTAAGAAAACAAATGATAGAGATTTATTCAAATATGATTGTCATGAGGTGCATAAAGTCAAATTTCTTATTATTTTATAGTTTTGATGTTTATTGTCTTTTTAAAGTTGTTTTTTTTAATTCACTAATTTAAAGAACAATCTAAGCTTTAAGCTATTTTTTAGGATAATAATATATTTTTAATTTTTAAGATAAAATCCAACCTTAAAGTTAGGATAACTTTTATTTTTGATATATTTATCACCTCCTTATGAGTCCTATAATTAGACATGAACAAAGGATTTTTATGTGGATGGGTTGGCAGCTCTGCTAAAGCATTTCGTGGTTGGAAGCTTTTTTAAAAAAAAAAGTAGAGAGAGAAGAAAGAAAATATAATAAAAAGAGAAAAATTTGATTCTTGGTTGATGGAGGATCGTCTTAATGAATCAAAATTATTGTTGCCCTGTAAATTTAGAGTTGAATCTATAGAGGGATAGAAAAGTGTACCTTTTTGTAGATTTTTTAAGTTAATTTTTTGCATTAGTTTAGTACTTTTTTCATCTCTTTTGAGTTATTTTTCTTTCTTATTTATCTTGATAGACTGGAAGTTTCTCTTTTGAGTTGAGAGGGGGTGCATTGCAGTTTTGGTCCTTTTGGAAGAGTTGTGATTCTCTTTGTTTTGTACATAATTTGTGACTTATTTAGTGGATCATATTCTTTTCTCTTATCCTATAATTATAGAGAAATTTTTGCTCTAATCATGCAATTTTTGTGTTCTCTGTTGGCTTGATATATTTTGTTTATATTTTATGGTTCATTTTATTTTCTCTTAGTCAACACGTCTACATGAAAAATGCTTTTTCTAACAATTAGTGTTCTAGTAAAGGGTTGTGAGAAAAATGATGTACATGAAGTTTGAGATCAAGAACTTTGACAGCTCACAAAAGTGCAATTTGGCCCTTCAATGCTTTGGGAGCTTAGTCTTCTTGACATAGAGTGGAAGAGTCGTAGATGAGTATACCACATTATTATGTCAACAGGGTGATTGTTATTTTTTTACTCAATAATTTATTAAGATAAATTGTGATTTAAAATAAGAGATTTTTTTTAAGGATAATAACAAAGTATTTGTTTTCAGGATATTGTTTGATTTGAAAATTGGCTAGCATAATTTGTTGTTTAGATAGATTTGAGTTTAAAATCACTTTCTTTTGAGTCCTATAAATAAGCTTGACTAAGGGATTTCCATGTGGATGAGTTTGGCACAATGGCATGAAATTTTACAAAGCTAGAAGATTATTTTGGAGAAATGGAAAATGAAAGTGAATATATATATAGTTTTTATGATGACAGGGGTTCCATTTTGATGAACCAAAATTATCTTTGCTTAGAAAATTTTTTTGTGATCTAATGAGATGTATAATGGCACACATTTGAATTGGTACTTTTTTTATCAACTCTTTCGAATATTTTTTTCTCATATTTATCATATGAATTTTGAGTCTCTTGTGTTGAAAATTGAGTGTATTCGAGGTTTTTGAAATGGTTGGTGAGCATCCTTATGATTTCTTGTTTAATCGATCCGATTCTCGATTCGCTCTCATGGACGTCGGTGAATTGTTAAACTATATAAAATTTGATGTTCTCTTGTATGTGTTTGATTTCTTTTATTATTATTATTATAATTTGGTCATTGTATTTGCTCTTTGTTAATGCATGCACATAAACATTGGGTACTTCTCCTAATAGATTCATTAAAACAACTATAGAACATGAATGGAAACCCCTCAAAAGTTATTCCTTTATTTTGGAAGCACCCTTATTTACTTTTGAAAACTAGAATCAAATCATTTTTGGTCAGAGCTATTCTTCAAACCCAATTACTATTTTCTCAAAAAAAAAAAAAAAGGCTTCCAAATTGCCTTAATTAGCAATAGAATTTTGTTTACTTGGCATGATTCTTTCACAACTTTCTTACAATAGTTAACAATCTTGTTTCCTACTGTATCGGCTTACTATTGTGACAAATATTTCACCTGCATTATTCTTTTAACCAAACTTTTTTTTATAATTCATACTAGAAAAGAACAGTCATAGCATTTTAATTATTTCTTGAGTTTGTAACCATTTGTTATTGGCAATTCTCTACAAAATCTTGTTAATTTTGTTCAGTAAGATGGCACTAAAAATATAAACAAAGCTGGCATCAGAATTTGCAGATGCAATATGCAATATTATTTATGTAAAAGCACTTGTTGTTATGTTATGAATGCATAATATCTTTTGGAAGCACAAATATTTTGTTAATGTCTAATAATAGTTTGCGATGGACGATGATGGCAATGAATGAAGGTTTTGTTGGTTCTATAGTCCATACGATTGCATGTCTTTGAAGCTTTGATATCACTTGGACTTACGGTTTTGTTTTGAATACGAAGATGGCTTTAGGTTATGCTGATTGTATTAATATATGTTTCTTTTGCTACGGCTACTTGAGTTTGAATTCTCAATGCTATTGAAGTTGCATAGCAGATTTTTCAGTTTCAGGTTGGGCAGATTTGAGTTAATAAAGATTGGGTTATGTTGCTATCTATCAAAGTGAAATGAACATGGTTTCTAGTAGGGTTAGAAAGTTGTCCGTTACTTACAAATAGGTCAAATATGACACAAGAAAATGTTAACCATGATTAAAGAAAGTGGAGTTGCCAAAAATTTATGAGCTTTTAATGAAGCTTCCTTAAGAGATAGACATAACTCATTGTGTGTTAAAATGAAGGAATATGAATAAAAATTTTAAAATGTTTCCTAGAGAGTTTTCATGAATGGTACATGGAACTAAATATGATTTATTTTATTGTGGACATAAGTCTTTTTTTCATAAGAGTAAGCTCATATGATTAATTATAATCTAATAATTGATTTTTAAGAATACTCTTAATTAAAATTATGAATGATATGAACATAAAATTATAGTTTTTGATAATTTAATTTAGAAACTTCAATTATGAAAATTTTATATCATTGACTTGAAATGTACCTTTAAAATCTTAACTAAAAAATGTATTCGTTAAATTTAAAATTATTCAAATAATTAAGAAGTTGATAAACCATCCAAAGCTAAAAAAGATTCTTTGTACTTGATCCTAAGATTACTTAAACTTGCATATGAATTCAGTTATCTAAGTTGATAAAACATCCAAAACTACTCATCAACTTGAAGTGAGTCATTGTAGACTTCTTTAAAGAAGTGTCATTCTAAAGGATCATTCTTATATTTCACCTTAATCTTATTTATTTTATAGTAAGCCTTATTATTTAATTTTACTTATATTATTTAAATGTACCCACTTTTATAATGTTGAATCTTAGCTCAAATCTTATAGTTTATTATTTAATCTTATATATATAGATTAAATGTGTTATTTATTTAAATAATATTTAGGGTAGAACATATAATTAGTGTTGAGTGGATGGTCACCAAAGTGTGGCGCTTTTATTAGGTGGTTCTTTAAAAATATTAAGTAGTGTTCAAAATTTATTTCTTAAGCATATGGAAGGATGGTAAACTTTCACTAAGGATTTTTTTTTTCATGCATGGCTCTATGCCTTACCAAATAAAAGAAGAAATATATTAAGTGAAATTTAATTCAAGATATATCATGATTTTATTAAAGTTAATTATACTTTTTTTAGGTCTATGAGATGATAATCATGAAGGCAATGATTATATTTTTTATAAGAGAAAAAAAAACGTCTTCTTGAATAAAATAATTTTTTGTAGTTTGAAAAAAATAATATGTTATTTTACAAGAATAGATAGAGGTTTATTTATTATTATTATTTTTTGAAATGGAACACTCTTGTGGGTATGTCTGATTAATTAGACTTTCTTTCATAAAATTGATTCATATTCTTTAAAGGATTTTCTTTTCAAAAAATACCATTTTATTTTTTTTTTTCTTTGCAGTGGCCAATCAATCTCTTTTATGTAGAGGTGTAACAGCCAAATATTTATTAATTTTGCGTTCAAAAATTATATATTATGTTTGACTCATTATTGAAATGGCTCAGCGATTGAAAAAATTTATAGGAGTGAGGATTTAAATTTGGACTAATTTTTTGTATGACAAAAGTTCTAGTCATTAAGCCTTGCTTGCAACAAATAAATAAATAAATAAATAAATAAATTAATATATATATGTATAAGCCTATTTGATAGCCTACAACGAGATCTATAATTTTCTTTTATTTTCATCATAATATTTTATCACAATATGATTGTCCCATTTATATTATAAATGAAGATTTATTGGATAAATATTTAATGTATTATTTTAGTTTTGTCACATATATATATATATATATATATATATATATATATATATAAGCCTATTTGATAGCCTACAACGAGATCTATAATTTTCTTTTATTTTCATCATAATATTTTATCACAATATGATTGTCCCATTTATATTATAAATGAAGATTTATTGGATAAATATTTAATGTATTATTTTTTAGGTCACATTTTTATTTTTTTTCAATAATTTATAAAAAATTTAAAGAGTAAAATTAATTAAAAAATATATCATTTTTTGAGAAAAAGAAGTATATATATATATATATATATATATATATATATATATATATATATATATATATATATATATATATATATATATATATATATATATATATATATATATATATTATGAGAAAACTTGATAGAATAAAAGTTTACATTAACTTTATTGAAAAAATATGCAGATAGTTAAGAGAATAAGAACTCAAATTTTACGTGAAAAAATCAAAAGAGAAAAATCAGCAGAAAATGTTCCATATATATATGTTTTAGAGTACAAAGTTTAAGTTTTTCGATAAGATTTGAGTTGTATGTGACGACCACGAAAATCTCGAGTGGATAACAAGCATATCTGGCAGTAATGTATGATTGTTGTCAAAGCGATAGTAAATGACAACTGTTGGTGATGATCTGATGATTGTCGGGTGATGGCAGTTGGCGGTGATCCACAATGGCTGGTAATAGCCACCAATAAGCGAGCGATAATAGTCGCGTGGCGATAGCCAAAGCGGTGGTGACGATGGCCCGGCAATGATATGGTCGGTATGCCACCGATGGTGGCGAAGATAATGGTCGATGACGATGTCGATGGTGGGCGGCGGTGGTTGACGATAACCAGCGGTGGTGGCCCGACGCAGTGATTAGCGGCATCCGGCATGGTGGTTAGCGGTAATGACCAAGTGGTGGTAAATGCTTATGGTAACGATTATGCTTGGAGGTTCTTCAAGACTCAAAGCTCTCTTTTCTTTTTAGCTTTGTTTCTCTTTACTCGTGTGAAGAATGATGAGCTATTTATAGATTAGATAAGTGTCATTTCTGTAAATACATGTAAAATCCAAACTACTCCATCGGATGGCTCAAAATGATTCACTTGATCATCTGATGTATTTTAAGTATTTGAATGCTCACATGAAGTCAGAATTAGGAGATCTTGAGCTTGTTAGATCCATCTCGTCAAGATGATCGATTTGACTATAAACACTTTATATTTATGAGCCGACTGATATCACAAAGTTTTCAATAAGCGCTTGATTTGGGTTAGTCTTGACTCAGAATCAAATTGCTTTCAATATCTAGATTTGTGGTTCGACTAGTAGAATTTTCAATGTTATATATATATATATATACATATATATATGATCAAAGTTTATATGTATCCGTTACTAAGTTTTGACGTATAAAGCAAATTTGAAGTGTTCTTGACAAAATTATAATAAATTAAAAACATGTGATTTTTTTAATCTTTATTAAATTAACATTTTGATTAAATACTAATTTATTTAAAAAAAACTTGATATATTTTGAAAATAGTTATAATGACGATTAACATTCATAGCATATAATTTTTATATATTTACACATCTAATATTTAAAATTTAATATTTGCATATATAATACTTAAATATTACTATCATATTTGACAATAGTTCTATATAAATATTAATCAAACAGTCCACAATTCCCATTTGCATATTGTTATTAATAAATTACAACCCAAATATAATGGAGAAGAACAATCAAGCATGCCTTCCACTTTAATGTAAGTAGGTTTGCTGGCACTTCTTTTTTTTGTTTTTTGTTTTTTTTTTTTTTTGCAATGGGTACCCACCCAACACTCCACTTATCTTGTGGGTAGAGATGTCGTTGTGACTAATCTCAAGTCAGCATCACATTTATCACCACATGTTAAAACTTTCCATGCCTTGCCCGAGATGAATCGAGCGTGGGTGGGAGGTTATCTTCCATTTAAAGAGGCGATAAGTGTTTGTGGCACCTGTTGCCTTAGCTCTTGAAAAAAGCTATATATATTATGTATATCTTAAAAGAAATATCGAAGCTTCAGGTCTTCTTTAAATAAGGAAATAAATGAATATGGCATGCAAGTTACTGTATGTATATATCGTATGAAAGCAATGCAGCATGAAAATAGAAGGGAGAGCAAGAACAACGTGTTTCAGAGCCTAATAATGGTCGACTATATAACAACAATGCACTGTCTTTTTTGAGTCAAATAATGTAGAAAAAGCTCTTATTTTCTTTAGAAAAACACATCAAAAGCTGCCTAATTTGTAACATAGTCTTCAAATATATATTTGTTATGTCATTTAATGAATATGTGGAGTGTGATATATGATTCTCTATCAACAACAATAAGCTTTTATCCCACTGAGGAATTCTACATGAATCCTATATCTCCATTATGTCCTATTATGCATCAAATTCTCATTTAATTCAAGTATACTAAGGTCATTTTTTATACATCTTAATCAAGTCATTTTAGCTCTACCTTTATCTTTCTTAACATAAGACAAATCTAATGCATCTACTCTCTTTGTCATGATTTGACGCTTTATGTGGCCAAACCATCTAAGACTACTCTCTCTAATCTTATCTGCCACTTGAGCTACTCAAAAATTTTCCCAAACATACTCATTTCACATTTAATCTCTGAGAGTAAAGCCACTCATCTCTATCAATAAATAAAATAAAATAAAAAACTGTTCTAGATATTGATCTTAGAGCATCCAAAAGAAATTAAAGTAACAATGAATCAGAGTTTGAGGGACAACACTTTTCAGAATTGTTCTTATCAATTTGACGACAATTCTATACTATGGTAACAATAATTGGCCAGACATTACCCGAAGATAGGACTATTTTTTTACTTTGCAATTCAGAGAAGATGAAAAGAAAAAAATCTCATAAAAATGATGAATATTATGAAAAGTTTACATAACGATCAAAACATTCTTCTCAAATTTTATAAATGAATCCAATTTTAATTAACTTAAAGCTCTCATAACTTTTGGATCTTAAGATAATTATAGAGCTGCTTTAATGGCTCCTTTAAGTTCTTAACGATCACATATCCTGTTATTGGGATCCATGTTATCAACATTAAGGGGTGGATTGTCTCAACCATCATTAAATGACTTCCAAACCTTTTAGTGTTGTCTCATTCATTGCCTTGAGAACATATTTTCTTTGCCTTTGAAAGAAAGAATGTCCAAACCTCTTTAATTGCCTCCTTAATTCTTTTTAGGGTTGTCTCGTCTTCTAATCCAAATGTTGCCTTCACCATCAATAGGATTATTTTATTTTCATGTTATAATATGTATAGTAATGAAAGGTATGAGTTATGCATAGTGAAAATTGTCATCTTACATATAAGAGAACAATTTGATAAAGTTGTCTTAGACTATATCTTTAAACTAGAGCAATGAAACCTAAGCTCATTGTATGGTATATAGAAGAAATTTAATATGCTACAATAACAAACACTTGCTATCATTCTTGGGACTTCCATTATAAGGAAGAAGAGGTACTTTATAGGTATTACATATTATGAACAAAGTTTAGAATGTAATGAAAATGTATGGTAGTTTATGTGCTAGCATAAAGAATATTGCATAAAATGAGTTTAAATACAAGTATTTATGACTATGATTGCAAATTAACCATGATATAATATGACATAACCTAATAATACATATGCATTACTTGTAATATTTTTTTAATATATGATCAATTTTTCATTGTATATATTTGTATATGATCAATTTTTCACTTCATGAATTTTATATAATTAAGTTGCTTATCACATTCATGTATATTGTTTTACTCACAATTTAAAGGAATTGCATGCTTCTAGTATAATATTTTTTACTAGGCTTTATGCTTGTCGCGATATATACTTGCAATTATAACTTGGAGGTAAGAGTAAAAAAAAATTAGCAGAAAATTTGTATACAAAGTTAATCTTATTTAGAAGGAAGGACTATCATATATTTTTATTTTTTATTATATGTAGATCACATGATGAAAGCGCTCCATATAAAAATGTTAATGATAATAAAAAAATTTAGTGAGCATGCTATACATTGGGGTGGGGGATGATAATGATTTACTCCAATGTCAACTATACGGGGATATTTATATGGTTCAACTCTCAAGCTTCATTGACACTAACCATTAATGCGTGTGTGTACTGCAAACTTCAAAAAATCATATATGGATTTAAAGAATCGCCTTACCCTAGTGTCATAAGTTACTATCATTTTCAATGATTTTGATTTTACTAACTCTCTTACTTATAATTCTCTTTATTCTTAATATCAATGATACATTAATCTAATTTTTAACTTATATTGAAAATATCATTATTTTAGATAACTCTAGCACTACTATGTAATATATATATTTTCATTCATACCCAATATTTCTCCATCAAAGGTCTTAGGACATTATAATATTTTTTTGTGTGGAAGTTATTTTACACCATATGGACTTCTTTACCTTAATATCAACATACTTTGATTTTCATTCTTGTACTAAGATGATAGATGCCAATCTTATGACTATTTTGGTTCTTACATCACTAATGATTACTCTTTACTTTAACTTTGCACTTAGATTTGAAATTTATTTTAGAAATCTACAATACTTAGCTCTTATGCACCAATATATTATATTTATAGTTATTTAATTCTCTTAGTTTATGTATTCCTCATTGATCAGTTGTTGAAAAATGATTAACATGCCTCTATTGTTGCATTATCAATCGGATACCTTATTACCATAATTTCTACAGCTTAATTGGGTCTACTACCTTTCAATCAAACTTAGCGTCCATTTTCTCACATCCATGATAAGGTTCTTTTTTTTACAGTGAGATCTGATTAGTACTTTTTACGTCGGTGAGCTTGAGGGAATAATTCAGTTTGAGTTAATTGGGTTGATTTATTTCCAATTGGGTTGTTGGGTGTGAGTTGAGTCGGGGACAGTTAAACCCTTTTTGAGTTAACCTGAGTAAAGAAGAAAGCGTTTGAGCTTTCGATCCGTTGGATCTAGCGCCTTTTCTCTGTTGGATGGGCTCACTTGTCTTTCTTCTTGCTTGGAAGCCGTTGGATTACCTTGTTTATCTTACGCCCTTGGATCTTTTTTGATCGATGGTTCTTGGTGCTTTAATGTGGATTACAGCGTCGTTTCGCGATGCGATCGATTAAATCGATCCGTGGATTAGCAGCGTGGTGATCTTGATCGTTGGATCGAGTTTTGAATTACAACCACTTGTTCTTTCTTTTGTTTTACTCATTCGGTTTGAGTCGCTGCTAGGGTTTCGAGAGGGAGATGGAGGAGATCCTACGTGAGGGTCGATCAAGGAAGATCCACCGTAGAAAGTCGAGGAGATCTGAACCGAGAGAGAGTTTGGAGGAGCTCAGGATTCTTGTCTGTTTGGGGTTTTTGGTTTCCGTGGGATTTGAGCTGAGGGAGAAAGCCAGGGGAAAGGAGAAGAGGAGGAAGAGTCTTGAGATAAATTCTTCAACCCTTTCGTGATTTCCTCATTATATAGTCTTTGTTACTCTTCTAGAAGGTTTTGTTGGTTCTTGTTAATTTAGAGTCTTGCCTCTGTGTTAGTTAGACTTCTTGATCTTCATGCTATTAATCTTCGTTTTAGATCTTTGTCTTGGTAGTTAGATTTCTTGATCTCATGCTTATTAATCTTACGTTTATCTGGCTAGCTTGTTATATGTTATACTTCTTGATTCTTCTTGTAATTTCTGTTGGGGTTGTCTGTCTTTGTGATATTTTCTTTTATGTAGTCGGAAATCCTATAAAAGCTAATTATTTTATTTATTTACCTATTGATTTATTCTCTGTTTTATTACGGATCTTCTTAGTTGTTAATGAAGTCTTTTAGCCAATTTGGCCTTTTTTACGATTCTTTGGTCTGTTGATGGCTTGGGGATATGTGTTCATATCATTACTCCCCTTCGGTGACCTTGTCCTCAAGGTCAAATTCGGTAAATTTCTTTTATTTCTTTCTCAAATCCAAGAGGTATCTTTTACGATAGGCCTTGTATTAATACTTCTTTGATTTGTTGATCTCCTAAGTATAATTCTATGATCCAACATCTTGATTGGTAATCATTTGTCCTTCTCACGAATTGATTTGATAAGTGTCTTTGGATGTATAGTTGTATCTTCTTTGTAAGGTTTTAGTCGGATATATGAAAAACATTATGTATCCGTCTTTGTTGGAGTAGTTCCACTCGTAAGCTCTTGTTCTATTTTTAGCACTTTAAAAGGTCCATAATACCTTCTTTGTAATTTGGTGTATTCTTTGTCAGTGGTGAAATTTGTGCAGTAAGGTTGTATTTTTGACCAATACCAAATCATTGACTTGTAATTGAATGTCCGTCATGCTTGCTTACCATTTGTTTCATTTTTGTTGTAAATTTGTTTTCGGGATCAGTATGATTTGGTCTCTTTGTTGTATCTTGAGTCTACGGACTAGTACTTGTAGTGCCCTCATATGGAATTAATGTAGGAGGAATTCTACTTGGAAAGGAGTCATTTTGGTTGAAGTATTGATGGATGTGTTATAGGAAAACTCTTGAGGAATAAATTGTAACCAAGTCTTAGAGTCCATAACAAAACTCCTTAGATCTTGTCTAATATTACATTAGTCACCGGTTTGTCCATCATGCGTGGATGATAGAGCCTTCTTGTGGCTTAATGTACCTGCTTGAGTTTGAATATTTCTTGCCAGAAATTACTCATGAATATAGGGTCTCTATCAGCAATTATTCCTTTGGGTATCCCATGCAATTTGACAATGTCAAACAAATATATGTATGTAGAATGTAAAGCGGTTGGTAAAGGCGAGAAATGTGCATACTTTGACAATCTGTCTACCACCACTAGTATAGCAGTTTTGTTATGAGACTTTGGTAGACCTGTAATAAAATCCATTGATACTTCTTCCCAAATGTTGGTTTGAGGAGGTTGTAGTAACCTGCAGCCTTTGAGTATCATATTTCATTTGTTGACATATAGGGCAAGTTGCTATGAAATGTTGTATATCTTTTTCATTTTTTCCAAAGAATTGTTGAGTAATTCTAGCCCATGTTTTATGAACTCCCACATGCCCTCCGGTTGGTGTAGAATGTAACTCTCGATAATTAGATTTACGAGATCGAATTACGGCATATGACAATCTGCTTTTATAGTATATTAGTCCTCTCGGATATTTATGTTTTGGAAACAATTGAGTCGCTATTTGTTCTTTGCGACTTTTGTAGTTCGATATTGGTGTAGTTTCTTCTTTAATTTCTTTGCATAAGACCATTGAATTCTTGAGTATATCTTGAAGTTTAATGACATTAAAGTCTGTTTGATCCTTAATCAAAAGTCTTCTGTTAAACATTTTTGACGTGCATCTCTTGCTTTGTTTGTAATGCCACGGTTTATATTCAATACTATAATCATACCCGAAGTTTGACTAAAATCTTTCTTTGTTCGGGGTTTGAATTGTTTTGCATTAATTCTCTTATGCTTTGTTGATCGATTCGATGGTAAACTTATTTCTAGCAAGTATTGTCTCCACTTTGCAAGCTTTTGTTATAGCATATAATTCTCTTGCATATGTTGATATTTTTTGTAAAGTGGTGAAAGTTTCTTCTTGAAGTAAGCAATTGGATGTTTGTTTTGTGTGAGCGCTCCATTCGTACTGATGCATCTGTTTCAATGATAAATGGTTGAGCAAAGTTTGGATATATATCTTAATAATGTTGTCATTGCTTTAATTTGATAAAATTTGTTGTTGATTCTTCTTCCTGGCTTGCTTGTAACATAGATGTTAGGGGAAGCAATTCGCATAATTCTTGACAAATTTTACGTAATAACCATTAAACCCAAAATCCTCTTAATTCTTTTTTGAATTAGGTATGACCATGTTTGCACTTGAATCTTGTTGGGATCCACTTGTATGCCTTGAGATAAGATGTGACCTAGTCAATTTTCTCTTGTACAAATGAACATTTTGAGGGTTTAATAAACATTGAATCTTTGAGTTGTTTGACACTTCTTGTAGATGATATTGATGTAGTTCTAATGTCTTGTATGAGAATATCATCAAAAATACTAAAACAAACTTTCTTAGGAATGGTTTAAGGTTGTATTCATTAAAGCTTGAAATGTTGAAGGTGCATTTGTGAGTCCAAAAGGCATAGCGACTCATAGTGTCCTTCATGAGTTCTAAAGGCTTTTATAAATGTCTTCCTTTGCCATTCTTATCTGATATCGACCTTAGATCCGGTTTAGAAAATCGTGGCTCCATATAACTCATCCATGAGTTCTTCAGGAGTTGGAATAGGGAATCTGTATAGTAACTTTATTGAAGGCTCTATAATCTACAGAACCTCGGTACCATCTTTCTTTTGATTAATAAAGGCGGGAAGAGAAAGGTGATACTTTCTCGATTATACCACTTTCCAGCATTTCTTTAATTAATCTTTCAATTTCAGTTTTAGAAAATGTGGATACGTAATTTTAACTCTCAGGAGTTCCATGTGAGATGGATTTGATGGTCTATATTTCGCTTGGGGTAAGCCTTTTGGGTTTTGAAATAACTCACGGTAAGTGTGTAATACATTTGTATTTCTGGCAATGTATTGAATTCTACTATAGGATCTGTTTCCTGTTATTTGACTCATTTGAAAGCATGATAATATTTCTTTCTTTCAACTTAGTGAAGCGATGAAGGAGATTCGTCCTTTAGTATTTCCTTGTAATTGTATCATTAATGTAGAATTTCATTGTTAGCTTCTTGTAATCAAATGTACATTCACATTTCCATTGAACCCCAAAACTATATCGACTCCTTGCATGGGTAGATATAGCAATAATAAAAGTATTGCCTTGTAGTTGAATAGGAGATTAGAACATATGCACGAGCATTTTAAAGTTTCCCATTTTCCTACTAATACTTGAAATCGATCTTTGGAGTGATTTTAAAATCAATAAATTTTGCTAATTTTGATTGAATGAAATTGTGGGTAGATCCATTGTCAATCAAAACTTGTACCTTTTATTTCCAATTAAACCTTGTAATCTCAAGGTTTCGGGTTGACGACTGTAAATGCATTGAGGATTTGAGAATTCTTCTTCTTGATTTTTATTTCCGACTCATTTTCTTCTTGTAAATCGGTCTTGGTCCTCATTGATTCTTGTTAGAGTAAACATCTTTGATTTGCAAATATGACCTCTGTGATACTTCTCATCACAATTAAAACATAATCCCTTCTTCCTTCTTTCATCCAGTTGTGTTGGGGTCAATTTCTGTATGGGAATGTTTTGTTTATTGGGTATTCCATTGCTTTGATTAATTCTTTGGCATTAGTGGGGTGTTGGCGGCAAAGGTGGTTGATAGTTACGGTTTTGTTTACTCTTTGGGCTTGGTATGTTCATTATATCTTGGTATTATATCTTGTGTCTATCCTCCATCAATTTAGCTTGGAAAGCTTCTTTGCGTAATGCTACAATGCTCTAACTTCCCTTTTATGTCTTGCCTTAAACCATTCAAAGCAACTCTGTAGAATTGTGGAATACATATTTGGTTTGCTAATTCCTCAAATTCGTTATAAAATTCTGCCTTGTTGCTTTACGTTGTAATTTTGCAAGTTCACCCCTTAAATCTCTATACAATGAGGGGCCAAATCTCTGAATAACTTGCTCTTTAAATTGTGTCCAAGAGTGTAATTGGTGATTAAGATGCATCCATTGGTACCAACTTAATCTGGTCCATCCATGTAAGCAATGCTATTAAGAATTTTTGGTCTTGAGAGTATAATATTGAAAGAATTGTGCATGCAACCTCAATTCTCTCCATTGAATCTAGGCATGTCTACTTTCACTAGCCTATTGTTGTTTTGAGTTTGTTGTCTAGGAGGAAAAGAGATTTCAGAGTGAGGTTGGGTACATACCTGTGATTGTTGTTGTTCTTGCAGATTATTTTCCAATTTTTCTTCAATTGAAGAGAGTCTTCTGGATACTTCATTGAGTATCATAGTGATGGATTGCATTTGTTCGTCAGTTTTGTTTAGCCTGTTTACACATTCCTCAATAGTTTTTGCTTGTGTCTTGTGCCTTGACCATTGTTTGAGTTGTGGGATTCAACGAGCACCAATGATAAGGTTCTTTTGTAATTACAGTGAGATGATTAATTCTTGTACTTTTAATTACGTCTGATGAGCTTGAGGGAATAATTGATTTGAGTTAATTGATTTACATTCCAATTGGGTTGTTGGGTGTGAGTTGAGTCATGGTTAAACCTTTCAATTGAGTTAACAGTAAAGGAAGAAAACATTTGGAGCTTTTAGATCCGTTGGATCTAGCGCCTTTTCTCGTTGGATGGGCTCACTTGGATTGGTCTTTCTCTTGCTTGGAAGCCGTTGGATTGCCTTGTGTTATCTTACGCCCTTGGATCTTTTTTTATCATGGTTCTTGCTTTAATGGAGTGGATTACAGCGTCGTTTATGGTCGATCTCGGATTAAATGATCGATTGAAAGCAGCGTGGGCGATCTTGATCGTTGGATCGAGTTTTGAATTAAACCCACTTCTTTCTCATTTTGTTTTTTCAGGTTTGAGTCTGCTAGGGTTTCGAATCTGAGGGAGATGGAGGAGATCCTGGTGGAGGGTCGATCCAAGGAAGATCCACCGTAGAAAGTCCCGAGGATGCCTAACCATGAGAGAGAGTTTGAGGAGCTCCGGGATTTGCCGCCTGCTTGGGGTTTTCCCATGGTTTCCACCGCGGGATTTGAGTCACAGGGGAGAGAAAGCCTGTGGAAAGGAGAAGGAGACAGGAGGGAGAACAGAGGTCTTGAGATAAATTCTTCAACCCTTTCGTGATTTCCGCCTATTTATACTTTGTTCTCGCTTCTAGAAGGTTTTTTCTCGTTTGTCATAACTAATTTGTTAGAGTCTTGCCTCCGTGTAGTTAGTTAGACTTCTTGATCTTCATGCTATTAATCTTCTGCTTAGGCCGGGTCAGCGTTAGATTTCTTGATCTCATGCTTATTAATCTGCTTATCTCACTGGCTAGTTATATGTTATACTTCTTGATTCTTCTTGTAATCACTGTTGGGATCTGTCCTTTGTGATATTTTCTTTTATGTATGGAAATCCTCCGTAAAAGCTAATTATTTTATTTATTTACCTATTGATTTATTCTCTGCTTATTCTCGATCTTCTTCCGCTTAATGAAGTCTTTTAGCCAATTTGGCCTTTTTTTTATTCTTTGGTCTCTGTTGATGGCTTGGGGATATGTGTTCATATCATCCTAATAATTTATTGTGATAATATGGGT
This sequence comes from Cymbidium sinense, assembly GCA_021442155.1. NCBI lineage: Eukaryota > Viridiplantae > Streptophyta > Magnoliopsida > Asparagales > Orchidaceae > Cymbidium > Cymbidium sinense. The sequence continues at coordinate 52,331,511 of CM038233.1, read as the reverse complement.
GTCACTCATATCTTCACAAAATTTCAATCTCTTAATTTAATCTCCCATAAATTTATTGAATTTTATCTTCAATTCTTTTGCCTATATTCAAAACAAAAACATTATTACATCTACGATATATTTTAATATGTTAATAATAATAATAATCAATTCATTATAATATTAGGATATCATTAACTTTATATACTTCCCTAATACTACCCACTAATGGCAATCCTATCCAATGGTTGAATTTTCATGCCATGACACTTTCTTTCATAAAAGACCAACACCTCTTAAGTCTAGTGGTCAGAAAATGTCATACCTCTCTGGAGGTGATCACACTCGACTCTGGAGGAGCTTCGCTGTTGAGATGAAGTCGTGGTGAAAGAATTATTCCCTTGGGTTGGGTTGTTTATGACCAACTCCCCTTGCTCTCCTTGTGGCTTTGATCAATTGAACTTCCTTGCCTTTGGAACTTGAGGGAGAACTTAGGAAAGCTCATCCAGGGAGTGTGCAAAGGCAATTGAGTTGGATTATAGTGTGGAGGAAGTTAGGAATTGAGTGGAGCTCCCCTATTTTCTCTTGAAGAAAATCGAGAAATGGTTATTTCCAAATCCCTCTAGGAAGCTTAGGATTGCTCTCTGATGGCTCCTAACACTCTCTAACACTCAATCGACAATGAGGATGTGTAAATTGAAGTGAATTAGGGAGAGTATATCTCCCCCTATGACAATCGGACGGTCGAAGTTATGGTTATCATTTTGATCCAATTGACCATATGGAAAGGGTTTTTTAGTTGTTTGGAGTTTGCACATGGTTAGTTTGAGCCAAGGAGTGGATTAGTAATCTCCCATGTGCTTCAAATTGAGTGGAGGGAGGTTTTCAAATTGACCAATTTGAGCTATGGGGTTGGTTTTTGGTCTTGGGTCAATTTGGCCTGACCCAAACCCATTGTTGGGTGCACCACCTCCATAGGTTCACTTGACCTATTAGGAAGGTATCAAATTGATATGAAGAGGGCTTGACCAAATTCCACGTGGATTTAATAAAAATTTGCTATATGGCCTAGGGGTATAATTGTCATTTTGCCAATTTTTGAATTTGAATATGTTGGGTATGTTGAGAAAATAGGTCTGGCCAAGTTTCACTAGATTTGGAGTTCATTTGGTATGGTTTGGCTCATGTTGACCCATTTAGGTCAAAATGGGTTAACTTGGGTCAAATTAACCAATTGGTCAAATTGGGTCAAACCAAGGGTTGGGTCAAGTTCATATGACCATTTGAAATTTTTTGGTGGCTTTGTTTGATTCAATTTGGTTTAGGTTTGAATTTGGCTCATATGACTTCATTTAGGTCAAATGGGTCAAGTTGATCAATTTGACCCATTTGACCTATTTGAGCTAGGTCATGGGTAGGTTTAGGTTTGGTTAGTCATATGAAGTGGATTGGTATCTTTGTTTCCAATCAATTTTGGTTAACTTTGAATTTGGCTCAACATGACCCCTTTAGGTCAAGTTGGGTTCAAGGTAGGTTATTAGGTCTAGTTGGCCAATTAAGGCTTTGGTCAAGTTCAACAAGTGATTTGGAATGAACTTGACCCATTAGTTTCAATCAATTTGGCTTAGATCAAGTTTTGAAATATTTTGACTTTTTAGGTCAAGTTGGGTCAACTTGGATCAAGTGGCCAATTGGGCTAGGTTAGGCTCAAGTGTTGACTTGGTCAAGTTCAAACATAGTTCATGAATGAACTTGGATCAATGGTTTCAATCAATTTGGCCTATGGTGGATTTTGGCTAGTTTAGGTTTCATTTTGGGCTAAGTGTTGACTTGGTCAACCCTTAGGTTTGACTTGGTTTGACCCAATTTGATTGATTGATCATCTCATGATGATTGTTGATCATAATGAGAGGCATATGTGAGTTTGATTCAATCCAATTTGGTTAGGATTATAATTTGGCTCATAAGAGAACTTTAGGTCACTTTGGGTCAAATGGCTTGGTCAAAGCTTGATTTGAGTTTGATTGAACTTGTATATAGACTTATGATTGAAATATAAATCCATTTGAAGTGGTTTAAAGTCAAATGGGTTTTGATTCATTTGACAATTTCATATTCAAAGGGAGAACATGAAAGGATTTGGGTTTGATTTTGAATCAGATTTTGATTTGGTGATTAAAGTTTGTATTTATATTTGGATTCATGATTGTAGGGTTGATTGAATCATGAAGGAAAATCAAGAGTTTGGCTTGATTTGAATTTGATTTGGCTAAGTTCACGCTTTTACTTGAAAGGCTGAATTTTGAGTGGATTGGAATTTGATTTTTGGAATTGGTTTTGATTGTTTGAATTTATATTTCATTTATATATGTGAATATAAATGAGAATATAAATGAGTCATGAGAAAATTTCAAGAATTTGAAGTGATTTGATCATGATTTAGGCTAAGTCCATTAAAAGAGAATTTTAAAGGACTTAGGAAATTTTGGAGTTTGAATTTTTGAATTTGGTTTGATTGATTTATATTTTATATTTCATTTTATATATGAATATAAATGAGAATATAAATGAGTTATGAGAAAATTCCATGAATTTGAATTGATTTGATCATGATTTAAGCTAAATCCTTAAGAGAGAAAACTTAAAGGACTTAAAAAAATTTCATGAATTTTGAATTTTGAGTTTAATTTGATTGATTTGAATTTATATTTTATTTATATATGTGAATATAAATGAGAATATAAATGAATTATGAGAAAATCTCATGAGTTTGAACTGGTTTAGATCATGATTTTGGCTAAGTCCAAGAGAGAAGATTGAGGACTTAAGAAAGAGTTGGACTTAGAATTTCATTCATGGATTTCAATTATGAATTTCAATCACAGTTTATTTGAGTTTGGAGAAAATCAAATAAGATTGATTTGGAGTTTGACATGAAGGAAGGAAGATGAGGAATGATTCAAGCTAAGAGTAGGCAGATTTTCCTAACACTCCTAAGGCATGACCTATTCCTATGGCTAACCCTTCTAAGTCTCTAGGGACTAGGTTGAGTGTCTACCTAATCACTAGATGTGTCTTAAGACTAAGAAACTCTTAAAGTCTAAAAGAAAGTCTTATATCTAAGACGGAGGGGTTGAGAGCTCATTCTAAAAATGAGGTCAACAAGTACTAAGGATAAATTAACTTCTGAACAATAAGGTTGAGAAGTTTATCCTTTTTCACGAGCTAATTTTCATACTTGGGACAATCCTTCTTCACATGATCAGCTTTCTTACAAAATAAACAAGTAACGGTATTATCATGTTTCTATTGCACCTTATGCTGTGAAGTCCCTTTATCTGCAGCTCTTTTGCCTTTATAAGTCATTTTTCTTTTAGTAACAATGACACGAGAAGAAGTAGCTAAGTGAGCACTTTCTATTTTATCATGTTTCAATCTCTCTTCCTCTTGCACACATTGAGTAATGAGCTCATTAAGAGACCATTTTTCCTTTTGAGTATTATCATTTATCTTAAAAAGACTAAATTATGCAGGAAGAGAGGTCAAAACTAAGTGCACAAGAATGTCATCTGACATCTCTAATTTTAGTGCTCTCAGTCTAGTGACAAAATTAGACATCTACATAATGTACTCCCTTATCTTGTCATTATTTTTATATCACATTGAAACAAGTTTACTAAGAATAGTACTCTCTTTGACCATTTCAACTAACAAATGATCTCGCTATTTGATTTAAAACTTTTAGCATATTCCTTATTGCGCTCTTATGGTGGAATGCTTCATGATCATAAGACTCATACATTATAATGCTCTCACTTTTTAAAAGTCATTTGTTCTAGCAGAAGTACTTTAGGACATTTCAAATCAAATCAAGATCCATACACCAAGATTATGATGATATGCTTTTACATTTTACTAATGATATATAATGTTTGTTGTTGATGTGTATGAAAATGTTATTCAAATAGATATAAGAACATTAATTGAAAAGAATAAAAAATACTCACAATTAACATTGTCATTTCCTTATACATATATAAATGTAAACTAAAATATCAACAAAATACATGCTTGAAATATAATATTTAAAATGGGCATATATAAGTAAGTAACACAACATTGCAATTCAAAGTAAATAATAATTTATAAATGTTAAAATTACTAACAAATATTGATAATAAATTCTATCACATATATTTATCTTTGAATCGACATATTGTAATAATTAATATAAATTTATCACATATTTGTAACTGCACAAAATCTGGCCAAACAATATTCTTCCTTTGGGCCAATTATTTTTCGTATAGATTTAAATATAATCCTCAAATAATATTTATTCATTTAAAAGAATAAAAAATTTGATATAATAGATGTCACTTTGGTGACATAATATTTCAATTTAAATTATTTTGAAATAATAAATATCAATTATATTATTCGAGTAATTACTTCAATTGATACAAACTTGAAATATTTAAAAAAATAATAATAATATAAAATTTAGTTAACTCTTAAAGTCAAAACATCAAACATATTTATATTAAGTAATTAATTGAAGTTGGATACTGTATATTTGACAAAAGAAAAGAATGCATAATGTCATAATTAATCAAACAAATTTGAGCATTCTAGGTTTCACAATAGAAATCCATTATGTATGTATTAGTGAATTACAAATTATCAAATATCAAAGCAATAATTATCCATAAAATTTAAACCAAAATATTTATACATAAATGTTTAATATTATAAAAAATTCATGAAATAGAAAACCCTTAGAAATGACAAACATTGAATAAATTATTGCATTTAATTTAATAAAATAATGTTTAATAAGTTGTTGGAATTAGTTGCCCTTACCAAAAATTTAAAGAAAACATTAGAAGTGTTTTCTAATTAACGTATGAACCATTTCTCTAGCCTCTACAATTATATTAAACAATTAAACCAATATGGCAAGGAAAAAAATTGTTTAGTATTAATTATATATAACCATTAAACTCTTTTGATTATGATGTTTCATATTTAAGTGGTTGTTAATGTTAGATAAAATGGCTAATCTCTAGTCTTTGCTTTTTTCTTTAAATAAAAATAAAATATTCATGATAACTATAATCTCAGAGAATCACCCAAATATTATTTTCAAGAAATATGGGAGATAAAGTAAGATTGAGAAAATTCATTTGTCAAAATATGAATTTTATTTTTCAAGATAAGATCACAATTGTGAAAACAACACATAAAACATATAAAAGTTGAAATCGTAATCAAAATATATAAGCAAATATTGGCTAATCTTTATTACGTCTTTTCACCCTAGTCTAAAGTAAAGAATGATATGATAAATGTGATTCTCAATATGTGAATGAAAATAATTTGTAGAAAAATAAAATCAAATACTTTGATCCAAAATTTATAAGAAATCGGCAGAAAAGATTGGGAGAAATCTATTCTCAATTATTCAACATGATGACCGCAATGATACCACTTGTTGGAAACATATAAAAATAAAAATAAATTTATCTAGCCCGGATCTCATGTCAAATCATCAATAAGATTTAATCAAAAGTGTATTTGAATACATGGAAGAGCTAATGCTAGATTTTGACATTCCACTTCTAAATGGGTGTTCTTGAGAGAGAAAGAGTCTTCTTTTCACTCAAGATGGGATATGAGGAAAACTAGAACCAACCCTTTAGAATGGGACAATAACCCTATTTATACTTGAGTGCATTTCATTTTATTTCAGCCCATTATTAAAATAAAATGTCTGGTTTCTACACATGATAATTCCATACAAAATTAACAAGATGCCTCAAAAGCCTAAAATTAATTAATCTTTATTTGATGGCAAAATTAATAGGCTTAAAAATAAGATATCACTACGTATAATTAAATTTATATGAGCCAAACATTCAAAATTCCCAACAATACTTGCTCAATCTCATGTAACTATAGTAAAATTAATTAAGGGTGATAATGATGATAAATGATGGTCAAGTGAAGATGATTGAATGATAGCAACAAAAGGATGCCAATCGAGCAATAGAGGTCAGACGATGATGGTCAAAATTGAATATTTAATATCAGTGGTCTAATGATGATAGTTGAATGATGACATTCGAGCATTGATGATCAGGTGATGGTAGTCAATTAATGTTGGGAGTGATCATTGGTGTTTGTTATTAGGCTAAGTTCTATAGTCTTTTTGATCTCCCAACTCTCTCCTAATCTAGGTCTAGTCCACTTAAGTAGAGAATAATGCTCTATTTATAACTTTTAAGAGTAAAATTTTAATTATTTGATAAATGTTTTAAAACACTCTATCACGACTCTTGGTGATTTATTTGTTCATAGATAATTTATTTAGCATTTAGGTGCTTTAATGATCTTGAATTTATTGGATTCTTCTTATTAAGATGCTCGATTTAACTATGAATATATAAACTTTGAAGATTAGTCACTTTAATTAATATTACAAAAATTTTAACTATATTTTTAGTAGTTTATTTGAGACCATTTGGAGTTTAATTGGAACATTTTTGTATTATTAGGTTCATCTAGTGCATTTAGCTTAACTATAAATTTGCTAAGATTGAAGAAGAATTATTCTAAATTTACTTATGATGGTTTCCGGTTTAAAACATTAAGATTCATGCTTGATTGGATGACATATCAATAATCACAATCACAAACTATTTGGATAGATATATCTTCTATATTTTTAAATGATGACAAATGTTAGAAAAATCATTTTAAACAAATTTTTTAATTAAAATATGAGGTACATTTTTTTCACACTTATGCAAACATTCAAATAAGAATATTATTTGAATTTTTTTCTTCTAAATAACTTCTTTGATGCTTTCAAAGCTCTATTAAATGAATCCTTTTGTAAGAACTTCTAAATTGATCTCTCTTGTTTGGGAGCTTTCAACAAGTTCTCCAATATCTATAGGAATGATTTCTTTTAATGTTTGTTTGAAATTTAGTTCTAATATATTTTACATTGCTTAGAATAAAATGCATTCATCCCTTTCAATCGAAAAAAACATATGTTTGAATAAGGAGGTGGAAGGAGAATCCAAGGTTTGAAAATGAACTTAGAATAAGTTTTGAAAATGATTCACATACATAATATAGGATTTGGACTACTATTTAAATATAAAAAATTGGGTGAACATAGGCCATGGAATAATGTTTAAATATAATTCAAGCTTATATTTCAAACCAAATCAAACTTATCTTTTGAAGCTTATTTTAACCTCTTATTTAGCATTCGAAACTTATTTGAGTCTAATTTGATCTTCCTTTTCAATCCTAAAATTTTGACATTATAAGTAAAAACGACATTTAACTTAGGCTTGAAACAAAGGTTTGAAGTAGCTTCAAATAAGGTTAGTAAGTTTTAAACAAGATTTGAATTTTAACATGAGGTTCAAACTAGTGTTCAATCATTAGCTTTGAAATAGAGTATCAAACAAAGCTTAAATCTTGTTTCAAGTAGTGTGCATATATTTGCTTCAAAGAAGTGATTTGAAACTATGTAAAAAAAAAGGTTCTAACATTAGTTTTTCTCATTATCTTGTATGGAGTTTAATCATAAGATTTACTTTATAATATATGCAAATGTTTGAGCCAATCATTCTATGGAGATGCATTACATTGGTAGGGTCACATACAAAATCAAGGGTGATGGAGAAAGTTGTTAGAAAGTTTAAAGCTTTGCACTTTTACAATGTGAGAAATCGTCGTAAGCTTTTCGATCCCAAACTAATAAATTTTTATGATGATGAAAAAATAATGATTTTTTATTATGTTCAACATCTAAGATAACAATACAATGTTCAGGATTGTAGAATTTGCATTAATATTCGAGTTGGGATTAGATGAATTTCTCATTGAGAAAAAAATTTTGTAGAGAAGACTAGAAGTAGAAGATTGATCGCAACAATAATTTTAAGAAAATGAATTTGGAGAATACATTCATCGAGAGCACTGTGAATAAAGATATATAAAAATGAGGAATCAATCCATTAGACAATGACAAATTTGTTGAATATTTTGAAACAAAGGTGACCAAAATAGAAGTTTTTTTTTATTGAAGGCACCATTCAATTGAGTTTTAAAAGAGCCAAAGAATATGCTTAAAAGAGAGAAATTTGAATAGTATATTTATTTGAACGTTCATATAAGTATGTGTAAGTACCTCTAATATTTTAATAAAAGAGTAATTTCATCTAAAATGAACATTCAAATATATTTCAAAATGAAATGCAATATCTTATACCTTATGACACTTTATGGACATATAATGTCAAGTTTCTCTAATATTTTATATTTTAAACTTAATATTACTAAAAAGAAAATTAGAAAGTCATAACAAGAGAGCTACTAAAAGTAATCACAATTTACAATTAAATTGTTAGAAATTTTGTTTGATTGTCCGTATAAATTATTAAATGTTATTTAACCCTCTTTTTGGCTTTGTAATGTTATTAATTAAGGGGATTATTCAATTAAATAATATTTACTCTATATTTTTCTTATTCTTTTGATTTTTGTAAATGATTGAACATCATAAATAAGTATATAAGGATATATATAATTGATAGATTTCATTTATGTGACTTTTTTTTGGATTGTGAGCCTGTGAGGACAATTTAACGCGCACATATATGTGCTCGAATGCGAGTCACTGCATTGGGAGCGAGGCTCCCAACCAAGGAGCCCTGCTGTCTCACACTCATTTATGTGACATCGATTTTTAAGCTAAGAAATTTTTTTTTTTCTCATTGACTTGAAAGTCACTAAAAATTAAATTTTAAGAAAGTACATTTTTGAAGTTTGAGTATATCTGCGGTAGGTTTTATCTCACTTTGACTTTATAGATATGCATAATTTAAAAATATGTTAAACAACTTCATAAATTATTAGAATGTGTCGCATAAAATACAGCTGAAGATGCTTCTAATCAGGGTATTTCTAAAGGAATATTTATATGCCAATTTTAACTCATTCACTTGACTGTTAAGTTTAAGCATTTAAATGTAGAAAATCAGGCACATGAAGACGAAGGACATAGAGGCGTATAGCACTCATTGCGTTAAAATAGTACATACATCTGTGTCTTAGCTCATCAAAGACTGGCTGACTACTCCACAACGAATAGAAGACTCTTACTTAATCTTCCTCGCAGCATCTTTTCCTCAGATGTCCATGAAGCAGAAAAGCTCCCACAAAGGCAAATACAAGGGCAGGCCCAGCTGCTCTTTTTTCTGCTACAAGAGCTCTGGTATCGCCATGGACGATGATGGCGATGGCTCCAGGAATGGAACTGTCTCTTCAAGGCTTAGGAGGAAGAAAGAGAGTCTGCAGGATGATGGAATGGAGAGTGCCTTCTCCGCTTCGTGTAAGGACTTAGGTGCTCAAGGAAACAAGGTCGTTATAATCCGGTTTCACTGGTTATTAGCTTTTAATCTTCTGCTTAAGAGTTATGTTTGCTTTGTTGTGATTAAGTGTGAGGTTTTGGTTTATTAATGAGAGCGATTGAAACAAAATTTAACCGTTGAATTAGGGGATTATTCTTGATCCAGTAAAAGCTTGAATATAAATTTTTTTTCCTTAAATTTTGAATAAAGTTGTGATGTTCATTATATGTTCGTTTATGCACAACTTAGGGTGCGTTTGGAACAACTTTCTGGCTACTTTATTTTTTCAGAAAGCAGCCAGAAAGGAAAGCAGCTTCGTTTGGCAATCAGCTTTTTGTCTGCTTTTTAAAAAGTTTTGTGGTGAAAAAATTGTTTTGAGAATCAGAGCTGTTAGAGTATGATAAGTGTCAGAAAGAAAACTGTTTTTTGAATTTTTCAAAAAGAAAAATATTTATAACACACAACAGTTTTTTCAAAAAGCTACTTTCTTCACACGAGCTTTACAATCAGTATTTCAAAAAAACTACAGCTGCCCCAAATGAACCCTTAATCTTTAACTCGTATTAGGTCAGGTCAAGTCAAGTTCAAGTTTCTCTAATTCTAACACTGATTAAAATTTTAACTTATTTAGTACAAGTTTATGGCTTCAACATCCTTAGCATCATAATAAAAAAAGTCTACAATTATTCAAAAGTATCTCTTGTAGATGATTTAGAGAGAAAACTTTTACAATCTTTTTCTTATGTGGGAGGCATAATTTTATATATTCATTAAATTGCTCTATTCTTAATGTGAAACCTCTTATTATAATGAACTAAATTCTTAAATATTGAGGCATCCTTCAAGCTTGTATGAGATTACTAGGATGCATAATCTCCTGAAAAATTGCATCGATAAGACAAAACTAAGAGGCTGTTAGGCTAATACTGATGATTAAGAATTCAAGTTGTTATACTTAATTTGATATATATATTCAAGCATTGCTTGATATCTTGATTCCTATATAAATTTCTTTCACTAAACTTCTAAGATATCCCAGCATCTTTGTTCTATATAGCTATTTTAGGATAAAAACATCTCACTTTACTTTCTTATGCCTTCTGCACCATCCTTATAATATAATATGTGTGTTACAGGATAAAACAAAAAATAATAATCAAATCAAAGACCAACGAGCTTAAAGAATATGTTGATCGACCAACCACAGAAGATTGAGTCGGTTGTTTTTCGAACCCAACAGAACGGCCGTCAATGACTGTCATGGGCTGAGAAACTTGATCCGATAGTAGGATTGGCTATTTTGTGAATGACACTAGCTGTAATGGTGGTTTTCGGTGGCATCGCCTCCATGGCGTTCCTGCTTGCATGCATGTTTGTTGTGGGATTGCTCCATCGAACGCTAAGTGGGTAGGAAGGTGTGGACAAAGGTGACGGTAGAAAGAGATGGGCGGCGGCCGAAGAATTTGATTTTGAGTCGGAGGAGTATAAGAAGAGGATTGTGCTTGAAGGTTTATTGGATAGACGTTTTAAACTCCCATAGATTTTCCGTGATCATGTAGGGAGAAAATGTTATGTCAGCACTTAGCTTTACGCAGACCAATCGGCCCGACACGCGGGCCACTTATTTTTTTTCCGTTTTAGCTTAACGAATCGATGGATGGACTGACGACGCCGCTTATCCGGCTGACTGCTTCGCATTTAAACAAATGGGAGAAGAAGCGTCGTTGAAATGCAAGGGAGGAATTTGAAAGAAATATATATCTAGATTTAGGATTTTGGAGTGTATTTTTTCTTGCAAACCGAGAGAGAGAAAGAAAATCCTTTTACGAAAGAACAAGATGGAGAATGAATTTGGAAGTTATGACGTTGAGGAAATAGCAGAGGATGTATTAAATAAAAATTCATCGGTAATTTTTCTCAACTGTTGTATACGTCCACTCTATTTATAATTTGTTAGTTTTATTTCTTAAAATTCTTTTATTCAGTGTATATTTCTTACACTGTTTGGAGTTCTTTGCCTTAGGACTTTGCTTGTTTTGAGAGATTTTTGTATTTGTACTCTCTGTACTCTCATGAGCGTATAGATAAATTTTTGAATATTTTTGCAATTTATCTTGCCTGGATGGAGAGAATATGGTCACTAAATTCTATTACAAGCAATTTTGTGACTGTTTGGTTAATCTTTATGGGAGATTTTCTTCTGTACTCTCTGTACGCTCCTGAGAGTACAGAGATTTTTGGTCATTTTTTTCCAATTTCTTTAGCTTGTTTGGAGAAAATTTATTCATTATAATCCATTATGAATAATTTGGAGGCTGTGTGATTGGTTTTTGAGTGTTATTTTGTATATGTACTCTCTATACTCTCTTGAGAGTATAAATAATTTTAGCCATTTTTTTCAAGTTTCTTTGGCCTGGTTGGAGGAAATATGTTCATTACATTGCACTGGAAGCAATTTGGAGAGATTTTTGGATGGTTTCTAGGAGATTTCTGCATCTATACTCTCTATACTCTCATGAGAGTACAAAGCTTTTTGGTTATTTTTTCCAAGTTTTTTTAGCTTGTTTGGAGGAAATATGTTCATTACAATCTATTAGGAATAATTTGGAGGCTGTGTGGTTGGTTTTTGAGTGATATTTTGTATCTGTACTCTCTATACTCTCTTGAGAGTACAGATCATTTTGGCCATTTTTTTCCAGTTTCTTTGACCTGGTTGGAGGAAATATCTTCATTACATTGCATTGAAAGCAATTTGTAAAGATTTCTGGATGGTTTCTGGGAGATTTCTGCATCTATACTCTCTATACTCTCCTAGAGTATAGAGCTTTTTGGTCATTTTTTTCTAATTTCTTTAGCCTGTTTGGAAGAAATATATTCATTATAATCCATTAGGAATAATTTGGAGACTGTGTGGTTGGTTTTTTGAGTGTTATTTTACATCTATACTCTCTGTACTCTCCTGAGAGTACAGATGATTTTGGCCATTTTTTTCTAGTTGTTTTGGCCTGGTTGGAGAAAATATGTTGATTACATTGTATTGGAAGAAATTTAGAGATTTCGGATGATTTAGGATTTCTGTGATCAGACTCTTTGTACTCTCCCGAGTACATAGCTTTTTTCATTTTTCGCTTTAGCTTTGTTTGGAGGAAATATGTTCATTACAATATTAAGAATAATTTGGAGGTCATCGGTTGGTTTTTTAGTGTTATTTGTACTCTATACTCTCTTGAGAGTACAGATGATTTTGGCCATTTTTTTCTTTTGGCATGGTTGGAGGAAATATGTTCATCTCATTACACTGGAAGCAATTGGGAGGGATTTATGGATGGTTTTTGGGGGATTTCTACATCTAGATTCTCTATACTCTCTTTCTCTTCTCTTCTCTCAGATTCTTTGTACTCTCCTGAGAGTACAGAGCATTTTGGTCATTTTTTCCTATTTCTTTGGCCTGTTTGGAGAAAATATGTTCATTAAGCACAATTTGGAGGCTGTTTGGTTGATTTAGTAATGAAGTCATTGACATTTTATAGAGGCTTCATTTGCATCAATTCATTAGACTACGGAATTCAAAAAACTCAATTGCTATTACCTCAATCCTGTCTTGCTGGGATCTAAAGAGGCATGCTTTCTTTCTGGGTGGGCAGTGCATTCCTTTCATCCCTGATGAAGTTGCAGTGATAATAGGGATGCCAAATAGAGGGGAGGTCTTATGGCATGGAGGGAATGTGATATATGTGAGGTCAGCACTTCCAGTGAGGAAGTCCTTAAAGAGCATCTTCAAGATAAAAAACACAAAGCAAAAGAAGCCTTACTGAGCAAGAATAATGTCCCCTCTATACTCTCTGACATGCTCTCTGTACTCTGTGTACTCTTCTCAACTCATGGGTAACTTGATATAATATTGTTTATGTTTCTATGATGATTTCTTTACTTGTTTGAAGAAAATATGCATAATTTTGAAATTAAAATTATATCATATTTTAAATTCTGATCAATTGAAAAAAGTGAAGTTAAAATTTACATTATCTAAAATTTAGTAATTATAGTAATTCATCTTGTGAAATATTTAATAATTACGATTGAATGATACTTGGTATGTCAAATCAGATGCTAGTAATAAACCATTATACTCAAGCACATTTATAATGCCACAATCTGAAAGTATCATCTGAAATAAATTAATATTATTGATAAACTTATAAGTAATTACTAAACTAATATCATCAGTACTAATGTAATCTTCATTGAAGAAATTTTTTTTTCTTTGACTTCTATTAATCTTGTTGGTAGAAACATACAAGCTTATCAAAAATTGTAATGCATGTAATAAAAATCATTTCATAAAATATATAGTACTTTACATAGTATATATCAAATGTAATGCCTACAATGAAAATCATCTCATCCTCATAAGCAAGGTAGCCATCAATCAGATGCACTTACCCTAGCCCGACCCGACCCATCTCATTGAAATAGCGGGAGAAGAAGCATCGTTGGAATGCGCAGGAGGAATTTAGAAGAAATATATATCTAGATTTAGGATTTAGGGTGAATTTTTTTCTTGCAAACCGAGCTCAGAGAGAGAAATAGAAAATCTCATTTCCTTTTTGCAAAAGAACCATGAAGATGGAGAACGAATTTGAAAGTTATGGCCTAAAGGAAATAGCCGAGGATGTATTAAATCAAAATTCATCGGTAATTTTTTTCAACCGTTGTAATGCATATTTTTTAATTTGTTAGTGTTATTCTATAAATTCTTTATTCAATGTATATTTCTACATTTGGAGTTCTTTGTAAGATTGCTTGTTTTGAGGATCTGCTTGTATACTCTGTAATCTCAGAGTCGACTAAATTCATATTATTTTTTATGAGTTTTTGGCTTGTCTGGAGAGAATATGTTCATTACATTCCATTAGAAGCAACTTGGAGGTTGTTTGGGTTATGTTTTAGGAGAGTTTTGCATGTGTACTCAGACTCAACGAGAGTACATACAAGAGAAAGCATTTCAGTTTCTTTGAGAATGTTTGGAGAAATATCTTCATTACAAATCCATTAGGAATAATTTTGGTCGTTGTTTCTTTAGTGTAATTTTGCATTTATACTTGTACTCTCTGCACTCTCCTCAGACTCTCTCTCGACTTTGTGTACTCTCTCAGACTAGTACTCTATGTACACTTTCACTCTCTCAGTAGACTCTTGAGAGTACAATTGATTTTGGACATTTTTTTAGTTTTGGTTGTTGATAATGTTCATTGCATTCCAGGAAAGTAATGGTTGTTGATAGTTTCAGATTTTTGCATCACTCTCGATTTATTTCATTTTTTTCACTTTCTTTGGCCTGTTTGGAGGAAATATGTTTATTTGTGGAACTATTTTACTTATCACACTTATGTGGAGCTATCTTGGTAGGTGAATGCGGTCAACGAGCAGTGTGATGAGCCAAATTTGGGAAAACTCCTTGGCACCACTGTTCAGAATGAAATGGAGGCGTATGCATTGAAAAAGTTTCTCATCTTAAAATATAGAATTTTCTCCACACTGCCTTCTACCTTTATATTTCTGAATAAGATGTTGGTAAGACGCATCATCGACAGTTTAATAATCAGACTCCACTTATATTACGTTTACATGCTAAATAGTTCATATTGATTCTCCTGCATACCTTCAGATTGAGGCATTCTGAATGTGGCTGAGTATGACGTAAATTTTAGATAATGTAAATTTTAACTCCACTTTTTCAATTGATCTGAATTTAAACTATAATATAATTTCAATATCAAAATTAACCATATTTTCTCCAAATAAGTAAAGAAATCATCATAGAAACGTAAACAATATTATATCAACTACCCATGAGAGAGGAGTACACTAAGAGTGAGAGTACAGAGTACAGAGAGTATGAGAGAAGAGAGTACAAAGACAAAGATGACAGAGTATGAGAGCACGTGAGAGTGTGAGAGTACAGAGAGTAGAAAGCTGAGAGCAGAGAACAACAAAGAGTCAAGAGAGTACAGAGAGTACAAAGAGTACATAGAGGGTTCAAATGCTTAACTGCTCAGAAAACTCATAAAAAAGTAACCCATGAGCATCCAACTTGCTTTAAGATTATAGTGAACAATTCCTCCCGTCCTGCAAAGCAAATTTAGAAATGGGAAAAAATTAGCAAATAATTTGTACTATGAGGAGAATACAAATAGTTAAGCTATAGAACACCTCAAATATTCTTATGGCCAGCCTTCAAACTACCTACAATGAAATAGAGTACAAAGAGTATGAGAGTATAGAGAGTACAGATAGCATAAATAGAGAGTACAGAGAGTACAGAGTGGAGCAGCCCAGCTTCAACCAAATTGCTACAGAGAGTACAGATGAAATACAGATTGCTAATCATAATTTATTTAAAACTGCCAAGGAAAATTAAAGAAAAATAGATGAAATACTGTGTACTCCCAGGAAAGTACAAAGAGTACCGATGAAACACATCCCAATAAATTATTCAAGCATCAACCTAATTGTTGCAGGTGTTCTCTGATAATAATAAAAGATCCAAACTGTCCAAGGATATTGAAAAAAAAATAAAAGAAATACCATGTACACTTATTTCCTACTTATCAAACTAAGAAGACCCAAATGGCCTGTGCCCAGTTGTATACAACAAATTTATCTATGTCATCGGTGTAGGCAATCAATTCTGATGTCACCCTATAGTTGTGATATACAAAAAAAAGATTTGACAACAGAAAATATATGTACAACTGTACAAACTGTGCCACAGGCAACGAGCTATCCGCATGCTCAAGCATAGTCTTATAGTCCACTGAACTAAACTACGACAGTGGAGATTTCTGCCATAAGACCTTTTCCCCTCTGTTTGGCATCCCTATTATCATCAGAACTTCATCTGGGTGAAAGGAATGCCGCCCACCAGAAGAAAGCTTGCTTCTATGTCCCAAAGAAGCAGATTGGTAATGACTATGAGTCTTGTCAATTGTGGAGTCTAATGAATTGATGTAGATGAAGCCTCTTTAAAATGTCAATGCCTTCATCAGTAAATCATGCGCAATATTATCAATACCGCTCTAACTGGTAGCGATATGATCCTTTTCCCATATATGGTAAACTTCAAAATAAAAAATCAATTAATGAGAGTACAGATGTAAATCACCCATAAGAAATAACCAATCAGCCTCCAAATTATTCCCAATGGATTTATAATAAACATATTTTCCTCCAAACAGACAAAAAAAAATGAAAAAATGAAGTCTAACAAGAGAGTGAGAGTATAGATGCAAAATAACACTCAAAATCAACCAAATAGAGTATGATGCAAAATCTCAAACCATCCATTTCTCTAACTTGCTTTCAATGCAATGTAATGAACATATTTCCTCCAACAGGCCAAAGAAACTGAAAAAAAATGGCCAAAATCATTTGTACTCTCAAGAGAGTACAGAGAGTACAGATGCAAAATAACACTCAAAAAATAACCAAACAACATCCAAATTATTCCTAATGGATTTTAATGAATATATTTCCTCCAAACAGGCTAAAGAAACTGAGAAAAAATGACCAAAAGCTCAGACTCTTAGAGAGTAGATATGTAAAATCTAAACCATCCAAAAATTCCTCCAAATTGCTTCCAATGCAATGTAATGAACATATTTCCTCCAACCAGGCCAAAGAAACTTAAAAAATGGCAAAAATTATCTGTACTCTCAAGAAAGTACATAGAGTACATATGCAAAATAACACTCAAAAACTAACCAAATAACCTCGAGATTATTCCTAATGGATTGTAATGAATATATTTCCTCCAAACAGGCTAAAAAAACTTGAAAAAAAATGATAAAAAAGTTTTGTACTCGTGAGAGTACAGAGTACATATGAAATTCCCATAAACCATCCAAAATCTCCAAATTGCTTCCAATGCAATGTAATGAACATATTTCCAACCACCAAAAAACTAGAAAAAATAAAAATCATCTGACTCAGAGTAGAGAGATGCAAAATAACACTCAAAAACCAACCACACAGCCTCCAAATTATTCCTAATGGATTGTAATGAACATATTTTCTCCAAACAAAGCAAAAAATTGAGAAAATGATAAAATTGTACTCGTGAGAGTACAGAGAGTACAAATGCAGAAATTTCTCATAAACCATCCAAAAATCTCCCTAAATTGCTTCCAATGCAATGTAATGAACATATTTCCTTCAACCAAGCCAAAAAAAAAAAAATGGCCAAAATCAGAGTACAGATGCAAAATAATACTCAAAAACCAATCACACAGCCTCCAAATTATTCCTAATGGATTGTAATGAACATATTTCCTCCAAATAGGCTAAAGATACTGGAAAAAAATGATCAAAAGCTATGTACTGTGAGAGTACAGATGTAGAAATCTCTAAATCATCCAAAATTCTCCAAATTGCTTCCAATGCAATGTAATGAACATATTTCTCCAACCGTGCCAAAGAAACTGAAAAAATGGTAAATCATTTGTACTCTCAAGAGAGTACAGAGAGATATAAAAATAACACAAAAATAACCAAACAAAGATCCAAATTATTCTAATGGATTTTAATGAACATATTTCCTCCAAACAAAGCTAAAGAAAATGAGAAAAATGACCAAAGCTCAGACTCGTGAGAGTGCAGAGTATGATAAAATCTCCTAGAAATCATCCAAAAATTTCTCCAAATTGCTTCCAATGCAATGTAATGAACATATTTCCTCCAACGAGGCCAAAGAAACTAAAAATGGCCAAAATCATCTGTACTCTCAAGAGAGTATAGAGAGTACAGATGCAAAATAACACTCAAAAACCAACCAAACAACCTCCAGATTATTCCTAATGGATTGTAATGAACATATTTCCTCCAAACAAAGCAAAAAACTTGGAAAAATAACCAAAAGCTCGTTTTCTCTGAGAGTACAAAGAGCAGTAAAATCCCCATAAAACCATCCAAAATCCCTCCAAATTGCTTCCAATGCAATGTAATAAACATATTTTCTTCAACCGCCAAAGAAACTGGAAAAATGGAAATCATCTAGTACTCTCAAGAGTACAGAGTATGATGCAAAATAACACTCAAAAACCAACCAAACAGCATCCAAATTGTTCCTAATGGACTATACTGAACATAATCTCAACAACCAGGCCAAAGAAACAAGAAAAAAAATGACCTAAGATGTAAAAAACCCCTAAAAACCAAGCAATGAGCCTTCAATCTGCTTCATAAGCCATGTACTGAGGATTTAGTATCCAAACAGGGACATAAGTATTTAAAAAAAAATGCCAAAATGGGCTGTACTTTTCTAAGAGTACAAAGAGTATATATGCAAAACTGAAGCAAACAACCAAAAAATAACCTACAAATAAATTTTAATGTCATCGACTGAACATACTATCATCCCTAATCAGGCCACATAATTCATCTTGAAACATGACCAAACATCCAACCATGTGATATACTAAACATTTCACAAGGTTAATGTTCAAATTTGAAAATATGAAACCATCTTGACAATACAGAGAGTACACATACAAAGCATCTCCAAAAATAACTAAAATACATCCCGCTTCATTTAAAGAACTCAAATGTTCTAAAATGTTCACCTTGAGAAGAATGAGAAAATCCTAAATTCATTAAAGTCGGGAACACAGTGTAAATACCTCATGTAGTCGCACACCTCAATGGAAGTTATTCACAAGATTTTCTAAATCAGAAATCACGGCCGGACGCTCGACTATCGACGATCGAGAAGCGAGTCGAAAGCAAGCTGGAAAGCCCTAAACTTATGTAATGAGGAATGTGAACGACTTTTTTCTTCTCTCGTTTAAACAAGCGTCGGCCAGATAAACGGCCGTCGGCCGTCCGAGTTACAACGCCATTAAGTGCTAAAACGAGAAAAAAAAAACAAGTGCCACGCATCAAGCCAGGATTCGAGTATGCACGTAAAGCTACGTGCGGACTCCGGACGTAATATTTTCTCGATCGTAGGGGCGAGGGAGCTTAAAATCCTTTAAATTTTTTGGGGCATTTATTGACCAAATAATTTTTTCCATATTTATCTATCTTAATGTCAAAATTTTAATATTTATATTTATAACAATCAAAATTTTAAAATTACATAAAACTATAACTTAACTTTTTTAAATGAATACAACTTTTCATATTTTAAAAACTATTATAAAAGTGAATATTAAATTTTATGTATTAGATATAAAAATATATAAGAGTTAAGTGGTATGCATGTAATTGCCTTTTTTTTTGAGCTATTTTTTGTTGCATATTATATTTTAAATGATAGCAAGATTATAAAATTGTATTTTTTTAAAATTTCTTTTAAATGACTTATTTTTCAGCTTTTGGTCTTCAATGTTTTTGCATTGTATACAAAAAAAAAAAAGAATGATAAACTTTTTACTTTCTCCATTATCTTTTATCTTTCTATTTTTTTCTTTTAAATTAGATAATAAATAAAAAAAATTAAATGACATGCTTGTAAAATCTTAAACATTTATATTTTAACATTTTCATAAAAAATCATATAAGTTTTGGTAATATTTTTAAGCACATATAAAATCAATAGGTTTTAATATATTTATTCATGTGATCTATCACATGAAAGAAAATAATATGGAGCCACAAAAAATATATATGAATATTAACATCATTTCATTTTCTATGTCATGCATTAATATAATGTTAAATATGTGTTGATTTGGTTTGATATAAATATTTAGTCTCATATAATCTAAACAAAATAAATGAATTATTTTACAAATTTATTGAAATTTTTTAAACTATACATGCTTACGAGACTCAAGTCACCAAACACCAACGAACCGCATTGATACAAAATCTATTTTATGGTGTGAGTATATAATTATTATGCATAATATAAATAATTAACTCAACAGTAAAGCATAATGATTTTAATATATAAATCAATGCAAACACTCACAAACATTATTTATATAAGCAAAAAGACAAGGAATGTAAGTTATGATAAGATCAATTAATATTTATATTTTAACATTTATAGTTAATGAACATCATTTATGTGACTTCGATTTTTAAGCTAAGAAATATGTTTTTTTTCTCATTGACTTGAAAGTCACTAAAAATTAAATTTTAAGAAAGTTCATTTTTGAAGTTTTGAGTATATCTAGGGTAGATTTTATCTCACTTTGACTTTATAGATATGTGTAATTTAAAAATATGTTAAACAACTTCATAAATTATTAGAATGTGTCGCATAAAATACAGCAGAAGATGCTTCTAATCAGGATATTTCTAATGGAATATGTATATGCCAATTTTAACTCATTCACTTGACTGAAGTTTAAGCATTTAAATGTAGAAAATCAGGCACATGAAGACGAAGGACATAAAGGCGTATAGCACTCGTTGCGTTACATCTGTGTCTTAGCTCATCAAAGACTGGCTAGCCATGACTCCACAACGAATAGAAGACTCTTACTTAATCTTCCTCGCAGCATCTTTTCTTCAGATGTCCATGAAGCAGAAAAGCTCCCACAAAGGTAAATGCGAGGGCAGGCCCAGCTGCTCCTTTTTCTGCTACAAGAGCTCTGGTATCGCCATGGACGATGATGGCGACGGCTCCAGGAATGGAACTGTCTCTTCAAGGCTTAGGAGGAAGAAAGAGAGTCTGCAGGATGATGGAATGGAGAGTGCCTTCTCCGCTTCGTGTAAGGACTTAGGTGCTCAAGGAAACAAGGTCGGTATAATCCGGTTTCACTGGTTATTAGCTTTTGATCTTCTGCTTAAGAGTTATGTTTGCTTTGCTGTGATTAAGTGTGAGGTTTTGATTTATTAATTAGAGCGATTGAAACAAAATTTAACCGTTGAATTAGGGGACTATTCTTGATCCAATAAAAGCTTGAATATAAAATTTTTTTTCTTAAATTTTGAATAAAGTTGTGATGATCATTTTGTGTTTGTTTATGCACAACTTAGGGTGCATTTGGAACAACTTTCTACAGTCGTAGAAAGGAAATAGCTTGGCTATGAGCTTTTTGTTTGCTTTTTAAAAAGTTTTGTGGTGAAAAAATTGTTTTGAGAATCAGAGCTGTTAGAGTATGATAGCTGTCAGAAAGAAAGCTGTTTTTTGAATTTTTCAAAAAGAAAAATATTTATAATACACAACATTTTTTTTTAAAAAGCTACTTCACACCAGCTTTACAATCAGTTTTTCAAAAAATTACAACCGCCCATATTAACCCTTAATGTTTAACTCATATTAGGTCAGGTCAAGTCAAGTTCAAATTTCTTCTATTCTAACACTGATTAAAATTTTGACTTATTTAGTACAAGTTTATGGCTTCAACATCCTTTATCATAATAAAAAAAAGTCTACAATTATTCAAAAGTATCTCTTGTAGATGATTTAGAGAGAAAACTTTTACAATCTTTTTCTTATGTGGGAGACATAATTTTATATATTCATTAAATTGCTCTATTCTTAATGTGAAACCTCTTATTATAATGAACTAAATTCTTAAATATTGAGGCATCCTTCAAGCTTGTATGAGATTACTAGGATGCATAATCTCCTGAAAAATTACATCGATAAGACAAAACTATGAGGCTCTTAGGAATACAATAAGATGATGTATATATATATATATATATATATATATATTTGATATATATATTCAAGCATTGCTTGATATCTTGATTCCTATTTAAATTTCTTTCACTAAACTTCTAAGATATCCCGCATCTTTGTTCTATATAATTATTTCGTGATAAAAGTATCTCACTTTACTTTTATATGCCTTCTGCACCATCCTTATAATATAATATGTGTGTTACAGGATAAAACAAAAAAGAATAGAATCAAACCGCCAGCACCAACGGAGCTTAAAGCAATGTTGATCGACCCCAACCACAATAGAAGATTGAGTCAGTTGTATTCGTCAAACCCAGAACCTGTCTTTCAATGACTCGTCGAAATGGGAAACTGATCCGATAGTAGGATTGGCTGTTTTGGGAATGACACTAGCTATAATGGTGGTTTTCGGTGGCATTGCCTCCATGGTGTTCCTGATTGCATGCATGTTTGTTGCGGGATTGCTCCATCGACCGCCAGGTGGGTGGGAAGGTGTGGACAAAGGTGACGGTGGAAAGAGGTGGAGGGCGGCGAAGAGTTCAATTTTGAGTCGGAGGAGTATAAGAAGAGGATTGTGCTTGAAGGTTTATTGGATAGGACGTACTTTAGAACTCCAGTCCATAGATTTGCCGGAGATCGTAGGGGCGAGGGAGCTTAAAATCCTTTAAATTTTTTTGGGCATTTATTGACCAAATAAATTTTCCATATTTATCTATCTTAATGTCTAAATTTAATATTTATATTTATAACAATCAAAATTTTAAAATTACAAAAAAATATAACTTAACTTTTAAATGAATACAACTTTTCATATTTTAAAAAATATTATAAAATGAATATTAAATTTTATGTATTAGATATATAAATATATAAGAATTAAGTGGGATGTATGCCTCTTTTATTTTGAGCTATTTTTTGTTGCATATTATATTTTAAATGATAGCAAGATTGTAAATTTGTATTTTTTTTTTTAAATTTCTTTTAAATGACTTATTTTTCAGCTTTTGGTCTTCAATGTTTTTGCATTGTATACCAAAAAAAAAAAAAAAAAGAATGATAAACTTTTTACTTTCTCCATTATCTTTTATCTTTCTATTTTTTTTCTTTTAAATTAGATAATAAATAAAAAAAATTAAATGACATGCTTGTAAAATCTTAAACATTTATATTTTAACATTTTCATAAAAAATCATATAAGTTTTGGTAATATTTTTAAGCTCCTATAAAATTAATAGGTTTTAATATATTTATTCATGTGATCTATCACATGAAAGAAAATAATATGGAGCCACAAAAAATATATATGAATGATTAACATCACTTCATTGTCTATGTCATGCATTAATATAATGTTAAATATATGTTGATTTGGTTTGATATAAATATTAAGTCTCATATAATCTAAACAAAATAAATGAATTATTTTACAAATTTATTGAATTTTTTTAAACTATACATGCTTACGAGACTCGAGTCACCAAACACCAACGAACCACATTGATACAAAATCTATTTTATGGTGTGAGTATATAATTATTATGCATAATATAAATGATTAACTCAACTCTAAAGCATAATGATTTTAATATATAAATCAATGCAAACACTCACAAGCATTATTTATATGAGCAAATAGACAAAGAATGTAAGTTATGATAAGATCAATTAATACACAAATTTATCATATTGGGATCCTTTTATAATACTTCCAAGATTGCATAAGACTAGATTTTAAAGAAAGATAATGTGATCGTTAAACTAGGCCTTAGCCTTGAATTGAGCCAATCTTTAAAAAACCCACTATAAACCAAACCACGCGACCTCACCCTTCGTCTCATGTGAAGACCTCGACTCAAGCCAATGAATCACTTGCTTGCCTAATTGCCACTTTAGCCCATGATTTTTGCTAAAATTTTACACTTATCTTCACTCTTCGGTCTTAATTTAAGGCAAATAAGAGCTAGTGCATCTCTCTTGTTCTTCTCCACATATGTCATCTTTTAATCGAACTCTCCCAAGATTTCTTTTTCCTTAATCATTTGAGAGCCACCAATAATTATGAACTATAATATTCTTCCTCTTCTTCTCTATATTCCATTATGTTTTAGTCTTCTTCATCTTTATCTTCATTATTATTAAAACAAACTCTCTCCATCTTCCAATCAAGTTATTGAAAAGATTCATTGTTTTAATTTATAATAGATTCATACATTTTGTTATTTATTGTTAAGGTTGGCTTCATCTATATAAAGCATTGGAATACTCACTAGACACACATGAGGAGTAATTCAACTATGTTGTGTTATGGTTGTTGTAATTTTATTTAGTTGTATCAAGGTTCTTATCTATGGTGTTATATTATGCTCACCCCATAACTAGTTTTATTTAATAAAAAATTATCAATACAATTTTATAGATGTTATACAATGGTGTGACACTTTCTGCCATTATGTGTCATGATTATTGGATTATATTATGTTGTCTAACTTTAAATCAAAGTAATCAAATGTTACTTTGACCTTTCCATTATCATGCTCAAACATTATTTGAACTTTACTAAAACTTATTTGAACCTTTAATGAACATTATTTAAACCTTACTCGAATGATGTTCATATTATGCATAAATCATGATCAAACATTATTTGAACCTACTTAAGCCTTTTTCAAGCATGATTTAAACAAAAATTGAGCATGATTCAAATAAGGTTCAAGTAGAGTTTAAATAATGGTCAAACATGATTTTTAGGATTTAAACAGTGTTTAAAAAATGTTGAGGAAGCTCAAATTAAGTTAAATTCTAATATAGTTTGAGTAAGTTCAAATCTATGTTCAAATGTGGTTCAAATATATTTGATTTAAGGGTATACACAACAATAGAGTGGTTTGAGCACGATATGAATATGGTTTGAATATATTTGATTGTTATGGGAATCTTGTGATGGTCATTTGACACATTTACCATAACTTAAAACTTCATTTTATCGTGGATCAGAATGTGTTTTAGTGCATCTAATAAATCAACTCATTTACACTTAGCAACACTTTATGTGCCAGCTCATTTAAAAATGTTATTATAAAATATACTTAATGTATATTTATAATTTAACCATTGAATATTCTTATAATAGTTAAAAGAGAAAACTATGAACTGTCTTGAAGGCAAATTATACTTGGTCTAGTTATGGCCTCTAACTCCATAATGATTGCTTTTATATTGCATCACATTTTTCTCCCCCTTCAAAGTAAGTATTTTGTTTGTTGGCCATATATTGACCACATAGCAATACTTTTAAGGGCATTTGCATACATAGCACACAATTCTTATATAATTTATATATATATATATATCTAAACTTCAATATTTACATAAATAACACATAAATCATTAATATTATATAAAAATATAACTATCAATAACTTATACATAGGAAAAGTGTTTGCAAAAGTCAAACATTAGGTGTTCGATATATAAATGTATAAAATTTGTGTGTTATCTATGTAAATTTTCTTGCATTTTATTTCATTTGAAACCTTCTATATGTTCTCATTTATGACTTGATAGATATTTTCAATATAGGATGACAATCATTCTTCTTATGTATAAAATTTTATGTATACGCTATAATAATTGTCACCCTATACCTAAGATATATTTTATCCTCACATGAAAGGGTTGCTAACAACAAATTTTTTATATGCATACATCCTCTCCCGTAAATAAACATCAACTATTAATGTCACTATCAATTATATATAATTAAAATTGATTGATAAGGTTGACAATTAAGCTTTGGGCCTAATTCAAAAGTTTTCCTGGTGTTTCTTCAAAATTTTTTGATAAAATAATTTTTGTATTTGCCTCGATAGTGTGACTATTAAAGAGGGATTTTTACATTATATTTCATAAAAAATTTAATAAGATGGTTAG
Source organism: Cymbidium sinense (assembly GCA_021442155.1). Taxonomy (NCBI): domain Eukaryota; kingdom Viridiplantae; phylum Streptophyta; class Magnoliopsida; order Asparagales; family Orchidaceae; genus Cymbidium; species Cymbidium sinense. The sequence continues at coordinate 52,305,525 of CM038233.1, read as the reverse complement.
TGGATGTAAGCTCTACTTGATTGTATAATTCAAGCACTTTGAAATGGTGATTCTCATTAAGTTGTAAAGATTCTCAAACAAAATATGAACCAAATGCTTAAAACTAACTTCATTTTAGAAAAGTTGGAGGAGATTTTGAGGAGAGAAGGAGTCGCAGTGGATAATAGAGAAGAAATGCTTCAAGGATCTTCCACTTGTTAAAGTAAAAGGGATATTAAGTAGCTCTACTCACCAAAGTAGAATCAGAATGAGAGATCACTAAATCCTTCAGACGGCTGACCACGAAACTCCAACCAAAAAGTTTTTTACTAAATTTTCACACACAAAAGCCAAAGTCCTTTTATTTTGTCAGAATAAGTGTTTACATAAGTACAATACTCCAAGGGATGTGTCCCTCGGGAGAAAACTATCAAAAAAATCTTTAAAAAGTCATAACCTTCATTTCAGTGCCGAGGCACCACATACTAGCACCAAGGTTCCATAGACCAGCTCCAAGACGCTAGCTTGTCTATCCCTAAATACTAAATACTACGAAATGCAATGTTAATAACCCATAAAAGCAGCACCTAGGCGCCAGACTGACACTTATGCAATTTAACATATATACTAACATATTTTAAAACACAACTCTTATACAATGCCTAAACATGATCAAATACATCCACTATTATATAATACAATACATAAAATATAAATTCACAATTCACAAAATATAATAAAATTCTCATAAGTTCAAACCTTGATTTGGGATCTTGAAGTAGGTCCTTACTCCTTTGATGTGTTACATCATAAATAGTTATTGTTGTGTTCTTTATATTTATTTTGTTGAAGTTCCTATATAACTCAACTATTCCATAAATCTCAAAGCTAAGTGATATTTCTTATGGTAACTTTCAATTTTAAACTTTCTTTACTGAGATATTCATTGTCACTTTATTAGTGCAATTTCCATGCTTAACAATGTTATTATGTATGTTATAAATAAATACCAGATTTTCATTATGCTTTAAACTTTCTTTATTGAGATATTCATTGTCACTTGAATAGTGCAATTCCCATGCTTAAATATGATGTATGTTATAAATAAATGCCACATTTTTTCATTATGTTTAAATACTACAGAATGCAGTGTTAATGCCCCATAAAAGCGCCTAGGCCAGTCGACACTTATGCAATTTAACATATATACTAACATATTTTTAAACACAACTCTTATACAACACTTAAACATGATCAAATACATCTACTATTATATAATACAATACATAAAATATCAATTCACAATTCATAAAATATAATAAAATTCTCATAAGTTCAAACCTTGGTTTGGGATCTTGAATCTTTACTCCTTTGATGTGCTACATCATAAATAGTTATTGTTGTGTTCTTTATATGTATTTTGTTGAAGTTCCTATATAGCTCAACTCTTCCATAAATCTCAAAGCTAGGTGAGATTTCTTTTGGTAACTTTCAAATTTTAACTTTCTTTATTGAGATATTCATTGTCACTTGATTAGTGCAATTCCCATGCTTAACAATGTTATTATATATGTTATAAATTAATACCACATTTTTCATTATGCTTGTTAAGTCTTTTAGATTTATCAAGAAAAGTAATTATGACTCTTTTTTTTGCACTAACTATTATAAATGTCATGAGATAAGTAGAAGTATTAGTATTTTATGATTACTATGTATTATAAAAATAATCCATTCAATTTTTAGGTGACAAGCATTCTTGATGCATTGAACATAAACACCTAAATAAAATACACATATTTAAAACAACTTTCATTATCAAGTTGTAGATCAATTATTATTCTTAGTTTTTTTGTGTAATAAACAATATGAAGACTTTAAAATGATGCTTTGCTCTCTTACATAAGTGCCATTCATAACACTACAAGTCTTATCATATGAGTCATTGATTTTATTGGTAGTCATCGGTTTCAACATCTAAAGTGTAGGTTTTTTTCATAAGTTCTAATATCAAATATTCGAGTTTGTGGCTCACAATCTCCAAAAGTATTTCTCTAACTATAATAGATATGTCATTTTTTTTTGTCTTGAATTAATTCTTTTCATCACATTTAGATGTGACTTCTTTTTGTTGCTTAAAAAGATGATCAACCACTAAATGAGACTAACTAAAACATAAATATAAAAGCCATAGTATGTTTTCAAATACTTGAACTTTGTGTTACATATTGTTGTATTATTATGTGTTAATCATATATTATGTATTTTGGTCAATTTCAAGTTTCATGTATTTATATTGGTTTGCATGATCATGGAGCCACTATTTTCCATAGCTTATTTATCCACAGATCATTATCATTTACATTTATTATGTCCAAAGCATCACATAAGTTTGTGACATGTTTCCATCATCATTTGTACTTGTAGAAGATAAATTGATTGATCTTACATCATTTTTCCTTTCCACAAAAAATTTTAGTTTAAATCTTTTTTGGAAGCGTAAATACATATATTGTATTTATGAATATGAATATTTCATCTAAGAAAAAAATGTAAGGTCATAATGAAATTGTTGACTTTGCTCCATAGAAGTGGTAGATCACTTCCAATTTCAGACAATTTGACTACTATTAATATATGACTTTTTGTATAAAAAATCTATTAGATCATCAAGCGAATACTTCTTTGCACCATCAATCTTTTGCTCTATTTTTTTTTTATAATTATCCAATCAACTTACTTGTCTTCTTTTCTTTTTCATCCTTGCACTACAAGAATGTTAATACTTAGTTTACCTTTAGAAAAGAATTGATCAAAATATGCCATTGTTGTTGTAAGAATATAAGTTTGTGCAAAATTGAATCATGCTTAAATCTTATTTGATAGTAGAACATTTCAAATTGTGTAGTTCGATCAAGTTCAAACTATGTTCAAACATATTCAGATGATCGAAATATGATAAGGTTCAAACATATGTTTGAACATATTTGAGTGAACAAGATTTGAACATGATCAAAAAAATATGATTCCAATGAGGCTTGAATTTATATTTGAATATGTAGAAACAATGTTTTGTTATACTTCAAAAAAAGTTTCTATATAATTTAAAACACATGTTCTAAGAAGGTTCGAAATGCTATCTTTGATACTATATCTAGATTTGCATAAGGGCTCCATGAAAATGAACTAAACTATGAAATGAGATATAAATATAATAAATAGATAAATATTGAACTTTGGTGCTATGATCTTCTTATCACCTTGAGAAAATAAATATTAAATGATAGAACATCGATGTATAGAAAAGGGAAGGTGTGTCATCTCTTAATTGTGGGAATATAAAGGTTTATGTATGAAAAGGTAGGAGATTGTTCTTCCAATAGTGAGGATTTAAGAATTTAAGGGTATTTTCTAGCAAAAAAAAAAAAAAAAAGCAGGATTTCTTTCCAATTTTCACTAATATGAAGTAAATAAACTCAAATATTCTTTTATTTTTTTCATCCAAAAAAACAATTAATTTTTTATATTTTTATAAAAATTTGTGTTAAGAAGAGGCTCAAAGCAGTTAAATCTTTTTGGAGATTAGTGTAAAGCTATTTAATTATATATTACACATATCTTAAAATATATTCAAGTATTTTAATCTTAATATTTATCAAAACTTTTATCAAAATTCGAAGTGTCAATTTAGGTTGATGGGTTATATTTTAGTTTGACTTAAAAGTAATCCGTTTTGATTATATTTGACTCGAACTCATTTTAATTTATGAGACAAAAACTTTGACTAAAAGTTGATTCATCTAACCTAATTATTATATGGATTATGTGATTTTTTTAATCAATATAATTTAATTAACTTGTATATTACCCATATAACTCAATTAACCTATACCCAACACACTTAACCTTAACTTGAAAAATAATTAAGCTACATTTATATTTATTTTAGGTTATTCAAGTCAGCCACAATTAACCTTAATAATAATCTAGTTAAATCTTGTGACCCAAGCCTAACTCGAATAGTAATCGATATGACTTGAATTTAGCTTTTCTTTTTATAAATTGAGTTAGATTAAGTTATTTTTTTATACCTCTAATCAATATCATAATAGATTTTAGGAAGATTTACATACATACCATACAAATCTTTTATATTTACCTATCTAATATCTAAAGTTAGGTATTTACTCATCTAACACTTTTTTATGCTTTAAAAGATGCATTTCACTTTTAAAAAGTTAGTGATTATGATATTTTTGATGAGATATTAAAGATTGATGTGTTATATATAAATTGAAGTTTAGGTATTAGATATGTATATACATAAGAATTTGTGTGGTATGTATGTAAATCCCCCTAGATTTTTTTACCTTACATCCAAAGTATTTTAAAATATGTCGCTAAGCTCTTTTGAGCTTGAGTTTAGGCTTTATTTGGGGCTGGTTGGTGGGTGTGAAACTTACTACATGTGTTATTTAGAAAAGTGAATTTTAGATGCATTTTGAAAAATTTGTGATGAAAAAGATGTGTTTTTCAATTTGATTTAGGGTGTGTTTGGGGTAGCTTTCTGATTGTTTTACTCTTCAAAAAGTAATCATAGTTGCGTTTGAGTATTAACTTTTCGGTTGCTTTTCAGAAGTTATTTTTGATAACGAGAGCTATTAAAATATAGTATTTGTTAGAACTCTATTATTTGAAAATTTGTAAAAAGAAAATATTTGCAACATCCAAAACAACTTTTCGAAAGTTACTTTCCTGATAGTAGTTTTGCAATCATCTTTATAGAAAGTGAAGTTGCACCAAATAGACTCTTAGTAAAGTGTGGTTCTTGTCAAAAGGCTATGGTTTAACTTTAAAAAAAAATTATAATACCTAAACTAAATTAAAATTTTTAAATACATTAAAATTTTACATTATAAATCAAAATTATCAAATTAATTATATATATATTTTAAATCCCTTCTAAATACAATAAACTTATTTTGCATATCAAAGCCCCTTGGTTCCCTCAGTTATCTCCCCTTGTCCACTTCGGGGGTGTTTGGCAACAGATTTGATTTATTTCAAGTAGGATTTAGTAAATCCAGTACATCTGGATTTAGTAAATCCTGAAAAATATTTGGTAACGGATTAGTTAAATCCTGCTAAATTCTAAAAGATGTTTGGTAAGTTATTTGAAGATTTAATTTAACTTTATTTAAACTAATTTAATAAAATATTATTTAAGATTAACTTATAAGTTATTAAAATTAAATTATAATTTAGTAAATATAATTATAATTGTTATAAATTTGATAGTTAATTAATTAAAAATTTGAAAGAATTTGTACGATTTTATCTCTTCACATGCCTTAATATAATTTTATTCCTAAGATATTAATCTACTAAAAGAATTTAATTGCTATAAATTTTAATTAATTAATAGTTAATATTAATACATAGTATTTTAAATTAATATTGATACTATTAATTGATTAATTAATATATATTTAAGTTAATTTTAATTATGTACTATTAATGACTTATTGATTAAAATCCTAATAGACTTAAATCTTCAAATAACTTACCAAACATCTTTTAGAATTTAGCAGGATTTAACTAATCCGTTACTAAACATTTTTAAGGATTTAACAGTTCAGGATTTACTAAATCGAGATGTACTGGATTTACTAAATCCTGCTTGAAATAAATCAAATCTGTTGCCAAACACCCCCCTAGAATATTTTCATTTTAAGCCTTTTGGTTGTATATGCTATCCCTAGTTAAGTCCCACTTCTTCTTACAAACTTCATTCCAAGTCTAAAAAGTGCATGTTTATTGGGTATTCTCCTCAATCCAAAGGGTATAAATGTCCAGACCCTTCCATAAAGTTGTTGGAATTTTAAATGAATTTTAGCCACTAGTGGGTATAAAAGATGTTTTAAATTTTTACCCTTCCATAAAGTTGTTTTAAATGATTTTATGTTGAAATAAATGTCCAGATTCCAACTATTGGCTTCCATTACAAATGGGAAATTCTCCAATTTGATGTTTTAAATGATTTTTTACATGGTACTCTCTCTGATGATGTTTATATGAATAGCCTCCGGGGTTTCTTGATACCATTCATCCCACTTTTATATGCAAACTTCATAAGGCATTATATGGTCTTAAGCAAGCCCCCCGTCAATGGTCAACAACAAGGTTTTCGATCTAGTGATGTTGATCCTTCACTCTTTATTTACAATAAAGACAACATTCAAATGTACAAGCTTATCTACGTGGATGATCTTCTTCTTATCGGTAATAGCAAATCTGCAGTCAATGATATCTTACATAGCTTATATCAACATTTTCATATGAAGAATTTAGGACTAGTTATTTTTAGGGGTGTGCATTTTGTTGATTTGGATGGATTGGATGATAAATTTTTAAAATTAATTGGTTTTGGAATTCTAAAAATATTGAACCAAACTGATCAAATTAAATGCAAAATCAAACAAACTGAATAACAATTTGGTTCAATTATTTTGATTTGGTTTTGGAATCTAAAAATATTGAACCAAACTGATCAAATAAGATGCAAAATCAAACAAACCGAATAACAATTTGGTTCGATTATTTTGGTTTGGTTTTGGATAAACTGAAGTTGGCTACATTTAAAAATTATTGCATAATTTTTTATTGTATAATGAACAAGTAATAAGTAAAATTACATAAATATAATAAAAAAAGCAATTAACTACTTCATGTGCTAAAAATATTTAAAACAAATTTTTACTTACTTGAATGATGCTTTGAACTTAGAAGTTGATGGAACCATATCACCATATTCTGAGACCAAATTATTTTGAAAAATTGGATAATGGTCCTCCAAAAAATAACCTATCAAGTATTCAAAAATAAATAAAAATAAGTATATAATAGATTTAATATTAAATAAATAAAGTTTAAAGAATTTATATTTATTTTCGCATTCTTTAAATTGTCCTCCTATACCCATTTGTACTTTCATGATTAGAATTCCACCAAATAATTTAAAAAAAATTAAATAGCAATAAATTACTATAGTTTAACATTCAACAAGCTTTACCATAAGTATGCAAAATATAAAACTAAATTTAATAGAATATGTGCCATCAATCCATGAAATCAAGTAAAAGATAAAAAAATGGTTTATACATTTAATATTAAATAATCCAAAGAGTTGTGATAAAATAAGTGAATATTTTCTTAACAAAATATCAACTGCCAAAATGAAAGCATTTTGAACAGAATTTGCAACCTTCTACATCATATAATTGTTTTGACATTGCAATCGATCTAAGAAAATGAAACAAACTTAATGAGCATTAGCTATTAAAATAATAGTGATAATAAGTAAAACGTAAAAGAATAAAAAATAAGTGTAAAAATATTATTTGCATCTGATATCGTACATGAAAGCATTATAATGATGGCTAAAAAAACCTTACCAAGTTTAATGAATCACTTGCAATTTTTGATAAATCTACCAAAAAATAGCAAATTATAATTATTCCTTTATTTTATAACATATATATATATATATATATATATATATATATATATATATATATATATATATATATATATATATATAATATACATTATACCTTCATCAAATTTATCAACATCAAGAACATCCTCCTCAACCGTAACTAGATTGGTTGTCCATTTTGCTCTTATTTAATCTTGAGTACATATAAGCGCTTGCATAATTTTTAGAGATAAAGAACTTCTAAATACATCATGCACACGACCTCCTATACTAAAAGCCAACTTAGATGCTATAGTTGATATTGGAACAACTAATATATCTCGAACCATTTCTGAGAGAATAGGAAATCTTGGTGTATTCACTTTCCACCATGCCAAAATATCAAAATCATCATTCATTGCTTCTGATTTTTCATCTAAGTATTTATCTAAATCTATCTTAATCTCCAAATCATTCTTTCCATAATTATGCATCTTGAACTTTTCTGCCATACAATATATTTGACTTCCTTCTTTTGAATTACTTAGCATTTCAACTGAATGTTGTCTTGACTCATGTATATTTTCTTCTTGAGTTGCACCAATTATCTTTAATTTGTAATAATTGAATATCTCATAACATGCAAACCTTATCAATTGTGCCAAAGCTGCACCATCAGACCCATCATATATATCCATATCTACAAACTCTATATAACAATTTAAAGCATGGATCAAGTACAACTTCAAGATAAATATTTAAATTCATCTTCTCAATAGTATCTCAATATTTATCAAATTTTGCTTTCATCTTCACTATCATATTTCTAATATTGGGATCATTATCTACTTGATATGCTTGAAGAACACATAAAACCTCAACAATTTCATGAAAAAAAGGTGTTAGATGTTACATATAGAGAACTAGAAATTCTTAAGGTAAGCTCATAAAATTTCTCTAAGAAAGAAACTAATCTTTTGATATTTCCTCAATCACTTTCAGGTGGAACACCATATTCATCACCCTCTTTCTTCATCTCAACTCTGAAGTTGGAATCTATGCCCTCATATCTTTCAAAAGCTCTTTCAAACTTATGTCCTGCATTCAGTATTAAGTATATAGAATTCCATCTAGTGGGAATGTCTAGACACAACAAGCTTTTGCTAAGAATTTTCTCCATCTCAATAAATTCTTTAAATTTTCAAGCCTTGATGATGATTTTCTTTTATATCTTACAATAGCCCTTACTTGATGAACTGATTGACCAATTTCTTTGATGTCATCTTGCACAATTAAATTAATAATATGATTTATACACCTCATATGTAAGAACTTACCAACTAGAATACTTTCTCCTCTCTTGCCAAACTTCCTTTGTAAATGAGTAATAATGTCATTATTAGAGCTTGTATTATCAACTGTTAATGTAAAGATTGCTTCAATACCCCAATCAATCAAAAATCTTTCAATTTGTTGGCCAACCACTTCAACTTTGTGACTTGTTATTGGATAGAAATTTATGACTCTTTTGTGCAATTTTCACTCTTTTCAATGAAATGTGCAGTAAAACACATGTAATTAATTCTCTAAATGGATGTCCATAAATCAGTTGTTAAGCACACCCTTTTACATGAATCCATAAAAACTTATTTTAAAGTAGATTTTTCCTCCAAGTATAATTGAAAACGATCACATGTGAGAGTCCAACAAGAAGGGATATGAAACATCAGACAACATTGTAACATAATGTACTTAAAACCCCAACCCTCAATATGTTTGAAAGATAATTCATTTGCAAATCAGCTATGCTTTTCTAACATTTTCTTAATTAAATTTCTAAGCCTTGAGGTTACAATAATTTTTATCTTCTTTGGCACTTGCTTGTAGTACTAGCCTTGATTGAATGCTAGAACTATTATAAGGTTTTTTTGGCAATTAGTAAGATGTGCTATCAAATTTGTTGTACCACTCAATATAGAATCACTATGATATACTTTTCCACAATAACTACATTTACCTACTTTTTCTCCATCGGTTGATATTAACTTGACAAAATGAACCCAAACTTCTGACCTAGGCTTTAGTTCCTTTCTTTTTTCATTACAGTTGGTGGTTTGCTACTTGAGGTGCTAGCATCACCTATGACATTAACTTGTGTGGTGTTTAGATTTTGTGAGGAACTAGATAAATTAGAGCTTTCACCACCATGTGATATATGTATTTATGAAGAAAGAAAAAATTAAAATAGAAAAATCAACTTAAAATTTACTTTTTAGTTAGAAAAACAACTCATAATTTATAATTGATTAAGTTCAGCTTGTTCAACACGTGAATATTAATTACAATTTTGATAAAAGATAATCAAACCAAATTAAGTTGATCCAAGTCCAATATTTCCTTTTCTTTGAAAATCTATGAGTTTATAAGCTTCATGTCGTGTTTATTTTAGGATGTGAGTGACACAACACGCAGATTGTAGGAGGTACTTATTAAGGTGATCGGGTGCGACATTGATGTATGATGTACTATCTGAAAAGATAGAGACATCACCCTACAATGGACCTAATCACCTAATAAGGACTATTAAGGCATGATGGGTCTTCAAATATACTAGAGATTTTTCCCCTACTTTATATGAGTAAATAAAGCAGGGTTTATATTAAGTCGGGTTCATAAGTTCCCTATGGAGGCAAGCCTCCATAGTTAATTATATTCTAGGGAATGAGATTCCCTAAGAATACTCTTGATTAAAATAGATAATTATTATCTCAAAAGATTTTGGTTAGACTATTAATGAATTAGTTATGTTTGGAATGTCAAGTGGGAGAGACCAAATGGAAGACTTATTTTGGAAGCCAAAGAAAATAAATATGAAATGCTATTGATACTAGAAGCCTAGTAAGCATTCTAATTTATCCTATGGTTGGGCTTTATGTATTTGAAAGTAAAGGAATTTATTTATTTAAGTCAAAATTTTATTAGATTGCTAGGGCTCATAATCTGCCAACACAAGGTTGTGAAAATGCCTAAGAGGTGAGGATTTGTGTTTGTAGCATGAAGAAAATAACTACCTTGGATCCTAAATCTAGTGAGCTTTAGCATAAGGTAAAGAACGACCTAAATCTAAGCAACAGATGGAACATAAGGGTCCATCTCCATAAGAGAGGACAAACCCGTTCGACTTCTAGACTTATAATCGCCTAGAGTGGCTGCCAGCTAACACCAAATATGCTTTAAATCCATATAGTCGGTCTTATGAAATTGCAAGATAGCTAGGGTAGTTATTTAATTGGAAAGAGACTAAAGTCTTAAACCCACTCCTAAGAGACTAGAGCATGAGTGATATGAACATATGACTTAATATACAAGTGCAAAATCTTTTTCAATTTTATTTCATTTTGACTCATTCATTTGGACAAAGGCTTGGGATTTCTTTCCTTGATGCATGATGAAATAGTTTATTGGTTAAATCAAAAGAGAGAGGGTGAAGCTCCATAATAAGGAGTTTCTCTCATAGGTCAGTCCCTAAAGTGTTGAAATAGAGGCCCTCATTTTTAGCAAGAGTGATAGATGCATGCATGATGTGAGTCATACAACATACTGCTAAGGGGTTGTTAAATTTTTTAATTATCTTACTTATAGCCTAGGATTTATAAATTACATTATGAGTTATTTAAAACTTTAATTATGAGTTATTAATTTGATAAAAAATTTATTTTATCCTAAGAGCCAATCGCATCCAGGCCACACATTAAAACATAAAACATTAAGAAATTATAAAGAGGATGCAATCCTATTGCACAATCTAAATAAATCATCAATCAAGTTTATAGACTACCACAAAAGAATAAGATGCCGGTGCGGCTGGAGTCCGCCATACACCCCGAAAGAGAGAAAAGTGGGTAGCTGAGTTCTACTCTTATACAACTTGAAATATGAAAGAATAATTACAATTAGAATGAATACGTCCTATGAGGGTCTTCATTCTTCACTTCTTCATATCCTTCTTCTCTTTCCTTTTGAATTGATTGTGCTCCAAAGACATTACAGGGCATCCCAGGACTAAACCTTCTGTCCACTGCTCATCCTAATCCCCCATAGCACTAATCCTAATTCTATTACAAAATTATAGTTACATAGGAAAAGTAAATCTAACTCACCTACAAAATAGAACACACATACAATCCTAAGCAGTTATCATTATAATTTATACTTAGCACCCACATAGTGGTAACCAAGCCCACCTATCCTAACTTGGATTATGCTTAGGGGTTTAAGAAACTTGCAAAGAGAATATTTATATTTATTTTTAAGCAATCACTTAAGCATAATCCTCTACAGAAGATATGATTAGGCTAAGAGCAACCTAACATCCAGTCTATGAAGCATACACCCTAACATTCGATCTAAAATATTACATCACAAAATAAAACATATATCATAATATACAACATCCTAACTTAGAGCTAGAAGTGGTGACTTAGTTCTAATGTGTGTGCTAAGGCTTTATGCAGTTTGTCTTAACTAAGCATTAGAGTTATGATTTTGTAAGTGTGAAAGGATTTAATTTAACATAAAGGTTGATTTCATTTCAAGTTATTTAATTGATTTGTAAATTTTAATTTATGTTTTACTTAGTTTCATTTGATTACACTTAGCATCTAAGTGTTATAAAGAGAGGAAAGAGGATTACCCTCCATCTTTTCTACCTTAAGCCATTTTTAAAGCATATTTTTATGATTTGGTTCTCTTTAGTGAATGGCTAGTTAAGTATTTTCTTATTAATCCCAAGTTTAGGTAAACCTTAAGTAATTTTATTCAATATGAAAGGCATCTTAAGATTAATATAATTGAATTACTATCACATAGCACATGTTGAACTATTTCTTTCCATTACTTATGACATGCATATGATTCAATCCTTAGTATATCTATACATGCAATATATTTTGGCACACTTAAATGGCCATGAATGCATTGATACTTAGTGGAAAAGTAGATTTTATTCTCTAATTAAGTGTACATACACATGTATAAAAGACATAAGCAATGCCTTTGTTTGAACCAAGGAAGTAAGGTAATCAATTGGCCTCTTTTGTGCTACTTAAAGTCTATTCGGAAGTCAGATATACTAAATATCTTTATGAATGTATATATAATTATAATGGTGAAAATCATGCAAGAGGTTATATTTTTGTCTCATTGAATTATTTATACTCATAACTTAAAGCTTTATTCAAATTCTAATACAAAAATACATGGGAGTAAAATTGAATGAGTATGTGTCATTGTTAACCAGGGAAGTGAGATAATCAAATGACCTCCTTGGGGCTACTTAAAGCCTTGTATTCTCGTGATGTCCAGACTATATTCTTATTATTAATCAAACCTATGTAAATCTATATATGAATAAAGGAAAGAGAGCTTCACATTCATATATTTAAGCTATAAGCACATGCAACCCCTAAGTATACCTATAACTATTATCATTCCAAACTTTATTATTAATATAGAGACTTTTTTAATAGTGATAATAGTCACACATATAATAAATTAAGCCATCACATGCAAGCTTACATAAATATATTTCAGTTGATTCATTTAATTTTGAAAGATGAATTCATGAGATCATATGACATACAACATTTAAAGTAGTTGAAAAGAAATAATTAAACATAAATATGTGATTCATTCAACCAAATTAATTCTTAAGGATAATTATATAAAATAAAATTGTTTAAGGAAAACCAAATTTTCTTATTAATTTGATTTGGATTTGAGTTGATTTAAAGATGAAAGAAATTATTTATTATTTTCACCCCATTCCCATGTTGGTAATCTTAATTAGTTCAAGGTAAGATAATTAGGTAGATTTTATGAATTAATTAAGTTGGACTGTTAATTAAATCACTTAATTCATTTCATTCCTATGTTCCTTTAATTTGATTAATCATTTAATTATGAGCCACAAACGAAATGAACATGTGAGAAAATAAAATTTCAATGCTCCTAAGGACCTAATGCAATTGTCTCATAATCAAAGATTAATTAGATTAAACAATCTAATTAAGTACTCTTATGATTTTTCCACACTTATGGGTTAATCATAAATTTCTTAAGAGTCTTTATGTTATTAATGACATAAAGAGGAACCTTAATTTTTTTGCTAATTATTTGATATGATTTGCATTTTAGTTTGATTAATTAATCCACTTAATTAATTAATTAATCAGTTAATTAATTTCTACCTTAATTAGCTCTCTTGAAATGAAATGGACTTAGGGAAGGGATCACGAAAGAGGTCCTAATCGCTTTCCCTCATCCATTTATCGATTGATTAATATTTATATAATTAATTCTTAATGTTTTGAATGTTAATTAATAACTAAATTAATTAAAGAGGGTAATTAAGATTTGCATCACCAATTTCCTCCAATTACTAGGCAATAAATTCCAATAAAATCATGGGAGGCAGAAGTCATCCCATTGAATGAACACACAAAGTTTGAAATCATTTGCCCAAATTATTAAGATTTAATTAAGCTAATTAAGTCTATAATTAAACTCTAAATAAGCCTTAATTACTATTCAAAATCTAATGAAAGTAATTTTATTTAATTCTCCTCTGAATTACCTTTAAAGTGAGTATTTATTTATATTTTTATGATTTATCAATAATTAGTTATGATTTTTCAAAGTTTCAGCAATTAAAATGGGTTAATTAAGCCTAATTAAGCCTAATCCTAACGTGGCACACTTTCCACATGGCGTGGGATTGATTTTTTAAACCCGTTCGACATGTTTACATGGCTGTGGCGGATGTGATTTCATCCCCTCTGTCTGATTTAAGATCGAACGGTAGAGATTAAACATGTAGTTCTTAAAGGATTAAATTGAGATTATTTTAATAGATTAATCTCAGCCATCATTCCAATTAAGTGGAATGGATGACGTGTGATCTAACGTCTCCCGCATGACGGAAGATGGACACCGTCCACCTTCCTCCCCAATTTGAGCTTGCTAGAGCTCAAATTGGCTCGAGATTGATCCCACACGTTCACAAAGAAGATCCTAGGATATAATAGCTAGATTCACACGACATTCACATTTACTTTGAAAAAACAAACAAAATTAAAAATCTTGATTTTCCAAAAAATTATCTCGTCAGAGCTCAAGATCAGTGGCGAACTGACCGAGGTAGCTTCACCTTGACGAGCCAAAGCTCTATTCAAAAGATGGTGCGATGCCTACTCTCTGATCACTCTATGGACCAAGCACCGCTGCAATCCTTGTTGAAGTTTTCTTAGGAGGTACTTTCGGTGATCAGGGAGCTCGAGAAATGATTTGTTTCACTTCTTTAGAGCTTGGTTAACGTATGGGAAGAGTTAATTAATGTGGGGTTGAATTTTGAGAAGGTTGGACGAAAGGAGTGCTCTATTCAGCTCGAGTCGGTGTTTTTACTGCTACAGGAATACTTGGGGAGCTCAAGAATGCACTCAAGGAACTTATCTATGGCTGCTAGGGCTCACCGAGGGTTCAAGTGTTTGAACTTGATTGAATGGAGGGGGGTATACCCCCTCCTCCCTTGGATTAGATGACCAATATCCATCTAATCGTTCAGCCGTCTGGCCACCGTAGCTGGCCGGAGGGGATATGACCAAATATATATGGCTCGGTTTGGTTGGCCAAGGGGCTGAGGTTGGTGACTTGAGTGGTCTCTATATCAAATGTGTTTGGCCAATGAGGGGAGGTGGGTTAACTCACTTTCCCTTGGCCTATGGCTAACCTAACCACTATAGGTTAGTTTTGCCACCTAGGTAGGGTTCCATTCTAAGCTTTGGGTGGTTGCCAAATGCATAGGAGGGTAGTTGAAAACCTAATTTGAGTTTTTATCTTATATGGAGGGCTTTATCTAATGGGTAATGGGTTGGATTGGGTCCCAATTGGATTGGGTTGGTTTTATGTTGACTTAAGGTGAGCCAAGGATGGGTCAAGTTAGATTTCATTGGGTTTGGACTTGGTTTGAGGGGCTTGGCTCAATTTGACCCATATAGGTTAAATTAGGCTAGGTTGGGTCAAATTAGGTCAAACTAAGGCTTGGGCATGTTCAAATGAGTATTTGGAATGTTTTGGTGCAATTGATTTGGTTTAATTTTGCTTAGATTTGGTTTTGACCCATTTGAGTTCAATTGGGTCAAGTTGATCAATTTGACTAGATTGACCAAATTTGCTTAGGTTAGGCATTAGCTCATGTTCAATTGATCAAATGAAGATGATTGTAGGTTTTGGTTTGAATCAATTTGGATTTGGTTTTGATTTAGGCCATTTTGATCTTTTAGGGCAATTTGGGCTAAATAGGTCAATTGGGTTCAATTTGGTTAATGAGTTCAATCAAGGATTTGATCATGTTCAATGATCAATTTGAAATGAACTTGAGCCATTGGATGTATTCAATTTGGGTAGATCTTGATTAGACCCAACTTAGTTTTTCTAGTCAAATTGGGTCAACTTGGGTTAAAGGGCCAATTGTGTTAGGTTTAGTTCAATTGATGGTCAAGTCATGTTCAAGGATTGATCTTGGGTTGATGTGAATCATTAGTTTCAATTAATTTAGCTTAGGATAAAATTTGGCTAATTTGGCTCATGTAGGTTGAGTGGGTTAACTTGGTCAAATGACCAAAATTGACTTAGTTTGACTCAATTGATTGTAATTGATCAAATAACGATGATTAACAATCATTATGGAAGGTTTTGGTTGGTTTGGTTCAATGCAATTTGGGTTGTATTGAAACTTGGCTCAAATGAGTCTTTAGGTCACTTTGGGTCAAGTGAGACTAAATGGGTTAATTAATTTGATTGAGGTGAATTGTTGTAGTTAGGCCATCCAAGATGACCAAAAATCATCATGGAGAAGATTTGAAGGGTTGGTTCAATCCAGTTTGGCTTGAGTTAGAGTTTGGTTCAATTTGATCAAATTGGTCACTTTGGGTCAAGTGAACCAATTTGATCAATTTGGGTTGAATTGAGTTTAGTTGAGTTTAAATATTGATTTGGAATTGATTTATATCTTTGGTTGCAATTGATTTGAGATTCAATTGGAGTTTGATTAAGTGGATTTGAAATTGGATTGAATTTGAGGTTTGATTTAGGCTAAGGAGGTAGACATAAATTGGGTTTAGGTTATAGGGTAGGTAAGTTATCCTATTCCCTAAGGCATGATCTAAATTTTATGACTAATTCTGTAAGTCTCTAGGCTTAGTTTAAGTGTCCACCTAGCCACTAGAAGTGTCCTATGACTAAAGAGCTCTTTGTTTCTAGAAGATTCTAAATCTATGATGGGAAGATTGAATCCTCACTCTAAAAGTGAGATCAACAAAAGACCCCAATAGGTGTGGTGTAATTATAGGGCACACCACACATATTAGCATTAGATGAGGTGATCAACAATGTCCAAAAGATTACAAGCACTAACAAAAATGATCTATTCTTAAACCCAAGAGGTTGATAGAATTATGATCTTAGTGCAATGCAACTCATCTCATGCCAAGGGCATAAGAGAGTCAAGAAGATTTATTTTGAAAGAATTTCATGTCAAGGGCATGAAGAAAGATTCACTAGGGAATCACACATGAGTTGAATACGAGATAAACTTATGCCAAAGGGTATAATGAAGAAATCGGTTGGGGATTGAGATTTGAATTTTAATTATTTGAATCTATTTGAGTTATTTGGGAGGAATCCATTGGGTGATGATCAATTTAACTTGTTTTAATTTGTTTAAATGTGGGGCATATTCGCTGGGGATCAAGATCGAGTTTTCTTTGATTTGATTTATCTTGGATCCACTGGGGAGGTTGGTTTTGAATTTGATTTGTTTGTTGATTTATGCTCCATTGGGAGAAGTGTGTGATTAAACTCCAGTGGGGACGTTAAATTGGATTTAATCTGCTTTTTTATTTGATTTGAGGGCATATCCACTAGGGATATGAGCTCGATTTAATTTGATTGATTTAGTTTTGATTTGATTTATAGACCAAATCGGTGTGCGATGGGCCCACTAAGAAGGAGCCACAGGGGCCCTAACCTATCTTTGGTTTACAAATCCAAAGGGATAGTCTAACATAAGGTAGGGCTATCCAACCAAAGGGTTGAATTTCAGTGTGTAATGGCTGTGCTAGGAAAAAAGTTCAAGGACTTACATATTCCAAAGCGTAAATGGGTGACCGTTGGATGTGTGCAAATTGACCCGTGGTGACTATGAGTAAGTGTGGGATCTTATCAACTCAAAAGTGGTCAGAGCTATTTAATTTGATTTGTTTGATTGAATTTGATTTAGTATTCAATTTAATTTATGATTTCTGTTGGTGTGTGATGGACCCACTAAGAAGTAGCCACGGGAGCCTTGAACTATCTTAGATTTACCAGTAACATTAGGCGACTACTAAGTAAGTGCCACTGAGGATCTTACCTCAACTCAAAAGTAGTCAGAGTTAATTAAATTGATTTAATTTGATTTGATGGACCTATCGATGTGCGATGGACCACACTGAGAAGGGGCTATGTCGGCCTGGGCCTAACTCATATTTAGCTATCTAAAGAGGTAGTCTACCAGCCAAAGGGTGAGACTAACTGACCTAAGGGTTTTCCTTCGGTCTGCAATGATTGTGCTAGGAAGAAAGCACGAGGACTTACATCTTCCAAAGTGAAATAGTCGCTAGTGTGACTTGTTGGATGCACAACAAATTGAACTGACCTAGGGTGACTATTGAGTGAGTGCGACTGGGGATCTTACCTCAACTAAAGAGTAGTCAGACGATTCTTATAGGGGTTTGCTAACACTGCCCTAAAGATATGATGCCTGCTTGGGAAAAGGTACCATTGGGGGTGTTCTCCTAATCCACAAGTGAAAATATATTTGCTTGTTTCTATATTTGCATGGATCCTATTGGTGTACGATGGATTGCACTGAGAAGGGGCTATGTCGACCTTGACTTATCTCAGATTTACCAATCCAAAGGGAGAGTCTGCACATCCATAGTACAAACCTTGAACCACATGGGTTGTTACTAGGACATGGGTATTGTCCAATCCAACAGTAACCCGAGTAGTGTTTAGATGGGGTCATAAGGACATGATTTAAATAGAGTGCCCACAGGGGAGGTACCACTAGGGGTGTTATCCTGATCCCTAAAAAAAATTCTATAGTGTATGGTGGCCAACTCAAAGAGAAAGCGGACTTACATCTGCCATGAGTGGTGTATCCACCGGGTGGGTCGATGTCAGCATAACAAACACCAACCAACCTAAGGTACCTATCGGTGTGCCACGATCAATCTTTGAAGAAGGCGTAGAAGACTTACATCTTCATAGATGAAAATGATCATCGAAATAGTCTGTCATCGATGGGACAAATGTTATCCGACCTAGGGCGACTACTAAGTGAGAAGTCCTAAGGAGGGAATAGACTAACTTGAAGTAGTCATAAGGAAAGGAGCCACTGGGGGTCTTACCCTAATCCTCAAATATACTCGACCCAGTAAGTGCATGAAGGCTTGTCCAAGAAGAAAGCGTAAGAGACTTACATCTTCTTAAATGAAGCCATTATGAGATAGTTTATCGGCTGCACTGTAAAACCTACAATACTAACAAAATGCTTGTTGGTGTGTAGTAGTTAAGCCAAGAAGAAATTGTGGGAAACTTACATCCTTCTAAGTAAGAAGACCAATGAGGTGACACACTAGCTAAGTAGTGAATCGACCATACCTAGAGCAGCTACTGAGTGAGGCCGTTGGGGGTGTTATCTCAACTTAGGAGTAGCCTGAGATAAAAGATATGTGTTTTTTGTGTTTGTGTTGTTGAAGAAGGATATGATGTCACTTTGGTTCTCTTACACCTACCCTAAAACACGTCATGGTAGATTCATAGACAGAAATACTTTCAATTTGAAGAGATTGAATTTGGAATGGAATTTTCATTGATAATAATTATTTTTCAAATATGATTATGGATAATATTTCTTTAGGTAGAACCCGTTGATTGGAAGCATAGGGATCTCTTCTTTATGGTTGATAAGTTGATATGATCCCCCTTGGTAGGCTATCTCTATGGCAAAAGGGCCATCCCAAGTGGATTCAAACTTGCCTCCCATCTAGCAACGGGCAACAATTGGTCTCCTTAGAATTAAAATAAGCTCTCCTACTTAAAAAACTCTAGGATGGAGCAACTTATTGTGAGCTTAAATCATTTTAGCTTTGTACAACTCAAGGTATTGGCATGCCCATAGGCGTCTCTCCTCCAAACCTTCAAGCTCTTATAACTGCAATTTGGCTTTCTGCTCCATTGTGATAGTGCTACCCATGGCAATCCTTACTGATGGGAGTTGGACTTCTAATAGTAGAATGACTTCTAACCCATACACTAAGGTCAAAGGAGTAGACTGAGTTGGAGTTTTATAGGTGGTGCGGTAGACCCACAAAGCTTCAACTAACTGCTTATGCTACTATCGTTTATTATCATTGAGTGTTTTCTTTAGTATTTGGATGAGAGTTTTGTTGAAGGCTTCTGCTAAATCATTTTCTCTTGGATAATAGATGGTAGAGTATCTCCAATCTATGTTGTGTCTTTAGGAAAAGTTATTGATTTTGGTGCTCTTAAATGCAGTACCATTGTTATATATAATTCAATGAGGCACCCCGAATCTATATACGATATGGTTTCTGAAAAATTGGAGCACATGCTGAGCTTTGACCTCTTTGAGTGGAATCACCTCCACCCATTTGGAAAAGTAGTCGATAGCAGCTAAGATAAATCAATGTCCCCTAGTAGAAAGAGGGTTGATTGAACCCACATGTTAACCCAACACTGAATGGCCAACCATGGGATGAATGTTGGGTGGTTGATGTAGGACCACCCAATGTATTTGACATTGATGACATTGCCTAGCTACATCCATGAAATATATAATCATCGATGACTAATAGTACCCGAGTCTCTTGAGTTTGGCTTTCATCTTGGGATCAGATTAGTGAGCTCCACATAACCCTAAGTGCACCTCAATCATAATATTATGGGCTTCATGCTTGTCTAAACATCATAATCACATATGGTCGAAGGACCATCGGTATAAGACACCATCCACGAGGGTGGAAAGTGCCATTTGCTTCATCTGATGTGCTTATGACTTCTCTTGATGTAGTTTGCCTTTATTTAAGTAATCCATGAATGATTTCCTCCAATCTAGCTCTTCAACATTTTTTTGAACGGTAACCTCCCCTTCAATAGAGTATTTCTCAATGAGTTCTGTATTAATAAGAGGTAGGACTTGCTTATTTTGGACCTCAATTGATATGGACTCATCTTCTGGACATGCCAACTCTTAGCTAGTTTGGCTAAAGCATCCACTATGATATTTTCTTCTTGAGGGATAATGTAGATGGTCACTTCTGGAATTTGGCCAAACAACTCCATGGTATACTTATGATAGTGATGGAATTTGAGTTTGAGGATCTTGTAAGACCCAAAAATTTGGTTGACCACTAATTGGGAATCTTCAAAGATGTTGATGTTTTGGATGCTTAGCGAGATGGCTTACTCCAGACTTAACAATTGGCCTCATATTCAGTTTCATTATTAGTGTAAGGATTGGATATATGATATGAGAATCTCATCATATTATGGGCGGAGTTAGGAGAACTATTCCTACCCCTGCCTTTCCTAGATTAGCTAATTATAGGTTTTCTTCTTTGAGAGGAAGCCACACCATCAAAGTACATCTCCTAGCAGCAAATACTAGTATCCCTAAGTTCATGATTTGTTCATCAGAGAGATCATAACTAAGCGGATAATCAACAGAAAGTGGGTGTGCTACTAAGAAATTCATGAGTGCTTATCCTTTCATCACATAGAGTGATACGAAAGTGATGTCAAACTGTGATCGATTCATGGACCAATGTGTCAACTGCCCATATAGTGTTAGCGGTGTCATGAGATATCGTAGTGGAATGATTCTAGAAATTAAGTTCACTTTATGAGAAAGCAAGTAATGTCGTAGCTTCTGGGATGCAAAAATTAAAGCTAGGCAATGCTTCCCAGTGGTTGGATAATTGGCTTCAGTAAGGATTAGACGATGGCTAAGATAGTAAAGCTTATTCTCCTTCCTTTTGTCATTGGCTTGGGCCAACAAAGTACCAAGGGAGTCATCTAATGCAGTAGTGTAGAGTATCAAATGTTTGCCCAGGATAGGGGCTACTATAACTAGCAGCGTCATCAAGTATTGCTTAACATCTTCAAAGGCATGTTGGCACTTGTCATCTCACTTGAACTTGTCATTTTTCTTGACAAGTGCTGAAAATGGCTTGCATCTTCCTGATAGTTGGATATCATAGATACACCAACCACCCTTGGAATGATCTGAGTTGAGTTAAACTTTTAGGGGGTGGCATTTCTAATACCACATTAATCTTCTCAAGGTCAATTTTGATCTCATGATGTTAGAAAATAAACCCAAAGAATTTTCTTGAAGCTACTTCGAGTGCACACTTCAAGGGATTCATTTTGAGGTTAAATTATCTTAACCATTTGAAAACTACTCTCAAGCCAAAGAGATGGTCTTCTTTTCTTTACTCATAACCACGAGATCATTGATATAACATTTGACTTGATGATGAATGAGTTCATTGAAGATTCGAGTCATGGCCCGCTGGTATGTGGCACTAGCAGTTTTAAGGCCAAAAGGTATGACCTTATAGCAATCGATTTTGATCTAGTTCTAAAGGCAGTGTTCCTTTCATCTTCAGGTGCCATATTTATTTGGTTATATCCAGTTGAACCATCCATGAAAGAGAAAATTACATGAGATGATGTAATATCCACCATCAGTTCTGATATTGATAGTGAAATTTCGTCTTTTGGACATGCCTTATTTAGATCCCTAAAATCAGCACATATGAGAATTTGGTCACTCTTCTTCTTAATTAAGATGACACTAGCCAACAAGGTGGGGTATTTTTCCTCCTGGATGAAACCAACATCGATCAATTTCTTGACTTCAGAAATGACCTATTGTTCAATGTCTAATCGCATGCATCATGGAGCTTGCTTGATGGAGTTAGCATCAGACTGTATTGCTAGTTTATGGACCACTATGTTAGGAACCAATTCGGGCATTTCTTCATAACTCCATGCAAAGCAATCCTTAAACTCAGTGAATAGCCTAACTAAATCATTGGTTTCAGTTTCATTCAATAAGAAACTGATGTATGTTGGACGTGGTTTTCTTCAGTTCCTAAGTTGAATTCTTTGAGCTCATTTATGGTTGATTTGATTTTTTTTTTAATTCTGGAGGTGCATCTTTGACTTGGTAATTATCTGGGTCATCTGAAGTTTCTAAGTACATCTCCTTATATGAGTTAATGTGATTTAAAAAAAAACTAATCAGATTCCAAATGTTGGTGATGACTAGACAGTAATCGTCATCATTGACCGGGCCTATCATGCCAAAGCCTAGTCCTAGTATTGATTGAAAGCTTTTGCATTTGTTGTTCTATATCCTTTCAAAGTAATCTAACCTATGACCAAGTATGTTAGATTAACCCTTTCTTTGCTAATTTATGAATACATGTGAGTACTAATCAAAAGGTAATTCTATTAATTCTTTATATGAATCATCCTCAAGTTCTACATCAAACTTCTTACCTTGAGGATGATGCTCCAGGAAAGAACCTCTGAATCTTCACAGTTGTGGATAATTTAGAGGCTTCCTTAACTACCAAACCTTTAACTTTTTATGAGAAAAGTGGTGTTAGAGCTAAGGTTCCCAACTGATGCCTAATAGTTTCACATAGAGAGGACTTGGATACACTTATGCTTTGCTTTAGAATTTAGTTTCCATCATTATCTGGCTTGAGTGTCACCTTTGATAGGATCTGCTGGCGAGAAGAATTGACTAGTGTGCTAACCATATAGGACTCATCCTCTGAGCTAGATTCTAAGTCTTTATGGATAGTAGGTGTACTCTTAGTAGCTGGGACAAATCTCATAGTGGTGGTAGATATGAAGGTCTTCCACCCCTGGGACTGCCTCTGGACTTGCCTCTCCCTTGTCCTGGTGGAGGTCGGGTCATCCTCCCACTTGTTCAAATGGAGTAATGAACAGTAGGTGGAATCTAATATCAAGCTCTACTTCATCCCCTAAGTCTATTTCTCCTACTTTTCTTTTTCAATTTTCTTTTTTTCTTTTCTTTTTATTTTTCTTTTATTTTTATTATTTTTTCTTTTTATTTTTCTCCCATATGGGGATTTTCACTAAGTTCATGATAATAAACTTTTTGGTTTTGGGGGAGGTAGTAGCCACATTCTCATATATCCCGACCTCGTGAACTAAAAAGGGCTTGAAATTTATTTTGACATAATACTTGATTCCACATCTCATGAATTTTGATTATAAAAAGGATGAAACCATGTTGTTCTCATATATCCATGATCTCCCAAGCAAAGTTTTGAAAGATATATCCGAGTCTATTATGTGAAACTTGGCTTCAGTCTTCCAATC
The DNA here is from genome assembly GCA_021442155.1 of Cymbidium sinense. Classification (NCBI taxonomy): domain Eukaryota; kingdom Viridiplantae; phylum Streptophyta; class Magnoliopsida; order Asparagales; family Orchidaceae; genus Cymbidium; species Cymbidium sinense. Next base: position 52,281,521 of record CM038233.1, on the reverse strand, counting down.
ATCTATCTCTAGTGGCAACACTATGGAGACTATGGCCCCCTCCCCTTGTTCATTGAATCCTTATAACATCATCCTCTCCTTTTGGAGTTTAGAGATGTCAATCCTCAAGCAAGGATTCTTAGACTCATAATATTGACTGATACCTTCGGGTCAACCAAAACTCTAAATAGCCTGAATTTGCCAACATCCACTGTATGTAGAGAGGATGATTGTGCTCAATCATCCCTAGAAGTAGCTCTTCATGGATGAATGTAACTCCTAAGAGATCCTTCGAGTAGTGTGCTTCCTCTCCAATAGTGGTCAACTAAGCTAAGCATATCTCTATGTTGAGAAAGATTTGACTAGAGATTCCCTCATCTCTTTGGATAGGACAAGGCAGATATGCTTAGCTTATCTAGAAACTTTCTAAGATGAGTGAGGATATTGTAACCAACACTAGGTTGGTCCTTCACAAGCATATCTGTAGGTAGAGCATATTGTGGAGGAGTTTTCTGCTCACTAGAACCAATGACATATTTACCCTTATCCTGAGGTGCTTCTAGAGGTAGAACTTTGCAACTGCATAGGTTGACTTCAGTGACTTCTTGGAATGATGAGTTTGTGGAAAGGTCTACTTGCTCATTGGGTATACCTACAGCTTCTCCTACGGGATCCTCGAAGTCAGATGACTCCAAGTCAATCTCAAGAGTTGAACTCGATTGATTTAGAGAAAGAAAATCTGATTCTGAATCAGAGAGGAATGGATCGAAACTTTTTGAGCTATTATTATTATTATTATTTTGACTTGGAGAGCTTTCAATAAAAATAAAATTAGGAGCATAAGAAGTAGAAAGAATGTAAGTAGAATCAGCTATATTCATTGATTTTGTTAATTTAGGTGGAAGTACAAGATAAAAATTAAGTAAAGTAAGCGGAGAGGGATTTGGTGCCCTCATCCGCAATTGTAATATTCCCGCCGGTAGAAGAAGAGCTAGTAGAGGTGGTAGCTGCAATGGTGGAAAGGTGCTAGACTTGGATGGTAGTTGCGCTATAGATCTATCTCGGGCAAGTGTGGTGCTGCTACTACTTGGCTTCTACCCTCCCCAACTTGTCCTTCACAACTACCAAACCTTCCTTGGTATTGAAGGTTTAAGCTACTTCAGGCACCTATAGTGAATGTTTCTTGATTTTAGAGATGATTTTCTTATACAAGTTAAGAAAATATCCTAACCTTCTTTGGTTTTAAGAGGATCAGAAGTATCCCCAAGAATTACTCTAAGACTAGATGGTTGTTCTAATAAGTATTCTTTAGGGATGACTTTGGCTCCTGACTTGTAGTGCTCAAGCTAGTCCTTAAAAGTGATGTAATCCTCTAAGACATGACCTAACATGTGGTGGTAGGGGCAATAGCTAGGATCATTGCTTTTGCCCACTTCCTCTAGCCTCTTAGGCTCAAATAATTAAAATTAGGTTTCTTTAAGATATTCTTGAAGATTTTCCTGACTACCTATCTCTTGAATGAGTATGGTTTGCTTAATCTTTCAGCAAGAGTAGGTGGAAAGAAGCTACCTAGCATTGGATATAGATACCACTGCTGAGGGTATAGCGGTTGATTTGGTGGAAGAGGAAGTGGCAGTGGAGACTATTAAATTTGGGCCTCTCAAACTGAACTCTAGATGGATGCTTCTTCTTATCCACTGACACAACTATCCAGGCTTCTTCTCAAATATCTTATAAGGCTTGGGCTTAGATGAATGGTCTGAAAAGAGTAATTTCTTAGTTTTCTCTTATAGGTTAGTTGCCTTGCTGATTAGCTTCTCAAATGTCTTTATGGTGAAGCCCTTAAGCATGAAGGCAATCGGGCCATGGACATTCTTAAGTAGAATATCAATGGAATGCTATTTAAACATCTGTGATTTTCATTTCATACTCAGGTTGCGCCATCTAAGAATATAATCGATAAAGGACTCATTGGGTTTTTATTTCTCTACAATGAGGTCACCTATAATTACCCTCTGCTGAGCTCCTGCAAATCTCTTGATGAAGAGATGCTATAACTCAACAAAGATCTTCACTGAATCATTGGGAAGTTTGACATACCAATCAAATGCAACACCTACTAAGCTACTAACAAAAGGTGAAAGAGAAGTACGTTGTTGCCTCCAGCTTTACAATAATTGGCCCTGAAGTGTACAATATGCTGCCTTAGGTTCCCAGTGCCATCAAAACTCTTGAAGGATTATGACACAAAACCTTTAGGTATTGAACTACATCAAATTCCTCTAGGTAGGGTCTACCCTTTGGAATAAATGAGCTCCCTCAGGCTTGCACCTATGCTTCCTTCACCTACTGCTCGACCATCTATGTTGATATCATTTTCATGCATAGAGGTGCTATCTCGTGACCTTCATATGCAAGCTACTAGCATCGTCATCCATGGGAGTGCACTTATGATGATCTAAGGTATGTACAAACTCCAATCGACCATCATAGGGGAAGGCTGTGAGACTAGGGATTAGTTCTACAAGGGTAGAACTACTACCATCAACTCCTCTACCCTCTTTTCCATCCTATCTATCTAATCTTCCTTCTACTTGAGTTGGTGGATGAGGTGCTAAGTTGAGTGAGAGGTGTCACCTTCCTCAACTACAACACTTTCCTGACTATGTTGTTCCATCTACAGGGATCCTCGGGTGTCAACCATGTGGATTTTGACTAAGTCATCCAACTTGTCATCCTTATTATGGTCGAAGTCAACTCTACCATCTTCTTAATCAGAATGGTCACTCCTGACTATCTATTTGACTGCAGTATGACAATCTTTTAAAATTTCCTCTAAATAATGGTCATCTTTTCTACCTTGCTATATTGGAACATAGGCTGGTGAATGACTTACCACTAGACTGAGCTCTGTAGACTCTATGCTGAATACTTTGAGCTGGTAGGGTGCACTCTCTGGCTGCTCAACTAGCATGGGGACTATGCCATTAACCCCTCCCCTCTCTCCCTCTAGTTATTGTAAAAGTGGAGCTTGGGTCTCCATTTCCTCCTTACCATAGTTGAAGTGGAAGGTCGAGTAAGGGAGCTCAGTCTCACCTCAGTAGATGGAATAGATGGAGTGGAATCCTTGGGCCATAGTCGGATCACCAAAAGAGAGGGTCTCTCTCCAGACCAGGGCTTATGAACTTGGCAGGGACTGTAGATGCTGGAACCTAGACTAGCGAAGGTAGACTGAGTGGAGTGGTGTAATGTGGGGGACACTGTCTACCTCTCAGCTAGAGATCTTCTTCTGTGACTGACAGTGCCGGTGAGAACTATGCGGTTAGAATGATTTGCTTTAACAACTCGCCGATCAAGGAAATCTATTAGAGCGGAGGCCACCGATTTTATGGAAAACGTCCTCCTTATGAGCTTGTCTGCTTGGGTAGTAACTCTGGCCTCAGAGGTTCATTCTCAATGTATCTGATCCCAAACACTCCTAGGGATCAGGCTCCTCAGATCATGCAAAATATCAGAGTCCGAGCATCCATGGGATCTACCGACTCAGTGAAGAATAGATTATAGAATAACATAGGGAATTCTCCTATCCCTATCTGTTATCTCAAACTCTATGAGCGATGGGGGTGATGCAGTGATCCTACGGTAGTCCTCCTCTCCTTTTGAAGCTGAGAGGGGGTAGAACCTACTGCGATGTTTGTTTTTGGATGTATGGGGGACACCATACAAATTTGAGGGTACTTATTGAAGAGATCATGTACAACATTAAGGAATGATGCACTATCTCAAAAGATAGAAATCATCACCCTATAATGGACCTAATCACCTAATAAGGACTCCTAAGGCATGATGGGTCTTCAAATGTACCAAAGATTTTTTCCCTGCTTTATATGGATGAATAAAGTAGGGTTTATATTAAATCAAGTTCTAAAGTTTTCTATGGGGTCAAGCCCCCATATTTAATTATATCCTAAGGAAGATGAATTCCTTAGGAATATTTTTTGATTAAAGTAGGCAATTATTGTCTCAAAATATTTCAAGATTAAGACTTTCACTAAATTGGCTATGTTTGGAAAAAAACTAGGATAGATCAAATGGAGAGACTTATTTTAGAAGCCAAAAGAGAAGAGTAGAGAATGTTCATGATACTAAGAAACCTAGTGACCATTCTAATCCATCCTATAGTTGGGCTTTATATTTTTGAAGTTGAAGAGGATTATTCATTTGAGTTGAGTTTTATTAGATTGCTAGGGCTTATAATCCACCAACACAAGGTTGTAAAATGCATCAGAGGTGAGGATTTATGATTATAGACAAAGAAAATAACAATCTCAGATCCTTAAATCTAGGGAGCTTTAGTAAGAGCTAAAGCATGACCTAAATCTAAGCAAAAATGAGTATATGGTTTACCTCCACAAGAGAGAGTAAACCACCAGACTGCTGGACTTATAACCACATAGGGTGGTAGCCAGCTAACTCCTCATACATTTTAAAACTATGTGATCAAGTCTTATGATTTTGCAAGATAGTTAGGCTATTGTTATTTAGAAAGAGGCTAAAGTCCTTAAACCCACTCTCTAAGAGACTAGAGCATGAGTGGTATGAATAATGACTTAGTCTAATGCAAATCCTTTTAATTTTTATTTGCATTTTGGACACTTCATTTTGATAATGGATTTAGGATTTTTTTGCCTAATTGCATGATAAAATGAGTTATGGGATAAATCAAAAGAGAAGATGGTGAAGCTTCATCTGTAGGGGTTGCTCTCGGGCAAGCGGTAACTATATGTGTAAGGACAGAGGCCCTCATTTTATAAGAGTGATTCAAGATGATATGTATGGTTTGAAACATATAATATTCAGCCAAGGGGTTGCTAAATCTTTTAATTATCTTGATTTAATGCCTAGGCTTTATGTGAGGTTAAGAGTTATTTAGAAATTTAATTATGAATAGTTGGGCAAAAGATTTATTTTTTTTAAGAGCTTAATTGGATCCAGGTCACACATTAAGACATCATTCATAAAGAAACTATGAAAATGTATGCCATTTCTATTACACAATGTTAAACAAAATATCAATCAATTTTATAAATCTAACGTAAAAGAATAAGAGGTCGGTGTGGCCGGGAACCACCGTACAACCCAAAAAGAGAAAATGGGTGGCCGATCTCTACCCTTATACATCCCAAAATATGAAAGAATAATTATAATTTTATAAATGATAGATGCTATGGGGGTATTCAAACCTTCAAGTCTTTATGTCTCCTTCATTCCTTCATGTCTTTTCTTCTTTTGATTTAGTGGGCTTCAAAGCATCACATAACACCCCAGGACTAAGCCTTCTGGCCAATTTTTATCCTTATCCCCCCATAATACTAATTCTAATTCCTAATGCAGAATTACATTAAAAATAGAAAAGGTAAATCTAATTACACTCAAAACAAGTGGTAGCTAAACAGGCATACAACCAAGCAATTATATGTATAATTTGGACTTAGCACCTTGCACATGGGTAACCAAGCCCATTTTTCATAGTTTGGATTATGCTTAGGAATTTAAGCAACCTAGAAAAGAGAGTATTTATATTTATTTTAAGCACCCTTTAAGCACAATCTCTTGTAGAAAATATGATTCGGCTAATCATGACCTGACATTCAGTCTATGAAACATACACCCTAACATCCAGTCCAAAATAATACATCATAAAATAAAACATACATCACACAACCCCTAACATAAAGCTAAACATAGTGACTTAGTTTTAATGTGTGTGTATTAAGGCTTGTGTGGTATGGCTTAACTAAGCATTGTTATGATTTTATAAGCATAAAAGGTTGTTTAATCATAAGAGATTGATTTCACTTTAAGTGATTTAATTGATTTGAGAATTTTAGTTAGTGTTTTCTTTATTTTATTTGACTTACACTTTGCAAATAAGTGTTATAAAGAGAAGAAAAAGAGATGATTACTCTCTTTCATCACTACCTTAAGTCATTTCTAAAGCCTGTTAATTTGATTTAGTTCTCTTTAGTGAATGGCTTAATTAATCCTAAGTTTAAGTTCACTTTAAATAATTTTATTCAACATGAAAGGCATCTTAAGATTAATTTGATTGAATTACTATAGCATGACATATGTTCAACCATTCATTTCCATCATATGTAACATGCATATGATTAAGTCCTAAGTATACCTACACATATAATATGTTTTAGCACACTTGAATGATGGATGTGAACATGTACATTTAAAGTTTACACTTTCCTTTTTGATTGAATTATTTTTATCATATTAATTTAAATCTCTATCTAAATTCTTATAAAAAAATACATAGGGATGAAATTAAATAGGTACGTGTCATTGTTAACTAGGAAAGTGAGGTAATAAAATGACCTCCTTGGGGCTAGCTAAAGCCTCGTATTCAGGGGATGTCCAAACTATATACCATTACATTCAACTGTATGCAAATTTGCATACATGAACATAAGAAAGAGAGCTCCAAATGACATGATCAATTAAATCCATCACTTGAACAATTGCAAATGCATGTATTTTTGATAAAAAAAGAGGTGTTCTAATTCCATAATTAAAAACACACACATATGTATAAGAGACATAAGCTAGTACATGCCATTGTTAACTAGGGAAGTGAGGTAATCAAATGACATACTTGGGACTACTTAAAGCCTCATATTCCTGGGATGTCCATACTAAATATTTATTTCTCAAATACATATGGATGTATACATAAATGAAGGAAGGAAAACCATGCAAAGGTTGTAGTTTTATTTGATTGAAACATTTATGCATATGGAGTAAAGTCTTATCCAAATTTTAATATTGAAATACATAAGAGTGAAATCAAATGGAGTACGTGCCATTATTAAACTAGGGAAGTGAGGTAATCAAATGACCTCCTTGGGGTTAGCTAAAGCCTCATATTCCCAGGATGTCCAGGCTATATATTTATTAACATTCATACTTACATAAATCAATACATGAATGAATGGAAGGAAGCTTTACTTCATGCACTTAAGCTATAATCACATACATCTCCTATGTTTTTATAACTAACACTCATAACATATGTAATCATTTATTATAAGCTTTGAAAAATACATTTGGATTTAATAGAGATAATATACACTCATATATTAAATTAAATCAATACATGCAAGCTTGACATAAAGGAAACCATTTGATTTAATTAATTTTGCAAAAGATGAATGCATGAATCAAATGACATACAATATTTAATATGATTGGAGAGGAATAAATAAACATAAAAAAATGATTTCATTCAATCAAGTTAATTCCTAAGGACAATCATACCAAATAAAATCAGTTAAAGCAAACCAAAGCTTCATAATGTGATTTTTAATTTCATGTTTAATTTGATTTAAGGAATATGAGAAGTAGCTTACTAATCCTAATCCCATCCCATGTTTGTAAGTTACTTTGATTTAATGAGAGGTAATTAGGTTGATTTTATGGATTAATCAAATTAAGATATGGATTAAATTAATTAATTAACCCTTACTTATGTTGCCTTAAATTAATTAATTAAATAATTGTGAGCTAATGTGATAGATAATGAATTGAAAAGTAAATTAGCAATAGTCCTATGAAATAAAAGGGCCTAATACAATTAGATCATAATTAATAATTAATTAAACTTAAAGAACTTATTTAATTACTTTTATGATTTTTCCACACATATGAGTAAATCATAATTTCATTAACTCTCTTTAGGCTATTAACCACCTAAAGATATACCCATGAGTTAATTAAGAAAAATTAGATATGTTGTGTTTTTAATTTGATTAATCAAGTCATTATTTAATTAATCAATTTCTCTTTACTTAATTTCTGAAGTTTGGTTAATCATCCTTTGAATGAAATGGACTTAAAGGGAAATGGTTGGGAAAGAGGTCCCAACCTAATTTCGTGAATCCTCTCAATCAATTAAACAATATTTGATGTTATTTAAACCTTAATTTAATTAAATAAGTAATTAATTAGTTAATTACTCTTTAATTACTTATTTCTTAAAAAAATGAGAGGGGTTTAACGAAAAGAGATTGGGCAAGAGGTCTCAACCCAATTCCATGAGCTCCTCACTGTTAGACATTGATTAAGAAACCCAATCAATTAATTAATTACTATTCATATGCTTAATTAACACTTAATTAAGTTAAGATGGTAATTATGGCTTAATTAATCATTTTTCCCAATTAATCAACCAATAAATCCCAAGAAAAATAAGGGAGGCAGAGATCATCCCCCTAAACAATCCCAAAAAGTTTGAGCCTAATTACTTAATTAATTAGGGAGTAATTATGCTAATTATAATTTTAATTAAACCTTAATTAAGCTCTCATTATTATTTAAAATTAATTAATGATAATTTTAATGGATTTTCTTCTAAAATATCTTTAAAATGAGCCATTGTTTATATATTTTGGATTTTTCTATGATTTTTATGAATTTATGAAGTTTTAGTCTTAAAAATGGATTAATTAGCCTTAATTAAGCCTAATCCCATTGGTACCATGTTGCACGCTTTTCATGTGATGCTGCATGATTGACTATTTAAGTTATCACATCCCACGATTGAGTCAGCTGACAGCGGGACACGCTTTTGATCTCTGCCGTCTGATCTCATATCGAACATCGTAGATCAATCCTGTAGTTAATAATGGCTCAAATCAGATGGATCTAGCATGGTTTAATCATGGCTGTCTATTACAATCACATGGAATGGACAACGCATGATCTATCAACTTAATGATGAACGACAGAGCTCGTCTTCCATTGTTTGTTCAATCCGAACTCACCCAAGCTTGAATCCACTCCAAATCAACTCCACACCTTCACGCGAGGGATCCACGAAGATCCATTGGCTAAGATCAGCTCACATGCAAATTTTCTTCAAAAAAGACCAACACCACTTTGCTTAAAGCTCTGTCTCAAAAAATTTACCTCATTGGAGTTAAGATCGGGCTCGCACACTTGAGGTAGCTTTATCTAGTTGAGATGAAGCCCTGTTGAGCAACAATAGGTTTTGTTTCACATGGATTGCTTAGGAGGCCAAGAATGGTGTTTTGGATGCTTGACTCCAATTGAAATCCATCCTCCGATGGGCTTAGAACTTGAGGGAAGGTTTGCTTGGATTCGACGAGGTGCGTGGAAGGTGTGTACAAGAGAAATTTGACTTTGGTAGAGAATCAGAGAAGTTGGGATCAAAGAAAGGCTCCCTATTTTTGCTATGCTCGGGAAGGAGGAATCTGAAGTGGGGATGGCTTGGGAGTGCTCGAGAACTTTCTAGGGAGTTTGAAATCACCTTATGAAGCTATGATGAGTTGAATCATGTCATTTTTCATGTGAATTAAGGGGGTATATATCAAGTGGGGAGGCATATCCAAGGAAGATTTGCCTTGGATTTGGCTTCAATTGGTTGGGCTGGTTTTGGGCTGACCTAGGATGGGTTTGGGTAGGGTTTGGTCATTTCCAAAGTTGCCAATTTGGGTCATGTTAGGTTAAGTTGACCAATTGGTCAAATTGGGTCAAACCAAGGCTTGGGTTAGGTTCAAATGATGATTGAAGTGTTTTGGTTCAAGTGGTTTCAATTAATTTGGCCTAGGTTTGATTTTGGCTCATTTGGAATCAAATGGGTCAAATGGGTCAAGTTGACCAATTTGACCAAATTGGGTTGGGTTAGGTGTTGGTTCAAGTTCAATTGGTTAATTGAAAATGATTGTAGGCTTTGGTTTGAATCAATTTAGATTTAATTTAGATTTTGATCAATTTGACCCTTAAGACTAATTTGAGCTAAGTTGGGTTAGGTTGACCAATTGATCAAATTGGGCTCAATTATGGCTTTGGTCAAGTTTAATAATCAATTTGGAATGAACTTGAGCCATTGGTTGCAATCAAATTGGGTTGGATTATGATTTGATTTATTTTGTCCTTTTAGGCTAATTTGGGTCAAATGGTCAATTGTGTTTGCTTTAGCTCAATTGATGGTCAAGTCTTGTTCAATCATTGATTATGAATTGGTGTGAGTCAATGGTTTCAATTGATTTAGTGTATGGTGAGTTTTGGGCTAATTTTGGATTTCATATGGGCTAAGGGTTGACTTAGCCAAATGACCCAGTCGACTTAGTTTGACCCAATTTAAGGCAATTGATCATCCTAGAGTGATCAATGATCATGGTATGAGGTTTGGATGGGCTTGGTTCAATCCAATTTGGGTTGGATTAGAACTTAGTTCATATGGGTTCTTTAGGCCACATTAGGTCAAGTGAACCTAAATGTGTCAATTGGCTTAGTTTTGGCTTGATCAAGGTTTAGTTGAATTTATATATGAGCTTAGGATTGAAATATAAATCTAAAATTTGGGCTATGATGGGTTTTGGTTCATTCAAAATTTTCAAGTCAAAAGGACTAAGTTGGGCTTGACTTGGGTTGATTTTAATTTGGCTAGATGATTGTAGGTTTCATTTATATTTGGATAGATGATTGAAGGAATGATTGATTCAAGAGAAAATCCATTTATTTTGGCTTAGTTTAGATGGGTTTTGGTTATGTCCAAGGAAATGGCCTAAAGGGTTTAAATTTGGTTTTGATTTGATTTTGGATTTGGTTTTGGCTATTTGAATTTATATTTCATGCATATTTGGATAGATGATTGAATATATGATTGACTTATGAGAAAATCACTTGAGTTAGGAGTGATTTGAAGGCAAGTTTGGCTAAGCTCATGGAGGTAGGTCAAAGGGCTTAGAAGGGAATTTGCTTTAGTTTGATGGTATTTGATCATTTGAAGGTAGGTTTCATTTATATTTGTGAGGATGATTGAATATATAATTGATTTATGATAAAATCAATTGAGTTTGGATTGATTTGGGTTAATATTTGGTTAAGCTCATGGAGGTAGGTCCATATGGCTTAGGAAGGGTCTTGGCTTAACTTGATTTAGTTTGATTTGATTTTGATCATTTAAATATATATATATATATATATATATATATATATATATATATATATATATATATATATATATATATATATATATATATATATATATATATATCATTTATATTTAAAAATATAATTGATGGAATAATTGATTTATAAAAAAATCAATTGAATTTGATTTGGTTTAAATGGGGTTTTGGCTAAGCTTATGAAGGTGAATCATATGGCTAGGAAGGATTTTGGAACTTGGATTTGATCTTGGGTTTCAATCATTTGCAGTCAATTTTGGATTTGAATTTTACAAATGGTTGAGGGATTGAATTGATCTTTGAGAAAATCACTTGAATTTGGATTGAATTGGATTTGGCTAAGGTTAAGGCCATGGAATTCAATCATATAGTTTATGGAGGATTTCAAAATTTGATTTGATCATGGGTTTGATTGTCAATTTGGAAAATTGATTTTGGATTTGAATTCAAAGTTTGATTTGGGAAGGAGAACATGGATTGAGTTTGCTATAGGGTAGGCAAGTCTCCCCAAGTACCTAAGGCATAACCTACTCCTATGACTAACCCTTCTAAGACTTTAGGCTTAGATTAAGTGTTCACCTAATCATTTGAAGTGTTTTAAGACTAAGGAGCTCTTAGTATCTATAAGAGTCCTAGATCTATGATAAGGAGGTTAAGAACTCACTCTAAAAGTGAGGTCAACACTTACTACCACCCAAGAATGGAGAGGTTTCACGAGGGGAACCTTCTCAACAAGATGAGAGGCATCATCTATATGCCTTGACTCACGTTCATATTCCCACTTGACCTTACGTGGTTCTTGTTGAGCGTTGAGTCTTAGTGAGCAGGGCTGAATGGGAACTATAACTTACATCAAAGGTAGGAGAGACTATCTCAGAGGCCAAGATGGCCTTCCCCTTCAGAACTGGGGGAACCAACGAGGAGGTACTAACACATGTTGGAACTACAGCAGGGGCAACAAACTATACTAGCACTGATGCTGATGCTGACACTAACACTGGTACTGACGTAACTGACAATGATAGGGATGTGGGAACCACAATAGCCTTCCTCTTTAATGAGGGAAACTCATAATCAATAAGCACATCAAACCTAAGAAGTGGCTTCTTGCCATGTGGCCTTCTCATTATTAATAGTGGTGAGGGCTAGTCCCTCACATGTGACTTGGAAGTTCTCAAAGCCAAGGCCGAATTGGATTACAGGGGAAGTAGTGAGTATTGCCTAATCTAAGGCCAAATCCACACTGAGGAGAACAAGAATATCAGCTTTCCATAAGACATGGCGTTGATCTGGCAATAAGAAGGGAGGAAAAAGAACTTGGCTGGTATCTCTACATTATCGAAAAGAGAACTAAATTAGACCCTTCCTTGAATTGTTGACTTGAATTGTTGACTTTGATTTAACTTGAACCCACACTTAATAAATTTAGGTATGCTAAATGGATTCATTATATTGGAGAGATTTAAGAATTTGGAGGAGAGACTTTGCCTTGTATGTTTGAATTTGATTTCAATTTTGGGACTCACATCCAACAAATTTAAGTATGTCGAATGGGGTTCAATTATTTTGGAGAGACTTTTAGAGATGTATTTGTTGTATTCTTTTGTTGAAATTTGATTTTGAAACCCTCACTTAGCAAATTTAGGTGTGCTAAATGGGGTTCAATTATATGTTTGGAAATTTTGAAAAGCTTTCTATCTTGAGGGTTTGATTGTTGTTTGTTTGATGTTTTGATTTGATTTGAAAAGAAGAACTCTCATTTAACAAATTTAAGTATGTTAAATGGGGTTCAAGTGTGTGTTTGATATTTGTTGTTGATTTTATTTTTAAGAAGGGAACTCTTATTTGACAAATTTATGCATGTCAAGTAGAGTTCAGTTACATATTTGATGTTTGTTGTTGGAGTTTGATTTTGTTTTGAAGATGAGACTCTCATTTAACAAATTTAGGTATATTAAATGAAGTTCATTTGTATGTTTGATTGTTTGTTTGTTGATGTGTATTTTTATTTTGATTTTAAAAATTAAACTCTCATTTAACAAATTTAGGTATGTTAAATGGAGTTCAAATTTGTGATGGTTGTTTTGATTTTAGTTTGGTTTTGAGAATGAAACTCTCATTTAACAAATTTGGGTATGTTAAATGGAGTTCAATTATATGCTGTTATCTTAATTTTGTTTTTGATTTTGAAAAAGGAAACCTTCACATAACAAATTTAGGCATGCTAAGTGGAGTCCAATTGTATGTTGGTTGTTGGATTTTGTTTCAATTTTGAAATTGAGACTCTTATTTAACAAATTTGGCTATGTTAAATGGAGTTGGTTAATTTTTGAATGAGGGTTTGAATATGTTTAGTTTTGAAAGAGAGGTTTTTGTTTGATTTAATTTTGATTTTGAAAAGGGAAACATTCACTTAGCGATTTTAAGCATGTTAAGTGAGGTTAAATTAATTTCAATGGGAAGAGGGGTTTGAAAGATTTTGATTTTGATTTATTTGACTTTGATTTTATAAGAGAACCTTCACTTAGCAAATATCATGTTAAGTGAAGTTCATATGATTTTGCTTTGAAAATTTTTTATAAAAGATCGCACTTATTTTATTTTGATTTTGTTGAAGTTTGGTTAAATATGAAATGAACCTTGCTTCACCAAGCTAGTGCTACGAGGTTCTAAATTTCATTTGATTTATATTCGATCATCTCCTTTCTTTAATTAATTTATTATTACCTATTGGGGGACCCAATAGGGGTTCTAAGACTACACAAGAGTGAGGTCCTAAAACTTAAAGGATGTTGGCTACCTTCGCTTAAGAATGAAATGAGTAAAGTGCCAACAAAAAGAAAGATAGTCTTGGGATTATACAAAATATAAGTCCACTATCAATTCTTGGAGATAATAATTGTCTACAAGAGATGGAGAGAGGAACTACTCCCCAGTGGAGTCACCAAAAAAAATATGTGGTGTTTATTTTAAGATGTGGGGGACACCACGCAGATCGTAGGGGTACTTATTCAAGTGATCATGTGTGACATTAAGGTATGATGTACTATCTTGAAAGATAGAGACATCATCCTACAATGGACCAAATCCTTAATAAGGACTCCTAAGACATGATGAGTCTTCAAATATACCAGAGATTTTTCTCCTACTTTACATGGGTATATAAAGCAAAGTTTTTATTAAGATGGGTTCTTAAGTTATCTATGGACGCAAGCCTCCATAGTTAATTACATCTTAGGAATATGATTCCCTAAGAATACTCTCAATTAAAGTAGACAATTATTATCTCAAAAGACTTCAAGGTTAGGCTATCAATGAATTGGTTATATTTGGAAAGTCAAGTGGGAGAGACCAAATGGAAGACTTATTTTAGAAGCCAAAGAAAATAAGTAGGAATTGCTCATGACTAGGAAGCCTAATAAGCATTCTAGTCTATCCTATGGTTGGGATTTATGTATTTCAAAGTGAAGAAATTTATTTATTTGAGTCAAAATTTTATTAGATTGCTAGGGTTATAATCTGCCAACACAAGGTTGTGAAAATGCCTGAGAGTTGAAGATTTATGCTTATAGCCCAAAGGGAATAACTATCTTAGATCCTAAATCTATTGAGCTTTAGCACAAGCTAAAATGAGACCTAAATCTGAGCGATAGATGGACATAAGGGTCCATCTCCACAAGAGAGGACAAACCCGTCTGACTTTCGGACTTATAATCGCCTGGAGTGGCCACCAACTAACACCTCCTACACTTTAAATTAATGCAGTCCGGTCTTATGAAATTACAAGATAGCTAGGATAGGTATTTAATTGGAAAGAGACTAAAGTCCTAAACCACTCCCTATGATACTAGAGCATGAGTGGTATGAACATATTAATCTACAAGTGTAAAATCTTTTGAAATTTTATTTTATTTTGACTCATTCATTTGGACAAAAGCTTATGATTTCTTATGCCTAGATGCATGATGAAATAAGTTATTAGCTAAATAAAAAGAGAGAGGGTGAAGCTCCATCATAAGGGGTTGCTCTCATAGGTCAAGCAGTCCCTAAAGTGCTGAAATGGAGGCCCTCATTTTTAGCAAGAGTGATAGAAGATGCATGCATGATGTAAGACATACAACATATAGCTAAGGGGTTTCTAAATCTTTTAATTATCTTGCTTATTGCCTATGTTTTATAAATGAGGTTATGAGTTATTTAAAACATTAATTATGAGTTGCTAGTGGATAGAAAATTTATTTTATCCTAAGAACCTACTACATCCATGCCACACATTTAAAAAACAAACATTAAGGAGGCTATCCTATTGCGTAATCTAAACAAATCATCAAATAATTTTATAGACTACCATAAAAGAATAAGAGGTCGGTGAGGCCAAGGACCACCAGACACCCCTAAAGAGAAAAAAGTGGGTAGTCGAGCTCTACCCTTATACAACCTGAAATATGAAAGAATAATTACAATTAGAATGAATACGTGCTATGGGGGTCTTCATTCTTAACTTCTTCATATCCTTCTTCTCTTTCCTTTTGAATTGATTGTGCTTTAAAGACATTACAGGGCATCCCAGGACTAATCCTTCAGGCCATTATTCAACCAAATCCCCCATAGAACAAATCTTAATTCCTATTACAAAATTACATTTATATAGGAAAAGTAAATCTAACTATACATGCAAAATAGAGGTTAGCTAAACACACATACAATCTCAAGCAGTTATCTTTATAATTTGAACTTAGCACCCACATTGTAAGCCCACCTAAATTGGATTATGTTTAGGGTTTAGAAAACATGTAAAGAGAACATTTTATATTTATTTTAAACCATAAAATTCCTAGAAGACATGATTAGGCTAAGAGCGACCTAACATCTAGTCTATGAAGCATACACCCTAACATTTGGTCTAAAATATTACATCACAAAATAAAACATACATCTTAATATACACCATCCTAACTTAGAGCTAGAAGTGGTGACTTAGTTCTAATGTGTGTGCTAATTCATGTGTAAATGGTTCTAAGTGTGAAAGGATATAATTTAACATAAAGGTTAGTTTCATTTTAAGTTGTTTAATTAATTTGTGAATTTTAATTTATGTTTTACTTGGTTTCATTTGATTTACACTTAGCATCTAAGTGTTATAAAGAGAGGAAAGAGGACTACCCTCTTTCATCCCTACCATAAGCTATTTTCTAAAGCATATTTTGACTTAGTTCTCTTTAGTGAATGACTTATTAAGTATTTTCTTATTAATACTAAGTTTAGGTGAACCTTAATTAATTTTATTCAATATAAAAAGGCATCTTAAGATTAATATAATTGAATTACTATCACATAACACATGTTGAACAATTTGTTTTCATTACTTATGACATGCATATGATTCAGTACTTAGTATATCTATACATGCAATATATTTTGGCACACTTAAATGACTATGAAGGCATTGATACTTAATGGAATAGTAGATTTCATTCTATAATTAAGTATACATACACGTGTATAAAAGACATAAGCAAGTACGTGCTGTTGTTTGAACCAAAGTGAGGTAATCAAATGGCTTCGTTAGGGCTACTTAAAGCCTCGTATTCCCTAGATGTCCAGACTATATACTTGCTATCTTAAAAATATATGAATGTATATACAATTATAAGAGTGAAAATCATACAAGAGATTGTATTTTTGTCTCATTGAATTATTTATACTCTTGACTTAAAGCTTGATCTAAATTTTAATACAAAAATACATTGGAGTGAAATTGAATGAGTATGTGTCATTGTTAACTAGGGAAGTGAGGTAATCAAATGACCTCCTTGGGGCTACTTAAAACCTCATATTCCCGGGGTGTCTAGACTATATACATATTTGCATTGAAACATATGTAGATTTGTACACATTAACATAGGAAAGAAAGCTCCAAATCACATGAAAAATCAACCCAATGACTTAAATAACTATGGATTTATGCATTTTTAGTAGAAAAGAGGATTCTTATTCTTTAATTAAGTACACACATACATGTATAAAATACATGAGCAAATATGTGCCATTGTTAACTAGGGAAGTGATGTAATCAAATGACCTCCTTGGGGCTACTTAAAGCCTCATATTCTTGGAATCTCCAAACTATATATTTGCTTTCTTAAATACATATGGATGTATAGATAATTAGGAGAAAGAGAATTATGCAAAATTATACTTTATTTGATTGAATTATTTATGTATATGAATTAAAGCTCTATCCAAATTCGTATACAAACATACATAGAAAGAAAATCAAATAAGCACGTGTCATTTGGAATGTCCAGACTATATACTTATTATTATTCAAACCTATGTAAATCTATATATGAATAAAAGAAAGAGAGCTTCACATTCATATATTTAAGCTATAAGCACATGAAACCCCTAAGTATATCCATAACTATTATCATTCCAAACTTTATTATTAATTTAAAAATTTTGAAAAATAAATTGGATTGAATAATGATATTAGCCACACATATAATAAACTAAGTCAACACATGCAAGCTTACATAAATAGATTTCATTTGATTCATTTAATTTTG
Organism: Cymbidium sinense; assembly: GCA_021442155.1. NCBI lineage: Eukaryota > Viridiplantae > Streptophyta > Magnoliopsida > Asparagales > Orchidaceae > Cymbidium > Cymbidium sinense. The sequence continues at coordinate 52,263,967 of CM038233.1, read as the reverse complement.
AAAAGATGAATGCATGAGACCACATGACATACAACATTTAAAGTAATTGGAAAAACATAAATAAATATAAACATGTGATTTACTCAACCAAATTAATTCATAAGGACAATTATATTAAATAAAATTATTTAAGGAAAACCAAAGTTTCTTATTAATTTGGTTTTAGATTTGAGTTGATTTAAAGATGAAAAAAGTATTTGCTTTTTTCACCCCATTCCTATGTTGGTAATCTTAATTAGTTCAAGGTAAGATAGATAGGTAGGTTCTATGAATTAATTAAGTTGGACTATTAATTAAATCACTTAATTACCCTTTCCTATGCTTCTTTAATTTGAATAATCATTTAGTTATGAGCCACAAATGAAATGAACATGTGAAGAAATAAAATTACAATGCTCCTAAGGACCTAATGCAATTAGCTCATAATAAAAGATTAATTAGATTAAAGAATCTAATTAAGTACTCTTATGATTTTCCCACACTTATGGGTTAATCATAATTTTATTAAGGGTCTTTATGTTATTAAAGACATAAAGAGGAACCCTTAATTTCATTGTTAATTATTTGATATATTTGCATTTTAGTTTGATTAATTAATCCACTTAATTAATCAATTAATCACTTAATTAATTTATACTTTAATTAGCACTCTTGAAATGAAATGGACTTATGAAAGGGATTAGGAAAGAGGTCCTAATCTCTTTCCCTCATCCATTTATTATTAAACAGTGAATAAAAACTTTAATTAATTAATTCTTACTATTTTGAATGTTAATTAATAACTTAAATAATTAAAGAGGGTAATTAAGGTTTGCATAAGAAATTTCTCCTAATTGCCTGGACAATAAATTCCAATAAAATCATGGGAGGCATAAGTTATCCCATTTAATACAACAACAACAACAAGCCTTAATCCCACTAGGTGGGTCATTTATGAATCCTTCGCTCCATTGTGTAATGTGTCAAATTCTCATCTAATTCAAGTATACTAAGATCATTATTTTACATCTTAACCAAGTCTTTTAGGTCTACCTCTACCTTTCTTAACATAAGGCAAATCTAATGCATCTACTCCCTAATCGAGTCATGGACGGTAGCTTTATGTGGCCAAACCATCTAAGGTGACTCTCCCTAATCTTATCTACCACTGGGCTACTCCAACTTTTTCCCCATACTCATTATGCATTCTATATCTCTAAGAGTAAAGCCACTCATCCACCTAAGCATCCTCATCTCGTAACACTTAACTTAGTCTTTGCTTCTTTTTTATTGGCCAACATTACCATAAGTCATTGCGGTCTTACCACCATCTTATAAAATTTTTTAAATTGAACTTTTCTATCACATAATAGGCGATGCATTCCTCCACCAACCATCCAACTTGAATTCTACTAATAACATCTCCATCTATTTCACCATCATTTTGGACAATAGAGCCTAAATGTATCACTCTTATTAATGACTTGATCACCTAAAGTCACTATCACTAAAACTTCTACAACTAAAATTACACTCCATATATTCAGTTTAGATCTACTTAAAGAAAACCTTTTGACTCTAAAGTTGACCTCCATAAATCAAGTTTGTTGGACTTCTCTCTAGTCTTATCAACAAGAAGAATGTCATCGAAAAAAGCATACACCAAGGTACATCTTCTTGTAAATGCCTTAAGCACATCCATAACTAAAGAAAAAGATAAGGGCTTAATGTTGATCCTTGATGTAATCCAAGAAATAGGAAAATATTTTGTCAATCCTCCTTGTGTTTGGACACAATGTGACTCAGTATACATATCCTTAATAACTTGAATATAACCAATATTAACTCTTTTCGTTCTAGAACTCTCCAAAGAACATCTCTTGAGACTTTATCATAAGCTTTTCTAAATCAATAAATATCATATGTAGATCCTTCTTACTTTCTCTATGCTTCTCTATCAACCTCTTAACAAATGTATAGCATCCATAGTAGATCTACGGCATGAAACCAAACTGATTGTGAAACTTCGTATCACATAATATGCTCAATTACTCTCTCCCATAATTTTAATGTATGGATTAACTTAATTTCTATAATTTGCACACTCTTGTGCATCACCTTATTCTTAAATATAGGAACCAATGACTCTTTCTCCACTCATCGGCATCTTTTAGTCTTTAAAATAACATTAAAAGATTTGTCCAAGAAATTCCTTGATCTCCTAAACATTTCCACATCATTGGAATATATCCTGGTTTTCCACATTTCATTTTCTTTAAAGCTTCTAACCAGTTACTAATGATGATAGAAATGAAATTCTATTATTGTTTAGGTATTAAGGTTGCTAAAATCAATTGTACTTTCGGATCCTTCATTGAAAAGTTTATCAAAATATCTCATCCACCTATTTTCAATATCTTTTCTAAGAAAAGCACTTTATTTTTCATCATATGACTAGAACTTTGCTTCTCCTATCTCTTTGTAACTTATACATACATCTTTCACCTTCTTTGGTATCTAATCTATTGTATAAATCACTAAAGCTAAATTTTTTTGCAAACATATATTGCTTTCTTAGAATCTCTGAATACATATCTTTCCCAATTCTCCAAATTTTTTACATCTAAACCAAGTTTTATAACAATGCTTCTTATTTTTTATCTTTTCTTGCACACTCTGACTCCACCAACTATTTTTATTAAAAGAAGCTTTTCCTTTTGATTCTCCAAGCACATTTTTAGCAACTTGCTTAATTTCACTTGTTATTTTTCTCACATAACGTTAGATCTTTATGAACACCCCAAATTCTAATATCTTGTAGCTTAAAATATTTTTATTTGTGTTCTTTAATTGACCATCTAATCTAGGACAATAATTTAGTTTATTTTTCTCTTACAACCTTTCATCTTAAAATCTAAATAATAGTCGATGTTGGGTAAAATTTCACTTGGTATGAACAATCTTTACAATTTAAAGCGATCTATTTTTCTTATCAAAATAATCAATGTTTTTACTAGATCCATTTTATAAGTAATAATATGTTCATCTCTTTTCTTAAAAAAAAAGTATTAGCAACTACAAAATCATAAGCTAAAGCAAAATCTAATATAGTCTACCTTCTTCATTAGTAACTCAAATCCATAACCACCATGAATACTTTTAAAATCTTCTACTACTCTCATGTCCATTTAAATCTCCTCCAATAAATACTTTTTCTTCAAGAGGTATCTGTTGTATTAATCTCTAATTCATTCCAAAATTCTTTTCTTACCTCCAAGCCTACTTGAGGAGCATGACACTTATAACATTGATAATCTTAGTATCAACAATAATCTTTAAAGCTATAATTCTATCTCCACATCTAATACTAATAACATTATCCTTCAAACTTTTATCTATAATCACACCTACACCATTTCTAGTTCTACTTTTACCTGAATACCAAAGTTTAAAACCTAATCTATCAATCTCTAATGAACACAAAAAATTTAAAATCATTTGCCCAAATAATCAAGGTTTAATAAGCTAATTAAGTTTATATTTAAATAATAATTTAGCCTTAAATGACTATTTAAAACCGAATAGAAATAATTTTGTTTAATTTTCCTCTGAATTACCTTAAAAATGAGTAATTTGTATTTTTCTACAATTAGTTGTGTTTTTCCAAAGTTTCAGCTATTAAAATGGGCTGATTAAGCCTAGTTCTGCCGGTACCATGTGGATCACTAATGTGGCACCGCAAGATTGATTATTTAAACTCGTCCGACGTGGTCCTTACGTGGCAGTGGAAGATGCAATTTTGACCCTGCTGTATGATTTAAGATCGATAGACCTGCGATTCTTAGATGATTGTTGGTGAATAAATCTCTATTATGGGGCCACCTTTCAAATCTGTGGAGAAAAGAAAGAGGATACCTTATAGAAATTCATCTTGGTAAGACACCACATAGATCCACAGATGTACTTATTCAAGTGATCAATACATCATCAAGGAAATAGTGTACTATCTCGAAAGACAGAAGTCACTACCTTTTAATGGAACCAATCACCTCAATTAGGACTCCTAAGGACGATGGGTTTGCATATGTATCAGAGATTCTTCCCCTACTTTACATGGAAAAGTAAGGCATAGTTTATTTTAAACTGGGTTCATTAAGTTCCCTATAGGGGCAAGTCCCCATAGTCAATTACATCCTAAGGGATGGGATCCCTCGGGAAAACTCTTGATTAAGGTAAATGATCGATATCTTTGAAGATTTAAATAGGAAGGACTATCAATTGATTGGTTTTATGTTTGAAGATCAAATGGGATTGATCAAAAAGTGGGAGTTATTATCAAGGCCAAAATGGAAAAAGTAGGAGATGCTCACGATGCTAGGAAACCTAGCGAGCATCTCAAACTATCTTAAAATTGAGCTTTATATTTTAGAAATTGATATAGTTTATTTGAGTTGTATTTTTTATTAGAATTTTAGGACTTAAGATTCCTTAACACAAGATTAAATAAATGCCTAAGAGGTGATGAATTATACTTATGACCCACAAAGGGGAGAAGCAACCTCAGAACCTAAATCTAGGGAGCTTTAGTGAGGGTCGGAAGCACAACTTAAATCTAAATTGAAAATGGGTAATTGGTTTGCTTCCATAAGAGAGGACAAACCATTCGACAGCTTGGGCTTACAACTGCCTTGGGGTGGCCACCAACTAACTCCTCCTATGATTTTAAATACATGTACGCAAGTCTTTATGCTTATGGAAGATAGCTAGGCTGTTATTGTTCAGAAAGAGACTAAGCCCTTAAACTCACTCCCTAAAGAGACTAGATCATGTAAAGGGACATGATTCAAATGACCTAAATCTAATGCATTTCAAATTTCATTTTATTTTTATTTTTGGACTATTATTTTGATTCAGGCTAATAGGATTTTTATGACTAATGCATGAGAAATCAGATTATTGGCCAAAATTAATGAGAAGGGAGGAGGTGAGTTTTCCACAACCCTCAAAGGTCAAGCCGTTCTCTGGAAAAGGTGAAAGCCCTCTAATCAAGAGTGAAATAAGATGCTGTTGTGCATGATATTATACAGAAAAGCTCATCCAGCTAAGGGGTTGCTAATTCTTTTATCTTGATTTTAAACCTAAGCTTTATGTGAGGTTATGAGGTGCTTAATTTTAATTTGAATTTTTATGTTGGGAAAAAGATTTATTTTTTCCTAAAGAGCCTAATCCACATCCAGGCCATATATAAAGTAAGAATGGAACTAGGAAAAGCATGCCACTTAATGCAAAAGCTAAACAAATCATCAATCAATTTATAAAGCTAATCGCAAAAAAATAATAAATGGCCATTGTGGTAGGCACCACACAAACTTGAAAATATCAAATGTAGCGAGCTCTACCCTTATACAACTTTTACAAATGAATTAATTACAATTTAAGCAAAGGAATTCATTGTTATGGGGTCTTCAAGCTTTATTCTTCTTTCTTCTTTCTTCTTCTTCTTTTCTTCTTCTTTGGTTCCTTCTTTTGGATGGTTGGAAGGTGGATGCTCCAAGGCTTCACATGGTGCATAAGATAGGATCTTATGACCAATGTTTATCTCTCCCCATAATAAATCATTCAAAATCCTAATTATATAAATTTTAGGAAAAGGAAATCTAACTAACACATGCAAAACAAGGTTAGTTAAATCACACACACAAAATCAAGCATGTATATTGGACTTATCACCCCACACATGGGTGACTAAGTTCACCTTACCTGGTATATGGATTATGCAAAGGGGTATAAGCACCTGCAAGAAAGAATCAATTATATTTTTATTTATGATAGCGCCCCTTAAACACAATCCCCTGCAGAAAAGAACAGTTAGACTAAACATGTCCTACCATTCATTATATGAGCATACACCCTAACATCCAGTCTAAAACATATATCAAATAAAATATAACATCAAACCATGTATGCACTAACCTAAGGCTAGAAGTGGTGACTTGGCTAATGTGTGTGCTTTGAAGGCTTTGTGTGGTATGGTTAGACTTTAGGTTCAAATTTTCTAAGTGTGAAGAACATGTTTAACTTAGAGGGTTTCATTTAAGTTGTTTAAGTATTTTGGGTTGATTTTATTTCATGTTTTAATTTAATAAGTGAAACCTACAATTAATTACTAAGTTATGAAGAGAGGGAAGAGAAGAGAACTTCTCTTTTCCTTCCCTAAGTAATTTCTAAGTAAGTTCACATTTTAGTTTCATTTAGGTGAATGTTTTGATTACATATTTTAATCAATCCTAAGTTTAGATAAACTCTAAACAAACCTATTCAAAAGAAAGCATTTTAAGATTAAATAAAATGAATCAAAATTCACATAACACACATTACTTCATTTCTTTCCCAACATATATAACATGCATATGGATGGACCCTAAGCATATCTATACATGCAAATGAGTATTTAACACACTTTATGATGCATGCTAAGTAATCCATTTAAGAAAATTTAGAAGTTGAATATGCATGATTTTCTTAAGTAGAAAAGGTTTTCCTTATCCAAAATTTCACATACATGCATGAAAGTAAGAAAGGCATAAGTGACTACAGTGCCATTGTTAACCAGAGGTGTAAGATACAAGACATACTTAGGGCTACTTAAGCCCTCACAACCTCAGGGTTGTCCAGACTAATATACCACTTTCCTTAAATACAAACATGCATATAAAAGAATGAAGTAGAAATAGAAGATGCAAAAGTTAATTGATGGATTTGTTTTGTTTATGCAATTTATTCATGCAAGTGTAGGCAATCCTTCTTAGATGAGATAGCATAGGGATGAATAGGGTATAGAATTAAGTAAGTGTTGGGTTCTTTTCAAATGAACCATACATCTTACCAACTCTATTCAAAATTATGCTAACATAAAAGAAGAAAGAAACTACACTAAACATGACTTTATAATCTATCACATGCAAGCTTATAATTAAATATAATAGCATACTTTAGATTTGATATTTCATTTATAATGTTTTGAAAATAATTTAGATTTAGTAGTGATAATAGCCACTCATATTTTTTAGCCAACACATGCACATTTGACATAAAGTAAAATAATTTTTATTTTAAAATTTGAAACATGAAATTATGAATGCATGAATCACATGGCATACAACTTAACATGTTGGGAAAGATTCAAAACAATGAAAGCATGTAAAAAAAACTCACTTTACTTAAATCCTAAAGACATTCTTATAGAATAAGAAAATTTAGAATAAATCAAAGTGAATTTCAAAATGATTTTGTTTAGTTTGAAGTTTGATTTAATTTTTTAAAAGGTGAGATGAGTTTGTATTCTTATTCCATTATGTGTTTGTATTTTTTTTTAATTTTTAGATAATTAGATCCATTTTTTGTTGATTAGGTTAAGGTATGAATTAAGTGGCTTAATTAACCCTTACCTACACCACCTTAGAAAAAACATTACTAAGTAATTATGAGCCAATGAGATGAAATAAAACCCACAAGTAATAATGAAAAAGCTTAACACAATTTGGCTCACAATTAAAAGTTAATTAAGCTATGGGGTTTAGCTTAAGTAATTTCAAAAACACCTTTCACACATGAAGGGTTTTAATTTTCTTAATTGAACTTAGGCTATTAAACACCTAAGCATCTACCCAAGGTAGATTAATTTTTCTAGAACTTTTTTTTTTGAAAATTGATTAAGGGATAATTAATTAACCCTTAATTAAGAAGATTAAGGAGAGAAAGGGGGTTTAGGGAAATGCCCCAAAATTATTCCATAAACCTCCTACTACTGGATTTGACCTTAATAAACCTAATCATAGGGGAAAATCACTAATTACACCTTAATTACCCTTAATTACATGAAAGGAGAGGGAATGAAAGTAATTTCTCTAAGCCTCAATAAATCTCAAGAAAATTAGGGGAGGCAGGTCATCCCTAAAATGAACCTAAAATTTGAGATTAATTGATGACTAATTAAAGAATAATTAACTAATTAAGATTCTAAAACTAAATTAGAGAAAAGTAATTCAAAATCCATTGAAAACATTTTTAAAATATTCTAGATGAAATTATCTTTCATAGCATTTTTTTCATATTTTTTGATTTTTCTAGAAGAGTTATGAATTTTAGAAGTTTATGGATTAATTAGGTAATTAACTAATCACACTTAATCTCACTCGCGTGGCGGGTGGCGATTGATGCTTATATCCCACCAGCGGTTAATCAAATCAATGGCTGGATTCACGTGATTTTAAAGGATAATTGATTTAAAATGTGTTGAAATAATCTCAGTCCATCTAAAATGCGGATGGATGGGTGAGATGAGCCAAGTTCTTCCCTTGATCAATGAGATCGTCCATGATCCAAGGGAAGATCAAAGATCAATCATGGAATCACAAAACTCAACCCACACCATCTAAGATTACCAACCATCCAATTTGATTTCTCTGGAAATTTCTTTCACAAAGCCACACCACAGCTAAGTGTTAAAAAATTATACCTCACGGAGGTGATCACAGTGCTCGAGCTTGATGGTAGCTTTGTATCTGGAGAGAATCTTGAAATTTTAGGCCTTGAGGTGAGTAGATCTATGGATGAACACCACTTCATTTGGGCTTTGATCCAATTGATCCTCTCCTTATGGGAACTTAATGGAGCTTGCAAGTTTGACTTGACTCTATGATGGAGTGTGCAAGAGGAATTGGATTAAGATCAAGTATAGAGGAAATTGGCAATTGGATTGAGCTCCCCTATTTTGTACTGTGCAAAATCGAGAAAGAATTCAAATCCTTCTAAGAGCTTGGGAATGCTCTCGATGATTCTAAGGTTCTAGCTCAATCAAGAGTGAATTGAATTTCATTGAATTAGGGGAGTATATCTCCCCAATGGCAATCGGGGACCAGCATAAACTTGCCATTTTGATCCAATTGACCATTGGAGGGGTTATTTTGATATTTTGTGCACATGGTCGGTTTGATCCCAGTGGAATGCCAACTTCCCATGTGCATATTGAGCTTAGGAGGGAGTTTGAAAATTGAATTTTGCTAAATGTGGGTTTGGTCTATGGGCCAAATGGGCTGATCCAAACCCATTGGGTTGGGTGCACCACTCATCACTAAGTCCCATTGAGCTTTTAGGAAAGCCTCAAGTGATTGTGAAGAGGGTATGGCCAAAATACCCATGGGGTAAGCTAAAAGTTTTTCTATGACATAGGGGTAAAATGGTTATTCTAGTATTTTTTTTTACTTGGGCATGTTTGGTATGTTGAGAAAATAGGTTTGGTCAAGTTTCATTGGATTTGGAATCCATTTGATAGGGTTTGGCTCATGTTGACCCATTTAGGTCAAAATGGGTCAACTTGGGTCAAGTTGACCAATTGGTCAAATTGGGTCAAACCAAGGGTTGGGTCAAGTTCATATGACCATTTGAAATATTTTGGTGGCTTTGGTTTGGTTCAATTTGGATTAGATTTGGTTTTAACTCAGATGCTTTATTTAGGTCAAATGGGTCAAGTTGATCCATTTGACCCATTTGACCTATTTGGGGTAGGTTTAGGTTAGGTTAGTCATATGGAGTGGATTGGTATCTTTGTTTCCAATCAAATTGGGTTAAGTTCAATTTTGGCTCAACATGATCCCTCTAGGTCATGTTGGGTCTAGTTGGTCAATTGAGTCTTTGGTCAAGTTCCACAAGTGATTTGGAATGGACTTGACCCATTAGTTTCAATCAATTTGGCTTAGATCAAGTTTTGGCACATTTTGACCCTTTTGGTCAAAATGGGTCAACTTGGTCAGAATGAGCCAATTGGGCTAGGGTTAGGCTCAAATGTTGACTTGGTCAAGTTCAAACATAGGTCATGAGTGAACTTAGATCAATGGTTTCAATCAATTTGGCCTATGGTAGATTTGGCTATATAGATTTTCATTTTAGGTTAAGTGTTGACTTGGTCAACCCTTAGGTTTGACTTGGTTTGACAATTTGATTGATTGATCATCCATGATGATTGTTGATCATGATGAGAGGATATATGAGTTTGGTTCAATCCAATTTGGTTAGGATCAAAGTTGGCTCATAAGGGTACTTTAGGTCACTTTGGGTCAAGTGAGCCTAAGTGGGTCAAATGGCTTGGTCAAAGCTTGATTTGAAGTTGATTGATCTTGTATATGGACTTATGATTGAAATATAAATCCATTTACAAGTGGTTTAAAGTCAAATGGATTTTGATCCATTTGAAAATTTCATATTCAAAGAAGAATATGAAAGGTTTTGGGTTTGATTTTTGATTTTGTTTGATTGTTTGATTGAAGTTTGGATTTATATATGAGCTCATGATTGTAGGATTGATTGAACCATGAGAAAATCAAGGTTTGGCTTGATTTGAAATGATTTGGCTAAGTTCAAGATTTTGACTTGAAAAGGCTTATTGGATTTTGAATGGATTTGAGTTTGATTTTTTGGAATTGGTTTTGATTGTTTGAATTTATATTTCATTTATATATGTGAATATAAATGAGAATATAAATTGATCATGAGAAAATTTCAAGAATTTGAATAAGTTTAATCATGATTTAGGTTAAATCCATTAAAGGAATTTAAAGGATTTAAAGAATTTTAATTTAATTTTTTTATTTGGATTGATTGATTTATATTTATATTTCATTTATATATGAGAATATAAATGAAATATAAATTGATTTTGAAAATCTCATGAGTTTGAATGGTTTGATCAAAGTTTAGGTTAAATCCATTAAAAGGGATTTAAGGGAATTTCAAGGATTTTAAATTTGGAATTTAATTTTGAGTTGATTTGATTGATTTATATTTATATTTCATTTATATGAGAATATAAATGGATATAAATAAGTTTTGAGAAAATCCCATGAATTTGAATAGGTTTGATCAAGGTTTATAGTTGATTTTGGCTAAGTCCTTTAATGGAAAATTAAAGGGACTTAAGAAAATTTTCATGAATTGATTTGGAATTTTGAATTTGATTTGATGGGTTTGAATTTATATTTCATTTATATATATGAATATAAATGAGAATATAAATGAGTTATTGGAAAATCTCAAAGATTTGAATAGGTTTGAATCATGATTTTGGTTAAGTCCTTAAGGGAAGCTTAAGGACTTAGGCAAAATTTGGACTTAGGAATTTTTGATGGATTTTGATCATGGGTTTCAATCATGGAATTGATTTGAGTTTGGAGAAAATCAAATAGAATTGATTTGGAGTTTGACTTGAAAGAAGGAAAGTGAGAATGGTTTAAGCTAAGGGTAGGAGTTTTTTAACACCCCTAAGGCATGACCTATTCCTATGGCTAACTCTTCTAAGTCTTCTAGGGCTAGGTTGAGTGTCCACCTAATCACTAGATGTGTCTTAAGACTAAGGAACTCTTAAAGTCTAAGATGGAGGGGTTGAGAACTCATTCTAAAAATGAGGTCAACAAAGCGTGCCCAATAGGTGTAGTGTGACAAGAACACCGCGTGTGTTGGTGATAAAAATGATCCAAGATCACAAGCACTAATAATCTATCCGCCAAGGAAAGAAAGAATCTAGCTTAGTGCAATGTGGCTCTACTTATGTCCAAGACATAGAGAGGGAAGAAATCCACTAAGGGATAGTGTGAACCTTCCACTAGGGAAGTTCAAGTCATCTACAAGGATGAAAGGTTTGATTTGATTTGAATCTCACTGGGAGATCTCACTAGGGGAGAGGGTTGAATTTATTTTAATTTTGTTAGGTTTGAATTTTTAGGATGAACCACTTTGCAATGGGTTGTACTAATAGAGCCATGGAGGCTAAGACCTAATTCAGATTCACCAATCCAAAGGGGTAGCCTACTAAGCACATAGTAGGACTAGTCAACCAAAGGGATGCCTTTCAGTATATAATAGTTGTACTAGGAAGAAAGCATAGTAGACTTACATCCTCCAAGTAAGGACGGTTCTTTGGGGTAATCTATTGGCAAAGACAGATTAAACCCAACTAGGACTATTGAGTGAATGCCACTGGGGACTTAGATTAACTCAAGATAGTCAAGATTGATTTTAATTTTTTTTAGATTTATTTATTTTGATTATGATGGATCCCATAAGTTTCGATGACCTTGAGTAGGGGCCATGGAAGCCTAGACCTAAGATTTACCAATTCAAAGGGTCTACCAACCACAAGGTAGGACTATTAACCAAGGGAAATGCCTTTTGGTACATATAATGGTCAAGTCTTAAGAAGAAAGTAGCAGGACTCACATCTTCTAGAAATATGAAACCACTAGGGTGATAGGTTTCTTTGAGCAACAAATCAAACCCGGCTTGGGGCTGACTATTGAGTGAATGCCACTAGGGGGACTTAGACTAGCTCAAAGATAGTCAAGAATTAATTTTCATTTTTAATTTATTTTGATGGATTTCATGGTTTGCGATGGATCACGCTTAGAAGGAGCTTATAGAAGCCTAGACTATCTCATCTATTCTTGAACCAAAGGGAGTAGCTTCGATGGGAGAACTATCCAACCAAAGGAGTGCCTTTTGGTTTGCAATGAACAATTGAAGGGAAGAAAGCTCGAGGACTCACATCTTCCACTAGAAAAGATCATTTGGTGTGATCAAACTAACAGGCGCTTGATTTGACAATCATGCTAGAAAGAAAGAATGCATCATAGTCTTATATCTTTCAAAGCGATCCGGTAACTTTGTGGAAATAGATTGAACCCAAGGGGTGTCTACAGTGAGTACCAAGGATTTATCTCAACTCAGGTAGTGCAATTCCTATAGGGAGTTCTGACACCCTAAAGATAGGATGCTTGCTTGGGAGAAGGGGCCCTTTGGGGGGCTTGAATTCCTAATCCACAAGTGATTAATTTTTATTTGTAGTTTATTTTAGTTTATTTTTTCATGGACCCTATTGGTTTGTGAGGGATCAAATTGAGAAGGAGCTTATATCATAGGCTATCTCATTGAACCAAGGAGAATGCATCATCGATGAACAATTTTTTCCACAAGGGTGGCTACTAGGAAAGGGAATCAATCCAAAAGTAACACGGTAGTCTAAATGGAGTCACAAAGGACTTGATCCAAATAGAGAGTATAGGGATGGGGCGAGGGCTTAATCAACACCACGGAGAAAGATGACATGGCTAGTCATAAATTCAATAGGTATTGGTGTCCAACTCAAGGAGAAAGCATGGGACTCATATCTGCCAAGAGTGTACTCACTGGGTGAGTCATTGTCAACATAGCTAACATCAACCAACCTAAGGTGCTCGTTGGTTTGCAACAATCACTAGAAGAAAGCTTGGGACTCACATCCTCTATAGCAAGACTAGGATAGTCTGTCTTGGCTCAGTGTATTTGACCTAGAGATTCTTGAGTGCTTGGGGACTTATATCAACTCAAAAGTAGTCAAGAGGAAAGGAACCTCAGGGGACTTATCCTAGCCTCAAATACTATAGTTAGAGCATGATGGCTAGTTCAAAAGAAAGCATGGGGACTCACATCTTCTTAAGAAGTCAACATGAGGTAGCTCTTGGATGGGCGTGAAGACTACCATACTAACAAGGCTCATTGGTTTGCAATGATCAAGTTAGGAAGGGGGACTCACATCCTCAACATAATGACCACTGGGGTGACATACTTGAGGTAGGTAGCATGTAGACCCAACCTAGAGACTAATGAGTGAGTGAGGGGCTTGCTCCCACATCAAAATAGCTCAAGACAAAAGATTTGTGTTTATTGTTGTGCATGTGTTAAAAGGAATAGGATGCCTCTCGGGGACTCTTACACCACCTTAAAACATGATGGGAATTATGAAATGATGCCATGGATGGCAAGAATTCCACTAAGAAAGGATGCGCTTGGGTTCTACACCTAACTTATTTATGCTAATCAAAAATAGGATGCCTCTTGGGTTCTCTTACACCTATTCTAAAGCATCAAGATTGTGTTTGTGTTGTGAAAGAGGGATAGGATGCCAGGGGACTCTTACACCTACCTAAAACACACATGAGATTCACAAGCAAACAACACTTCGAAAGAAGAGAAGATTTGATGAATGAAATTAGATTTTTGTTCTTTTATTAATGATTATTTTCAAACAAGTTTTATTTCATGGGTAATATTTCTTTAGATAGAGCCCATTAATTAGAAGCATCGAGTGTTCCCTTTACAATCAATGAGCTGATAAGATCCTCCTTGGTAGGCCTTCTCTATAATATATGGGCCTTCCCAAGTGGGTTCAAACTTGCCTCCCATCTTTCGATGGGCAACAATTGGTCTCCTTAGGACTAACACAAGTTCTCCTACTTGGAAAGACCTAGGGGCGGACAAGCTTGTTGTGAGCTTGAATCATTTTGGCCTTGTACTTCGAGGTTTTGCGTGGTGACTCTTCCAAACCTTTGAGCTCTTCTAAGCAACTTTGCATTCTACTGTAGTGATCTTGTTACCAATGCTATCCTTAGTGATGGGAGTTGAACTTCTAAATATGGCTTCACCCACACTAAGGAAAAATGGGGTAGGAGTTATGTGATGCGGTAGGCCCACAAGCTTCAACCAACTTTCATTCCATCATTTATTATCATCAAGAGTCTTCTTGATATATGGATGAGTTTGTTGAATGCTTTTTAAGCCATTAGCTCTGGTAGTAGATGGTGGAGTATCTCCAATCTATACCGTTTCTTTTGAAAAATTGATCTTCATGCTTTTGAATGCGGTACTAATTATATAATTAGGCACCCAAACCTATATATATGATATGGTTCTGAAGCACATGGTGGTGACCTCTCACGAGTGGGATGGCTTTCCACTTGGAAAAGTATTGTAGCTAAGATGAATCGATGCCCCTTGAAGAAGAAGGAGGATCGATCAGACCTACAATGTCGTACCCAACACTCAAATGGCCATGAAGCCAAGTAGGGTAGAATGTTGGGTGGTTGGTGGAGGACCACACACACTGACATTGATGGCATCTCTTGTATGTCATGCAATCTTGATCATAGAAGGGAGTATCCAAGTCTTTTGATCTTTGACTTCATCTTGGGATTGATGCTCCACAGACAAATGTACCTTATAATGCCACATGCTTCATGTTTGTATGTAACCACATTTGGTCAAAGGACCAGGTATACATGCCATCACAGAAAAGAAGAGCTCTGTTTCACGATGGGCTTGATTTCTCTTGAGGTAGTTTGTTGTGTTAAGTAATCTATGAATGGTTGCCTCCAATCCAAACTCCTTGTCCATTTTGGCAACACAACCTCCCTTCAAGAGAAAGTCTCTCGATGAGTTCGAATCAATAAGGGATAAGACTTATCTATTTTGGACCCTTATTGAAATGGACTCATCTTTGACATACCAACTCTTTGGCAAGTTTAGAGGCATCTCTCATTCTCTCGGGAACCTTGTAGATGGTGACTTCAAGAATCAGACTTGACTTCATGGTATACTCATAGTGGAAAAGCTTGGGCTTGAGGACTGGTAGGACGATAATCGGTTGATGACCAAGCGAGAATCCCCAAAGATGTTGATGCTCTTGACACTGATAGTGATGGCTAACTCCAAACCGGCAATCAAAGCCTCATACTAGGCTTCATTGTTGGTGTAGGGGGTTTGAGAAGATAGTATGAGAATCTCATCACATGTAGTTTGGAGTTAGAAGAACTATTCCACCCCACTTTCTTGGGAGAATAGATCATGGTGCTTCACCTTTAAGAAAAGCACACCATCAAAATACATCTCCCATCGATGGTTGACCTCCCTAAGTTCATGATTTGTTCATTGGGAGATCATCACTAAGCGGAGAAGAGGAAGTGGGTGTCTTAAGAAATCCTAGTATCCTTTTACGAGGGGTATAAATGTGATATCAAATGTGAGTATCATGGACCAATGAGCCAAACATCAAAAGCATTGCCATGTCATGAGGTACTTCTGTGGATTGGTTCTTGAGATCAAGTTCACCTTATGAAAGCATGTAGTCATAACTTTGAGAGATGCAAAGATCAAATGATAATGGGATGGTAGTTTCTTCCCCTCATTGTTGGCTTGGGTAGAGCACACAAGTCATCAATATAGGTGAGGGCTTTTCCCGTTAGAGGCTACTAGGTGGTGGCTTCACCAAGTATTCTTTGATGTCTTCAAATGTGTGTGACATCATTAAACTTGGCATCCTTTTGACAAGTGCTAAGAATGGCTTGCATCTCCCCGATAGGTTTGAGAAAGCATCTTAGATATGCCATCCTTGAAAGGATCCAGTTGAGTTAAACTCTTAGGAGGTGGCATTTCTAAGATAGCTTTAATGTTTTCAAGATCTATTTCTATTCCCGAGAACAACAAACCCAAGAATTTTCCGAAGCTACTCAGAATGCATAGTTTGGATTCATTTGAGGTTATATTTAACCATTCAAAACTACTCTCAAGTCAAAGAGGTGGTCTTCCTTTTCTAAACTCTTGACTACTAGATCATCAACGTAGCACTCAACGATGATGGATGAGTTCATTGAAGATCGAGTCATGGCCCATTGGTATACTAGCATTTTAAGGAAAGGCATGACCCTATAATAGAAGATTTGATGGGGTTTCAAAAGTAATGTTTCTTTCATCTTCAGAAGACATCTTGATTTGGTTATAGCTAGATGATTCGTCCATGAAAGAGAGCACAGAGATGAGGCAATGTCCACCATTAACTCTGGTATAGGAAGAGGAAACTCATCCTTAGGACATGCCTTATTTAAGTCCTTAAAATTGGCACATATACAAATTTGGCCATTCTTCTTCTTAACTGGGACGACACTGGCTAACCAGGTAGGATATTTTTCTTCCCTAATGAAACCAACATTGATTAGTTTCTTGACTTCAGAAATGACTTGTTGTTCAATTTCTAATCACATGTGTCTAGGAGCTTGCTTAATAGGGGTACATTAGGATATTGCTAGCTTGTGGACTACTAAGAGATAATCGAGCATTTCTTCATAACTCCATGAAGTAGTCTTTAAACTCGTCAATAGCCTAACTATTGGTTTCTTCTTCATTCATTCAATTGATGTATGTTGCGAGGATTTTCTTCTAGAGGTTGATTTATTTAACTTGTCGATTATTGAATGAATCTCCTCTTCAAATTCGTGCCTTTTGACTTGGAGATCATCTGGATCATCTCAAGTTTCTAAACACACATTCTCATAAGAGTTGGGGATGTGAGAAGAACCTATCGATTAAATGGTTGGTAATAGGCAATAATCTTCATCATCGTGGACCCCTTGTCTGAATCCTAGTCACACTCTTGATTGTGCTTCCCACTTATTGTTCCATTTTTGAAATATTACCTATGCTTGGACCAAGTGTGAGGAACTAAACCTTTTATAATATTTTTGAACACAAGGTGAGTAAAGTCAAAGATAATTCCATTAATTCTTTAAAAGTATCTTCATCAGTCTACATCAAGCTCTCACTTGGATGATGAAAAGAACTTTTACTTCATGTCAAGGAGGAACATCTTAACTACACATTTTAACTTTGAGATGTGAGTGAGGTAAGAGCTAAGGTTAATTGATAATAATTTCATATAAACCAAATTTGAATACTTTGCTTTTTTGATAATTTGAATTTGATCAAAAGTCACCTCAATGGAACTTCATTTGAGAGATTGGTGGTATACTAATCACATTAGACTCATCCTAAACTAAATTCCAAGTCTATGAAATGTAGTACTCTTGAACAGAATTCTTAATTAAACAGAGTCTTCATGGAGGTTTTTTCCATATGATGGAAGGAACTGTGGATGGAATGTGATATGTGGATCCACTTCTTCTTCAATTTCCCTTTCTTGCTCACTTGGAATTTTCATTTTCTTTTCATTTTCTTTTATCTTTTCTTTTGCATTTGTATTTGCATTTGAATTTTGTGCAAGTTCAAGAGAAGGGTGTTTTGAGGAAGATAATAGGTCACATACTCATAAATCTCAACCTCTATAACTGAGAATGGCTTTTCATCCCCATTGACAGGGTACTCGATTCCATCTTTTCTGAACTTGATCTGATAAAGGGAGGTTGGAACAATCTTATTTTGATGTATCTAGGGCCTACCAAGCAAAGAAGTGAATGAAGTAATCGAATCAATGATGTTGAACTTGGCTTCAGTCTTCCAGTCATCGATCTCCAAAGGTAACACTATAGACCTAAAGCTTGCTCACCTTGATCATTGAATCCTCTCAACATCATTATATCCCCTTGGAGAGTAGAGATGTTGATCTTCAAGTAGGCAAGGGTCTTTAGACTCATAATGTTCACTGATGCACCTTAATCCATGAGAACCCTAGTGAGTCTGAACCTGCCCATGTCGACTGTGATGTATAGGGGACGGTTGTGCTCCAAGTCCCCCAATAGAAGGTCTTCATCTGTGAAGGTGATCCTTTAAGCTTCTTTTGCATAATGTGCTTCCTCAACTATAACGGTCAGCTGAGCTAGGCATATTTC
This sequence comes from Cymbidium sinense, assembly GCA_021442155.1. NCBI lineage: Eukaryota > Viridiplantae > Streptophyta > Magnoliopsida > Asparagales > Orchidaceae > Cymbidium > Cymbidium sinense. The sequence goes on along the minus strand of CM038233.1, from coordinate 52,245,506 downwards.
AGGATCAAGGAGGGCCTTGATTAGTGACTCCCTCATCTCTTTGGATAAGACAAGGGCATCATATATGCTTAGCTTAGACGACAACTTTCTTAGATGAGAAAGGATGTTGTAGTCCACCTTCGGCTAATCTTTCATAAGCATATCCAAGGGTGGAGCATCCTATGGAAGGAATTCTCAATATTTAGTACCAATGACTTGTTTCCCTCTACCTTGAGGTGCTGTCCTAGGAGGTAGAACCTTGCCACTATGGAGGTTGACTTTGATAATCTCTATAGGTAAAGTGGTGGCAAGTTCTACCTGCACTTCAGGCTCACCTATAGTTTCTCCTATGAGACTCTCAGAATTAATTATTTTTAAATAATAAAAACTCAATAATAGTCATGAATATTTAAATGGATCAAAAGCATTCAAATTCATTGAAGGAGGAAAAGCAACAAATTTGAAAAATATTAGTCTAGGATTTATCAAATCAAAATTGCTTTTAAAGTAAGTCAATATTGATGATATCTATTCAAAGTAAACAAAAGCATTAAAGATGCCTTTTAAACATACTATTTTATTAGTTATGAAAATTGGTCACAAGAGTACATGATTGAGCAAGAATAAAACTGATGAGAAATAGATATTATTACAATCGGATTGTTGTTTACTATGTACCAAAATTGAATTAACTACAATTTTATTTATGTATAAAAATTCGGTATGGTAAATAAAAATGAGAAGATTAAATTACTATAGGTTAGTGTTTCTAATTAAAAATGCTCAAAAAGAGGGTTTTGCTATAAAGAGGTAGATTTAAGGGTAGGGGTGTAAACGAGCTGAGCTTGAGTGAGCCGAACCCTTGTTTGTGTTTGACTCGTATTCAAAATGGCTCGAAATTTCACTATTCGTGTTCGGCTCGAATTGTTCGAAATAGCTCGTATCAGCTCGAAATGACTCGAAATGCAATAATCCGAAAAATTCATAAGAGAGGATTCGATCCTATGCTAATCTTTTGCATAACAAAAGCTTTAACCACTAAGTCATGCTTGTAGTTGTAATATATATATATATATAACTTTTTATTTTGAGCTAAATCTAACTGAATATGATTGAACAAAGGATTGTTCATGTTTAGCTCGTTTATAAATCGAGATTGAAATGTTTGTTCGTGTTTAGCTCACTTAGTTAACGAACGAGTCAAATATGAGCTACTTAACGAGTCGAACACAAGCTGCTCGCAAACAATGAGCTTTTTTGATAGCAATATCTAAGGGTTAAGTTGTACCAAGATATTGTCCAACTAGTTGACTAGTTAATTCGATCAATTGATAAATTTAAAATTATTATAATTAGACCCAAAGGTGTCCTCTACTTAACCTATATAAACTAACGCACTAACCACAACTTATCTTCATCTTCGAGATAAATTCAATGTTGAAAATTACAATAAAAATATGGATCTTAAGGATCACTCAAACTTCAATGCATATACCTCTATTCTAAGATATGTTATGGTATGTGATGAACTTATTTGACCTCTCAATTTTAAACAAATATTTATATCTAGTAGCCAAATAATTTACAATAATAATAAAAAATAAGCTGAAAATATGCAACAATAAATTTAAGCAAAGAAATTAAAATATCAAATTAACAAGAAATTTTGGTTTCATTTACCCCAAAAAAGGAGTTTAAATATAATATTAGTTGAAAAATCATTGCAAACATTCATGAAAATATATAAAAAATAAATAGAGAAATAAAACTCAAGTTTGAGAGCTCACTATTATCATCTACACTATTGAAGAATGCCTTGGAATAAGGCAAATATCTTCTAAAAGTTAATTCACTATAGAAGATTCCCCCTAAATTTTGGCTTGGTTAAGTTCAAACATAGGTCATGAGTGAATTTAGATCAATGGTTTCAATCAATTTGGCCTATGATATATTTTGGCTATATTAGGTTTCATTTTGGGTTAAGTGTTGACTTGGTCAACCCTTAGGTTTGACTTGGTTTGACAAAATTTGATTGATTGATCATCCCATGATGATAGTTGATCATGATGAGAGGCAAGTATGAGTTTGGTTCAATCCAATTTGGTTAGGATCAAAAGTTGGCTTGAAAGGGTACTTTAGGTCACTTTGGGTCAAGTAAGCCTAAGTGGGTCAAATGGCTTGGTCAAAGCTTGATTTGAAATTGATTGATCTTGTATATGGATTCATGATTGAAATATAATTCCATTTACAAGTGGTTTGAAGTCAAATGGATTTTGATCCATTTGAAAATTTTATATTCAAATGAAGAATATGGAGGGGTCTTGGGTTTGATTTTTGATTTTGTTTTGATTGTTTGATTGAAGTTTGGATTTATATATGAGCTCATGATTGTAGGATTGATTGAACCGTGAAAGAAAATCAAGGATTTGGCTTGATTTGAAAGTGTTTTGGCTAAGTTCAAGATTTTGGCTTGAAAGACTTAAATTTGATATTGAGTGGATTTGAGTTTGATTTTTGAAATTGGTTTTGATTGTTTGAATTATATTTCATTTATATATGTGAATATAAATGAAGATATAAATTTATCAAAAGAAAATTTCAAGAATTTGAATGAGTTTAATCATGATTTAAGATAAATCCATTAAAGGGAATTTAAAGGATTTAAAGGAATTTTTAAATGGAAATTTAATTTTTTTTATTTGGATTGGATTGATGTATATTTATATTTCATTTATATATGAGAACATAAATGAGAATATAAGTTGATTTTGAGAAAATCCCATGAGTTTGAGATGGTTTGATCAAAGTTTAGGCTAAATCCCTTAATGGAAAATTAAGGGATTTAAGGGAATTTCAAGGATTTTAAATTTGAAATTTAATTCTTAAGTTGGATTTAATTGATTTATATTTACATTTCATTTATATATGAGAATATAAATGGAAATATAAATAAGTTTTGAGAAAATCCCATGGGTTTGAATAGGTTTGATCAAGGTTTATAGTTTATTTTGGCTAAGTCCTTTAATGAAAAATTAAAGGGACTTAAGAAAATTTTATGAATTGATTTGGAGTTTTGATTTTAATTTGATGGGTTTGAATTTATATTTCATTTATATATATGAATATAAATGAGGATATAAATGAGTTATGGGAAAATCTCAAAGATTTGAATAAGTTTGAATCCTGATTTTGGTTAAGTCCTTAAGGGAAGCTTAAGGACTTAGGCAAAATTTGGACTTAGGAATTTTTGATGAATTTTGATCATTGGTTTTAATCATGGAATTGATTTGAGTTTGGAGAAAACCAAATAGAATTGATTTGGAGTTTGACTTGAAGGAAGGAAAGTGAGGAATGGTTTAAATAATTTTCTGGCAGTAATTCTTGGCTAAGAAAGGAGGTTGTCTAATCAGATGTGTCCTAAGATTAAGGAACTCTAAAGTCTAAGATGGAGGGGTTGAGAACTCATTCTAAAAAATGAGGTCAACAAAGTGCAAGGTGTGGTGACTACCAGAACACGATGTATTGGTGTTGACCGAAATGATCAACAACATCGAGAGATCACAAGCACTAATAGAAACTACCTATCCCTGACCCAAGGGAAAGAAATAATCTAGATCTTAGTTCAATGTGGCTCTACTTATGTCCAAGACATAAGAGAGAGGGAGGAAATCCACTAAGGGATAGAGTGTGAACCTTCCACTAGGGAAGCAGGTTCAAGTCATCTACAAGGAGATGAAAGGTTTGATTTGATTTGAATCTCACTAGGGAGAGATCTCCACTAGGGGAGAGGGTTAAATTTATTTTAATTTTTGTTAGGTTTGAATTTTTTAGGATGAACCCTGTTGATTTGCAATGGGTTGTACTAAGTAGGAGCCATGGAGGCTAATACCTAACTCAGATTTACCAATCCAAAAGGGCAGTCTACTAAGCACATAGTAGGACTAGCCAACCAAAGGGGTGCCTTTTGGTATGCAACAGTTGTACTAGAAAGAAAGCATAGTAGACTTACATCCTTCAAAGTAAAGAACGGTTGCTGGGGTAATCTATTGGCAAGGCAACAGATTAAACCCAACCTAGGGCTGACTATTGAGTGAATGCCACTAGGGGATTTAGATTAACTCGAAGATAGTCAATTTTAATTTTATTTTTAAGTTTATTTATTTTGATTATGATGGATCCCATAAGTTTACGATGAACTGCACTGAGTAGGGGCAATGGAAGCCTAGATCTAATTCAGATTTACCAATTCAAAGGGAGTAGTCTACCAACCACAAGGTAGGATCATTCGACCAAGGTGAAATGCCTTTCGGTATACAATGGTCAAGTATTAAGAAGAAAGTATGGGGACTCACATATTCTAGAAATATGAAACCACTAGGGTGATAGGTTTCTTTGAGCAACAAATCAAACCCGGCTTGGGGCTGACTATTGAGTGAATGCCACTAGGAGGACTTAAATCAGCTTATGGATAGTCAAAATTAATTTTATTTTTAATTTTGTTTTAATGGATTCCATCACATGGATCACACCGAAGGAGCTGGCTAGACCATCTCATTTATCAACCAAAGGGAGTAGCTTCTCGACCGATAGGAGAACTATCCACCAAAGGAGTGCCTTTCGGTTTGCAATGATCGATTAAAGGGAAGAAAGCTCGGGGACTCACATCTTCCACTAGAAAAGACCACTGGAATAGATCAAACCTAACTTAGGGCTGCCCGCCAGTTTGTGACAATCATGCTAGAAAGAATGCATCATAGTCTTATATCTTTCAAAGCAGAATGACTGCCGGGGTAACCTATTTGTGACAAAGTAAATTGAACCCAACCTAAGGGTGTCTACAGAGTGAGTACCGACCCAAGGATTTATCTCAACTCAAGCAGTCAGACAATTCCTATAGGGAGTTCTGTTGATACTGCCCTAAAGATAGGATGCTTGCTTGGGAGAAAGGGCCCTTTGGGGGCTTAAATCCTAATCCACAAGTGGATTAATTTAGTTAGTTTGTTTAGTTTATTTTAGTTTATTTTATCGTGAACCCTATTGGTTTGTGATGGATCAAATTGAGAAGGAGCTTATATCAGCTTAGGCCTATCTCAGATTTACTGAACCAAAGGAGAATCTGCACATCTGATGAACAAATTCTCTAACCACAAGGGTGGCTACTAGGAGAGAGGGACTGTCCAATCCAAAAGTAACCTGGGTAGTGTCTAAATGTGGTCACAAAGGACTTGATCCAAATAGAGTATCCACAGGGGATGGGTCCAGTAAGGGCTTAATTCAACACCCTGGAGAAAATGACATGGCTAGCCATAAATTCAATAGGTATTCGGTGTCCAAATCAAGGAGAAAGCACAGGGACTCATATCTGCCAAGAGTGTACTCACTGGGTGAGTCATTGTCAACATAGCGAACATCAACCAACCTAAGGTGCTCGTTGGTTTGCAACAATCAGCCTAGGAAGAAAGCTTGGGGACTCATATCCTCCTATAGCGAAACTGACTACTGGGATAGTCTGTCTTCGACTCGACAGTGATATTTGACCTAGGGAGATTACTGAGTGAATGCTATTGGGGGACTTATATCAACTCAAAAGTAGTCAAGAGGAAAGGAACCTCTGGGGGACTTATCCTAAGACCTCAAACATACTCAACCTAGTTAGAGCATGATGGCTAGTTTAAAAAGAAAGCATGGGGACTCATATCTTCTTAAGAAAGTTCAACATGAGGTAGCTTACTGGATGGGCAGTAGAGCATACCATACTAACAAGGAGCTCATTGGTTTGCAATGATCAAATAAAAAAAAGCACGGGGACTCACATCCTCCAACAAGTGACTACCGGGGTGACATACTAATGAGGTAGCATTTTGACCCAACCTAGAGTAGCTAATGAGTGAGTGCCACAGGGGGCTTGCTCCAACATCAAAATAGCTCGAGACAAAAAGATTTATGTTTATTGTTGTGCATGTGCTAAAAGGAATATGATGCCTCTGGGGGACTCTTACACCTACCTTAAAACATGATGGGGAATTATGAAATAATGCCACAGATGGCAACAAGAATTCCCACTAAGAAAGGATGCCGCTTGGGTTCTTTTACACCTAACTTAGCTATGCTAATCAAAATAAGATGCCTCTTGGGTTCTATTACACCTATTCTAAAAGCATCAAGAGTTTGTGTTTGTATTGTGAAAGAGGGATATGATGCCACTGGGAGACTCTTACACCTACCCTAAACACATCACGACGGATTCACAAGACAAGAAAACAACACTTCGAAAGAAGAGAAGATTTGATGAATGAAATTAGATTTTGTTCTTTTATTAATGATTATTTTCAAACAAGTTTTATTTCATGGGTAATATTTCTTTAGATAGAGCCCATTAATTGAAAGCATCGGGTGTTCCCTTTTACAATCAATAAGCTGATAAGATCCTCCTTGGTAGGCCTTCTCTATGACATAGGGGCCTTCCCAAGTGGGTTCAAACTTGCCTCCCATCTCGATGGGCAATAATAGTCTCCTCAAACACAAGTTCTCCTACTTGGAAAGACCTAGGGTGGACCAGCCTTGTTGTGAGCTTGAATCATTTTGGCCTTGTACAACTGAGGTTCGCATGTCAGGTGACTCTCCAAACCTTCAAGCTCTTCTAACCACAACTTTGCATTACCTAGTGATCTTGTTACCAATGCTATCCTTAGTGATGGGAGTTGAACTTCTAAAGGAAGATGGCTTGGACCCATACACTAAGAAAATGGGGTAGACTGAGTTGGAGTCTGTGCGTAGGCCCACAAGGCTTCAACCAATTTCATTCCACTATCATTTATTATCATCAAGAGTCTTCTTGATCTGATGAGAGTTTGTTGAATGATTTTGCTAAACCATTAGCTCTAGGGGTAGATGGTGGAGTATCTCCAATTTATACCGCTTTTGGAAAAGCTGATCTTCATGCTTTTGAAGCACATTATCAATATAATTCAAGGCACCCAAACCTATATGATATGGTTCTAAAACTAAGCACATGGTGAGTGACCTCTCTGAGTGGGATGGGTTTCGCCCACTTGGAAAAGTAGTTGGTAGCAGCTAAGATGAATCGATGACCCTTGGAAGAAGGAGGATCGATCGAACCTACAATGTCGATACCCCAACACTCAAATGGCCATGAAGCCAAGTAGGGTGTAGAATGTTGGAGGTTGGTGGAGGACCACACCGTACACCTGACATTGATGGCATCTCCTTGTTATGTCCATGCAATCTGTGATCATAGAAGGCCAGTAGTATCCAAGTCTTTTGATCTTTGACTTCATCTTCAGACTGGACTGATGAGCTCTACATAGACCTAAATGTACCTCGGTCATAATGCCACATGCTTCATATTTGTCTAAACAACGTAACCACATTTGGTCAAAGGACCGGTGATACATGGTGCCATCAATAAGAGCATAGAAGAGAGCTCTCTGTTTCACCTGATGGGCTTGAGATTTCTCTTGAGGTAGTTTGTTAGTGTTCAAGTAATCTATGAAAGGTTGCCTTCATTCAAACTCTTTGCCCATTTTGGCAACGTCAACCTCCCTTTCAAAAGAAAGTCTCGATAAGTTACGAATCAATAAAGGATAAGACTTGTCTATTTTGGACTTTTATTGAAATGGACTCATCTTTCGGACATGCTAACTCTTTGGCAAGTTTGGCCAACGCATCTCCTACTGCATTCTCTGCTCGGGGAACCTTGTAGATGGTGACTTCAAGAATCTAGGCCAACAGCTTCATGGTATACTCGTAGTAATGACAAAACTTGGGCTTGAGGACTTGGTAGGACCCGATAATCTGGTTGATGACCAACTAAGAATCCCCAAAGATGTTGATGCTCTTGACACTGATAGTGATGGCTAACTCCAAACCGACAATCAAATCCTCATACTGGGCTTCGTTGTTGGTGTAGGGGTTGGAAAGATAGTATGAGAATCTCATCACATCGCGGTTTGGAGTTAGAAGAACTATTCCTACCCCTACCTTTCCTGGGAGAATAGATCATGGTGCTTCACCTTTAAGAAAAGAAGCAGCACCATCAAAATACATCTCCCATCGATGGTTGTTGGCCTTTCCTATGTTCATGATTTGTTCATCGAGGAGATTATCACTAAGAGGAGAATCAGTAGGAAGTGGGTGTGCTGCTAAAAAATCCGCTAGTGCCTGTCCTTTTACTGCACAGAGGGGTATGAATGTGATATCAAATTGTGAGAGTATCATGGACCAATGAGCCAAACATCTATAAAGCATTGGCCATATCATGAGGTACTACAGTGGATTGGTTCGAGAGATTAAGTTCACCTTATGAGAAAGCATATAGTGCCGTAGCATCTGAGATGCAAAGATCAAATGATGGCTGAGGTGGTAGAGTGCGCTTTTCTTCCCCTCATTGTTGGCTTGGGCCAATAGAGCACCTAGGGAGACATCCAATGTAGCAGTATAAAGGATTAAGGGCTTGCCCAAGATAGAGGCTACTAGAATTGGTGGCTTCACCAAGTACTCTTTGATGTCTTCAAATGCGTGCTGACACTTATCATCCCACTTAAACTTGGCATCCTTTTTGACAAGTGCTAAGAAGGGCTTGCATCTCCCTGATAAGTTTGAGAGAAAGCATCTTAGATATGCCAGCTATCCTTGAAAGGATCCAAGTTGAGTTAAACTCTTAGGAGGTGGCATTTCTAAGATAGCTTTAGTCTTTTCAGGATCTATTTCTATTCCCTGGTGTCGAACAACAAACCCAAGAAATTTCCCTGAAGCGACTCAATGCACATTTCAGGAGATTCATCTTGAGGTTATATTGTCTTAACCATTCAAAAACTACTCTCAAGTCAAAGAGGTGGTCTTCCTTTTCAAAACTTTTGACTACTAGATCATCAACGTAGCACTCAACCTGATGGTGGATGAGTTCATTGAAGATCTGAGTCATGGCCCATTGGTATGTAGCACCAGCATTTTTAAAGCCGAAAGTCATGACCCTATAACAGAAGATTCTGATCGGGGTTCAAAAAGCAGTGTTTCTTTCATCTTTAGGAGACATCTTGATTTAGTTATAGCCAGATGATCCATCCATAAAAGAGAAGATTGCATGAGATGAGGCAATGTCCACCATTAACTCTGGTATATGAAGAGGAAACTCATCTTTAGGATATGCTTTATTTAAGTCTCTAAAATTGACAAAATGCAATTTGATTCTTTCTTAATTGGGATGACACTAGCTAACTGTGGGATATTTTTCTTCCCGATAAAACCAACATTGATCGCTTTCTTGACTTTAAAATGACTGTTGTTCAATTTCTAATCAGCGTAGGAGCTTGCTTAATAGGGTAACGCTATGATCTATTACTAGCTATGGACTCAAGAGATAAGGCTTTTCTTCATAACTCGCTAAGTCTTTAAACTCGCCAATAGCCTAAGCTCATTGGTTTCTTCTTCATTCAACATGCGTCGAGAGGATTTTCTATCCGAGGTTGATTTCTTTTAACTTGTCGATTGAATGAATCTCCTCTTCAAATTCACATGCCTCTTGACTTGGAGATCATCGATCATCTAAAGTTTCTAAACACACATTCTCATAAGAGTTGGGGATGTGTGAGAAGAACCTATCGATTCTAAATGGTTGTAACCAGCAATAATCTTCATCATCGAATGGACCCACGTTAATCCTAGTCCCGCCTGATTGTGCTCAGTATTCCATTTGTGAAATATTGACCTACTTGGACCAAGTGTGAGGAACTAAACCTTATGTATAATATTTTGAACACAAGTGAGTAAAAAGTCAAAAGATAATTCCATTAATTCTTTAAAAGTATCTTCCTCAAGTCCTACATCGAGCTCTGGACTTGAGGATGATGAACCCAAAAGAACTTTTTCTGCTTCATGTCACTGGAAGACTTAGGAACTTCCTTAACTACTATACATTTAACTTTCTGAGATGTGAGTGAGGTAAGAGCTAAGGTTCCCAATTGCTACCTAATAATTTCATATAAACCAAATTTGAATACTTTGCTTTTCTTGGAGGTCTGGTCTTTGTCTCTGGCTGTATCAAAAGTCACCTCCAATGGAACTCGCTGAGAGGGGTTGGCTGGTATACTAATCACATTAGACTCATCCCAAACTAGATTCCAAGTCTATGTGAATAGTAGGGTACTCCTATGAACTGAACACGACCTCTATAGGGCCAACTAGGAGTCTCCCACCTCCTGAACTCTCTGCCCGTGGAGGTTGAGCCATCTACCCACATCCATATGATGGAACTGATGGAATGTGATATGTGATCCACTTCTTCTTCAATTCCCTTTCTTGCTCACTTTGGAATTTTCATTTTCTTTTATCTTTTCTTTTGCTTTGTATTTGCATTTGAATTTTGTCCAAGTTCAAGAGAAGGGTGTTTTTGAGGATAATAGGTCACATCTCATAAATCTCAACCTCTAACGAGAATGGCTTTTCATCCCCATTGACAGGTACTCAATTCCATCTTTTGAACTTGATGAAGGGAGGGAGAACAATCTTTTGATGTATCCAAGACCAAGCAAAAGAAGTGAATGAAGTATTGAATCAATGATGAGAACTTGGCTTTCATCATATCTCCAAAGGTAACACTATAGAACCTAAAGCTTCTCACCTTGATCATTGAATCTCTCAACATCATTATATCCCTTGAGTAGAGATGTTGATCTTGCAAGGGTCTTTAGACTCATAATGTTGATGCACGAATCCATGAGAACGAACCCGAGTGAGAATCCATGTCATTTGTGATGTATAGGGGCGGTTGTGCTCCAAGTCCCCATAGAAGGTCTTCATCTGAAGGTGATCCTTTCTTCTTTTGCATAATGTGCTTCCTCACTATAGCGGTCGGTGAGCTAAGCATATTTCGGATCAAGGAGGGCCTTGATTAGTGACTCTCACTCTCTCTTTGGATAAGACAAGGGCATCATATATGCTTAGCTTAGATGACAACTTTCTTAGATGAGAAAGGATGTTGTAGTCCACCTTCTTAATCTTCCATAAGCATATCCAAGGGTGGAGCATCTTGGAAGGAATTCTCAATCTTTAGTACCAATGACTTGTTTCCTCTATCCGTCTTAGGAGGTAGAACCTTGCCACTATGGAGGTTGACTTTGGTAATCTCAGGGGTAAAGTGGTGGCAAGTTCTGCACTTCCTCACCTATAGTTTCTCCTATGAGACTCTGATCGATGATTCAAGTCTATCTCAAGAGGTGAACCAGTATTGAGTTGGAAAGTCCAACTCAGAAGAGGAAGATCAAAATTGTTATAGTTAATTAGACTTGAAGTGTTATTGTTAGGAATAGAAGAAGATAACTCATCAGAAGAGACACATATGTAATTCAAATCAACTTTATTCTTCAATTTCTTGGAAATTTTTGGGGGTACAAAGTAGAAGTCAAGTAGAGTGAGTGGAGTAAGAGATTTGATGCCCTTATCTGCTGATACAAGAGTTATGCTAGTAGAAGAAATATAAGAACTAGCTGAAATTGAAGAAGTCATCGGTGTGGAAGTTGCAACTGAAGGCTGAAGCTGGACACGGTCGGTGGCTGTGCTAAGGGGCTATCTCGGTTCGACACATGCTGCTGCTTGAGCTCCCACTTTCCTAGAGTTGGCACTGGCAACTTGCAAACCTTCTTTGGTGTTGGAGGTTTGAGCTGACTCAGGCACCTACAAGGAAAGCTTCTTAATCTTCTAAATTATTTTCTTAGAGGTTTTAGACAAAGAAATGTCCCAACCTTCTTTGGTTTTGGTAGGATCACTTGTATCCCCAAGGATTACCCTAATGGAACTGAAAGGTTGTTCCACAAGGTATTCCTTTAGGATAACGACAGTACTAATCTTGAAACTGTGTTCAAGGCAGTCCTTGATTGTAAATCAATCCTCCAAAATATGGCCTAAAATACGGTGGTAAGGGAAAATATTTGGATCATGACTTTTTACTTCTCCTGGTCTCTAGGCTGGTAGCTAAAATCAAGTTTCTTTAAGAGATTCTTAAAGATTTTCTGATTACCTCCCTCTTAAAAAAAGGTTTGTTTAACTTTTCTAATCTAATATATACCTAGCGGCGGATAAGCATGCCACTTCTGGTGGTATATGAGGAGGTGGTTGTCGGCCATGGAGGCTACGAGGCCTGTACTGGTGGCAAAGGAGGTGGAGGGGTCATGGTCGGTGATCTCATGCTTCCCTATCAGCTACTCGCTCCAAGTTTCTTCTCATAAACCTTTTGGGATTTCTGCTTGGGAAACTGATATGGAAAAGGCAACTGTTTGGCCTCTCCTTGTAGACTAGCCACCTTGTTGATTAGCTTCTCAAATGTCTTTATGGTGAAGCCCTTAAGCATGAAGGCGACCGGGCCATGGATATTCTTCAAGAGAATCTCAATGACATGCTGTTCAGACAACTATGGTTCACACTTCATGCTCAGGTTATGCCATCAGAGAATATAATCAATAAGTGACTCACCAGAGTATGGTTGGGCTATAATGAGATCACCTACAGTAACCCTTTGCTGAGCTCCAACAAATCTCTTGATAAAAAGTTGCTAACTCGATGTGTCTTGAACTATTGGTTCAACATACCAATCAAAAGTGATATCACGCTAGCTCGATAAAGAGTCTAAAGAGTAAAGCATACCACTACATTGCAAGGCCTGAAGTGAGCTATATCGCTTGATTCCTATCGAAGCACTTGAAGGAAGGAGGCACAAAACCCTTGGGATACTACATGGCATCAAATTCCTCTTGGTAGGGTCTACCCTTTCGAATAGATGATCCTCCCCATGCTTGAGCCAAGGCTTCCTTCACCTGCTGCTCAACCATGGATTTCAGATCTTTTTCATGTATGGAGGTACTATCCACTACCTTCCTATACAGACTAGTGCTACCTTACTCAACGAGAGGTAGAGTATTAACTGGATCTAAGACATGCACTAGCTTAGGCTGACTAACATCGACTATACTTGGATGAACTGGAAGGGCTTGCTTACGACACAGTCCTCTTAATTGAGCCATCCTATCAATCTATTCATCTTTCTGCCTTAACTAAAGTCAAAGGTGATGGGCTGATTCTGTGATGTCTCTTTGATCAACCTCATCACCTTCCATGGTCTGTTGCTCTCTAACAAGAGAACCTCTAGTATACCATACTGAATCCCCATCAAGTCATCTTCATTGGGATCGTCGACTCTTTCTTCATCGGTATACCTAAGATCTCTTTTTGTCCATAAAATAGTGTGCAACTATCTCATCTAAGGATCGATCTAACTCTAGTACTAGTTTGGGCGGTGTTATCGCTCATGCCGAGGACCAACCTCATTTGTAGCGAGTCAATCACTGTGGATTGTACTCACTAGAAGAATGATACTCTAATACTAGTTGTAATAGGGTAAAATCCTATGATCCTCTACTACCCATCTAATATCATTTGAATATCCATGATAACTCATCATCTCTACATCCCGTGTGGGTGGAGTTGGTGAAGGAATGACCACGATACTCTAGGGTCGCCACTCCTGCCGCACCACCATTGGGGCAGATGGTCGAGCAGGGGAGCTTGGCCCTACCACAATGGGTGGTGTAGGAGTAGGATCCCTTGGCCACAGCCGGATCACCAATGGGGTACATTTTTTCCCCACCTTGGCCTTTGGGAATGGAATGGGCGAAGGGAGATGACGTGGTAGAGCGGTGGGGTGGACACCACAACTCTATGCAACCCTCTGTGGTGGTCCCAGGAGAGAATCTATCGGTATGTCGGTCTAGAAAGTTAACCAAAGCGGCCGACGGTTGAACCTCCACTCTCTTCTCTAGTAATGGATGGGCCCTCTCTTGGATCTGCCTCCCATGCTATGTGGGATAACATCAAAATTGAACTAGGTCCACAGCTCTATACTACTTGTAGAGCAAAGTGGACCCTACTCTAACCCGGCTAAGTGCACCACAGGTGTGAAGATCCTCGCTCTTCTATTGATCTTAAGAGATGATGAAACTAGTTTTCGATAACTAGTGGGGAAGTGATCATGGGAGACTCATCCATGGTTAATCTAGCAGCTGCCTCTAACTCTCTAGCTATCAGAGTACGGAACCATTTGAACATATTGTTCTTATTTTTGTGCTGGGTGCGGGTAGGATGAGAGGAGTGTGAGCTAGACCCATACTCAAATGTCGGGTAGGAAAGCCCTGAAACAAGGGGAGCCCTACCCTTGGAGGGTATAGATGGTAGGGTGCTAGCACACACCGGGAAAACATGTGCAACTAGGGCTACAATTGGGATTGGTACGACGATGGGAATGGTAGTGCGGCTTTCCTCTTATGTGAGAGATATCTAAATCGAGGGTAATTCCACGATGACGGCTTCGCACCACCCTCTTCCTACATTTGGGGAGAATGCCCTCACAAGTGATCCAAGCCCCCTCAAATCCCTGACCAAAATGGATCAAGTGGGTATGGTCCAAATGAGGAAAGTCAGCCTGATCTAGGGATAGATCCATGCCATGAGGGAAAGCAAAGATGAATTTCTGGGAACCTGCCATTGCACTGACTGAAGTGAACTAAAACTAAATCTGCAATGAGAAATGAACTTGCATTAGTTTTCTATCTCCATAGATTTTGAATTTTTGAATTTGAAAATTTGAACCCGCATCCAACAACTTGGAAGTGGGGTTAAAATCGATTTGGAAAGATTGATTGAAAGAGCAATTTGAATATGAATCCAAACTTCAACAAATTTAGGTATGTTGAAATATGGATTCAAAATTTTGATAGGATGCTTCCATAGGTTCATTTGATGATTTGAATTTGAATTTTGATTTTGAGGACCCTTTCCTTTAACAAATTTAGGTATGTTAGAGTAAGGATCAAAAATGATTTTATGTTTGATTGAATGATTTAGAAATTTTACTTAGAGAATTTATGTATGCTAAGTGAAGTAAAAGTAGTTGTTTCTTTTTGAAAATTTTATTTTGATTTTTTGAATTTTTTTGGAATTCCTACTTAGCAAATTTAGGTATGCTTAGTGAAGAATCCAAGTGTATTTTGTTTAATTTTTGAAAATAGGATTCTTAGCAAATTTAGGTATGCTAACAAAATCCTAAGTGTTTCATTTGTTTGGAATGTTTTGATTTTTGAAAAGGGTAGGATCCTTTAGCAAATTTGGTATGCTAAGGGAATCCTAAGTGTTTTGTTTTGTTTTTGAAATGATTGAAAGTGGAGATTGAAATTTAGCAAATTTGGTAGGCTAAATGTGAAATCCCACTTGGTTTAGTGAAATGAATATTTCACTTAGCAAATTTGAGTATGCTAAATGAAATTCCAAATGGTGTATTTAAAATTTTGATTTCACTTTTGTTTTGAAAAATGGGAACTTCTTCTTAGCAAATTTGGTATGCTAAGGGAAGAAGTTCTAAAGGTGTTTGATAAATTTTTGTTTTGGCTTTGAAAACTTTACTTAGCAAATTTGAGTATGTTAGGTGAAGTTCCAAAAAAAAAATGTTTTGAAAAGTTTTGAATTTTGGTTTTGGAGACTTTACTTAACAAATTTGGGTATGTTAAATGAAGTTCCAAATGTTGTTTGAAAATTTTGAAACTTTTGGATTTGGAGACTTCACTTAACAAATTTGAGTATGTTAATGAAGTTCCAAAATGTGTTTAAATTTTGAAAATTTTTTGGATTTGGAAAATTAACAAATTTGTGTATGTTAAATAAAGTTCCAAAAATGTTTAGAATTTTGAAAATTTTTTGATTTTGATTTTTAGAAACCTTACTTAACAAATTTGATATGTTAAATGAAGTTCCAAAATATGTTTAGAAAACTTTTTTAAAAAATTTTAGATTTTAGATTTTGGAAACCATACTTAACAAATTTGTGTATGTTAAATGAAGTTCCAAAATGTGTTTTGAATTTTAAAAATTTTTGGATTTTGGATTTTGGAAACCTTACTTAACAAATTTGTATATGTTAAATGAAGTTCCAAAATGTGTTTTGAAAGTTTTTGAATTATGATTGTTGATTTCACTTTATTTTGAAACTTTACTTAACAAATTTATGTATGTTAAATGGAGTTTCAAAATGTGTTTAGAATTTTGAAATTTTTTGTATTTTGGATTTTGGAAACCTTACTTAACAAATTTGTGTATGTTAAATGAAGTTCTAAAATGTGTTTAGAATATTTTTGAATTATGATTGTTGATTTGATTTTGGATTTTGAAAATTTACATAGCAAATTTGGGTATGTTAAATGAAGTTTCAAAAATGTGTTTTGAAAATTATTGAATTGGAGACTTCACTTAACAAATTTGATTATGCTAAGTAAGGTTCCAAATATGCTTTTGTTGATTTTGATTTTTGATTTAGAGACTTCACTTAGCAAATTTGATTATGCTAAGTGAAATTCCAAAATGTGTTTTGAAATTTGTTTGAAATATTATTGTTGAAATTTTAATGTTTTGAAAAGAGGACCTCCATTCAACAAATTTAAGTATGTAGAATGGGGATCAATTTTTATTTTTGAAATATGAAATTTTTGTGTGTAATTGTTGCTTTTTGAAAGAGACGAATTCCAACTTAAAATATATGTGAGATATGCTCAAGTTAGATTTCCTGAATGATTTATTATTATTATTATTTGAGAATGAAATCTCCATTTAATAAATTTAAGTATATTAAATGAAGGTATGTGCTTTTTGAAAAGTTTAATTTTGTTTGGAAATGAACTTTCCATTCAATAAGTGAGTGTACTGAATAGAAAAAAAATTTATGTGTGCTTTTTAAAAATTTTATGATTATGATTGTGATTTTTGGAAAGGATGATTGTTCATTTTATTTTAAAAATGACATCTTCATCAAGGTAAAGTTGTAAGAAGATGTGCATTTATGCCTTTGAAAAACTTTATTAGTTTTTTTTTTTGAAAATCCTTACATGTAACAATTATGGGAGTTGTTAAATGAAGGTGACAAAATTTTGTGGAAAATATTTTATTAAGTGCATTTTTTTAAAAAAAGGTGCTTTTGAAAGCAAAGTTCTTTATGGAAGATTTTATTTATTTTAGATGAACATTTCCTTATCATGAAAATGATAAGGAGGAAGTCTTAAAGATGTTTCTTTTTATTTAGATCTTTTCATTTTACCCATTGGAGGAAACCAACGGGGGTTTTAAGACCAACAAGGAATGCAATCCTAAAACCTAAAGATGTTAGCTAACTCAACCCAAGAATGAAATGTGCTAAGTGCCAACGGAAAGAAGGATAGTCTTGGATTCATACCAAAGTACAAATCCACTATTGATACTCAAAGACAATGATCATTTACCAAAGATGAAGAGAGGAACCATCCCCAGGGAAGTTCAAAAAAAATCTATTGGTGAATAAATCTCTATTAGGGGGTCCCCTTTCAAATCTATGGAGAAAAGAAAGAGGATACCTTATAGAAATTCATCTTGGTAAGATACCATGTAGATCTGTAGATGTACTTATTGAGGTGATCGGGTATGTCATCAAGGAAATAGTATACTATCTCGAAAGACAGAAGTCATTGCCCTTTATTGGAACCAATCACCTCAATAAGGACTCCTAATGACGATGGGTCTGCATATGTACCAGAGATTCTTCCCCTACTTTATATGAAAAAGTAAAGAAGGGTTTATTTTAAACGGTTCATTAAGTTCCCTAGGCATAGTTAATTACATCCTAGGATGGGATCCTTAGAAAACTCTCGATTAAGGTAAATGATCGTTGTCTTTGAAGATTTCAATTGGACGACTATCAATTGATTGGTTTTATGTTTGAGATCAAATGATTGATCAAAAAGAGGGAGTTATTATTTAGGCCAAAATGGGAAGTAAGTAGGAGATGCTCACGATGCTAAAAAACCTAACGAGCATCTCAAACTATCCAAAAATTGGGCTTTACATTTTAGAAATTGATTTAGTTTGTTTGAGTTGTATTTTTCATTAGAATTTTAGGACTTAAGATTCCTTAAAACAAGATTAAGAAGATGTAAGAGGTGAGGAATTATATGGCCCAGGGAAAAGCAATCTAGAACCTAAATCTAGGGAGCTAAGAAACAACTTAAATCTAAGGCAAAATGGGTAATTGGTTTGCTCCACAAGAGAGGACAAATCACCGACTTGGACTTACAACGGGTGGCCCAACTAACTCCTCCTACGATTTTAAATACATGTAGGAAGTCTTTATGCTTATGCAAGATAGCTATTATTATTTAGAAAGAGACTAAGTCCTTAAACTCACTCCCTAAAGAGACTAGATAATGTAAAGGGACATGCTTCAAATGACCTAAATTCTAATGCATTTAAATTTCATTTAATTTTATTTTGGACAATTATTTTTTTAATAGGATTTTTTGACTAATGCATGAGAAATCCGATTATTGGCCAAAATCAGCGAGAAGGGAGGAGGTGAGTTTCTACCACGGCCCTCAAAGGTCAAGCTGATTTCTCTAGCAAAGGTAGAAGCCCTCCAATCAAGAGTAAAATAAGATGCTGTTGTGCATGATATTATAAATAAAAGCTCATCCAACTAAGGGGTTACTAATTCTTTTATCTTGATTTTAAACTAAGTTTTAGGTGAGGTTATGAGTTGCTTAATTTGAATTTGAATTTTTAAGTTGAGTAAACTATTTATTTTTTCATAAAGGGCCTAATCCACATCTAGACCATACATAAAGCAAGGAAGAAACTAGGAAAAGCATGCCACTTAATGCAAAAGCTAAACAAATCATCAATCAATTTATGAAGCTAATCGTAAAAAGAATAAATGGTCATTTATGGTCGGGCACCACACAAACCAAAAAATGTCAAATGTGGGTAGCCGAGCTCCACCCTTATACAACCCAGATTACAAATGAATTAAATTATAATTTAAGCAAAGGAATTCATTATTATAGGGGGTCTTCAAGCTTTATTCTTCTTTCTTCTTTCTTTCTTCTTTTGGTTCCTTCTTTTGGATGGTTGGAAGGTGGATGCTCCAAGATTTCACATGGTGCATAATATGGGATCTTATGACCATTGTTCATCCTAATATCCCATAACAAATCATTCCAAAATCCTAATTATACACATTTTTATATGAAAAGGAAAAGGGAAATCTAACTAACACCTACAAAACAAAGGTTAGTTAAATCACACCACAAAAATCCCAAACATGTATATTGGACTTATCACCCCACACACGGGTGACTAAGTCCACCTGGCCTATGGATTATGCAAATGGATATAAGCAGCTGCAAGCAAGAAGCAGTTATATTTTTATTTATGATAGCCCCACAATTCCTATAAAAGAATAATTAGACTAAGCATGTCCTACCATTCATTCTATGAGAATACACCCTAACATCCAGCCTAAAACATATATCACAAATCAAAACATAACATCAAATCATGCACCGACCTAAATTAAGGCTTGAAGTGGTGATTTAGGCTAATGTGCGTGCTTTGAAGGCTTGTGTGGTATGCTTAGCTTAGGACTTTGGGTTTAAATTTTCTAAGTGTGAAGAACATGTTCAACTTAGAGGAGGGTTTCATTTAAGTTGTTTAAATATTTTGAGTTTGTTTTATTTCATATTTTAATTTGGTTTAAGTAAAACCTATAATTAATTACTAAGTTATAAAGAGGGAAAAAGAAGAGAACTTCTCTTTCCTTCCCTAACCTTAAGTAATTTCTAAGGTAAGTTCACATTTTACTTTCATTTAGGTGAATGTTTTGATTACATCTTTTAATCAATCCTAAGTTTAGATAAACTCTAAACCAAACCTATTCAAAAAGAAAGGCACTTTGAGATTAAATAAAATGAATCAGAATTCACATAACACACATTACTTCACTTCTGTCCCAACATATATAACATGCATATGGATGGACCCTAAGCATATTTATGCATGCAAATGAGAGTAGTTAACATACTTTATGATGCATGCTAAGTAATCTATTTAAAAAAATTTAGAAGTTAAACATGTATGATTTTCTTAAGTAGAAAAGGTTTTCCTTATCCAAAATTTCACATACATGCATGAAAGTGAGAAAGGGATAAGTGATTACAGTGCCATTGTTAAGAGGTATAAAGTACAAGACCTACTTAGGGTTACTTAAAGCCTCGTAACCTTGGGATTGTCTAGACTAATATACCACATTTCTTAAATACAAACATGCATATAAAAGAAATGAAGTAGAAAAGGAAGATGCAAAAGTTGCTTAATGGATTTATTTTATTTATGCAATTTATTCATGCAAGTGTAGGCAATCCTTCTTAGATGATAGCATAGGGATGAATAGGGTATAGAATTAAGTAAGTGTTGGGTTCTTTTCAAATGAACCCTACATCTTACCAACTACTATTCAAAACTATGCTAACATAAGAAAGAAAGAAAGGCTACACTAAACATGACTTTATAATCTATCACATGCAAGCTTATAATTAAGATATGAATAACATACTTTCAGATTTAATATTTCATTTATATGTTTTGAAAATATTTTGAATTTAGTAGTGATAATAGCCACTCATATTTTACTTTAGCCAACACATGCACATTTGACATAAAGTAAACAATTTTTATTTTAAAATTTAAAAGATGAGATTATGAATGCATGAATCACATGACATACAACTTAGTATGTTGGGAGAGATTCAAAGCAATGAAAGCATGTAAACAAACTCACTTTAATTAAATCCTAAAGACATTCTTAAGGAATAAGAAAATTTAGAATAAATCAAAGTGAATTTCAAAATAATTTTTATTTAATTTGAAGTTTTGATTTAATTTTGAAAAGGTGAGATAAGTTTACTATCCCTAACCCATTCCCACATATGTTTTGTATTTTTGTTTAATTTTTAGATAATTAAATCCATTTTTAAGCATTGATTAGGTTAAGGTATGAATTAAGTGGCATAATTAACCCTTACCGACACCACCTTAGAAAAAATTAACTAAGTAATTATGAGCTAATGAGATGACATAAAACTCATAAGGTATTTAAATTTGCAATGCACCTAATAATGAAAAGTCCTAATGCAATTTGACTTACAATTAAAAGTTAATTAAGCTAAGGGATTTTAGCTTAAGTACTTTTAAAACACCCCTTCACACTTATGAAAGGGGTTTTAATTTCCTTAATTAAACTTAGGCTATTAAACACCTAAGCATCTACCCAAGGTAGATTAATTAAGTTATGGAACTTTAGAATTTTGAAAATTGATTAAAGGGTGATTAATGAGTTAACCCTTAATTAAGAGGGGATTAAGGAGAGAAAAGGGGGTTTAGAAAATAGCTTAGGGGAAATGCCCCAAAATTATTCCATAAACTCCTACTCACTGGATCTGACCTCAATCAAGCCTAATCATAGAGAAAATCCACTAATTACACCTTAATTATCCTTAATTACATGAAAGGGGTTATTAGGAAATGAAATAGCAATTTCCCCGATTAAGCCCTCAATAAATCTCAAGAAAATTAGGGGTTTCAGAGGTCATCCCCTAAAATGAACCCTAGAAATTTAATACCAATTGATGACCTAATTAAAGAGCAATTTGCTAATTAACATTCCTAAAGAGACCTAAATTCACAGAAAAGGGTAATTCAAAATCCATTGAAAATATTTTAAAATATTCTAGATGAAATTATCTTTCCATAGCATTTTCCTTATTTTTTTTTATTTTTTTTATGAAGAGTTATGAATTTTAGAAGTTATAGGGATTAATTAGGAATTAATTAGGTAAATAACTAATCCCCTTAATCTCCTCACGCGCATGATTGGCGGTTGGCGTTACTTATATCCTTGTTGTTCATCAAAGACGGCTAAGGATTCACCTGCGATTTTAAAAGTATAATTGATTTTAAAACATGTTAAATAATCTCAGCCGTCAATGTAAATGTGCGGATGGATGGATGAGATGAGCCAAGTTCTTTCCTGAGGATCAATGGAGACCGTCCATGATCTAAGGGAGATTATCTAGCATGGAATCATACTCACCCACACCATCTAGGCATGATTACCAACCTATCCAACGGTTGATTTCTTATGCCATGAACATTTCTTTCATAAAGGACCAACACCTATCAAGCTAAGTGGTCAAAAAATTACATACCTTGCCAGAGGTGATCACCGACGCTCGAGCTCGATGAGGTAGCTTCGTCTAGTGGAGATGAAGCCATGTTGAAAGTTTCAAGCCTTGGGGTTGAGTAGATCTCCCTATAGACCAACACCACTTGCTACCCTTTCAGCTTTGATCCAATTCACCTCCTCATTGCCGTGGGAACTTCAATCAGAGCTTGGACAAGTTCGACTTGACCCTCTGATGGAGTGTGCAAGAGGAATTGGATTAAGATCAATTATAGAGAAAATTGGCAATTGGATTGAACTCCCCTATTTTGCACTATGCAAAATCGAGAATTAGGGAATTCAAATCCTATCTAAGAAGCTCAGGAATGCTCTGAGGTGGTTGCTCTAGGTTTCTAGGCTCCAATCGATCAAGAGTTAATTAAAATTTCATTGAATTAGGGTGAGTATATCTCCCCCTATCACAATCGGATGACCGAGCATAAGCTTGCCATTTTGATCCAATTGACCAGATTGGAGAGATTTTTTTTAATGGTTTTGAGTGTGCACATGGTTGGTTTGATCCCTTGAGTGGAATGCCAACTTCCCATGTGCATCAAATTGAGCTTAGGAGGGAGTTTAAAAATTGAATTTTAAGCTATATGGTCAGGTTTGGTCTATGGGCCAAATGGGTTGAGCCAAACCCATTGGGTTGGGTGCACCACTCATCACTAAGTCCCCTTGAGCTTTTAGGAAAGCCTCAAGTGATTGTGAAGAGGGTATGACCAAAATACCCATGGGCTAGGCCAAAATTTGTTCTATGGTCTAGGGGTAAAATTCTCATTTTGCTATATTTTCACTTTGGGGATGTTTGGTATGTTGAGAAAATAGGTTTGGCCAAGTTTCATTAGATTTGGAATCCATTTGATAGGGTTTGGCTCATGTTGACCCATTTAGGTCAAAATGGGTCAACTTGGGTCAAGTTGACCAATTGGTCAAATTGGGTCAAACCAATGGTTGGGTCAAGTTCATATGACCATTTAAAATATTTTAGTGGCTTTGGTTTGGTTCAATCTGGATTATATTTAGTTTTGGCTCATATGACTCATTTAGGTCAAATGTGTCAAGTTGACCCATTTGACCCATTTGACCTATTTGAGGTAGGTCAAGGGTAGGT
Organism: Cymbidium sinense; assembly: GCA_021442155.1. Classification (NCBI taxonomy): domain Eukaryota; kingdom Viridiplantae; phylum Streptophyta; class Magnoliopsida; order Asparagales; family Orchidaceae; genus Cymbidium; species Cymbidium sinense. The sequence continues at coordinate 52,222,281 of CM038233.1, read as the reverse complement.
TTAGGTTAGGTTAGTCATATGGAGTGGATTGGTATCTTTGTTTCCAATCAATTTGGGTTAAGTTCAATTTTGGCTCAACATGACCCCTTTAGGTCATGTTGGGTCTAAGGTCAATTGGGTTAGGTTGGGTCTAGTTGGCCAATTGAGGCTTTGGTCAAGTTCCACAAGTGATTTGGAATGAACTTGACCTATTGATTTCAATCAATTTGGCTTAGATTAAGTTTTGACATATTTTAACCCTTTAGGTCAAAATGGGTCAACTTGGGTCAAGTGGGCCAATGGCTAGGTTAGGCTCAAATGCTGGCTTGGTCAAGTTCAAATATAGGTCATGAGTGAACTTAGATCAATGGTTTCAATCAATTTGGCCTATGGTGGATTTTGGCTATATTATGTTTCATTTTGGGTTAAGTGTTGACTTGGTCAACCCTTAGGTTTGACTTGGTTTGACCAATTTGATTGATTGATCATCGCTTGATGATTGTTGATCATGATGAGAGTATGAATTTGGTTCAATCCAATTTGGTTAGGATCAAAAGTTGGCTCATAAGTACTTTAGGTCACTTTGGGTCAAGTGAGCCTAAGTGGGTCAAATGGCTTGGTCAAAGCTTAATTTGAGTTGATTGATCTTGTATATGGATTCATGATTGAAATATAAATCTATTTACAAGTGGTTTGAAGTCAAATGGATTTTGATCCATTTGAAAATTTCATATTCAAAGGAAGAATATGAAGGGGTCTTGGATTTGATTTTTGATTTGGGTTTTGATTGTTTGATTGAAGTTTGGATTTATATATGAGCTCATGATTGTAGGATTGATTGAACCATGAGAGAAAATTAAGGATTTGGCTTGATTTGAAAGTGTTTTGGCTAAGTTCAAGATTTTGGCTTGAAAGGCTTTGATTTTATTTTGAGTGGATTTGAGTTTGATTTTTGTAATTGGTTCTGAATTTTTGAATTTATATTTCATTTATATATGTGAATATAAATGAAGATATAAATTGATCATGTAAAAATTTCAAGAATTTGAAAGAGTTTAATCATGATTTAGGATAATTCCATTAAAGGGAACTTAAAGGATTTAAGGGAATTTTTAAATTGAAATTTAATTTTTTTTATTTGGATTGGATTGATGTATATTTATATTTCATTTATATATGAGAATATAAATTGATTTTGAGAAAATCCCATGAGTTTGAGATGGTTTGATCAAAGTTTAGGTTAAATCCCTTAATGGAAAATTAAGGATTTAAGGGAATTTCAAGGATTTTAAATTTGAAATTTAATTTTTGAGTTGGATTTAATTGATTTATATTTACATTTCATTTATATATGAGAATATAAATAAAATATAAATAAGTTTTGAGAAAATCCCATGGGTTTGAATAGGTTTGATCATGGTTTAGAGTTGATTTTGGCTAAGTCCTTTAATGAAAAATTAAAGGGACTTAAGAAAATTTTATGAATTGATTTGGAGTTTTGATTTTGATTTGATGGGTTTGAATTTATGTTTTATTTATATATATGAATATAAATGAGAATATAAATGAGTTATGAGAAAATATCAAAGATTTGAATAGGTTTGAATCGTGATTTTGGTTAAGTCCTTAAGGGAAGATTAAGGACTTAGGCAAAATTTGGACTTATGAATTTTTGATGGATTTTGATCATGGGTTTCAATCATAGAGTTCAATCATAGAGTTCAATCATGGAATTGATTTGAGTTTGGAGAAAATCAAATAAAATTGATTTAGAGTTTGACTTGAAGGAAGGAAAGTGATTTAAGCTAAAGGTAGGAAATTTTCCTAACACCCCTATGGCATGACCTATTCTTATGGCTAACTCTTCTAAGTCTTCTAGAGCTAGGTTGGAGTGTCCACCTAATCACTAGATGTGTCCTAAGACTAAGGAACTCTTAAAGTATAAGAGAAGTCCTAAGCCTAAGATGGTGGGGATGAGAGCTCCTTCTAAAAATGAGGTCAACTGGGATTAAATCAAGATTAATTTAACAGCTTAATCACAACCATCTATTGATCATGCAGAATGGATGGTGCATGATCTATGTCGCTCCACGCGATGGAAGATGGGCATCGCCTTCCTCCGCCCAATTCAAGCTCCATAGAGCTCGAATTGGCTCGGGATTGATCCCCACCTTCATAAGGGAGATCCCAAGAGATCTAACAGCTAGATTCATATGACATTCACATTTACTTTGAAAAGGCCAAACAAAATATGAAAAATCTCAATTTGCCAGAAAATTCTCTAACCAGAGCTCAAGATCGGCGACGAACTGATTGAAGTAGGTTCGCCTTGACGAGGCGAAACTCTGTTGAGAATATGGTGTGATGCCTTCCCGCCAATCGCTCTGTGGACCAAATGCCACCACAATCCTCACTGGAGTTAGCCAAGGAGGTACTTCTAGTGATCAAGGAGCTTGGGAAATGATTCATTTCACTTCCGAGCTTGGTGAATGTGTGGGAAGAGTTAATTGATGTGGGGTTGAGTTTTGAGAAGTTTTGATGGAATAGGAGTGCTCTGTTCGGGTTGGTGTTTTTTAGTGACGGAATACTTGAGGAGCTCGGGAATGCACTCAGGGAACTCGTTTCTAAGGTTCCATTCTAAGATTTAGGTGGCTGCCAAATATAAAGGAGGGTAGTTGACCACCTAATTTGGGTTTTTGTTTATATGGAGGGCTTTATCCAATGGGTAATGGGTTGAATTGGGTCCTAATTGGGTTGGGTTGGTTTTGGGCTGATGAGCCAAGGATGGGTCAAGACACATTTCATTAGGTTTGGGCTTGGTTTGAGGGGGGTTTAGCTTAATTTGACCCATATAGGTCAAATTGGGCTAGGTTGGGTCAAATTGGGTCAAACCAAAGTTTGGGTCAAGTTCAAATGAGTATTTGGGATATTTTGATGCAATTGGTTTTATTCAATTTAGCTTAGATTTTTCTTTGACCCTTTTGAGCTCAAATGGGTCAAATGGATCAAGTTGATCAATTTGACTAAATTAGCCAAATTGGCTTGGGTTAGACATTGGCTCATGTTCAACTGATCAATTAAAGATGATCGTAGGCTTTGGTTTGATTAATTTTGATTTGATTTTGATTTAGGCCATTTTGACCATTTAGGTCAATTTGGGCTAAATAGGCTAATTGGGTTCAATTATTTATATTGGGTTCAATCAAGGCTTTGATCATGTTCAATGATCAATTTGGAATGAACTTGAGCCATTGGTTGCAATCAATTTGAGTTAGATCTTGATTAGACCCAACTTGATCTTTTAGGTTAAATTGGGTCGAAGGTTCATTTGGATTAGGTTTGGCTCAATTGATGATCAAGTTTTGTTCAAGGATTGATCTTAGGTTGATGTGAACCATTGGTTTCAATTAATTTAGCTTAGGGGAAAATTTGGCTAATTTGGCTCATGTAGGTTAAGTGGGTTAACTTGGTCAAATAAATAAATTGACTTGGTTTGACCCAATTGATTACAATTGATTAATCAAGGATGATAAAAAACCATTGTGAGAGATTTTGATTGGTTTGGTTCAATCCAATTTGTGTTGGATTGAAACTTGGCTCAAATAGGTCCTTTAGGTCACTTTGGGTCAAGTGAGCCTAAATGGGTCAATTGGCTTGATTGAGGTGAATTGGTTGTAGTTAGGCCATCCAAAATGATCAATAATCATCATGGAGAAGATTTGAAGGGTTGGTTCAATCCAATTTTGGTTGTATTAGAGTTTGATTAATTTGGTCAAATTGATCACTTTGGGTCAAGTGGACCAATTGGGTCAGTTAGATCAATTTTGGGTTGAATTGAGTTTAGTTGAGTTTGAATATTAATTTGGAATTGATTTTATAGCTTTGTTTGCAATTGATTTGAGGTTCGATTGGAGTTTGGTTATGTGGATTTGAAATTGGATTGAATTGAGGTTTGATTTAGGCTAAGGAGATAGACATAAATTGGGTTTAAGTTATATGATAGGTAAATTATCCCAATCCCTAAGACATTATCTAAATCCTATGGTTAATTCTCCTAAGTCTCTAGGCTTAGGTTAAGTGTCCATCTAGTCACTAAAAGTGTCCTATGACTAAGGAGCTCTTAGTGTCTAGAAGATTCCTAAATCTATGATGGGAAGATTGAATCCTCACTCCAAAAATGAGGTCAACACTTCATTAATTCAAACACAATTTTTTTTTTCTATCAACCCTATAAGAACATTAACAAAATTATCATACACATTACAAAAATATATATATCATATTTTAAACAAGCTTATCAAAAATTAACAAACTTATTATACACCTTGCAAAAATATCCACGATTCGTTTAAATGCATAAAGAATTTACTGAATAACACAACTTAACCTGAATAGTTGAACCTACAAATTAGATTTTATTTTTTGGAAATAAGCTACTAACAAAGAATACATTTTCATCTATAAACAAAGATGTCATTCAATCTAGACATTTCTAAGAATTGATTCTCTAAGTTGCAGAATATAGCAAGCTTACTAGAAGTCAAGAATGAATGGTGAATCACTTGAGAGACAAAGTCTGAGGAGAGGACGAGTGAAACTGAAAGGCCGCATTGCTAGATGAAGGGGAATGAATTTCTTGAACAACAAATGCCACAAACGAAATGGATGGCATGAGGCGAGTGAATGGATTATCGGTCGACAGGGAGAAGAAGGAAAAGTGAAACGAAAACCCGAGCAACTTAATAGGTTCGATATTACTCACTACTGAGGGCCAACTATAGTTCCGCATTGTGGTTCGCGCGTCTCGTGGCGTCCTGCGTGCATCTTGTGTGAACCAAGAGATGGTCTGTCGCGGATACTCAATCTTCGATACTCGCAATCTTGCATGGTTCGTAGCAGTGTCACCCTAGCCTGGTGTGGTCTGCGACTCTGCGGTTCTGCGGCTTTGGTTGAGCCGAGAGATTGGGCAGCTCGGGTCCTCGGGATGACTTAGTGCGCAATTAATTCTCGCTATAATACATAAATTAATAATACTATATTACACATAATTACTTTGATTTATTTGGTTTCATCCAAAATTTTAATTAATCAACCAATCCAAAAATCAAAAGCCAAAAATTTTATTATTTAAAATCAAAATCCAAACTACTAAAATCAAAACCGAACCAAATTATCTAAAAAATTATGATTCTGATCAGTTTTTTGGTTAAAATCAACTAATTCGCACCCATACTTATTTTCTTGACATACATATCACCCCTCATCAATCTGGTCATCATCTCAATCAATTGAAGTATCTCACTGAGCTTCTAGTCAAAGCTGGCATGCATGCCAAATTGCAAAGCAGTCAAGACTCCTCTTGCTCCTACAACTATCAATTATATATCTTCATCACCATTATATGACAACCTGTAGTTATATTGTACTTCATCACCATTATATTTCTACTATAACTTGTCCCGATATAGCATATGTTGTTAATCAAGTCTGCCAGAAAATGCATGCTCCTCTAATATCTGATTTTCAGCGTCTCAAAGGCATCCTTCGGTATCTTAGGGAAACTCCGACTCATGATCTACTAATTACTCTCAGTTCTCTCACTTTACAAACTTATGCCGATGCTGATTGTGCAGGAGATCCAGTTGATAGGAAATCTACTTCTGGCTATTGTGCGTACCTTGGATCTATCTTAATATCATGGATTGCTAAAAAGCAGTCCACTGTGGCCCGCTCATCTACTGAGGCTGAATATAGAGCCTTAACTGTTGCTGCCTCTGACATTATCTGGCTTCATCGGCTTCTTCGAGAATTTAGACTTCACTTGGGTAAGCTTTTACTTCTAAAAAAATTTATTTTGAAATAGTTTTTAGAAACGCTACTTTAAAATATCGTATATAAACAGCTTTTTATAAAGAGGGGAAAATGACGTTTTGTAAAAAGTGCAGCAAATTCAAACGGGTTTTAAAATTTATAAACTCGTTTAAAAAAAACAAACAGGAAAAAAGCTGAAATAAATGAGGCCTTAATATAATTCATGCTCAACTGACACCTCTCTATTGTGATAATGTATAGGCTATGGCTCTTACAAACAATCTTGTTTTTCATGCCCATACCAAGCATATTGAAATAGATTATCATTTCATTCGTCAGTGCATTCTCAAAAATACCATTGCTGTCCGCCATATTTCTTCCCAAGATCAATGTGCTGACATTCTTACAAAGGTGTTGCACACTCGCCGCTTTCTTCTATTACGAGACAAGCTAAAAATCTATGAAGGAATTCTTAGCTTGCAGGGGGATGATAACAACTCAGCACATCAAGACAAGCAGAGCCATTCTCTCCTCCACTCAGCCTATAACTAATTCTAACATTGATTCTGATACTTGTACAAAATAGTTAAGAGAGTTTATCTCTATCGAGCCGACACCACTCTCTTAGGTTGGTGGGCGCGTGAACCCTCTGACCGTTTGATTCCTCTCCAGGCGGGCGCTTTCTTGGATATCAAGGGGACCGTTGCGTGGTGATGAATGTGACGTAGCGAGGGATTAGTGATAACACAAATGGGTGGGGTGTTGGGTGAATACCCTTAAAAAAAAAAGTAGAAGCTGGCACTTATCTTCATTAAATAGAATGATTCTCATTACTAATAACCAACTCCCTTGCTTAAAGGAAAATCTCACGAAAAGTTTCTCTTCATCGCAAAAGATAAAATCAAGTAAGACCAAGAAATAAGATACTAATTGTAATCAACGTGTTCCTATTTTGAATTCCATCAAACATTAGAGATACTCAAATCTTAGCTTTTAGAGATAGGTACTGCAACAATAAGAATTCAAAATTCTACTTTTCTATTTTTATCTCTTTACTTCAAATTTTTTCTTATCCCAATAATATCAATCATTGAATTTTGAATGTAGAATTTAGGATTTAGGGTTAATAAGTAAGCCATGAATTATTATTTTTATTAATGTAGTACTTTTTGAAAATAAGATGACACTTCTCCTTTTGTTAGAATCACTTCACTTTTATTAAATTATTATTTTTTAATTGAGATTTATTAAGATATTTAATGGTCATATGAAAATTGATACTCTAGATACATTTCTAAGAAATAGAAAATTTCAATTTTGGCAAATTATTTTAATTTAGTTGACTAATAGGATGTATTTGTAGTGTAAGATAAAGCAAATACATGCATTTTAGAAATTCAGGATGTTTGATATGTTGTATTTTAATTATAATATATTTCATCAATGAATTTTAAATTCACAATTTAGTTCATATTTGATGTATTTTGAATTCAATTAAAATGAACGATTTTCAAATACATTGCAAATTCTTTGCTGATGTCTATTGTCTACTGTTCGCCACATCCCCCCACCTATTGCTGCTCTTTGCTCGCTCACCGTCTGCTTCTATCCGCCACCTGCCATCTCCACACTACTAGTTGTGACTGCCATCATTTACTACATCACTCACCATTTTATTGTTACTATTATTTTACTCTGGATTACTTTGATGTACCAAACAAGAAATAAATAATTTTTTTTTTTGAAGTATTTTTAATCAAACAACTTTAAACATAATTCAAATACATTACTTTTACTTTATACTATATATATTTTTTTCACCTAACCAAATAATCCCTTTAAAAACACAAAAAATTATATAACCCTAAGTACTATTTATTTTTTTAAAGGTTTTGTTAAGTTTAGCTTATTCATAAAAATGATACCATCCTTGTTTTTTTAATATAAAATATTGCACAAGACTTTCATAATAACAAACTAACTATTTAATTTAAAAAAAAGATAATCACATCACATTATTAATTTATAAAAATTATTACTTTGTAGATAAATTTATAATTATGAAAAGATAAGATATATGATTTTATGAATTAGATGTAATTCTATCATCATGAAAAATATGAAGATGAAAAATTAATCACACTAATTTAAATTATTTAAAATAAATTAAAAGGTGGTAAATATTTTTTTAAATTCAAATAACATTAAAATTTTTGTGAAATCAATCTTATTTATAAAAATAAATTAAATAATTAGAATATATAGCAATATAGACACAATTATTATCTTATGAGTTCCACAATCATATTTATACTAAATTCATTTTTATTTTAAATTTAAGATTATTTTAATAAAATTTGAATTTAAATTATTATTTTATTAAATATATTGATGATTTGTCCAGTATCATCATTAAATCCATTTGAAAAGAACTGATCAGAAGTTGGCACCTGGTTGCCATGTAGTTCGCCAGTTAAGAACCCTAACGACATGCAAGGCTGCACCTGTCCCTACATCCAAACTCCCCAACTCTATTGCTCTCTCTATATATACGTTGTTCAAGGCAAAAAGATTTCGTGCTTCTTCTTTCTCTCAAATTGATGTCCGAGGAGACAATGGGACACGGAGAGGAGGTGAAGACAAGGCCAGATCCCAAAGTTGAGATTCAGGTTTTTGCCCCCTCTCAAAGTCCTTTTGTTCTGTTTCTTTTGCCATTTAGGTCGTCAACGTCTTGATTATTCAGTTATGAGTAGGATTTTATTTTTTGATATACTTAATACTGTGTGCTTATCACCGAATTACCCATCTTGGTTTTTTGTCTTTTAAATTTGCCAAATTATTAATGTTAGTGCCAGCTTACTTCAGAGAGAGTAGAGGTTTTTTCTTCGTTTTCGTTATTCTTTGAAAGAAAGTGATTCTTAATCATGTTAGCAAGCAGAATTTCTTGCAGGTTAGTGCGTTTTTTTTATCAGTTCTTATTTTCAAATTTTTTTTTGGTAAGGAAATCGGTCATTTTTGTTGGGTTTTTTTATACTATTTTGCATCGAATTTAAACAAGGATTAGGAAGAAAATGGAGTCGATCAAAAGTGTTTGGGGGTAGAAGTTAGAAATATAGGTTTAGACCTATGGAATGATTGTTTTCCACCCCAACTAGTGACCTCTTGAAAGTGGGGTGTAAGGCTTTTTGCTCTTCATTTATTCACAGAAATTCTTTTCTCTGTTCCTGTGTCATGTTCTCAGCCTTGTGCTCCTAAAAACCTAGTGTTTAATCTATTGACAGTAGTTTTTGAAGTTCTTGAAGTTGAACTCTAAGCACCAAAGTCATCTATAAGATTGTCAATCAAGATTCAGTTCTTAGATTAGCCAAATTTATACTGAGATCATGTTGAAGTATTAGAAATTCAAATGTCACAAAAAGCAATGAGTTTATCTTCTTAATTTGAATGATTATCCAATTGAATCACGAAGCCAGTAAAAGAGATAAGTGCCTGAGGTGGGAAAAAAATTCTCTTGTGAATTTATTTCCACTAGTAAATCATATTTACTCTTTATTTTGGATCGGAGACTTTGCAATATTTTGTTGAATTCTTCATGAGAGTATCTAGTAGCATTTTTCAGTTGCGAGTGAATGCTTTCATTATTTGGATGCAGGAGAGAGGGGATATATTTTTCTTCTACAGGCCCAAAATTGGAAAGGTGGAAGCTCATGGTGCTGATGATGTGCAGAAGATGTACATAATCCTTCAACCCGAGTCTGGTGAAAGGTTACTTGAAGAGAAACAATCTTCAGATTCAGGCAAGGAAGGCAAGAAAAGATCAGAAAAGGAGAAAGAAGAATATAATGGGGATGCTGACAGAGAAAAACCTGAAGGTGGCCATGGTGCTGAGGTATGTTTTACCAGTTCTTGTAGTGACAAAGAACCTCGTAAGAAATCCGCAGTCAGAGTTTTTTTTTATTTTTTCACTATGTAATAGCTGAAATACTATAGCAATATTTGTTGCTTATTTGCATTATTTCAAATGTGATATTTTGAAGGAGGTAAACATCGAGAAACAAATGCTGTTTAGACTTATTGTAATGGGAAGGAAAAGCCTTCCAGATCCTAGTCAGCGGAGCCGGCCTTATTGGGGATTTGTAGAGATGGTCACTACAAAAATTGAAGACATAAAGACTGCTCTTAAAGGAGGTAACTGATTATGCAACACTTCTATATATTCTTTCCTTCAGTTTTTAATTTAGGACTAAACTATGACATATAGGAGATGATTTGACTGTTTTAACTTTTTAGATGATTAATGAGTCCTGTTGAAGTAGTTTTGATCTTTTGTCTGCCTCAAGGGAAAAAAATGGAATGAGAGGAAATGATAATAGGTTTATAAATGATGCCCTTGTTTCTTTAATTTTATCACATCAATTTCTGGTATAGTTTCCTTACTTTCTTAGGATTGTCAATGATATTGTGGTAGTTAGCTGTAATTATTAGACATTTAAATGAATTTACTATGGATGATCATATATGTTCATTTTAAAGTGATACTTTTGATATATATGGTTGACCTAGGTTAAATATGTAACAAAGAGAGGAATTAATGGTAAAGTTGAGAAATTTCTTCAAGTACATCCATTTCTTCTTATTTATATGTTTAACACAACTTTTCTTATTAAATATTACTTATTCTTTCAAGATAACATAATTACTACTCCATTTAATGATTCTTTAAAATATATACTCTAATTTATCATTGTTAAAACTTGTAAGAATCTTTGATTATGTTTAGTCATCAGATGCCTTTGGTGAATGTAAACACCACTAGGTTATCATGCCACCATGTTGAAGCTGAAGTAGGTAAATCTTGAGGGAGATAGGGAGTGATGTTGATATGTTTACTAGTTATGTAGAAGATGAAAATAGTTGCAAACAAGGAGAGCCAATAATATGATTTTTTTGTCATTAGATATGGTACAAGTAAAGTAGAAGAGATCATGATGAAAATGAGTAATAAAATATGCCACTATGGTAACATGTTGATGGAAGTGGGCGTTCTTTATTTTGATGAGATTGAGAGAACTTGGATATTGGAGATGAGGGAAGAAGATATGTTGAATAACTAGTGCTTCTACGAAAGATTGCCAAGGTTTGACCACCAAGCTCTCAAACCACAAGAATAACTCAATAATTTGTAATTGTCAAAAGATTTTTTTCATTCTAGTAAGATGGACTATTTATAGCCATTACAAGCATCTTTTAAAAGAAAAAAAATTCAAAATATGGAGGAAAATGTGGGTGGTCATATTAATGTGAAGCATTAAATTGCCTCATTATTTTATATCATCAACTCATTTCACATACTATTATTTTATGTGGATTCAACCACAACATATATGCTTTGAATTTTTAAACATAAAATTTCAAACATGGAGTTTCTAGAAGAAAATTAAAAATTACATACATAAAAAAAGATGAAATCCTAAAATGGGCCTTAGCAAACTAATGGACTAAGCCTTCTTCTTTCTTGAATTTTCTTTGGCTAGTTTGAGATCTTGTAAATGGATCTTGAGCTCTAATTTTTGGATCCTCATGATATTCTACATCACATGTTAATATAGATTATTTTGATAGTTGAAAAACATTAGTGTGGATAAATATTAAGTCATCGCTAGAAATAAGATTGTTATGAGAATCGAAGAAAACATGATCAAGATGTGAATAAAAGGATTGAGTGACTGAGTTGATAGAGGTAGCATGTATCAATGATGGTGGTATTTCAAGACTATTGTATGCAAACTAATAACCTTTTTAATGTATTGTTTAAAGAATTTGTTCACTTTGAGGATCCCACACATGATAACAAAAGAAAACACATCACATCTTGATTCGTGCTTTTTTTTCAACAAAATAATATTTAGGGTTTGTTTAGATAGCAAATAGGTGTGAGGAAGATAGATTAGAGGTAGAGATATGATCAATGTAGCTAAATATACAGTGGTGTCACCGTTAGTGTGTATCCGATAGTGTGTATCAAGGGAGCAAGAGTCTTGTTATATGTTAATAAATGTAGAATTAAAATAAAAGATAAGTATGATATTAGAAGGAGATGTTCTATGGATTTAGGTTGATTGCATGTGTATTAATCAAGGATAAAATATTTGTTTAAGATTAAAATAGTGATGGAAGTAATAATTATAGTTGAAATCTTGATGCCATACATGGAAGACTTGTCAAAAGAAATACTAACTCCAATGATTTTTTAGGATGGCTCTTAGAACAATCATGATTTTGATAAACTGCTTGTAGAAGTTGATAAGAACGTGGAAACTTCAAATTTTGGTGATTGATGTAGTAGTTGATCATGATGTGGTGGCTTCAGTTTTTCTGGGATTAGCCATCACACTATTTTTATTGACAATGACCTCAGAGGAGTTGCTTCATTCGTGCCCAATCCCTAACCATCTGTCCATCTTCTTGTTTATGTGATTGATTTAGCTGATGCCAACCACAGATGTCAGCTTACATGCTATAGATTAGACTTGTTTTTCAGTTGGAAGTTTGGTGCATTCATAGAACACTTCCACTTATCGTTCCTAATTCAAATAATCCTCAATATGCAAATGACTATCATTTTAATCTTATATTCAACGTTGTTCCAACTAATAGAGGTTTGCTACCTAAATGATGGCTCCCCTTCAGAATTGGCATCGAAGAAGTTGGTCCGCTAGCCAAAAAGTCGTTCCTCATCCAATTCAGGAAGTTCAGATCGGACTGTAGTGAAATCTCCCGGCTAACCATAACTGAAAATTAATAACCAAAGAACAATAAAGAAGGAGATTTATCTAACAGCATACAAGTTTTTAATGCAAGCGTACAACTTTTTTTAAAAGCTTTCTCATTTTCATCGAACTGCAGAAGAATATGACACGGCAACTCGCGGCCACCGCCGACAAGCACCGGCAAGAGCTCTCGCAGAGGGAGTCTACCGCATTCTAAGGCACCAATTCGGCCGGCGAACGCACACACACCTCATTTACAAGCTCGAGTTCCCGACCGATGGCGAGCACAATGAGCCACAGGAGGAACTTAACATAGAACGCGAAGGATCCTTCATCATCCAGATAAGGAATCCAGAGCAGCCCGGCGACCGCAGCGGCTTCAGCGGTCTTCAGAGAAAGCGGCGCGCGGCCTTTCCGGCGAGCCTCCAAGGCTGTCTCGGGAAGCGGCGGTTCTCCGCAGCCGATCCTCCCGACTTTCTGAACTATGAGGGGTGTGAGTTCCTGCTGATTTCTGCTTCTGACGATATTGACGAGGAGTTGGGTTTGGATCTGAGAACAGAGTGCGAGGGTGAGGAGGAGGAAGCAGCTGAGTCCTGTTCTGATTTGATAAAGCTGTTCGGAGATTCGGCTTCTTCAAAGCCTTTGTTCAGTGGGACTTGGGTTTGAAAACTGTTCTCTTTTATCTTTTTTTTTTTTTTTGTAAGTCTGAACGAACTGAAGGTGCTTTTCATGTGTTTTCCCGCTTTTGAATGAGTAATGTTATACGAGTGTAATAAAAATTTAGGGAGTGTCCCTGATCTCTTTTATTTTATATTTCATTTTATTTATGTTTTAATTTAAAATAGAATAATTTTAATAGCTATTAATGTTTTTAAAAATATTCAAAATACTTAAATATTATTTTAAGTATTTTTAAAAATAATGTAATTTATTTTTATAAATTAAAAATAAATATATTTAAAAATTACACTAAATAAATATGTTTTATAAAATATAAAAATAAAATAAAATTGATCCCAAATAAGTCTTTAGATGTTTAGTTGGAAAAAAATAGATAGAAATCAATTTTTTGGAAAATTTATTGTTTGTTCATTTTAGTTACATTAAAAATTTGTTTAATTTGAAGACTTTTGAATCACTTAGTACTATTTTTGTCATTGCTTTGACAACATAATATTGCCTATTTTAGTCCCACTTTGAGGCATTGTCTCTAATCCACATGACTTCCTTGACCTTCAATAGCAAAGATTTTTTTATAGTTGAAATGTAGTGAAAATTGAATAAATGTAATGTATTTAATGTATTCTAGAGTTATTTATTTGGATGTAAAATACATGTAAGAGATTATTTTTTAACATGTGATTTGAAGTATGAGTTCAATGTATAAATTGGAAAACCTGACAGGAAAGAACGATATTGCAGTGGGCGGCTAATAGTATTAGACGATCAGTAATTGACATCGATGGATGACAGTTTTTATAGTGTACTTCAAAATCAATCAAATTGATTGAATTTTGAATTCACTAAATATGAATAAAATATTGAGTTTCAAATACATCAAAATTATATCATGCACTTTTTTACATAAAACTAAATGCTAGAATTTTGCAAACCTTTACAAATAGAATGCATTACTCCTTTTACATTCAACCAAATAGCCCAAAGAGAAATTGATGTCTCCACTTAACCCACCCTCTTTATTATATAATATTAAATTACTAGTAAAAGTGAATTTGGATTAGTTTTATTTGGGGGTACTTTGTGCAGAAAAAAATAGAAGGGTTGAAGGAGAGTATTGTTTAATCTACAACACTAATAGAAATGATGTGAAGAAAATGCGATTAATTTTCACATTTTTGTTGTTGTTGAGATAACACAATAGATAGTTTGTTCTAGGGCTACAAATGAATTGAGCCGAGCATGTGCGTGTTCATGTTCAAGCTTATTTATCATTATTGAGCTCGAGTCAATTCGAGCTTTTTAGGATGGTGTCCAAGCTTGAGCTTGTTTTCCATTATCAAGTTGAGTTCGATTGAGTTTGTTCACGAGCTCGATTCAAATTAGATTATCAAGTTTGTTAACGAGCAGCTCGTTTAATGAAATAAATGAACTTTAATCAAGCCTTAATCAAGCTTATTCGTGAATAGCTTGCTCAGAAATATACATGGGTTGAATCAATTAAAGCTAACTAAGCCTACAAAATAAATATTTAATCACTAATGTTCACTAACAAATCTTAATCGAGTCATAATCAAACTCTTAATGAACTTGTTCATGAGCTTTAAATGATATTATTCACGAACATAAATGAGCTGAACGACAGACTATTCAAGCATGTTCATCGAGTATTTTACAAAGGTGTTCAAACTGGTTCGATTAGTTAATCAAACTATTATGAATGACCTCTAATCGAGCCGAGCCACAAGTAGTTTGTCGAACACTAGGTTTTTTTGCAGCCCTAGTTTGCTCCTATTGAAATGTTTTCTTAAACATAAATGAAATGAACGACAGACTATTCAAGCAGGTTCATCTAGCAAACGAGTATTTACAAAGGTGTTCAAACTGGTTCGATTAGTTAATCAAACGATTATGAATGACCTCTAATCAAGCCAAGCCACGAATAGTTTGTCAAACGCTAGGTTTTTTGCATCCATAGTATGCTCTATTGAAATGTTTTCTTAAACTTCTCGCCCAATGTTTGTCCATGCACACATTGTGCGATTCAACGCTCATGGGTGCGGCTTCACACTTCAGAATATAGAAGACGATTTTAGCAGCTAGCGATAAGAAGTTCAATCAGCGAGCACAATTGTTTTGTGCAAGCAGCAACCTAGTGTTAGATTTAGGTAATTTATAGTTAATTCCTAAAAAAAAAATTACTGACTATTCTTTTTAGTTAATATGTAATAAGATTAATTATGCTATTTTAATCCATTGATGTCAATTTTTAATTTAATTTTGTGCAATATAAATCTAAATAAATATTCAATAAACAAAATGTTAAGATATTTTTGGACATTTTAAAGTTGAAAATATATATTTAATTAATATATGCTTAATAAAAGTTTTATTAAATATATTTAATAATAAATCCTAATGAAACTTGCTATTTTAATTATAATTTCAAATATATAATTTTAAGATAATTAATAATCCTAAAAAAAAATTTAATAATGTCTCAAAGTTGCAGCATTATGTGGCTAAGTGTGAAACGAATTAAAATAAAATTAATTAAAAAAAAGATTTCAAGGTGACATTTTAAGGGTGAGTTTATTTTTATTATGTTTATGTTGAAGTTTGTGTAAAATTTAGTTATGGAATTATTTTATTTGGATATTTTGAATGTTATTACTTTTTTAAAATATTATAAATATCGTTTTTCTTTATTATTATAGATAATATAAGAATTTTATTCGCAAGCATTTTTTTTAAAATTGTAATACATATATCTTTAAAATTTAATAATTTATGTTTTAAAATATTATCAATATCTTTAAATAGAAGTTGTTTCAGATGATGGATAGTTCATAGATTTGAGATTAATTGATCACATAACTTATGCTCTTAATCCATTTTAAGTAGAAGTAAGCTAAGCCTAATGTTGTTAATTTAGGGTTTAGGGTGTTTTAAAGACTAGTTTAGGATTTAAGGCACCAAATATGTTTACCTAAGTTTGCACAAGATGAAGTTTATGTCATGCTATTCAATTTGATCCGAATGGGCTACCTTAAGTTCCAAGCATATGCTAAGTCAAGTAATGCCATTAAGATTATTTAGAATAGGATGAACCAAACTAGATTAAGTATAATGGTTGGTTTACATTAATTTGTGCATTTAGATCCCAAGTGTGTTTAATTGTGTCCCTTTGGTTCAATTGGTTAGGCCAAAAGTTAACTGTGTTACTGATTATCCTATTTGAGTCAATTAAATGATATGGTTATCCTTGTTAAGGCCTAATTAAGGTTTGTTCCATCATGATTCACTTTTTAACATTTAATGTGTGGCTTTGGGCCAATTAATATTGCTAATTTAATGGTATTAACATATTTAGGCCAAATAGATCAATTTGAGCTAACTTAGGCTTAAAGGCTTAGTTAGGGTATTTTAATGATTAAGTTAGATTAATTAGGTTGTTTAACCAATTAAGATCATGTTAAGGTCAATTTCACAAAATTTGATATTAAGGTTTTATTGGTCTTATTAGGTTCAAATTAGACTAGTTAGGGCATAATACTTTATCCATATTAGTGCAATAACCAATTTAGATTAAAATGTTTGTGGATTGTTAATAAGAGTTATATGGAAGAGATTTGGCTAAAAAATTAGATAAATTGGTATAAAATGACCAATTAACTTTGTATGCTTAAGGGTTCTTAGACTAATTACCTATTTTAGCCAACACTATAACCTTAGTCAAAATTAAGTGGTGAAATATTTCAATTTTATGATCAATTTAAGTATAATTAAATGGCTATAAGAGTTAATTGAAGACTAAAAATCACTTACATACTAATTAGGCCCATGTAAAGATTTTATTATGTACATTTGTATTTTAGTTAATAATTATAAGTGATGAAATGTTTAATTTTATCATTAATTTAACTATAATTAAATAATTATAAGAGTTAGTTGCTATTTTATTTTATTTATGCATTGATTTATTTATATTTTTTGTAATCATAAATTTTTATCAATTAAATTATAATTATATGTGGGCTAATTATAAAGATTAAATTCTTATTATGAGGTGGTGATGATTAGAATTAAGCATCAAAGTTGTAACTAAAATATTATACCTAATGTAATTTGAATAGAATATAATAAGTTATAATTAAAATAAAAAATTTTATTTAATAAATAATGCCTTTTAAATCTATACCATTGCAAGTAAGTCTT
Source organism: Cymbidium sinense (assembly GCA_021442155.1). Taxonomy (NCBI): domain Eukaryota; kingdom Viridiplantae; phylum Streptophyta; class Magnoliopsida; order Asparagales; family Orchidaceae; genus Cymbidium; species Cymbidium sinense. Next base: position 52,204,825 of record CM038233.1, on the reverse strand, counting down.
CAATCCTCTTTCTCATCTTATGATGGAGTGACTTGTGCAACCCTTCAATTGTTTCTTGGCTCAATATAATTTCGATAGTAATGTATTTAATCGACATTCATCCTATCACATCCAGCTACCCTTCTGAATACTTGTTCAATTGGTTGAATCGATGTAGATTAGACATAGACTAATTGATGTATCACACTATCTAGAAGGTGTCACGTCACACACTTTCAACTGATAAGTGGAGCTCAGGCTGTCAAAATATTTATTCCTGTGTAAGGCAACTTAGCATGGTTTGAGAGTTTTAACCTTATGCTGCAAGCCTGCAATATGGTGTGAATAATCTCAAATGTCCAAAAAATATTTTTTTAAAAAAATCCTTCAAAGAAAATTGAGGGTAAAAAGGTTTTATGCCATCGATATATGTGTCCACATGATCTATTTATCACAATTCAATAGAAATTCTTAATAATTTTGAGTAAAATTTGTACAAATTAAAAGTTATACTAATGTTGACATGCCTGACTATGCCAAAGCCCATCAATTTCATTCATATATTCTCTGACATTGCCAACCAGGACTTTGTAAACTCATTAACAACCAATTATACATAACCTGTGTAGGCTTTATCAATGAATTTAATTCTCTATATAAGTGCGCAAGCAAACCTCTTAATGAGAATTTGGCAAAAGTTGTTATGTCATCCAACTATTGTAAATATTGTAAATGAAAATGCGAACTTGAAGTATATGGCAGTAAGAAATATCTCAACATCTATGATGCATCACACTTCATGAGAAAGAGGAATATAATATCTAACACGTATGAGACATGACTCACGTGCGACAAATGTCCGACACGTGTTGGACAAACTTGTCGTGTCCTGAAGAAATCTTTATTATGAATAAATCTTTTTATATTTAATTTGGTATGTAATACTCTAAAAACTATTCATGAATAAATATTTTATTAAGCTATTGTTGGAATTTAATTAATTATTATTTATTATTATATTTATAATTATTTATTATTTATTATTCTTTTTATCTATTATCATGATTTATAAATAATATGTTAAGCTTTTTTTTTGCATTATTATATATCAATATTTTTTGTCCTGATAATCATAAATTTATAAAACTTATTTAATATCTATATAATTTATGTGATTATTAGATATTAGTTATACTGACATGTCATATGTGTGTCTGTGTCTTACATTTTAAAGAGTAGATGTGTCTCATGTACTGTGTCTGTGTCGTATCATTTTTGAATCTTGTTTCGTCAGTGCAACATGAAAACAATATAAAAGGGTTAAATCATCATATGGGTCTTTATAAAATGTCCATCTATGCTAGTGAATGAGGTATTATTGAGTGTGCTTGGGAGTGACCCATATGAAAGCTCGCTTTTACCTCATATCACTTGGTTGATGATACATAACATCAACATCAAGATGGTTGTTCAATAGTTCATCATAGTAGCCTTCCCAAATTGATTAATATAACCCTAGGCCAACAATAATAAGGCCAACTAATGGTGCACCATCCATTTTAATGCCAAGAATAGGTTGTACATCCTTAAGTATTATAGTTATCTCTCTTATGTGCAAGCGAAACATATTATTCAAAGGGCACTTTTGCTCCATCAGTATTGGGTATATGTAGCAAACCTCCTATAAATAAAAATATTTTTTTTCCTTGACCTCATTTGGATTTTTAGTTCAATGTGGTTCAAATAATGAAGAGATGCTAGGTGAAACTTGTGCTTCATCTACATCTATTTAGGCATCTCGCCTTTTGCAAGATATATATAGCTTGCTATATATATATATATATATATATATATATATATATATCTATATATATATTCTAAATCATGTTTATACAAGAGAAAGAGAAGGTATATCTTTGTCTGAATTTTTAGGGCGATGATATCTCATTAATTAATAATCCATGCTAATTACTTAGCATTATTAAAAATTTAAGTCTTTGATACAACAAATATGTAAAAGAAGTACATTTTAACAAAAGATGATTTACATATATAACACCTAAACTTTAATTTTTATATATATAACACCCAAATTTTCAATATCACATCAAAAATATCATCATCACTCACTTTTTAAAAGGAAAATGCAACTTTTTTAAGCATAGAAAAGTGTTAGGTAAGTAAATATCTAACTTTAGGTGTTAGATATGTAAATACATAAGATTGTGTGGTATGTACATAAATCTTCCTTAATAGTAACACTCTAAAAAATTGATTTAAATAACAAAAATACTGTTCTCATAAGTTGGCTTGTTTGAGATTAATTTTGTTTTATGGTTTATGATTTTATTTCTATGTAATAGGTTTGTTTTGTGTATTTTAAAGCTATTTTTATTTTTATTTTTGAAAAGAAATCATATTGTTTTTTTTAAAAACTTGAAACAATATTTAGATGTGTTGATTGTTTTGAAAATAATTATCATCTTCAAATATATTTTATTTCAAATAAATAAATAAATAAAATCAATGACAAAAATAAAATAAAAGTGATCCCAATCTAAACTTTAAAATTTTATATTTACTTTTAGATGAATATAATATATAAATAAATAAATAATTTTTATATAATATTTAACATAAAATAAATTTTAAAATTTGAATTTATTTTGACTAACCTTTACTTAAAATATTCTTGTCTAAGTTTAATTTTTTTAATTTTTTTAAAAAATTAGTGAAAGAGATATTTATCAAATTTTATATATAGTCACTCAAATTATCTTTCTAAAACAAAAAATTGCAGTTATTAATTATTTACATAAAATTTTACATCATAAAAATACTTTATAAGATGATCTAGTAATAAAATTATGAAAAAAATCCTCAAACTTTACACAAGGTGACTACACAGTAGCCACCAATTGATGTAGCACATCATGAAAGAAATTAAATTAAAGATCTAATTATAAGAGCTAAGACTAAAGCCTATGAAGAGAATAAAGAATCCCCCACTACAAGAGCTCAAGTTAAAAGCCCAATAAAAGGCATATATTCTAGAACATCTTAAATATATTTTAAATTTTGATATTTTTATGTTTTAAGTTCTCATTTATAACTTTGTATGGCTGATCATGATATGAATGTGACATTAAAGATGAGTGTTTAAAACACTCACTTCATAAATGGCCTCCTTTCCCTTCATTTTTTTCTTTACATTTTTTCTCTAAAAGTGTTAGCATTGAGGTCTTGTAATGCTTATAAATTTAGAATGAAATGCTTTGTAACTTCAATTATTGAATGAATTAGTCTTAGTGAAGTATCATACTTTTCTCTAGCTTTGCTTTCGGTGGTTCAAATTTTATTTTCTTTGAAAAGATTAGATAGTTATTCTTTATTTTATTTTATATTTGGTTTTACTTTCGTAATATTTTGCATTTAATTTACTTAAATCCTTTCTCACATTCTTAGCTTCTTCTAAGACTAGCCATCACGCATTCCAAAACTCACATCAACTTCAAAGCCCACTTAATGCTCTTGTTTAAACTAGGCATGGCTAAGACTTAGTCTTGTTCCTTTTTATCGACACTCTTATAAACTGCACTAAACCTAATTGTTCACATAATTTTTTTTCTATGTCATAGCACCACAGTGCTACTATCTTGGCGTAGAGGCGCTGCCATGACCTTCTAGAAAAGTAATTGCCAGTCCAACGGTACAACACCGTGGTGTTGTAATCCCAACATCGAGGCACTATAATGACGAATTGTAGTTTAAAGAAGTAAGAAAATTGCTGTTGTGACCCCAATGGTTACAACCACCCATAAGAGTGGGGGGAACAGTTATAAAAAAAACTCTTATAAAAAGGGAAGTTTCCACTTTAAGAGTCCTCTTCCGGTACAGAGGGCACCTATTTTTCTTTTCCCTTTCTCCTCTCTTGCTTTGGCTCACCCAAAAAAAAAAAAAATTTTTTTTGTCCAGAATTCTGAAGCTCCAAGACATCAGTTGTTGAATTTAGTTCCAACATGAGAAGAAAATAAATCTCCCTCTATTGATCTTAGATTTGAAACATAGGAGGATTACACTAAAAATATAAAAAATCTAGCATCACGAAAATGATACTCTGCCAAAGTTTTCATAAAAAAATACTAAAATATTTACGAATTCGGTTTAATATGGGCTTCTGTCTCGCAGTGCCATGGCGCTTAGGTACAACCCCAAGGTGTTAGGGTATAGTGCCCCACAACATTGAGGCGCCAAGGCATAGAACCAAGGCTCCATGCACTCAAAATTGAAATATGCAGGGATCTGCCCCACAGTGCTGAGGTGTCATGCACTCAGAAATAAAATCTGTGGGGATCTGCCCCACAATGCTGAGGCGCCTTGCACTCGAAAATGAAATCTGTGGGGATTTTCCCCACAGTGCTGATGCACCAAGGCACAACGTTGAGGCCCCATGCTCTTGGAAATAAAATATGCAGGGATTTGCCCCACAGTGTCGAGGTGCCGTGCTCTCAGAAATGAAATCTGTGGGGATTTTCCCCACAACGCTGATGCATCACAAGATAGCGATGAGGCATCATGCTCTTGAAAATGAAATTTGTTGGGATCTTCCTGATGACATCAAGATGTCAAAGCACAACGCTGATGTGTCATGCTCTTAGAAATAAAATCTGCAGGGATTTGCACCACAATGCTGAGGCACTAGGGTATAGCGCCAAGGTGCCATGGTCTCAAAAATGAAATCTACAAGGATCTTCCCAACACACCGAGACGCCAGAGTACAGCACTGAGGCATCATGCTCTTAGAAATAAAATCTATGGAGATCTGCCCCATAGGGCCGAGGCACCAGGGTACAGCATCGAGGTGCCATGCTCTTGGAAATGAAATCTGTGGGGATCTGTCCCACAGTGTCTAGGTGTCAAGGCATAGCATCGATGTGCTATGCTCTTAGAAATTAAATCTTCAAGGATCTGCTCCATAGCGCTAAGGCATCAAGGTCCAGAACTGAGGTGCCAAAATCTAGCACCAAGGCATCAAGCTCTTGAATTTCATTCTCTTATCATAATGCCTAAGTGCTATACCTCCAATGCATTGGTATCACCCATCAAACTGACCAAGCACCTTACATGTATGTGTGGAAATTTTATATTCCATGTCCCCATCTGTTCCTCTTTTATTTCTGTGGTGAAAAGAAGATTAATGAGAATAGAAAAATAAATCGCATTGGTCGGACACCACGTAGATCCGCAGATGTACTTATTAGGATGATTGGGTACGACATTGAGGAGAGGAGTACTATCTCGAAAGATAGAAATTACCACCCTACAATATACCTAATAACCAAAATAAGGACTCCCAATGACATTGGGTCTTTGAGGTGTACCAAAGATTCTTCCTCCACTTTACATAGAAAAGTAAAATAGAGTTTATTTTAAATTGTGTTCGTTAAGTTTTCTACAGAGGCAAACCCCCATAGTTAATCATATCATAAGGAATTAGGATTCCTGAGGAAAACTCTCAATTAAGGTAAATGATCATTATCTCTAAAGATTTCAATAGGGTATGACTCTCCATCGATTAGCTCATTTGGAAGATCAAATGGGATTGATCAAAGAAAAAGTTATTATCGAAGCCAAATGAAGATAAGTAGGAGATGCTCATGATGCAAGGAAACTTAGTGAACATCTCAAACTATCCAGTGATTGGGCGTTACATTTTTGAAATTGATTTAATTTATTTGAGTTGAATTTTTCATTAGAAATTTTGGGCTTATGATTCCATAACACAAGATTATAGAAATACCTAAGAGGTGAGAATTTACACTTATGGCCTACAAAGGGAAGAAGCAACCTCATAACCTAAATCTAGGGAGCTTTGGCAAAAGACAAAAAACAACCTAAATCTAAGGCAAAAAATGGGTATTTGGTTTGCCTCCACAAGAGAGGACAAACTACCCGACTGCTTGGACTTACAACCACTTAGGGGTGGTCGCCAATTAACTTCTCCTACAGTTTTAAAATTCATGTAGGCAAGTCATATGCTTTTATGCAAGATAGTTTGACTGTTATTATTTAGAAAAGACTAAGTCATTAAACTCACTCCTTAAAGAGACTAGATCATGTAAGGGTATGCTTCAAATGACCTAAATCTAATGTAATTCAGATGTCATTTTTTTATGTTTATTTTTGGACAATCATTTGACTCAGGCTAATAAAATTTATATGCTTAATGCATGAGAAGTAAGATTATTGGCCCAAATCTGCCAGAAGGGAGGAGGTGTATTTCCACCATGGCTCTCAAAGGTTAAGCCAAGTTTCTCTGGCAAAGGTGGAAGTCCTCCAATCAAGAGTGAAATAAGATGCATTTATGCATGATGTTATAAAAGAAGTACTAATCCAGCTAAGGTTGCTAATTCTTTTATCTTGATTTTAAGCCTAAGCGTTACGTGAGGTTATGAGTTCTTTATTATAATTTTTGAATTATTAAATTTGGTAGAAGATTTAGTTTTTTCTAAGAGCCTAATCTTCATCCAGACCATACATAAAGTAAGGAATAAACTCAAAAAAGGATGCCACTTAATGCACAAGCTAAACAAATCATTAATCAATTTATAAAGCTAATTGCAAAAGAATAAGAGGCCATTGTGGTCGGGTACCACCGCACAAACTCAAAAAATAAATTGGGTAGCCGAGCACTGCCCTTATACAACCTAGATTACAAATGAATTAAATAAAATTAAGCAAGGAATTCATTGTTATGGGGGTCTTCAAGCTTCATTTCTTCATTCTTATTTTCTTCTTTCTTCTTCTTTCCTTCTTTCTTCCTTGGTTTTTATTTTGGATGGTTGGAAGGTGGATGCTCCAAAAGCTTCACATGGTACATAAGGTAAAGCCTTATAACCAGTGCTCATCCTAATCCCCATAACAATCATTCCAAAATCCTAATTATAAAAATTACATGAAAAGGGAAAAATGGAAATCTAACTAATACTTGCAAATAGATATTAGTTAAAATAAATCATACAATCCCACTCATGTATATTGGACTTAACACCCAACACATGGGTGACTAAGTCCGGCTGGCCTATTGGATTATTCTTAGGGGTATAAGCACTTGCACAATAAAAGTATTTATATTTTTATTTATTACCACACCCCTTAAGCACAATCCCCTACAGAAGACAATGGTTAGACTAAAATCGCCCTATCATTTAGTCTATGCACATGCACCCTAACATCCAGCCTAAAATATTACATCATAAAATAAAAGCAAATATTAAATCATACACCGTCCTAACCTAAAGCTAGAAGTGGTGACTTAGCCTAACGTGTGTGCTTTTAAGGTTTGTGGGTATGTTTAACTATGGTTTTAAGTTAGAGTTTTCTAAGTGTGAAGAATGCTCAACTTAGAGGAGGGTTTCATTTAAGTTGTGTTAGTTGTTTATTTTGATTTTATTTTGTGTTTTGATTAGGTTCAAGTGAATCATATAATTAATTATTAAGTTATGAAGAGAGGGAAAGAGAAGAGAACTTCTCTTTCCTTCCCTAACCTAAGTAATTTCTAAAGTGAATTCATATTTTTAGTTTTATTTAGTGAATGTTTTATTATGTGTTTTAATTAATCCTAAGTTTAGATGAACTCTAAACAAACCTATTCAAAAGGAAGACATTTTAAGATTAAGAAAAGTGATGCAAATTTATAAAACACACACCACTTCATTTCTTTCCCAACATGTATAACATGCATATGAATGGATCCTAAGCATATATATACATTACAAATGAGAATGTTTAGCACACTTTATGATGCATGCTATAATGCACTAAAAAAAAAATTTAAATGCTTATGATGCATGATTTTCATTAAGTAGAAAAAGGGGTTTCTTATCCAATTTTCACATGCACATATGAATGTATGAAAGGCATAAGTGAGTACGACGCCATTAGCATCAGGGGTGTAAGGTACAAGACCTACTTAGGGCTACTTAAAGTCTCACAACCCCGGGGAAGTTCAGACTAATATACCACTTTCCTTAAATACAAACATGTGTACAAAAGAAATGAATGGGAAAGAAAGAATGCAAAAGTTTATGTTAGTTGATTTATTTTTGTTTATGCAATTTTTATGTGCAAATGTAGGTATCCTTCTTAAGTGATAGCATATGAATGAATAGGAGATGGAATTAGGCAAGTGTTAGGTTCCTTTCAAATGAACTAAACACTTTACCAAATCATATTCAAAACTATATTAAAAGAGAGGAGAAGGAAAACTACATTAAACACATCCTTATATTTTACTAACATGCAAGCTTATAACTAAGATATAAGTAACACACTTTTAGTTTTGATAATTGATTCATATATTTTGAAAATAATTTGGATTTAATATAGATAATCTCATATTCTTACTTTAGCCAAAACATGCAATTTGACATAAAGGAAACATTTTCATTCAAATTTGATTTTTGAAAAGCAAGAATGTATGAAATCATATGACACACATATTTGGCATATTGGGAAAGAACTAAAGTAATGAAAGCATGTAAACACATTCACCTTAATTAGTTCCTAAAGATAATCTTATGAAATAAGAAAGCTTAAAGAAAATCAAAGTTTGTTTAATGTGATTTATATTTTGATTAGGTTAAGGTATGAATTAAGCATGTTAATTATCCCTTACCTACACCACCTTAGCATAGTTAACCAAATAATTATGAGCCAATACGATGACATAAAATCTCACAAGGAATTTAAATTTGCAATGCACCTTGGAAGAAAAAGGTCTAATGCAATTTGCCTCATGATTAATGATTAATTAAGCTAAGCGGTTTAACTTAAGTAATTTGAAAACTCCCCTCACACATATGAGTTGAGTTTTGGTTTCCTTAATTGTACTTAGGCTCTTAATGCTAAGTATCTACCCAAGAAAAAAATAATTGAGTTCTGGAAAATTTTAGAATTTTGTGAAATCAATTAAGAGGATAATTAGTGAATTAACCCTTATTTATGAGAAGATTAAGGAAGAAAAAGGGGTTTAAGGAAAAGCTTAGGGGAAATGCCCTAAAAATTAATTCCAAAACCTCATATTCACTAAAACAAACCTTAATCAACTTCAACAAAAGATAAAATCTTAAATCAAACCCTTAATTAACCTTAATTACATTAAGGGGGTAATTAGGAAATGAATTAGCGATTTCCCCAATTAAGCAACTAATAAATTCCAAGAAAATTAGGGGAGGCAGAAGTCATCTCCCAAAATATACTCAAGAAGTTTGGGAATAATTAGTAGATTAATTAAAGGGTAATTAGAAAATTAAGATTCCCAATAAAACACAAATTTAGAGAAAAGAATTATTCAAATTTAATCAAAATTAATTTTAGAATATTCTGTGTTTAATTATCTTTCTAATGCAATTTATTTCATATTTTCTTGATTTTTCTAGGTTGAGATATTCATTTTATAAATTTAGATAATTAATTAGATTTGTTTAAAATCTAATTAAATCCTTAATCCCTATGGCGTGCCATGCATTAGCTGATGCGTGTGCACTTTACATGTGGCACCTTCCCATCAGCTATTTATTTAAAATGTCCCATCATAATGCCGCAGGGTATGTGTTAATGATTCTCAGGATCATTACCAAGATTAAAGTTGTGGATTTGAGGGGATAAAATAGGATATAAAGCGTGTTTTAATCTTGACCGTCCATCCAAATGTACGGATGGATGGCCAGAGATCCTTCCTTGCAAATGCCTATGAGCCACGGAGACCGTCCAAGATCTAGGCCTTGATCCGAGCTCGATTGAGCTCAGATTGGGATGAAACTCAACCCACACCATCAACATACATCCTAGAACACATCTAATGATTAAGATTTCTTGCCATTAACATTTCTTTCACAAAGATCCACACCACACTGAGTTTAGTGATCGAAAAATGGCATACCTCCTCCTTAGCTTGAGCTCAACTTTGATCGAATTGGATCTCCCCTTGCTTCAAGAACTTGGAGGAGAGCTTGGGTGCACTCGATTTGGTCCTTTGATGAAGCTTGAAGTGGGAATTGAGTGGAGTTTGAGTGTGGAAGAAGTTGGTAATTCAATTGAGCTCCCCTATTTTCACTTAAGGAAAACCTAGAAATGGAAAATTGAATCTCCCTCTAGGAATCTTAGGATCACTTGCAAATGGCTCCTATGGCTCTCTCTTACTAAATCGACAATGGCTCTATTGGAATTGAAGTGAATTAGAGGGAGTATATCTCCCCCAATGGAAATTAGACGGCTGAAGCTTCACTTGCCATTTTGGATTAATTTCCCTAATTTGGAAGGTTGTTTGAGATGTTAGAAGTGTCATGTGATTTGTTTTAGGTCAGGGAGTGGATTAGTGAAGTCCCTATGTGCTCCATTTGAGTGGAGGCATGATTCCCATGTGCCCATTTCAAGCCATGTGCTCAATTTGGCCCTTGGGTCATGTTGTCCTGACCCAAACCCATTGGGTTGGGTGCACCACCCACACTAGTGTTCAGTTGATCCAGTAGGAGAGTATCAAGTAGGGTTGAAGAGGAATTGACCAAATTCTCAATGAATTTGATCAAAATTTACCCTATGGCCTAGGGGTAAAATGGTCATTTGGCTTATTTTGAATTTGGATATGTTTGGTATGTTGAGAAAATAAGTTTGGCCAAGTTTCATTGGATTTAGAGTTCATTTGGCATGGTTTAGCTCATGTTGACCCATTTAGGTCAAAATGGGTCAACTTGGGTCAAGTTGACCAATTAGTCAAATTGGGTCAAACCAAGGGTTGGGTCAAGTTCATATGACCATTTGAAATGTTTTGGTGGTTTTGGTTTGATTTAATTTGGTTTAGGTTTGAATTTGATTCGTTTGACTTCATTTACGTCGAATGGGTCAAGTTGACCAAGTTGACCAATTTGACCCATTTGACCTATTTGAGCTAGGTCATGGGTAGGTTTAGTTTTGGTTAGTCATATGAAGTGGATTGACATCTTTGTTTCCAATCAATTTTGGTAAAGTTTGAATTTGGCTCAACATGACCCTTTAAGTCAAGTTGGGTTCAAGGTCAATTGGGCTAGGTTAGGTCTAGTTGGCCAATTGAGGCTTTGGTCAAGTTCAATAAGTGATTTAGGATGAACTTGACCCATTGGTTTCAATCAATTTGGCTTAGATCAAGTTTTGACACATTTTGACTTTTTAGGCCAAGTTGGGTCAACTTGGGTCAAGTGGCCAATTCTAGTTAGGGTCAAATGTTGACTTGGTCAAGTTCAAACATTGATCATGAATGTCGATCAATGGTTTCAATCAATTTGGCCTATGGTGGATTTTGGCTATGTTAGTTTCATTTTGGCTAAGTTGACTTGGTCAACCCTTATGTTTGACTTGGTTTGACCCAATTTGATTGATTGATCATCCCATGATGATTGTTGATCATGATGAGAGGCATAGATGGGTTTAGTTCAATCCAATTTGGTTAGGATTAGAATTTGGCTCATTAAGGGTAGTTTAGGTCACCTTGGGTCAAGTGAGCCTAAGTGGGTCAAATGGCTTGGTCAAAGCTTGATTTGAGTTTGATTGAACTTGTGTATGGACTTATGATTGAAATATAAATCCATTTGCAAGTGGTGTAAAGTCAAATGTGTTTTGATTCGTTTGACAATTTCATATTCAAAGGAATAACACAAATGGATTTGGGGTTTGATTTTTGATTTTAGTTTGATTAAGTGATTGAAGTTTGTATTTATATTTGGATTCATAATTGAAGGATTGATTGAATCATGAAGGAAAATCAAGAGTTTGGCTTGATTTGAAATTGATTTGGCTAAGTTCAAGATTTTGACTTGAAAGACTTAGGTTGGATTTTGAATGAGTTTGAGTTTGATTTTGGAATTGGTTTTGGTTGTTTGAATTTATATTTCATTTATATATGTGAATATAAATGAGAATATAAATGGGTTATGTGAAAATTTCATGAGTTTGAAGTGATTTGAATATGATCTAAGCTAAGTCCTTAAGAGAAAAATTATGGATTTAGGAAATATTTAGTGAATTTATTTTGAATCCTGGATTTAGTTTGATTGATTTGAATTTATATTTCATTTATATATGTGAATATAAATGAGAATATAAATTAGTGATGAGAAAATTTCATGAATTTGAATTGATTTGAGCATGATCTAAGCGAAGTCCTTAAGAGGGAAATTAAGGATTTAGGAACGATTTTATGGAATTTGAATTTTGGATTTGATTTGATTGATTTGGATTTATATTTCATTTACATATGTGAATATAAATGAGTGGTGATAAAATTTCATGAATTTGAATTGATTTGAATATGATTTAGGCTAAGTCCTTAAGAGGGAATTAAGGACTTAGGAAAGATTTGGATTTTGAAATTTCAACTTAGAATTTGATTAGGGGTTTCAATCAGGGATTTAAATCATATGACATTGATTTGAGTTTAGAGAAAATAAAGTAAAATTTATTTGGAGTTTGAGATAATCAATTAGCAATGATTTCGAGTTTGACTTTGAAGGAAGGGAGGTGAGGAGTGGTTCAAGCTAAGGGTAGGCAAATTTTCCTAACACTCCTAAGGCATGACCTATTCTTATGGCTAACCCTTCTAAGTCTCTAGGGATAGGTTGAGTGTCCACATAATCACTAGATTTGTCTTAAGATTAAGGATCTCTTAATGTCTAAGAGGAGTCCTATGTCTAAGATGGAGGGAGGTTGAGAGCTCATCCTAAAATGAGGTTAACAATGTAGTTCCGAGGCGCAATACTCTATAGTGCTATACGTACACATCCTATAAAAATGTCACCTTAGCAACGCCAATGCACCATTATGATAGCACAGAGGCCTTACCCTCTTTGCATCGAGGCATTGATCCTTTATACTTTTAAACTAAACTTATAAATAGTTAATCGTGTGAACATCCTATACTTATGGTGCTTTAATTTGGAGTCATTGTGGACAACACACAAATCATAGAGGGTACTTATTAAAGTTATTGAGCATGACATTGAGGTATGATGTACCATCTTCAATGATTAAAATATCACCCTACAATGGACCTAATCACCTAATAAGGACTCCTAAGGTAAATGGGTCTTCGTATATACCAAAGATATTTCACCCACTTTATATGGAAAAGTAAAACATGGTTTATTTTATATCAAATTTTTTAGTTCGCTAGCAAGCTTTCATAGTTAATTACATCCTAGTAAATATAAATTTCTTAAAAACACTCTCGATTAAAGTAATCAATAATTATCTCCAAAGATTTCATGGTTATACTATCAAAAAATTAGATATATTTTTTGAAATAAAGTGGGAAAGTTCAATTTGGAAAGTCTTATTTTTGATTCCAAGAGAAGTATGTAGGGGGTACTCATGATACTAAAAAGCCTAGTAAGTACTCTAGTCTATCCTATGATGAGGTATTACATGTTTTGTATGTTGATAAAATAGGTTTGATCATGTTTCATTGGATTTGGAGTTCATTTGGTATGGTTTGGCTCATGTTGACCCATTTAGGTCAAAATGGGTCAACTTGGGTCAAGTTGACCAATTGGTTAAATTGGGAAATTGGGTCAAACCAAGGGTTGGGTTAAGTTTATATGACCATTTGAAATGTTTTGGTGGCATTGTTTTGATTCAATTTGGTTTAGGTTTGAATTTGGTCCATATGATTTCATTTAGGTAAAATGGGTCAAGTTGACCAATTTGACCTATTTGATGTAGGTCATGGGTAGGTTTAGGTTTGGTTAGTCATATGAAGTGGATTGGTATCTTTGTTTCCAATCAATTTTGGTTAAGTTTGAATTTGGCTCAACATGACCCTTTAGGTCAAGTTGGGTTTAAGGTCAATTAGGCTAGGTTAGGTCTAGTTGGCCAATTGAGGCTTTGGTCAAGTTCAACAAGTGATTTAGAAAGAACTTGACTCATTAGTTTCAATCAATTTGGCTTAGATCAAGTTTTGACACATTTTGATTTTTTAGGTTAAGTTGGGTCAACTTGGGTCAAGTGGCCAATTGGGATATGTTAGGGTCAAATGTTGACTTGGTCAAGTTCAAACATTGATCATGAATGTGTCTTGATCACTAGTTTCAATCAATTTGGCCTATGGTGGATTTTGGCTATGTTAGGTTTCATTTTGGCTAAGTGTTGACTTGGTCAACCCTTAGGTTTGACTTGGTTTGACCCAATTTGATTGATTGATCATCCCATGATGATTGTTGATCATGATGAAAGGCATAGATGGGTTTAGTTCAATCCAATTTGGTTAGGATTAGAATTTGGCTCATAAAGGGTACTTTAGGTCACTTTGGGTCAAGTGAGCCTATGTGGGTCAAATGGCTTGGTCAAAGCTTGATTTGAGTTTGATTGAACTTGTATATGGTCTTATGATTGAAATATAAATCCATTTGCAAGTGGTTTGAAATCAAATAAGTTTTGATTCATTTGACAATTTCATATTCAAAGGAAGAACATGAATGCATTTGGAATTTGATTTTTGAATTGAGTTTTGATTAAGTGATTGAAGTTTGTATTTATATTTGGATTCATGATTAAAAAATTGATTGAATCATGAAGGAAAAGCAAGAGTTTGGCATTATTTGAAATTGATTTGGCTAAGTTCAAGATTTTGACTTGAAAGACTTAGGTTGGATTTTGAATGAGTTTGAGTTTGATTTTGGGAATTGGTTTTGGTTGTTTGAATTTATATTTCATTTATATATGTGAATATAAATGAGAATATAAATGGGTTATGAGAAAATTTCATGAGTTTGAAGTGATTTGAACATGATCTAAGCTAAATCCTTAAGAGGGAAATTAAGGATTTAGGAAAGATTTAGTGACTTGATTTTGAATTCTGGATTTAGTTTGATTGATTTAAATTTATATTTCATTTATATATGTGAATATAAATGAGAATATAAATGATGATTAGAAAATTTCATGAATGTGAATTGATTTGAACATGATCGAAGCTAAATCCTTAAGAGAGAAATTAAGGATTTAGGAAAGATTTTGGAATTTGTAATTTGAATTTTGGATTTGATTTGATTGATTTCAATTTATATTTCATTCATATATTTGAATATAAATGATAATATAAATGAGTGGTGAGAAAATTTCATGAATTTGAATTGATTTGAATATGATTTAGGGTTAGTCCTTAAAAGGGAGTTAAGGACTTAGGAAAGCTTTGGATTTTGGAATTTGAACTTAGAATTTAATTAGAGATTTCAATCATATAGAATTCATTTGAGTTTGGAGAAAATCAAATAAAATTGATTTGGAGTTTGAGAAAATCAATTAGGAATGATTTGGAGTTTGACTTTGAAGGAAGGGAGGTGAGAAGTGGTTCAAGCTAAGGGTAGGCAAATTTTCTTAACACCCCTAAGGCATGACCTATTCCTATGGATAACCCTTCTAAGTCTCTAGGGCTAGGTTTAGTGTCCACCTAATTACTAGATGCGTCCTCAAACTAAGGATCTCTTAATGTCTAAGAGGAGTCCTATGTCTAAGATGGAGGGGGGTTGAGAGCTCATCCTAAAAATGAGGTCAATAAAGGGCACTCAATTGGTGTGGTGTGACTGACAAGGAACACCGCACGTATTGGTGTTGACTGAAATGATCAACATCTCCGAAAGATGACAAGCACAAATAGAAACAATCTACCCCTAACCCAAGGTGTAGAAGGAATCTAGAGCTTCGTGCAATGTGGTTCTACTTATATCCCATACATAAGAGAGAAGGATGAATCCACTAAGGGATAGATTAGATGAGCCTTCCACTAGGGAAGCAGGTTCAAGTCATCCACAAGGGGATGATAGATTTGATTTGATATGAGTCTCACTAGAGAGAGAAAGATTTCTTTGAATTCTGTTGAGGAAGAGGGTTGAATTTGTTTGAATTTATTGTTTGTTTAATTTGTATTTGTTTTGACTCCACAGGGGATAGAAAAGTGAACTCTCTATTAGGGAGGCAAGTTCAAGTCATCTACAAGGGAGGGGTTGTGAAATTCACTGAGGGATTAGAATTCTAGATCCATTAGGGGACTAGAAAGATTTGCATCTCATTGAGGAGAAGCAAAAAAGATTTGATTTAGATTGATTGATTTATTTGTTCCTTTATTTCATTGGATTTGTTTTATTGAATTTGTTTCAGATTTTTAGATTTTGGATTTTGAGATGGACCCTATGGTTCGTACTGAGTAGGAGCCACGGAGGCCTAGACCTAACTCAGATTTACCAATTTAAAGGGAGTAGTCTACCAAACACATAGTAGGACTAGCCAACCAAAGGGATGCCTTTCAATATACAATAACTGTACTAGGAAGAAAGCATAGTAGACTCACATCCTCCAAAGCAAGGACCAGTTGCTGGGGTGATCTATTGGCAAGGAAACAGATTGAACCCAACCTAAGGCTGACTATTGAGTGAATGCTGCTGGGGGACTTAAATCAACTCAAAAATATTCAAAGGTAGATTTCATTTTTAGATTTATTTTGATTATGATGGATCCCATTAGTTTGTGATGGACTGCATTGAGTAAGGACCATGGAGGCCTAGACCTAACTTAGATTTATCAATCCAAAGGGAGTAATCTACCAACCTCAAGGTAGAACTATCCAACCAAAGGGGTGCCTTTTAATTTGCAATGGTAAATTCTTAAGAAGAAAGTGCAGGGACTCACATCTTCTAGAAATAAGGAACTATTGGGGTGATCGACTGCTTTGGGAAACAAATCAACCCAACCTAGGGTTGACTATTGAGTGAATGCAGTTGGGGGACTTAAATCAACTCAAGGATAGTCAAAGATTAATTTCATTTTTTAGTTAATTTTGATGGATTCTGTTAGTTTGCGATGGATCAAACTGAGAAGGAGCTCATATCAGCCTAGCCCTATCTTAGATTTACTGAACCAAAGGGAGTAGCTTCTCGATTGATGGGAGAACTATCTGACCAAAGGAGTGTCTTTTGGTTTGCAATGATCAATTTAAGGGAAGAAAGCTCAGGACTCATATCTTTCACTACAAAAGACCACTGGGGTGATCTTTGGGCAACAAAACGAACCGACTAGTCGTTGTGATAGTCATCTTTGGAAAGAATGCGTCATAGTCTTACATCTTCCAAAGCGGAATGAATCGGGGTAACTCTCCAATGGGGTGACTACGGAGTGAGTCGACCAGGATTATCTCTGTCAGTAGTGCAATTCTTAGGGAGTCTGGACACTACCTTAAAGATAAGATGCCTGCTTGGAAAAAGGGGCCCTTTGGGAGCTTGAATTCTTAATCCACAAGTGAATTAATTTTGTTTGTTTATATAGTTTATTTTATCATGGGTCTTGTTGGTTTGCAAGGGATCAAACTGAGAAGGAGCTTATATCAGCTTAGACCTATCTCAGATTTACTGAATTAAATGGAGAATCTGTGCATTGACTGAACAGATTCTCCAACCATAAGGGTGCCTACTAGGGAAGGGGGACTGTCCAATCCAAAAGTAACTAGGGAAATGTCTAAATAGGGTCGCAAATGACATGATCCAAATAGAATGCCCACAGGGGATGGGGCCACTAAAGAGCTTAATCCAACACCCTGGAGAAGATGACATTGCTAATCATATATCTAATAGGTATTTAGTGTCCAACTCAAGGTGAAAGCTCATGGACTCACATCTACTTAGAGTGGTGTACTCACCGGGTGAGTCACTGTCAGCATAGTGAATATCAACCAAGCTAAGGTGCCCGTCGATTTACAACAATCAGCCTAGGAAGAAAGCTCAAGGACTCACATCCTCCTATAGCGGAACTAATTGTTGGGATAGTCTGTCTTTGGCTCAGCAGGTGCCATCCGACCTAGGGCGACTTCTGATTGAATGCCAGTGGGGGACTTATATCGACTCAAATGTAGTCAAGATGAAAGGAGCCTCTAGGGGACTTTTCCTAAATCTCAAATATACTCAACCTAGTTAGTGCATGATAGATAGTTCAAGAAGAAAGCATGGGGACTCACATCTTCTTAAGCAAAGTCAATATGATGTAGCTCATTGGCTGGGAAGTATAGCCTACCATGCTAACAAGGCGCTCGTTGGTTTGCAATGATCAAGTTAGGAAGAAAGTGCGGGGACTCACATACTTCAATAAATGAGCACTAGGGTGACATACTAGCGAGTTAGGATGTAGACCCGTCCTAGAGCAGCTAATGAGTGAGTGTGATAGGGGGATTGCTCCCACATCAAAATAGATAAAAAAAATTGTGTTTGTTTTGTGTATGTGTTAACAAGAATAGGATGCCTCTTGGGTTCTCTCACACCTATCCAAAACACATTGGGGTGTTCGATGAAATGGTGCCACAGATGGCAACCAAGAATTCCCACTAAGAAAGGATGCCACTCGGGTTCTCTTAAACCCAACTTAATTATGCTGATCGAAATAAGATGCCTCTTGGGTTCTCTCATACCTATTCTAATAGCGCTGGGAGGTTGTGTTTGTGTCATGAAAGTAGGATAGGATGCTTCTGGGGGACTCTTACACCTACCCTAAATACGTCATGTCAGATTCACAAGACAAACAAATAACACTTCGAAAGAAGAGAAGATTTTGAAGAAATTTAATCAGATTTTTATTCTTTTTATTAATAATTATTTTCAAATATGACTTATTTCATGGGTAATATTTATTTAAGTAGAGCCCATTAATTGGAAGCATCGGGTGTTCCCCTTTATAATTGATGAGCTGATATGATCCTCCTTGGTAAGCCTTCTCTATAGCATAGGGGCCTTCCTAAGTGGGTTCAAACTTGCTTCCCATCTTTCAATGGGCAACAATTAGTCTCCTTAGGACTAACATAAGTTCTCCTACTAAAAAGACCTAGGGCAGATCAACTTGTTGTGAGCTTGAATCATTTTGGCCTTATACAACTTGATGTTTTGGCATGCCCGTAGGCGACTCTCTTCCAAACCTTTGAGTTCTTCTAAACATAACTTTTCATTCTGCTATGAAGTGATCTTGCTACCCAATGGTATCCTTATTGATGGGAGTTGAACTTTTAAAGGTAGAACGGTTTCAAATCCATATATTAAGGAAAATAAAGTATATTAAGTTAGAGTTTGGCATGTGGTGCACTAGGCCCACAAGGCTTCAATAAACTACTCATGCTACTATCATTTGTTATCATCAAGAGTCTTCTTCAATATATGGATGAGAGTTTTATTGGATGCTTCCACGAAGCCATTTACTATGGGTTAGTAGATAGTAGAGCATCTCCAATCTATTTCATGTCTTCTAGCGAAGCTGTTGATCTTCATGCTTTTGAATGCAGTACCATTATCAAATATAATTTATCGAGGCACCCTGAACCTATATATGATATGGTTCCTGAAAAATTGAAGCACATGCTGAGCTGTGACCTCTCTGAGTGGGATTGCCTCTGCCCACTTAGAAAAGTAGTCAGTGGTAGCTAGAATGAACATGTGACCTTTGGAAGAAGGAGGATCGATCAGACCCACAATGTCAGTACCCCAACACTCAAATGGCCATGAGGCCAATGTAGGGTGTAGAATGTTGGGTGGTTGGTGGAGGACCACATCGTGTACCTAACACTGATGGCATCTTCTAGCTACATCCATGCAATTTGTAATCATCGAAGGCCAGTAGCATCCAAGTCGCTTGATCTTCATCTTCATCTTCGAACTGGACTAATGTGATTTGCATACACATGAATGTACCTCAGTTATAATGCCATGGGCTTAGTATTTGTCTAAATAATGTAACCACATTTGGTCAAATGACTGGCAGCATAGGGTGCCATCAATGAGAGCATAGGAGAGAGCTCTCTATTTCACCTGATGGAATTTTGACTTTTCATGAGGTAGTTTGCTAGTGTTCAAATAGTCTATGAATGGTTGCCTCCAATCTAGCTCCTTGTCCCTTTTGGCAATGCCAACTTCTCATTCAAGGGAAAGTCTCTCGATGAGTTCAACATAAATAAGGGATAGGACTTGTCAATTTTGGACCCTTATTGAAATGGACTCATCTTCCAGACATGCTAGTTCCTTAGCAAGTTTTGCCAAAGCATTTGCTACTGCGTTCTCTACTCAGGGAACCTTGTAGATGATGACTTCGGGAATCTGGGCCAACAACTTCATGGTATATTCGTGGTAATTACGAAGCTTGGGTTTGAGAATCTTGTAAGACCCATCAATCTGATTGATGACAAATCAAGAATCCCCAAAGATGTTGATGCTCTTGACACTAATTGTGATGACTAACTCCAGATCAGTAATCAAAGCCTCATACTTGGATTCATTGTTGGTGTAGGGGTTGGATAGATTGTATGAGGATCTCATCACATCACGGTCTGGAGTTAGAAGAACTATTCCTACTCTTGTCTTTCCTGGGAGAATATATTGTGGTTCTTCCCCTTTATAAAAAGAAGCTGCACCATCAAAATACATCTTCCATCAGCAGTTGTTGGCCTCCCCTAAGTTCATGATTTGTTTATTGGGGAGATTGTCACTAAGCGAAGAATCAACAGGAAGTGGATGTGCTACTAAGAAATCCTTTAGTGCCTATCCTTTCATCGCATGGAGGGGTACGAATGTAATGTCAAACTGCAAAAGTATCATGGACCAGTGTGCCAAACATCCGGATAGGGTTGACCGTGTCATGAGATACTGCAGTGGATTTGTTCTGGAGATCAAATTCACCTTATGAGAAAGAATATAGTGCCATAGCTTTTGGGAAGAAAAGATCAAAGCTAGGCAATATTTCTTAATAGATGGGTAGTTCACTTCAGCAGGAATCAGATGACGATTGAGGTAGTAGAGAGCGCTCTCCATCCCTTCGTCATTGGCTTGGGCCAATAGAGCATCGAAAGAGTCATCCAATGCAGCAGTGTAGAGGATGAGTGGCCTGCCTGGGATAGGGGTTGCTAGAATTGATGGCTTCACCAAATACTGCTTGATGTCTTCAAAGGCATGCTGGCATTTTTCATCCCACTTGAACTTAGCATCCTTTTTGATAAGTGCTAAATATGGCTTGCATCTCCCTGATAGGTTGGAGATAAAGCATCTCAGATATGCCAACCATCCTTAGAACGATCTGAGTTGTGTTAAGCTTTTAAAAGGTGGCATTTCTAAGATAGCTTTGATCTTTTCAGGATCTATCTCTATTCCTCAGTTTTGGACAACAAACCTAAGGAATTTTCCTAAAGCTACTCCGAATGAACACTTCAGGGGATTCATTTTGAGGTTATATTGCCTTAACCATTCAAAAAATACACTCAAGTCAAAGAGATGGTTTTCCTTTTCTTTGTTCTTGACTACTAGATCATTAACATAGCACTCAACCTGATGATGTATGAGTTCATTGAAGATCTGAGTCATGGACCCTTGGTATGTAGCACCAATGTTTTTAAGGCCGAAAGGCATGACTTTATAATAAAAGATTTCGATCGCGGTTTGAAAAGTGGTGTTTCTTTCATCTTCAGGAGACATCTTGATTTGGTTGTAGATAGATGACCCATCCATGAAAGAAAACACTGCATGATATGAGGTAATATCCACCATTAATTCTGGTATAGGAAGAGGAAACTCATCCTTAGGACATGTCTTGTTTAGATCCCTGAAATCGATGTAAATGCGAATTTGGTCATTCTTCTTCTTAACTGGTATGACACTGGCTAATTAGGTAGGATATTTTTCTTTTCTGATGAAACCAGCATCGATCAGTATCTTGACTTCAGAAATGACCTATTATTCAATTTCTAATGGTATGCATCTAGAAGCTTGCTTGACAGGGGTAGCATTAGGATCTATTGCTAGCTTGTGGACTACTACATCAGGAGATAATCCAGGCATCTCTTCATAACTCCATGAGAAGCAGTCTTTAAACTCAGTCAATAGCCTGACTAAGTCATTGGTTTCTTCTTCATTTAGCAACGAACTGATGTACGTCGGGCCTGGATTTTCTTTTGTCCCGAGGTTGATTTCTTTAAGCTTGTCTATTGTTGAATGAATCTCCTCTTCAAATTCTAGAGGTGCATCCTTGATCTGAAGATCATCTAGATCCTCTGAGGTTTCTAAACACACATTCTCATAAGAGTTGGGATTGTGTGAAAAGAATTTATTAGACTCCAAATGATTGGTAACAACTAAATAGTAATCTTCATCATCGACTGGACCCACTGTACAAAATCCTAGTACTGCTCTTGATTATGCTTCTCTGCCTATATTGTTCCATAGCTTTTCAAAATATTCTTACTTATTCTTGGTCCATGTATGATGAACCATTCCTTTCTGTATAAGATTATGAACACAAGGCGAGTTAAAGTCAAGTGGTAATTCCATTAATTCTTTAAATGAATCCTCCTCAAGTTCTACATGAACTTCAGGAGTTGAGGATGATGATCCTAAAGAGAATCTCTTCAGCTTCGCATCCATGGCAGACTTAGGGGCTTTCTTAACTACTAAACCTTCAGTTTTTTGAGATGAAAGTGAGGTTAGAGCTAAGGTTCTTAGCTGTTGCCTAATAGTCTTACATAAACCTGAGTTGGATACTTTTCTTTGTTTAGAGGCCTAGTCTTCGTCATTATCTGGATTGAAAGTCATCTCCAATGGAACCCGTTGAGAGGGTTTGGCTAGTATACTAATCAAATTAGACTCATCCTCTGACCTGGATTCCAAGTTTATGTGAATAGTAGGGGTACTCTTATGAATTGGAACACAACCTCTATTGGTTGATGGCCAATTAGGGGGTCTTTCACCTTTAGAACTGCCTCTATTTCTGCCTCTGTCTCTACCTGGTGGATGTTGAATCATTCTACCCACACGTCCATATGATGGAATGGACTGTGGGTGGAAAGTGAAATGCGGCTCTATTTCTTCTTCAATTCCCCTTTCTTGTGCACTTGGATTTTTTATTTTTTTCCTTTTCTTTTGCTCTTTCTTTTTCTTTTATGTTTGAATTTTATCCAAGTTCACGAGAAAGGGTGTGTTGAGGAAGATAGTATGTCGCATCCTCATAAATCTTAACCTCTCTGATAGAAAATGGCTTTTCATCACTGTTGACACGGTATTCAATCACATCTTTTTTGAACTTGATGCACTGATGGAGGGAGGATGGAATTATCTTGTTCTGATGTATCTAAGGCCCACTAAGCAAAATAGTGAATGAAAAATTCGAATCAATTATGTAGAATTTTGCTTCAGTCTTCCAGTCACCTATCTCCAAGGGTAACACTATGGAACCTAAAGCCCTCTTGCCTTGTTCATTGAATCCTCTCAACATCATCCGATTTCCTTGGAGTGTGAAGATGTCAATCCTCAAATAGGTGAGAGTCTTTAGACTCATAATGTTCACCGATGCACCTGGATCGATGAGAACTCTGGCCAGTCTGAATCTGTCCATGTCAACTATGATGTAGAGGGGACGGTTGTGCTCCAAGTCCCCCAGAAGAAGGTCTTCATCTGTGAAGGTGATCCCCTGAGCTTCTTTTACATAATGTGCTTCCTCACCTATAGCGATCAGCTGAGCTAAGCATATCCCAGGATCAAGGAGAGCCTTAATTAATGACTCCCTTATCTCTTTGGATAAGACGAGGGCATCATATATGCTTAGCTTAGATGATAACTTTCTTAGATGAGAGAGGACATTGTAGTCCACCTTGGGCTGATCCACCACAAGCATATCCAAGGGTGGAGCATCCTGTGGAGGGGCTTCTTGATCCTCTGCACCAATGACTTGTTTCCCTCTATCTTGAGGTGCTGCCCTAGGAGGTAGGACCTTGCCACTATGGAGGTTGACTTTGGTGATCTCTTATGGTAGGATAATGGAAGATTCTACCTGCACGTCAGGCTCACCTACTGCTTCTACTATGGGACCCTCAAAATTGGATGATTTCAAGTCTATTTCAAGAGGTGAACCTGTAGTATTCAGAGTAAGAAAGTCCAACTCTGAATCAGAAAGAGGAGATTAGAATTATTATAATTATTTTGACTTGAAGAGTTATCCTTAGGAATAAACGTAGATAACCCATCAAAAGTGACACAAATATAATTCAAACTAGCTTTATTCTTCAATTTCTTGGATTTGACAGGAGGTACAAAGTAGAAATCAAGTAAACTAAGAGGGGTAAGGGATTTGGTGCCCTTATCCATCGATACAATAGTTCTACTAGTAGTAGAAGAAGAGCTAGTTAAAGTAGGAGAAGTCTCTAATGTGGTAGCTACAATGGTAGACTGGAGGCTGGACTTCATGATTGTGCTACTTGCTATCCCGGTCAGCGCAGTGCTCTTGAGCTCCCCCTTGAGTTGGCGCTGACAACTTGTAAACCTTCCTTGATATTGGAGGTTTGAGTTGACTCAGGCACCTGCAAGAAAAGTTTCTTGATCTTCTGAATGATCTTTTTAGAGGTTTTGGATAAGGAGATATCCCAACCTTCTTTGGTTTTGGAAAGATCACAAGTATCCCCAAGGATTACCCTGATGGAACTGGATGGTTGTTCCACAAGGTATTCCTTCAGGATAACTATAGCATTGATCTTAAAGCTATGTTTAAGCCAGTCCTGTAAAGTGAAGTAATCTTCCAAACTATGACCTAGCATATGGTGGTAGGGGAAAAAGTTAGGAACTTAGCTTTTGCCTACTTCCTTCAGTCTCTTAGGTTCGGGTAGCTGAAAATCAGGCTTCTTTAAGAGGTTCTTAAAGATCTCCTTGATTACCTCCCTCTTAAATGAACAAGGCTTATTTAGCTTATCTGAAGGAGTAGGTGGACCATAGCTACCTAGCGGCGTATATGTACCACTGCCCTGGTGATGTGGGCGGGTGGTGGAGGTCGGCCGAGGTGAGCACTGGTGGTGGTAGGGTGGTGAGCGAAATGAGGTCTGTCTCTCCGATCTCTAGCTAGTTTCTACCCCTTATCTACCACTGTCACTATCCCTGGCCTTTTCTCATAGGCCTTCTGTAGCTTCTGCTTAGGCAATTGATCTTGAAAAGGTAATTATTTAGCCTCTCCTTATAGACTAGCCACCTTGTTGAATAGTTTCTCAAATATTTTGATAGTGAAACCCTTAAGCATGAAAGCAACCGGGCAATGGATATTCTTTAGAAGAATCTCAATGTCATGCTGTTCAAATAGTTATAGTTTTCATTTCATACTCAGGTTATGCCATCTGAGAATATTGTCAATAAGGGACTCACTTGAGTGCTGTTGTGCTACAACGAGATCGCCCATAATAACCCTTTACTAAGCTCCAGCAAACCTCTTGATGAAGAGTTGCTCCAACTCAGCAAATGTCTTTACTGAACTATTAGGAAGTTCAGTGTACCAATCAAAAGCTATCCCTACTAAGCTACTGACAAAGAGGTAGAAAAGAAAAGTGTCGCTGCCATCGGTGTTGTAACAACTGGCATTGAAGTGTGCAATATGCTGCCTCAGGTTTGCACTGCCATCAAAGCTCTTGAAAGAAGGTGGCACAAAAACCTTGGGATATTGGATTATATCAAATTCCTTTGGGTAGGGTCTACCCTTTAGAACTGATGATCCTCCTTGGGCTTGAGCCAATGCTTCATTCTCTCGCTGTTCAACCATGGATTTTATGTATTTTTTCTATGGAGGTACTTTCCACTACCTTCTTGTACATGCTATTGCTATCTTGCTCAACGGGAGGTAAGGTCTTGGATGAGTCCAAGACATGCACTAACTCTGGCTGACTGATCTCAGTTGTGATAGAGTGAACTGCTGGAGCTTATTTCTAAAGTACTGAGACTGCTGCTAATAAAACCTCAAGCTGCTTTTCCATCCTATCTATCTTCTCATCTTTCCATTTTAATTATGCTAGGAGGTGTTGATGCGAATGGTCTGTGTCTTCTTGCTCAGCATCATCACCTTCCATAGCCTGCCGCTCTCTGAGGAGGGATCCTCTGGTATCTTCCATACAAACCCTAGCTGAGTCTCCCAACAAATCATCTTTGTTGGGATTGAAACTAACCTTCTCCTCATTGTACCAATCTTATCCTATAATTTCCTTCTTTTCCATGAAATAATGAGCCATTATCTCATCTAAAGAATGATTAATCTGAGTAGGTACAAATATCTTTGGCTGACTAGTGTGATCAATGTCATGTATTGAGAGGCACCAAACCTCCCCTACTACTAGAGAATCAATCCTATGAGGACTATACTCATTAAAAGAGACATGCTGCTGACTGCCATTGACTCTGGAAGGTGTGACACTCCTTAGGAGGTTCTACAATCATTGGTGCAATAGGGCTATCATCTGCTCCCTCTGTAGTAGCTATTACTATCTCCATGTCTTCCTGAACTGATGGTGTTGGTGAAGGGATGACCACTATGCTTCGAGGTTGCCATTCCTTCAGCACCATCACTAGGGTAGAAGGTCGAGTAGGAGAGCTCAGTAGGACTGTGCATAATTCAGTTTAGACCAAAAATCCAATTAAAACAGAACCAAAATTTTTAATTTAGATCAATTTTATAATTTTATTTTGGATATTAGATTTAGTTTGTGCTACATTCAATTTTTGGATTATGGACCGGTTCTGAAATTTTGTAATCCAAGCGGTGGACCAAACTTTACAAAATGGAGGATCACTGTCGGTTGAATTGTGGTCCGTGGACCTGGATATGCCCTGCATGTAGCGGCTAAAACTAAAAGGATTCAAACTTCAAAGGATTCTAAATTCTTAATTCTAATTCAGTAATAACTAATTCCTTCCCCTAATCTGACAAGGCAGAAAAGGCAATCCCCCTCCTTCGCTTCTCTAGCTGTGGCTGGTTCTCTTTGACTTTGACTCATCATTTTCCAATTTCCAATTTTCATTCTATTTATCTGTTCTTACCTCTCGGCGTCTCGCGCAAGGACGCTGCTCTTTGTCACATTGCCTCTTTGAGTCTCTTTTTCTCAAGTCACCTGACCAGGCGATTAATTTCACCAATCAAGGCAACCCCAACGGTAATCCCCATGTAAACTTCAATCTCTTCTTTCTCTTCTCTAAGTTCTCCTCTCAGCTCTCACGGTCTCTCCTCTCATCTGTCGGCTTCCTCGGCTTCTCGGGCCTTCGGCTTCTCCCAAAGAGAATCTTTATTCTATTGAGTTTTCTTACGCAACGAATGACTATAAGGTACTCGATACATCTCTGATCTCTTGTATTTTCATCTATCAATGAAAATGGTTCTGTAATTGATAGAGAATGATGATTTGATTTTGTCATTTTGATATGGTTTGTCCGTTCTGTACTTCATTTGGTTGCGACCTTGTGGGTGATTTGTTTCATGCAATGCGAGTGATTATATCATATGCTGATATGCTTATTAGTTATTTTTGTTGGTTCAATCAACTTTTAGATTATGGACTGATTCTAAAATTTTTCTTAATGCTTTTTTTTCATTAGAGGATTGTTTAATCATTTTTCTGTTGGAGGATTGTTTAATCTTTATTTTTTGTGTGGATTATGGACCAGTAATGCTTCATTATTCATAATAATTTTGTCAGCAATGCTTTATTATTCATATGATGTGAAAATGATGTGAAAATGATGTAACAAAGCTTTGTTATAAGCATTAGTGCCTTACTCCTATTGTTTGGGCCTTTGAGGACATGGTCACAAGTCACATGAATGAACAAATTTATAGGTTTGAAATATTTTGAAAAGAAAGTTGTGTAAAACAGTAAGGTATTGAGATGGAGGAAAACTCTGAGATTTTCATTGAAGTATTGAACTAATTTTAAATATGGCTTGAAGCATTGAAGTTGGTAATTAACATTTGACATATGGGTTACATTTAAGCATTGAAGGCTTGAAGCATTTTTTTGTGTGACTTTCCTAGTTTTTTGAAAAGAATGTTGTGTAAGGTATTAAATTGGTTAAATGATATGTAATGTCCAAAGTGGTAATTGGCAAACTGAAAGTTGGAATTTGGTGATTGGTATCTTTGAAAATTGAAATGCTTGATGCATTTGGCTTTACTAGTGATGCAATCATGCAAGCTTGTTTTTACCATTTATGTATATGATTAGCTAAAAAAAGTGGACTATACGCCTATGTTCATGTTATCGATGGTTTTCATAGAAGTTTGAACAAAAATAATTTGATATTCTTTTTTTCGATTCTCATTTGGCTTATTCTTTCTTGATCTCATTATACTTTGATTAAATGTCTCATTGCGAAGAGAGTTCTAACATGATTGGTTCTTCCCAAAATCAAATACTTATCAACCAAGATAATACCCATTGTGTTGCAAGTGCTTCAAGTAGCAAGTCATCTTTTGAAAAGAAAACAAGAAAGACAGTTTGACCAAGATCTGATGTCTGGAATTATTTTACTAAATTTAATAGTTCCTATGGAGAAAAGATGAGTAAATGTAACTAATGTGGGAAGACTTATCATAGTGATACAAAGCTTAATGGTACAACAATTTTACGGACACATCTTTCTATATGTCAAAAGAATCCTCATAACATGAAAAAAGTTAAACTCTACTAGTATTGCAACCTAGTGGCAAAGGTGAACAAAATACTGGAGGTCTCAAAGCTTGGAGGTTTGATCAAGAATCTGTAGAAAAGTTTTAGCAGCCATGGTAATTATGGATGAATTACCATTTAAACATGTTGAAGGATATGGGTTCAAATATTTTATGTCTCAATGTTGCCCAATGTTTAAAATACCTTCCTGTTAAACACTCACTCATGATTGCTTTCAATTTTACTTAGATGAGAAGAATGCTTTGAAAAAAATATTACGAGATTCAACTATAAGGGTTTGCTTGACAACCGACACATGGACATCAATTTAGAGAATTAATTACATGTGCCTAACCGTGCACTATATTGATGAAGATTGAAAGTTAAATAAGAGGCACACTAATTTTTATCTCATATATAGTCATAGAGGGGAGATTATTGGGTAGGAGGTAGAGAGATGTTTGATTGATTGGGGTATTAATGCGGTATTATAATCACAGTTGATAATGTTTGCTCCAATAATGGTATTATCAATCATTTGTAGAAAAAATTTTCTAAATGAGAGGGAAGTGTTCTTGATTGTAAGTTCTTACATATGAGATGTGTTGCACATATTATAAATCTTATTGTTCAAGATGGAATTAAGGAAGTTGGTAAATCTGTACAATGTGTAAGTGCACCAGTGAGGTACATTAGACAATCACCATCAAGACTTAAAAGAATTCAAGTAATGCAGTGAAATTGAAAAAATATAAAGCAAAAGCTTGTTGTGTTTGGATGTACCTACAAGGTGGAATTCTACATATCTGATATTAAATTCAGCGCTTCAATTTCAAAAAGTTTTTGAGAGATATGAAGAGGTTGATCCTCAATTTAGAGTAGAGTTGGAGAAGGAAGTGGATGCAAATCATGGTGGAGTTCCATGTGATGATGATTGGGAGAATGCGAGAAGACTTGTTACTTTCTTAGAAAGATTTTATGAACTGACTCTGCACATTTTTGTTTCCTTATATGTCACTTCAAATACATTCTTTTATGAGATTGCGGAGGTCCAATGTGTGCTTCAAAGTTGAAAATCTCATAATGACCTTGAAGTTAGTAGCATGCAAAGAAAATAAAATTAAAGTTTGATAAGTATTGGGGATGTGTTGATAAAATGAATATGAATATTTATCTTACAATTGTACTTGATCCTAGGTTCTAACGAGGATATATTGAATTTGCTATAGTCGATATGTATCCTGGCTTGGAGGGGACTAATTTGGCATGGGCAATAAGGTCTAGCTGCTATGATATGTTCTATGATTATAAGATGAACTTGGTTGACAGAAATCGAGATGAAATTGCTTCTGTGATAAAGAAAAATATTGTTGAATGCCATCATGATTGAGAAAGTACATGATGGTTGAGAAGTTTAAGAGGCATAATTATCAGAGAGATGATCTTGAGAGTAAAATAGACTTAGATAAATACTTGGCTGAAGACTCTGAAGTTATGCAAGATGAGTTTAACATTTTAACATGGTGGAAGGTTAATGCTCCGAGGTTTCCCATCTTATCTTAAATGGCTAGAGATATTTTGGCTATTCCTATATAAAGTGTAGTTCTAAGTCTACTTTTTGTATCGATGGTCATGTTTTAGATACTTTTAGGAGCTCCTTATCTCCAAAAATAGTACGAGCTCTTATTTGTGCCCAAGATTGGATGAGAGCAAAGTGGACAAGTGAGCCAGTCAATGTCGAGAAGAACATTCGTGATATTGATAAACTTGATGAAGGTATCATAATATCTTTTAGAATTTTTTGATTAATTACAACACTTTATTTTTTAATCCATACATCACTACCATAATATATTATGCATTATTCATTAATACTTGTTCAGATCTATCAAAGGCTATGGATGATCCAACCTTTTGGTAAAGTATTGGAATGATATAGTCATACAGATACAAACTATAGTCATATAGATATACATCAATACATGCTATACTGGAATGATATATTTTGGTAGATTCTTTTATGGTTTATATTTTTTGTTGCTTGATAATTGACATATGGAGATACACTGATATGGGTTACATTTAAGCATTGAAGCATTTTTTTTGTGCTGTCATTTTAGCTTTTTTTGTTTCCTTAATTGGGAATTTGAGATATACATCAATACATGCATTTGTTTCCTCTATTCTGTGTGCTTATGGCTGGATGTTTGTTTGGTTTCTATTTCCTGTGGCTGTGGCTGGCTTTTATTTAAGGCTTTAATTTCATTTTTTCCCTGTGGATGTTGGCTGGTTTTGGTTGTTTGGATGCTTTCCCTTTCCTATTGGCTGGCTTATTGGTCAGTTGGTTCCCTCTATTTTTACCTTTTTTCAATGGCTAGTTTTTGGTTGCTTGGTTGGTTGGTTCCTTGTACATGCTGGCTGTCTTTAGTTGCTTTACTGGTTTGACCCTTTCCTTTGGCTGGTTTGTTGGTTGTTGTTTCCCTTTGTTTTTGGCATTTTACCTTTTTCGGTGGCTGGTTGGCTGCTTCTAGACTTGGTTGCCTACTTGCCTGGTTGGTTGGTATTTGGTTATGGTTCCCTGTAGAGTGTAGATGTTGGGCTGTTGGCTGTGCATAGTTGTTTGGCTGCTTTCCCTTTTCTATTGGCTGGCTTGTTCGTTAGTTGGTTCCCACTATTTTTATCTTTTTCGGTGGCTAGTTTTTGGTTACCTGGTCGGTTGGTTCCTTGTACATGCTGGCTGCCTTTGGTTGCTTGGCTGGTTTGTCCCTTTCCTTTGGCTAGCTTGTTGGTTTCTTGGTTCCCTCTATTTTTGGCTTTTTTCCTTTTTCGGTGGCTGGCTGGCTGGCTACTTCTAGACTTGGTTTCCTACTTGCCTGGTTGGTTGGTATTTGGTTCTAGTTCCCTGTAGAGTGTAGATGTTGGGCCGTTGGCTGTGGCTAGTTGTTTGGCTACTTTCCCTTTCCTGTGGCTGGCTTGTTGGTTGGTTGGTTTCCTCAATTTTTTGTTGGCTGCTCGGTCCTGGTTCTGGTTTCCTTGTTGGCTGGTTCCTATAGATTGTAGATGCTGGCTAGTGGTTGCTCTTGGGTGGCTTCTGAGTTCTATGGCACCGCTTTCGACTATGATGACTTTGATATTATATTTCATTTACTACAGCTGGTAGCATTATATGTGATTGTAACCCTCTAATCTGGAGTTTGGATGCTCACATATTTTGTTGCTCTTAGTAAAATTTTGACTGAGCCCGAGCCTTTCTTTTCTTATGAATTTTAATTTTGCTTTTAGTCTCTCTTTTGTCTCCTATTTCTAATAAGTTAGTTTTTTTTAAGGTTTTTTGGTAGTGCAGGTTTATTATTGTAGGTCTTGGACTCTTGGAGTTGGAGCCTTGCAAATCATAATATGTATTTTTTTTCTTAAGCTTGATTCAAACATTCAGTGCTGTTGCTGCTTCAACATTCAGAGTTCTGATTTTTTTTATTGTAGATTTGAACTTGTACTAAATTGGAAAATTGACGAACTGTATGCATAATATCTGTATATTTTTTGAATAAAAATTGTCAATAATTGTTATATTATCTATTAATGTAATAGATTGATCGTTTAAATTATTATTTTTAGAAGCTTAATATGTAGGCATTTAAAATTATTATAATCATATCATTATTATAAGTTTATAATATTTTTTTGGAAAATATCTCATTTGAAATTGACTTTGCAAGCTCAAATTATATATTTTTGATTTTTTTAAAATCGAAACAAAAATCTGAACTTTTTTTGGATTGGATTGGTTCGGATTATATGAAATCCTAAACAGATTGGATTTTTGGATTCTGAATTTGAAACCGAACGGATTAGCAAATTAGAAAATTGATCTATCCGATTCGACTTAATGTACAACCCTAGAGCTCAGCCTCGCCACAGTGGGCAGTGTAGATGGAGTAGGACCCCTCGGTTGTAGCTGGATCATCAATGTGGTACATTTCTTCCCGGTTGTGGCCTTCATGGCCTTTCGCAAAACTGGGGATGCTGAGTCATGAACAGGCAACGGTGGATGGGGTGTAGAGTGGTGTGGTGGAGACACCACCGACTCTCCATGAACATGAGCTATCCTCTTGTGATGAGTGGTCCGAGTAAGCAGGATGCTATCTGTATGGTCAGCGTGGGTAGTGCACCAAGCTCGAAAATTGATGAGTACAGAAGCTGCCAACTGGCGACTGAACCCCTGCCTCTCCATACTAGTGATATGAATAGATGTATGGGCCTCTTTAGCCCTCTCTTATCGAAGCTATTTTCCCATGCTGCGGGGGATGATAGATCTCAAATAAAATTGAGCTCCAGTTGAGCGTGTATGTTCCACCAACTGGCGTGAACGTGGAGGCCAACATACCGACCTCCCGCCATGGCATTGCTAATTCTAAATCACTGGCGGAGGTGAAGTATGAATCCTCCAAGCATCCTCTCTATCTGACCTAGAGAGAGGATGAAAATGGTTCGCTGTAACCAATGGTGATATCAAAATAGGCAACTCCTCAACAGCTGAACGAGCAGCTGCCTCCATCTCTTTATCAATCCTGGTATTATACTACTTAATCATGCAATTTTTGTTCCTTCATTGTATTCTGGTAGGATGAGTGGAGTAAGAGCTAGATCCGTACTCAAAAGTAAGGGAGGGAATCCCTGAGATCAGGGGAGCCTTACCCTTAGAGGGTACTGATGAGTGGGTGCTAGCCTCCAGGGGCGACATGAGAAACCCAGGATTGCCAAGGCTGCGATCGGTACTACCATCCGATGGGACTACCACTACTTTCCTCTTTAATGAGGGGATGTCAGAATCTGAGGGTAATTTGATCTGAATGGCCACCCCACAGCCTCGATGGTTGGAGGGGAATGCCCTCACAGGTGATCTTCACTCCCTCAAAACCTCTGCCGAAATGGATATGGTGGGTATGATGAGGTCGGGGGAGATTGGCTTGATCTAAGGCCAAGTCCGTGCTGTAGGGGAAAGTGAACATAAACTTCTGTGAGCTTGCCATTTCTAATCAACTGAAAAGTTGAAGGACTGAACTGTAGCTGTAACTACGAGTGATGCTGAGAATATACAATATTGGAAACAAGCTTGGATCAGATTTCTATTTTTGTTAATTTTTGAATTTGAATTTAAAATTGGAACCCACATCCAACATCTTAGAAGTGTTAAGTGGGGCTAAAATGGATTTGGAGAAGATTTGGAAATTTTTTTGGAAAGAGGAATTTCTTGAATATGGATCCATTTTCAACAAATTTGGGTATGTTGAAAATGGGTTCGAATATTTTTTAGAAAGATGCTTCCATAGGTTCATGTTTGAAATTAGATTTTGATTTAGGGACCCTTCCTTTAACAAATTTGAGTATGTTAAAGTAAGGATTAATTGGTTTTGATTTCAATTTGAAATGTTGGACTCCACTCACTTAGCAAATTTGGGTATGCTAAGTGTGTTTGAAAACAATTGTTTCTTTTTCTTTTTGTTTGCTTTTGCCAAGTGAATCTTTTGTGATTTTGAAATTTGGAATTCTGACTTAGCAAATTTGGGTATGCTATGTGAAGAATCGAAGTGTTTTTTTTTTTTGAAAAAGTTTG
The DNA here is from genome assembly GCA_021442155.1 of Cymbidium sinense. Lineage (NCBI taxonomy): Eukaryota > Viridiplantae > Streptophyta > Magnoliopsida > Asparagales > Orchidaceae > Cymbidium > Cymbidium sinense. The sequence continues at coordinate 52,170,734 of CM038233.1, read as the reverse complement.
AAAATAGGATTCTTAACAAATTTGAATATGCTAAGAAAATCCTAAAGTGTTTCATTTGTTTTCGATATTTTGATTTTTTTTTTGAAAAATAGGATCCTTAGAAAATTTAGGTATGCTAAGGAAATCCTAATGTGCTTCATTTGGTTTTGATTTATTTTTGATTGAAAGTGGAGACTTCACTTTAGCAAATATGGTATGCTAAAAATGAAGTTCCACTTAATTTTGTGAAATGGAAATTTCACTTAGCAAATTTGAGCATGCTAAATGAAATCCCAAAAGATGTGTTTAAAATTTTTGTGTTTCGAATTTGGAGACTTTACTTAGCAAATTTGAGTATGCTAAATGAAGTTCCAAATGTGTTTGAAAATCTTTGGTTTTGAATTTTGAGACTTCACTTAGCAAATTTGAGTATGTTAAATAAAGTTCCAAATGTGTTTGAAAATTTTTGGTTTTGAATTTGGAAACTTCTCTTAGCAAATTTGAGTATGCTAAATGAAGTTCCAAATGTGTTTGAAAATATTTGGTTTTGAATTTGGAGACTTCACTTTGCAAATTTGAGTATGTTAAATGAAGTTTCAAATGTGTTTGAAAATTTTTTGTTTTGAATTTGGAGACTTCACTTAGCAAATTTGATTATGCTAAATGAAGTTCCAAATGTGTTAGAAAATTTTTGGTTTTTGAATTTGGAGACTTCACTTAGCAAATTTGAGTATGCTAAATGAAGTTCCAAATGTGTTTGAAACTTTTTGGTTTAGAATTTGGAAACTTCACTTAGCAGATTTGAGTATGCTAAATGAAGTTCCAAATGTGTTTGAATTTTTTTGGTTTTGAATTTAGAGACCTCACTTAGCAAATTTGAGTATGTTAAATGAAGTTCCAAATGTGTTTGAAAATTTTTAGTTTTTGAATTTGGAGACTTCACTTAGCAAATTTGAGTATGCTAACTGAAGTTCCAAATGTGTTTGAAAATTTTTGGTCTTTGAATTTGGAGATTCCACTTAGCAAATTTTAGTGTGCTAAATGATGTTCCAAATGTGTTTGAAATTTTGAAAATATGATTGTTAAGTTTTGATTTTTGAAAAGAAGTCTTCCATTTTTCAAATTTGGGTATGTAGGAATGGAAGTCAAACTTCTTCTTCTTCTTCTTCTTCTTCTTATTCTTCTTCTTCTTCTTCTTCTTCTTCTTATTATTATTATTATTATTATTATTATTATTATTATTATTATTATTATTATTATTATTATTATTATTATTAGTATTATTATTATTATTGTCATTATTTTGAAATGTGAAAATTTTTGTTTTGTGTGTGATTATTGTTTTTTGAAAGAGGGAATTCCAACTCAATCATATATGGAATATGTTTAAGTGGGATTTCCAAATGATGTTATTTTTATTTGGGAATGAAATCTTCTTTTAATAAATTTGGGTATATTGAATGGAGATGTTCATATGTGCTTTTGGAAAATTTAGTTTTGTTTGAAAATGAAACTTCCATTCAATAAGTGTGGGTACATTGAATGGAGAAGTTCATATGTGCTTTTTGAAAGTTTTATTTTTAATTTTGATTTTTATTTTTGGAAAGATGATTGTTCATTTTATTTTTGTAAATGAAATCTTCATCAAAGTGAATTGAGGAAACATGTTCATTTGTGATCTTGGAAAAGATTGTTAGTTTTATTTTGAAGATTCCTATATGTAACAATTATGAGAATTGTTAGATGAGGGTGATTTAAGAAAATTTTGTGGAAAATATTTTATTAGGTGCATTTTTGAAAGAGTGTTTTTTGAAAAGCAAGATTTTTATGAAAATTTTATTTTATCTTTATTTTTTTAGAATGAGCCTTTCCTTATCATAAAAATGATAAGGAGGAAGTCTTTAAATGTTTTATTTTATTATATTTTCATTTTTTACCTATTGGAGAACTCAACGGGGGGTTTTAAGACTAACACAGGGTGAGGTCCTAAAACCTAAAGATGTTGGCTAGCTTGACTTAAGGATGAAATAAGTTAAGTGCCAACAGAAAGAAATATAGTCTTGGGTTCATACAAAAATATTAACCCACTATCGATACTTAAAGACAACGATCATTTACCAAAGATGGAGAGAGGAACCATCCTCAGCGGAGTCACCAAAAAAATCTATGGTGGAAATTTTATATTCCATGTCTTCATCTACTCTCTTTCCTTTCTGTGGTGGAAAGAAGATAAATGAGAATAGGAATATAAATCTCCTTGGTTGGATGCCATACAGATCCGCATATGTACTTATTAGGGTGATTGGGCACAACCTTAAGGAGAGGTGTACTATCTCGAAAGATAGAAATCACCACCCTACAATGGACCTAATCACCAAAATAAGGACTCCTAAGGACATTGGGTCTTCGAGGTGTACCAAAGATTCTTCCCCTACTTTACATGGAAATGTAAAGTAGGTTTTATTTTAAATTGGGTTCGTTAAGTTCCCTACAGGGCAAGCCCCCATAGTTAATTACATCCTAAAGAATGGGGATTCCTTAAGAAAACTCTCGATTAAGATAAAAGATCGTTGTCTCTAAAGATTTCAATAGGGTAGGACTATCAATCGATTAGCTCATTTTGAAGATCAAATGGGATTGATCAAAGAAAGAGTTATTATCGAAGCCAAATGAAGATAAGTAAGAGATGCTCACGATACTAGGAAACATAGGGAGCATCTCAAACTATTCTGTGATTGGGCTTTACATTTTTGAAATTGATTTAATTTGTTTGTGTTGAATTTTTCATTAGAAATTTAAAGCTTATGATTCCATAGCACAAGATTATGGAAATGCCTAAGAGGTGAAGACCCACAAAAGAAGAAGTAACCTCAGAACCTAATTCTAGGGAGCTTTGGAAAAAGCCAAAACACAACCTAAATCTAAGGTAAAAAATGGGTATTTGGTTGAGAGGACAAACCACACAACTGTTTGGACTTATAACCACCTAGGGGTAGCCGCCAACTAACTCCTATGGTTTTAAAATTCATGTAGGCAAGTCATATGCTTTTATGTAAGATAGTTCGACTGTTATTATTTAGAAAGAGATTAAGTCATTAAACTCACTCCCTAAAGAGACTAGATCATGTAAGGGTATGCTTCTAATGACCTAAATCTAATGCAATTCAGATTTCATTTTTTTATATTTATTTTTGGACAATCATTTGACTCAGGCTGATAAGATTCATATGCTTAATGCATCAGAAGTAAGATTATTGGCCAAAATCTAATAGAAGGGAGGAGGTGTATTTCCACCATGGCACTCAAAAGTTAAGCCAAGTTTCTCTAGCAAAGGTGAAAGTCCTCCAATCAAGAGTGAAACAAGATGCATTTATGCATGATATTATAAAATAAGTACTAATCCAGCTAAGGTTGCTAATTCTTTTATCTTGATTTTAAGCCTAAGCTTTATGTGAGGTTATGAGTTCTTTATTATAATTTTTGAATTATTAAATTTGGTAGAAGATTTAATTTTTCCTAAGAGCCTAATCTTCATCCAGACCATACATAAAGTAAGGAATAAACTAGAAAAAGGATGCCACTTAATGCACAAGCAAAACAAATCATCAATCAATTTATAAAGCTAATCACAAAAGAATAAGAGGCCATTGTGGTCGGGTACCACCGAACAAACTCAAAAAATAAATTGGGTAGCCGAGCTCTACCCTTATACAACCCAGATTATAAATGAATTAAATAAAATTAAGCAAGAAATTCATTATTATGGGGGGTCTTCAAGCTTCATTTCTTCATTCCTATTTTCTTCTTTCTTCTTATTTCCTTCTTCCTTCCTTGGTTCTTTATTTTGGATGGTTGGAAGGTGGATGCTCCAAAGGCTTCACATGGTACATAAGGCAAAGCCTTATAACCAATGCTCATCCCAATCCCCATAACAATCATTCCAAAATTCTAATTATAAAAATTACATGAAAAGGGAAAAATGGAAATCTAACTAATACCTACAAATATATATTAGCTAAAACAAACCATACAATCCCAAGCTTGTATATTGTACTTAACACCCAACACATGGGCGACTAAGTCCAGCTGGCCTATTGGATTATTCTTAGGGGTATATGCACCTGCACAACAGAAGTATTTATATTTTTATTTATTACAACACCCCTTAAGCACAATCCCCTATAGAAGACAATGGATAGACTAAAATCAGCCTACCATTTAGTCTATGCACATGCACCCTAACATCCAGTCTAAAATATTACATCACAAAATAAAAGCAAACATTAAATCATACACCGTCCTAACCTAAAGCTAGAAGTGGTGAGTTAGCCTACCATGTGTACTTTTAAGATTTATGGGTATGCTTAACTATGGTTTTAAGTTAGAGTTTTCTAAGTGTGAAGAGTGTTCAACTTAGAGGAGGGTTTCATTTAAGTTGTGTTAGTTGTTTATTCTAATTTTATTTTGTGTTTTGATTAGGTTCAAGTGAATCCTATAATTAATTACTAAGTTATGAAGAGAGGGAAAGAGAAGAGAACTTCTCTTTCCTTCCCTAACCTAAGTAATTTCTAAAGTGAATTCATATTTTTAGTTTTATTTAGTGAATGTTTTATTATGTGTTTTAATTAATCCTAAGTTTAGATGAACTCTAAACAAACCATTTCAAAAGAAAGACATTTTAAGATTAAGAAATGTGAAGTAAATTCACAAAACACACACTACTTCATTTCTTTCTCAACATGTATAACATGCATATGAATGGATCCTAAGCATATATATATACATTACAAATGAGAATGTTTAGCACACTTTATGATGCATGCTAAGTAAGTCACTTAAAAAAATTTAAATGCTTATGATGCATGATTTTCATTAAGTAGAAAAAGGGGTTTCTTATCCAATTTTCACATGCACATATGAATGTATGAAAGGCATAAGTGAGTACGACACCATTGTTAGCACCAGGGGTGTAAGGTACAAGACGTACTTAGGACTACTTAATGCCTCACAACCCCGGGGAAGTCCTGACTAATATACCACTTTTCTTAAATACAAACATCTGTACAAAAGAAATGAATGGGAAAGAAAGAATGCAAAAGTTTATGTTAGTTGATTTATTTTTGTTTATGCAATTTATATGTGCAAATATAGGTATCCTTCTTAAGTGATAGCATAGGAATGAATAAGAGATGGAATTAGGCAAGTGTTAGGTTCTTTTCAAATGAACTAAACACTTTACCAAATCATATTCAAAACTATACTAAAAGAGAGGAGAAGGAAAACTACATTAAACACATCCTTATATTTTACTTACATGCAAGCTTATAACTAAGATATAAGTAACACACTTTCAGTTTTGATAATTGATTCATATATTTTGAAAATAATTTGGATTTAATAGTGATAATAGCCACTCATATTCTTACTTTAGCCAAAACATGCAATTTGACATAAATGAAACATTTTCATTCAAATTTGATTTTTGAAAAGCAAGAATGTATGAAATCATATGACACACATATTTGGCATATTGGGAAAGAACTAAAGTAATGAAATCATGTAAACACATTCACCTTAATTAGTTCTTAAAGATAATATTATGAATTAAGCATGTTAATTACCCCTTACCTACACCACCTTAGCATAGTTAACCAAATAATTATGAGCCAATAATGATGACATAGGAATTTAAATTTGCAATGCACCTTGGAAGAAAAGGTCTAATGCAATTTGCCTCATGATTAATGATTAATTAAGCTAAGGGGTTTAACTTAAGTAATATGAAAACACCCCTCACACATATGAGTTGAGTTTTGATTTCGTTTATTGTACTTAGGCTCTTAAATGCTAAGCATCTACCCAAGAAAAATTAATTGAGTTCTGGAAAATTTTAGAATTTTGTGAAATCAATTAAGAGGATAATTAGTGAATTAACCCTTAATTATGAGAAGATTAAGGAAGAAAAAGGGGCTTAAGGAATAGCTTAGGGGAAATTCCCTAAAAATTAATCCCTAAACCTCATATTCACTAAAAAAAACCTTAATCAACTTCAACAAAAGATAACATCTTAAATGAAACCCTTAATTAACCTTAATTACATTAAGGGGTAATTAAGAAATGATTTAGCAATTTATCCAATTATGAACTAATAAATGCCAAGAAAATTAGAGGAGGCAGAAGTCATCCCCCAAAATATACTCAAGAAGTTTGAGAATAATTAGTGGATTAATTAAAGGGTAATTAGCAAATTAAGATTCCCAATAAAACACAAATTCAGAGAAAAGAATTATTCAAAATTAATCAAAATCAATTTTAGAATATTCTGTGTTTAATTATCTTTATAATGCAATTTATTTCATATTTTTTCTGATTTTTCTAGGTTGAGATATGCATTTTATAAATTTAGATAATTAATTAGATTTGTTTACAATCTAATTAAATCCTTAATCCCTACGACGTGCCACGCATTAGCTGATGCGGTGTGCACTTTAAATGTGGCACCTTCCCATCAACTATTTATTTAAAATGTCCCATCATCGCTATGGTGGTGCTATGCATTCTCTTCACTCATGGATCGGACGGCTGAGATTAAAGTTGTGGATTTGAGGGGATAAAATAGGATGTAAAGCATGTTTTAATCTCAACCGTCCATCCAAAATATGCTGATGGATGTCCAGAGATCCTTCCCTACAAATGCCTATGAGCCATAGAGATCGTCCAAGATCTAGGCCTTGATTCGAGCTCGATTGAGCTCAGATTGGGATGAAACTCAACCCACACCATCAACATACATCCTAGATCATATCTAACGATCAAGATTTCATGCCATTAACATTTCTTTCACAAAGCACCACACCACACTGAGTTTAGTGATCAAAAAATGGCATACCTCACCGGAGGTGATCACCGATACTCGATTTCCTTGGAGAAGCTTCGTCTGGTTGAGACCAAGCTTTGGTGAAAGTTTGAGGGGCTAAAGTTGAGTGGATTTTCGTATGGGTCACCTCCTCCTTAGCTTGAGCTCAACTTTGATCGAATTGGATCTCCTCTTGCTTCAAGAACTTGGAGGAGAGCTTGGGTGCACTTAACTTGGTCCTTTGATGAAGCTTGAAGTGGGAATTGAGTGGAGTTTGAGTGTGGAAGAAGTTGGTAATTCAATTGAGCTCCCTTATTTTCACTTAAGGAAAATCGAGAAATGGAAAATTGAATCTCCCTCTAGGAATCTTAGGATCACTTGTTAATGGCTCCTATGACTCTCTCTTACTAAATCGACAATGGTTCTGTTGGATTTGAAGTGAATTAGAGGGAGTATATCTCCCCCAATGGTAATTAGATGGCTGAAGCTTCACTTGCCATTTTGGATCAATTTGCCCTAATTTGGAAGGTTTTTTGAGATGTTAAAAGTGTCATGTGATTTGTTTTAGGTCAGGGAGTGGATTAGTGAAGTCCCCATGTGCTCCATTTGAGTGGAGGCATGATTCCCATGTGCCCATTTCAAGCCATGTGCTTAATTTGGCCCTTGGGTCATGTTGGGCTGACCCAAACCCATTGGGTTGGGTGCACCACCCTCCCTAGTGTTCAGTTGATCCAGTAGGATAGTATCAAGTAGGTGTGAAGAGGAATTGACCAAATTCCTAATGGATTTGATCAAAATTTACCCTATGGCCTAGGGGTAAAATGGTCATTTGGCTTATTTTGAATTTGGATATGTTTGGTATGTTGAGAAAATAGGTTTGGCCAAGTTTCATTGGATTTAGTGTTCATTTTGTATGGTTTAGCTCATGTCGACCCATTTAGGTCAAAATGGGTCAACTTGGGTCAAGTTGACCAATTGGTCAAATTAGGTCAAACAAAGGGTTGGGTCAAGTTCATATGACCATTTGAAATATTTTGGTGGTTTTGGTTTGATTTAATTTGATTTAAGTTTGAATTTGGTTCATATGACTTCATTTAGGTCAAATGGGTCAAGTTGACCAATTTGACCCATTTGACCTATTTGAGCTAGGTCATGGGTAGGTTTAGGTTTGGTTAGTCATATGAAATGGATTGGCATCTTTGTTTCCAATCAATTTTGGTAAAATTTGAATTTGGCTCAACATAACCCTTTTGATCAAGTTGGGTTCAAGGACAATTGGGCTAGGTTAGGTCTAGTTGGCCAATTGAGGCTTTGATCAAGTTCAATAAGTGATTTAGAATGAACTTTACCCATTAGTTTCAATCAATTTGGCTTAGATCATGTTTTAACATATTTTGACTTTTTAGGCCAAGTTGGGTCAACTTGGTCAACCCTTGGGTTTGACCAAATTTGATTGATTGATCATCCCATGATGATTGTTGATCATGATGAGAGGCATAGATGGGTTTAGTTCAATCCAATTTGGTTAGGATTAGAATTTGACTCATAAATGGTACTTTAGGTCACTTTGGGTCAAGTGAGCCTAAGTGGGTCAAATGGCTTGGTCAAAGCTTGATTTGAGTTTGATTGAACTTATATATGGACTTATGATTGAAATATAAATTCATTTGCAAGTGGTTTAAAGTCAAATGAGTTTTGATTCGTTTGACAATTTCATATTCAAAGGAAGAACATGAATGGATTTGGGGTTTGATTTTTGAATTGAGGTTTGATTAAGTGATTGAAGTTTGTATTTATATTTGGATTCATGATTGAAGGATTGATTGAATCATGAAGGAAAATCAATAGTTTTGGCATGATTTGAAATTGATTTGGCTAAGTTCAAGATTTTGACTTGAAAGGCTTTGGTTGGATTTTGAATGAGTTTGAGTTTGATTTTTGGAATTGGTTTTGGTTGTTTGAATTTATATTTCATTTATATATGTGAATATAAATGAGAATATAAATGGGTTATGTGAAAATTTCATGAGTTTGAAGTGATTTGAACATGATCTAAGCTAAGTCCTTAAGAGGAAAATTATGGATTTAGGAAATATTTAGTGAATTGATTTTGAATCTTGGATTTAGTTTGATTGATTTGAATTTATATGTCATTTATATATGTGAATATAAATGAGAATATAAATTAGTGATGAAAAAATTTCATGAATTTGAATTGATTTGAGCATGATCTAAGCTAAGTCCTTAAGGGGGAAATTAAGGATTTAGGAATGATTTTAGAATTTGGAAATTGAATTTTGGATTTAATTTGGATTTATATTTCATTTATATATGTGAATATAAATGGGTGGTGAGAAAATTTCATGAATTTGAATTGATTTGAATATGATTTAGGCTAAGTCCTTAAGAGGGAATTAATGACTTAGGAAAGATTTGGATTTTGAAATTTCAACTTAGAATTTGATTAGGGGTTTCAATCATGGCTCTAAATCATATGACATTGATTTGAGTTTGGAGAAAATAAAGTAAAATTGATTTGGAGTTTGAGATAATCAATTAGGAATGATTTTGAGTTTGACTTTGAAGGAAGGGAGGTGAGGAGTGGTTCAAGCTAAGGGTAGGCAAATTTTCCTAACACTCCTAAGGCATGACCTATTCTTATGGCTAACCCTTCTAAGTCTCTAGGGATAGGTTGAGTGTCCACATAATCATTAGATGTGTCTTAAGATTAAGGATCTCTAAATGTCTAAGAGGAGTCCTATGTCTAAGATGGAGGGGGGTTGAGAGCTCATCCTAAAATGAGGTTAACAATGTCATGTCGGCACTCTGATGCTATACATTGCACATCCTATAAAAATGTCACCTTAGCAATGCCAATGCACCATTATGATAGCACAGAGGCCTTACCCTCTTTGCATCGAGGCATTGATCCTTTATACTTTTAAACTAAACTTATAACTAGTTAATCGTGTGAACATCCTATACTTGTGGTGCTTTAATTTGGAGTCATTGTGGACAACAAACAAATCATAGAGGGTAATTATTAAAGTTATTGGGCACGACATTGAGGTATGATGTACCATCTTCAATGATTAAAATATCACCCTACAATGGACCTAATCACCTAATAAGGACTCCTAAGGCAAATGGGTCTTCGTATATACTAGAGATCTTTTTCCTACTTTACGTGGAAAAGTAAAACATGATTTATTTTATATCAGGTTGTTTAGTTCACTATAGAAGCAAGCTTTCATAGTTAATTACATCCTAGTAAATATAAATTTCTTAAGAACACTCTCGATTAAAGTAATCAATAATTATCTCTAAAGATTTCAAGGTTATATTATCAAAAAATTAGATATATTTTTTGAAATAAAGTGGGAAAGTTCAATTTGGAAAGACTTATTTTGGATTCCAAGAGAAGATATGTAGGGAGTACTCATGATACTACGAAGCCTAGTAAGTAGTACTCTAGTCTACCCTATGATGTGGTATTATATGTTTTGTATGTTGAGAAAATAGGTTTGACCATGTTTCATTGGATTTGGAGTTCATTTGGTATGGTTTGGCTCATGTTGACCCATTTAGGTCAAAATGGGTCAACTTGGGTCAGGTTGACCAATTGGTCAAATTGGGAAATTGGGTCAAACTAAGGGTTGGGATAAGTTCATATGACCATTTGAAATGTTTTGGTGGCATTGTTTTGATTCAATTTGGTTTAGGTTTGAATTTGGTCCATATGATTTCATTTAGGTCAAATGGGTCAAATTGACCAATTTGGCCTATTTGAGCTAGGTCATAGGTAGGTTTAGGTTTAGTTAGTCATATGAAGTGGATTGGTATCTTTGTTTCCAATCAATTTTGGTTAAGTTTGAATTTGGCTCAACATGACCCTTTAGGTCAAGTTGGGTTTAAGGTCAATTAGGCTAGGTTAGGTATAGTTGGCCAATTGAGGCTTTGGTCAAGTTCAACAAGTGATTTAGAAAAGAACTTGACCCATTGGTTTCAATCAATTTGTCTTAGATGAAGTTTTGACACATTTTGACTTTTTAGGTTAAGTTGGGTCAACTTGGGTCAAGTGGCCAATTGGGATATGTTAGGGTCAAAGGTTGACTTGGTCAAGTTCAAACATTGATCATGAATGTGTCTTGATCAATGGTTTCAATCAATTTGGCCTATGGTGGATTTTGGCTATGTTGGGTTTCATTTTGGCTAAGTGTTGACTTGGTCAACCCTTAGGTTTGACTTGGTTTGACCCAATTTGATTGATTGATCATCCCATGATGATTGTTGATCATGATGAAAGGCATAGATGGGTTTAGTTCAATCTAATTTGGTTAGGATTAAAATTTGGCTCATAAAGGGTACTTTAGGTCACTTTGGGTCAAGTGAGCCTAAGTGGGTCAAATGGCTTGGTCAAAGCTTGATTTGAGTTTGATTGAACTTGCATATGGACTTATGATTGAAATATAAATCCATTTGCAAGTGGTTTGAAATCAAATAAGTTTTGATTCATTTGACAATTTCATATTCAAAGGAAGAACATGAATGTATTTGGAATTTGATTTTTGAAATGAGTTTTGATTAAGTGATTGAAGTTTGTATTTATATTTGGATTCATGATTGAAAAATTGATTGAATCATGAAGGAAAAGCAAGAGTTTGGCTTGATTTGAAATTGATTTGGCTAAGTTCAAGATTTTGACTTGAAAGGCTTAGGTTGGATTTTGAATGAGTTTGAGTTTGATTTTTGGAATTGGTTTTGTTTGTTTGAATTTATATTTCATTTATATATGTGAATATAAATGAGAATATAAATGGGTTATTAGAAAATTTCATGAGTTTGAAGTGATTTGAACATGATCTAAGCTAAGTCCTTAAGAGGGAAATTAAGGATTTAGGAAAGATTTTGGAATTTGGTATTTGAATTTTGGATTTGATTTGATTGATTTGAATTTATTTTTCATTTATATATGTGTATATAAATGAGAATATAAATTAGTGGCGAGAGAATTTCATGAATTTGAATTGATTTGAATATGATTTAGGCTTAGTCCTTAATAGGGAATTAAGGACTTAGGAAAGCTTTGGATTTTGGAATTTGAACTTAGAATTTGATTAGAGGTTTCAATCATGGATTTAAATCATATGGAATTGATTTGAGTATGGAGAAAATCAATTGAAATTGATTTGGAGTTTTAGAAAATCAATTAGGAATGATTTGGAGTTTGACTTTGAAGGAAGGGAGGTGAGGAGTGGTTCCTAACACTCGTAAGGCATGACCTATTCCTATGGCTAACCTTCTAAGTCTCTAGGACTAGGTTGAGTGTCCACCTAATCACTAGATGTGTCTTAAGACTAAAGATCTCATCCTGAAAATGAGATCAATAATGTAGTGCCGAGGCACAATACTCTACAGTACTGTACGTACACATCCTATAAAAATGTCACCTTAGCAACGCCAATGCACCATTATGATAGCACTGAGGCCTTACCCTCTTTGCATCGAGGCGTTGATATTTTATTCTTTTAAACTAAACTTATAACTAGTTCATCATGTGAACATCCTATACTTGTTGTGCTTTAATTTGGAGTCATTATGGATAGCATACAGATCATAGAGGGTACTTATTAAAGTGATTGGGCATGACATTGAGGTATGATGTACCATCTTCAAAGATTAAAATATCACCTTACAATGGACCTAATCACCTAATAAGGACTCCTAAGGCAAATGGGTCTTCGCATATACCGGAGATCTTTCACCTACTTTACATTGAAAGTAAAACATGGTTTATTTTATGTCAGATTTTTTAGTTCACTATAGAAGCAAGCTTTCGTAGTTAATTACATTCTCGTAAATATGAATTTCTTAAGAACACTCTTGATTAAAGTAATCAATAATTTTCTCCAAAGATTTCAAGGTTATACCATCAATGGATTAGATATTTTTTTGAAAATAAAATGGGTAAATTCAATTTAGAAAGACTTATTTTGGATTCCAAGAGAAGATATGTAAGGAGCACTCATGATACTAAGACGCCTAGTAAGTGCTCTAGTCTACCCTATGATGAGGTATTATATGTTTGAAAGAGAGAGTTTATTTTTATTTAAGTTGAATTTTTTAGAATGCTTGGACTTAAAATCCATCAGCAGAAGATTGTGAAAATGCCTAAGAGGTGAGGACTTATACTCGTAGCCCAAAGGAAACAATTAGCGTCGGATACAAAATCTATGATGCTTTAGCACAAGCCAAAAGCATGACCTAAATCTTATCGGAGAAAGAGACATAATGATTTACCTCCACAAGAGAGGATAAACCCATCACGACTCTTCTAGACTTACAACTGCCTGGAGTGTCCGCCAGTTAATACCTCATACGATTCAAAATCATGTAGGCTAGTCTTATGTATGTGCAAGAAAACTAAGTTGTTATTTAATTAGGAAAGAGACTAAAGTCCTAAATTCACTCCCAAAGAGACCAAATTATGACTGGCATGAAGACATGACTTAGACTAAAATGCAAAATTTTATAAATTTTCATAGCATTTTTGACACATTCATTTGGACAAAGGCTTAGGATAATTATTCCTAAATGCATGATGAAATAGAGTTATTGGCTAAATTAGTAGGATGAGATATTCTCCACTATAAGGGATGCCCTCACAGGTCTGTTGACCTCATTTTTGGATGAGGTTAACTTTTCTTCAAAAGGCATTCATTAAGACATCTAATCCTAAATTAAAAGCCTTTTTAACTAAATACCTACATTGATCTAGTGGAATTTACTTGGATTAATCTAACTTAATATGTTTAGTTAGATCTAATCCAAATCAACCTAAACATACATAATTAAGCTTAAGTTATAGTCTAATTAGGGAACTAAACCTAGTTATCTCAATTAAGTTAATTACTACATAAAGAAATTAAAATAAACTCAAAACAAATCCAAATTAAATGAAATCAGAAACATAAAATCAAGATAAGAAATTAAATGAATCCAAATCCGATTCAAAAGTCAAAGGTTGGTCAATCTTTATACATGGGTTTGACTTATGTGGGTCCTACCAAGTCAAAGGTCAACCCACCAAATTTGACCAGATAATATCATTCCAAATGGTTGGAATGATAATATAAACATACTTAAACATAAATCAATCCATCATTGGATTAAATTTGGCCAATTTGGTCATGTAACCCAAATCAGCCTAAACTTAACCCATTAACCCAACTTGGGTCAAATGGGTTTAAAATAAAATAAAATTGGAATTATTTAATTTAATGCATTCCAAATAGATTGGATCATCTCAATGAAAAATCAAACACATCATAATTAAGCCAATTAAATTATTTGACTTAATTAAAACCAATCCAAATTTAATGACATTAAATGGACTAAGCCTAGATCAAATACATCATAAACCTTAAAGTCTTTGAAACTCTTTTATCCTATGGCACATTAATGATGAAATGCACACATGTTAAAAATTGAACCAAGGTTAATTCATTAATCCGAATGACCTAAACTAAGCTATTGCAAAGGATAGGTAAGCAGCATAATCTAAAGAATTTTCAATCATCTCTTCCATCAATCTATCTAAGATGCTGAGGAAACATTCTCAGACTTCTCTAATGAGGATTCTCAACCTTAATCAAATTCTTTAATCACTTCTTACATAAATCCAAACCTTAAGAGATCAAGACTACTCAAATGGATGACTAGCCAAATTCATTTTGCATAGCTTAATTCCTCCTCCACCTCTTCATCTTAGACAAGTGTAGGATGATAAAGGAGCATATTGGCAAGCTTCCAAAGCCATAGTTAGTTCAGCTGAATAAAAGAAGAAGGTAGGGAGACTCATGAACAAAGCAAGAAATCAACCATAGAGCATACCCCAAACCAAATAGACTCTCCCATCACCTTCACCATCTCAAACAAAGAAGAAATACCCCACTTCTCCAACAGTTGGCAAGCCGGAGAAAAATCAACGCCGCCAGAGTTTAAACGAGCTTGGTCTAGGGAGCAATCTAGAGGGAGGAGATCCAATTCCTTTGGCATACAAGCTTATCCTGTCATTCTGAAGCTATTGGAGTTGACCCTGCCACCAGAGATCACCGGGACCAAGGTATGCCATTAACACCCCCTCCAAGCTTTCAATTTTGAAGCTTTTTGAGGAAAGTTTGATCTCAAGTGAGATCAAACTGTTTAGATTCCTATGATTGCATTCACTGATGGTTTTCCAATTGAAAGCATGTGATTTCAGCAGTTGGATGGTCGAGAATCAAGTGTAAAAGACGGACGGCTCTCGGCCTCCACCGTCCATCTAGGAGACATAATCTCCATCATCCATTCCTTTTAAAAGGAATGGACTATCGAGATCTAGTCTGATCTTTGATTCAACTCCTTAAGGAACCACAAAATTGATCAGGAACGTTCGATCCTCAATCGGAAAGTCACAGATTGTTCCCGTTGCATCGCTTTCGACACAGATGCCACGTGGGATCCGTGTGACCCACTCACGCCACGCCATGTGGCGGTGGTGCCATAGAGGTGCCACGTAGGCCCGCCTTCTTAAAACAGGTAAATCCCCTATTTAAATAATTAAAAATTAATTAAAAATAACATACACTTCAAAAATTAATACAAAAATAAATATAAATCTAAAAATTATAAACTTGGGCTCTATGGATTCATCTTGATGAGAGAAATCCAAGAAAATTAAAATCCCCAAATTATTTTGGATATTTGTATTTTAATTTAGGTTTGAATGTAAACCTTCAAACCTTAATTACTCCAAAATTAATAGTCCAATCCAAATGAAAATTTGGGGGATTAAAATTTATATTAATACACACATTATAAAAAATTTCATAATTTATTGATCAATGAATCTTAATATTGGAAATTTTAAACCCAAAACCTTAATTTTCATAAAACTAATTATTAATAAATGAAATAAATGATGGAAATTAATCAAAATGATTTAAAACATCTTAATATACTCTAATGATCATAAATAAACTATTAAAATTCATGAGAACATAATAATTCATAAAATGGTTTAGTTATGCTATTTATTGAATTAATTAATTCAATTAATCATTCTGAATTTAAATAAAATTTAATAAATCAACCAAAGAATAAAAGTTATGAATAAATCCTCTTTAGATGTATATTTCAGAGGGGTTTCAAGGAAAAATAAAGCCCTGATATAATTCTTATTAAATTAAACTTAATTTGGGTTTTAATGAAATAATTTAAACCTTAATTATACCATAATTACATATCTGATAAAAGTAAAACTTTAGGGAAAATAAATAGGCAAGGAACCCCACTTGCATTAAAAATTTTAGATTCATTTGACCTATGGGCTGGGTGTATTTGAATTTCCAAGATTTTAGGTCAATTTAGAAGAAAATATTAAATCCAAATTTTGCAGAAATTATAAAATTCATATTACAAATTTAAAACACTATAGTTAATGTCAAAACATTTAAATAAAATATATATGTCAACTAAAAATAATAGAATTCAAATAACTCTAAGTTAAAATTCATAATAAAAGTAAATATTAACTTAAATCATATTTCATTATGATTAATCTTTATATCATAATGATTTAATAAGCACAAATATAAAAAGACCATTGATTTTTGAAATATGTAAAATATCAATACATAAATGCATTAGTATCATTTGTATAAGGAAACAGAATGGTAGAAATGTGAACATAAAAAGATGAGTATGTAAACATAAGGACAAGAAATGTGAATATAAAAGGTTTAGTATAATTAGAATCTTAAATTAAAGTGAATTTATAATTTCAAAATGACAAAGTAACAAAGTATATTTTAATCAATCAAGTCATAGAATAAATCTACATTAGGATAAATGTTCTTTTGAAAAGGATATAAAGATCATTCTTTTTGTTTTAAATTAATTAAGATAAATGGAACCCCTTCATAATGTTTACAAATTAAAACTATTGATGAAACATAATTTTGGAAGTAATAAATATAACAACTTAGAACTACTGCATAAAAAATCATTAATATGAATATGTTATAAAAGTGGAATGCAATAAATTGAATAATCTTAAATACAATAAATCAAACATAACTTTTTTTAATGAAAATAAACAAATGAAGATAATTTTAAAAGTTTCACATTAACTTAACTTGAATAAAAGAAATACCTACACTCAAATTTTACCCTAAATCAAATATAATAAAGTTAATGAACAAACTTAAACTCAATAGAATTACAAATCACTATAATCAACTAAGTAAATATGTCAAGCTAAAGGAATAAGTGATTAATATCAATATCACAACCTTAAACCGAAGAAATTAAAAGAAACTTAAATTATAGTGATTAATGAATTAACATAAAGGAAAATTTAAATTAAATCATAATAAGAAAGAGAATAACTTAATCCAAACCAAAATCATAAAATACCTAAATAAAGAAACATAAAACAAATTGAATTAAACTAAATCAAGTCAAACCTTATAAATTCAAGTTTAAATCAAAATACTTAGGATTTTAGTTTGATCCTTAGGATGAATATTTACCTTAGAATAAAGATATCATCTTATTAGGATTTAGGGTATTGAATGGAATGGGCTTTATTTAAAATGAAACCTATTTTATTCTTTACTATTGAAAACTTAATTTAAATTTTAAACATAATAAAATGTACCTTAAATGAATATAACTTATTAAATAATTTGAATTGAAATCATCCAAAGGTAAATAAACCAATATTCAAAACTAAGGAAATAAAAATTAAATCATAAAGCTTAGTAATGTCTTCCCATGAAAACCCTTTTTCTTCACACATTAGAATTATAGGTCACAGACCTTAGAATTAGGTTAGGATGTTCAGTGATTTCATGTAATTATGTGATGAGGATTATTTTTATTATTTTATTATGTACTATTTTAGACTGGATGGTCAGGATTGATTGTCGATAGTCTGGATGGTAGGATGTTATAGCACTAGCATTATCTTTTGTAGGGGACTATGTTAAAGAGACTACTGTCATAAATAAAAATTATAGAATTATTGTTTGCTTGTAGGTGCTGAAAAGTCCCTTAACATAGTCCATAGGACAGGGGGACTTGGAAAGCAACTAATGTTAAGCCCATATATTTGAAAAATATAACTACTATGTGTTGTTTGTATTTGCTGACATTTGTTTTGTAGGGCTTAGGATTTATTTTTGAACTATAAAATATAAATTCGAGCTTAGAATTAAGTTTGGATCTATGGAGTTTAGGATTAATAGGAGCTGAACCTACCAGGAGATGGTCTAAAGATCCCCTATGATGCCCAATCAAGGTCCTTGAAGAAAAAGATGATCCTAGAAAAAAGACCCATAGATATAAACTTGTAGTTCTAAGCCGGGCTGTATAAGGGTAGAGCTCGACTGCCATTTTTCTTTCTTCCAGGGTGTACAGTGGTACCCGACTGCATTGGCCTATTTCTATAAATTTAAATTGGCTTGACTTATTTTGGGTGCACAATAGAATCAACCAGCTCTTTTAGGTTTTTTCTGTATTGTGCTTTTTCATGATGAATGCTTGGATGTCAACTCATAGAAAAAACATAAATTTTCTACCAAATTAAATTTAATCAATTCAAACATAAAAATAAATGCAATTCAAAATTGAATATAAATAAAGCTCTAGGAAATAATTTAAAATCAATTAGAAAATAATTAGCTATTGGAAATTATGCAATCATATTATTGAAATCCCTGAATTGGATAACTTCTTCCATTGCACATAAGGGGCATCTGACCTGTGAGGATGACCACCTTCTTGGGGATGCTTGCCTTTTATTTATTGATTTGGCCCATGACTCTCTTTCTAATTACATATCATGTAAACTTAACTTGCATACCCATGACCTAAAATGATTTTTGAGTCAAAATTTATAAAAATAAAAAAAATGTGCATTAGTTAGATGCATTTCATACCCTACATTATCTTTGGGATTAAAGAGTGATTCTAAGTTCATAGATTCCTTTCTTAAAACTATAACAACCCAACCATCTTGCATTCATAAAACTTAGCATCATGAATTTAAAATGCCCTTAGGTGGTGTTAGCTAGTAGCCATCTCCAAGTGGGTTGTAAGTCTAGAAGATTCAGAGATAAGTCAATTCCCTCAAGTGAGAGGAATGACCAATAATTCCTAAAATGAAATTAGGTCGAGCATCTGACTTGTGTCAGAAGAACTTATAGACTAGGTTCTGAAGCATCCTTTTCAGGAATAAGTCTTCAATCCTAGGCATTTATGCAGTCTAATGCTATTAGAATCTAAGTCCTAAACTTCTAAGAAAATGTCTACTCAAAATCTAAATTAAATTCTAAAATTTAAAGCCCAATTATAGGATAGTTGAAATGCATACTAGACTTCCTAGTATTAAAGGCATTTCCTAGTCTTTCCCATTTGGCTTCCAAAACAACTCTCTCCAATTTGAACCGCTCCCATTTGAAATTCCAAAATCAATCCTTTGAATTCCACCTTAGAAAATATTTAGAAATAATAATTTATTTCTTTAATCGAGAGTATTCTTAGGAAGAGACCCTTCTTAAGATGTAATTAACTATAGAGGCTTGTCCCTATAGGGAACCATTAACCCAATTTAAATTAAACCCTATTCTACCTTCCATGTAGTTCAAGGGAAAAATCTCTGGTACACGAAAGACCATTAGGCTTAGGAGTCTTTTATTTAATGATCGAATTCATTAAAGAGAAACATAGTTATCTTTCAAGATAATATGTTTATTCTTTAATGACACATTTGATCATCCAAATAAGAAATTTCTAAACTCTATGTGGTGTCATAAATTTTCTCCACAAGGCCAAGCATTCCCCTATCATGCAAGAGTGGAGATCCTCCCTATTCAAGAGTGAAGCAAGATGTCATGCATGATTGTTGTCACATACATCATTCAGCTAAGGAGTTTTTAAATCTTTTAATTATCTTGATTAGAACCTAAGCTTTAAAGTGAGGTTATGAGTTATTTTAAAAATTTAGTTATGAGTTATTAGTGATGGTAGAAAAATTAATTTAGTCCTAAAGAGCTTACCGCATCTAGGCCATACATTCAATCATCAAGCTTAAGAAACCTATGAAGAACATGAAATTTCTATTGCACAAGATAAACACAACAAGTAGATATTTATAAATTATCGTAAAAGAATAAGAGGTCGATGTGACTGGGTACAGTCATACACCCAGAAAAATAAAAGAAATTGGGTAGCCAAGCTCTACCCTTATACAACACAGAATATAAAAGAATATTATATTTATAATTGAATGAATGTTATAGGGACTTCATTCTTCATCTTCTTTTCTTTTCTTTTGATTTGGTTTTGCTTCAAGGCTTCTAGGGCCTCCCAGGACTTAGCCTTCTAGCTATTGCTCATCCTAAACCCCGCATCACTAATCCTAATATTATTTGCAAAAATTACATTTTTTATGGAAAGTAAAATCTAACTACACTTGTAAAATAGATATTAGCTAAACAGCCATACAAACTCAAGCAGTTATATTTTATAAATTTGGACTTAGTTCCCTGCACATGGGTAACCAAGCCCACCTATAAAAATTGGATTAAGCAAAGGGGCATTAGCAACCTGCAAACAAATGCATTTATATTTATTGATTATTTTAGCAACCTCTTTTGTATAACCCCCTATAGAAAATAACATTAGACTAATAACGGCTTAACATTCAATCTACGCATAAGTAGTACTAAAATCAAGTATAAAATATTACATCACAAAACAAAACACAACATCACAACATACACCATCCTAACTTAGAACTAGAAGTGGTGACTTAGCATTCTAAATGTGCGAGCTAATGCTTAGTGTAGTATGTGTTAGCTAAGTTTTAAGATTATGATTACCTAAGTTTGGAATTGTTCAAGTTGGACATGAGAGGCGGTTTCATTTTAAGTTATTAAGAGGATTGGTGGATTTTAGTTTGTATTTTCTTTTGTTTCAATTAATACTTACTTAATATCTAAATGTTGTAAAGAGAGGAAGGAGGTTTGACCATCTTCATCCCTATCCTAAGTCATTTTCTAAAGGCATGTTATTATAATTTGGTTTCTATTAGTGAATGATTTATTAAATATTTTATTAATCCTAAATTTGGGTTAATCTTAAAGAATCCTATTCGAGCATGAAAGGCATCTTAAGATTAATGCAATTGAATTAGAATTACTATCACATGGATAATGTTATATCATTCCTTTTCATCATCAATAGCATACATTTGATTTTGAACTTAACATACCTATACATGCAATGTATTTTTGGCACACTTGAATGAGGGTCAATGCATATATTTTTAATAGAAAGGAGGGATTTCATTCCTTAGCTAAGTACACATACACATGTATTAGAGATTTAAGCAAGTACACGCCATTGTTAAACTAGGGAAGTGAGGTAATCTAAGACATCCTTGGCTACTGAAAGCCTCGTATTCTCGAGATGTCTAGACTATATAATTGCTA
Source organism: Cymbidium sinense (assembly GCA_021442155.1). NCBI lineage: Eukaryota > Viridiplantae > Streptophyta > Magnoliopsida > Asparagales > Orchidaceae > Cymbidium > Cymbidium sinense. The sequence continues at coordinate 52,149,359 of CM038233.1, read as the reverse complement.
TCCTAAATACATATAAATCTATACCCAAACTTAAGAATGAGAATCATGCAAAAGATTGTAAATTAACAAATTTATTTATTCATTTAAAGTAGAGCTCTATCCAAATTCCAATGTATGTAAACATGTGAATGACATTAAGTAAGTATGTGTCATTATTAAACTAGGGAAGTGAGGTAATATAAGACCTCCTTGGGCTACTTAAAGCCTCGTATTCCCAGGATGTCCAGACTATATACTTACTAACATTCAAACACAAGTAAACATACACATAAATCATGAAAATAAAATAATACTTAACATGTTTAGGCTATAAGAAAATGTAAATCACATGTAATATTCATAGCAAACATCAATTTAAATCTGCTTCATTAATTTATAATTTTGAAATTAAATTTGAAATTTGTTAGTGATAATAGCCACACATATAATATGATTAATCCAACAAATGCAATTTACACATAATTAAATTCAAATGATTATTTTATTTGAAAACATGAATGCATGATATCAAATGACATACAAATTTGCAATGATTGAAAAGGAATAATTAAACATTGCCACATAATACATTCAATCTCATTAATTCCTAAGGACAATCAAGTTGAATAAAATTATTTAAGATTAACCAAAGTTATTATGAAGTTGGATTTTGGATTTGAATTATTAATCTTAAAGAGGAGAAATAATGTTTGCTGTTTTGCCTCATCCCATGTTAGTGACTTAATGTATTTTAGGAAAAGTAATTAAGTGGATTTTATGGATTGATTAAGTTCAAATCATTAAGTAATTAATTTAATTTCTTTTTCCTATGCTTATTAATTTAATTAGCCACTTAACCATAAGCTTCAATGACATGCAAATGAGAAATTTAAAATTGCAATACTCCTAAAGGAATTAAATGCAATTAGGCTCATGCTTAAGTATTAATTATATAAGGAAATATCTTAGTAAGTACTTATTTGGTTCTCTCGCACCCATGGGTTAACTATATGTTCCTTAAAGAGAAACCCATTTTAAACACATAAAGAGAAACCGATGAATTGAATTGGAATTATCTGATCTAATTATCATTATAATCTGATTTAATTTCACCATTAATTTGCTTAACTAAGCTTAATTAATATACACATTAATTAACCCTCATAATGGAATGCAGTTAGGAGAACAATTAGGAAAGAGGTCTGTGGTGTTTATTTTTAGATGCGGAGGGGGACACCACACAAATCATAGGGGGTACTTATTGAAGTGATCGGGTATGACATTGAGGTATGATGTACTATCTTGAAAGATAGGGACATCACCATACAATGGACCTAATTAACTAATATGGACTCCTAATGTATGATGTGATACCTAGATTTTTTCATACTTTATATGGATGAATAAAGCCAAGGTTTATATTAAACTGGGTTCTTAAGTTCTCTATGGAGGTAAGCCTCCATAGTTAATTACAACCTAGGGAATAAAATTCCCTAAGAATACTCTCGATTAAAGTAGACAATTATCATCTTCAAAGATTTCAAGGTCAGACTATCAAAGGATTGGTTATATTTGGAAAATCAATTGGGAAAGTTCAAGGAGAAGACTTATTCTCAGAATCCAAAGGGAGGAACTAGGAAATGCTCATGATACTAGGAAGCCTAGTGAGAATTTCAGTCTATCCAATGATTGGGCTTTATATATTTGAAAGTGAAAAGACTTATTTATTTGAGTTAAATTTTTATTAGATTACTAGAGCTTATAATCTACTAACACAAAGTTGGGGAAATGCCTAAGAGGTAAGGATTTATGCTGTAGCCTGAAGGAAATAGCTACCTCAGATCTTAAATCTAGTGAGTTATAGCACGAGTTAAAACACAACCTAAATCTAAGCGATAGGTAGACATAAGAGTTTACCTCCATAAGAGATGATGAGCCGTCCAACTTCTGGACTTACAACTGCCTGAGATCTTAAATCTAGTGAGATTTAGCACAAGCTAAAACACAACCTAAATTTAAGCGACAGGTAGACATAAGAGTTTACCTCCACAAGAGAGGCTGAGCTATCTGACTTCTGGATTTACAATAGCCTGGAGTGGTCTCCAGCTAACTCCTCCTATAATTTTAAAACCATGTAGTTCGGTCTTATGATTTACAAGATAGCTAGGGTAGTTATTTAATTTGGAAGAGACTAAAGTCCTAAACCCACTCCTTAAGAGACTAGAGCATGAGTGGTATGAGCATATGACTTAATCTACAAATTCAAAATCTTTTCAAATTTTATTTAATTTTGGAAATAATATTTTAGACAAAGGCTTTGGGATTTCTTTATGCTTAAATATATGATGAAATAAGTTATTGGACAAATCAAAAAAGAGAGGGTGAAGCTCCGTCATCAGGGGTTGCTCTCATAGGTCAAGAGGTCCCTATTGTGTAAGGATGGAGGCCTTCATTTTTGCAAGAGTGGTAGAATATGCATGCATGATGTGAGACATACAATATTCAACTAAAGAATTGCTAAATCTTTTAATTATCTTATTTAAAGCCTAGAATTTATGATGAGGTTATGAGTTATTTAAAACTTTATCTATGAGTAATAAGTTGGGTAGAAAAATTATTTTTATCCTAAGAGCCTATCACATCCAGGCCACACATTAAAGCATAAATCATGAAAATATTATGAAAAGTATGTCATTTCTAATATGCAAGTTAAACAAATCATCAAACAATTTTATAGACTATCGTAAAATAATAAAAGGCCAGTGCGGTCGGGTACCGCCGCACAACCCAAAAAAAGAAAATATGGGAAGCCAAGCTCTACCCTTATACAACCCATAATATAAAAGAATACTTAAAAATTTTGAATAAATACATTATATGGGGGTCTTTATTCTTCATGTCTCCTCATCTTCCTTCCTTGGTTTGATTAGTTTTTTGTTTGATTTGGATGTATTTGCTTCAAAGGCATCACAGGGCACCCCAAGACAAAGCCTTCTAGCCACTGCTCATCCTAATCCCCTGTAGCACTAATCCTAATTTTTATTGCAAGAAATTATATTCATATGGGAAATGTAAATCTAACTACACCTGTAAAATAGAGGTTAGCTAAACAAACATACAATTCTAATATATATATATATATATATATATATATATATATATATATATATATATATATATATATTGAACTTAGTTCCCTACACATGGATAACCAAGCCCACCTATCCTAACTTAGATTATGCTTAGGGGTTTAAGCAACCTACAAATAGAGCATTTATATTTATTTTTAAGCATCCCCTTAAGCATAATCCCCTGTAGAAAATATGATTAGGCTAAGAGCGACCTAACATCAAATCTACGAAGCATACACCATAACATCCAGTCTAAAAAATCACATCACAAAACAAAATATACATCTTAGCATACACCATCCTAATATAGAGCTAGAAGTGGTGACTTAATTCTAATGTGTGTATTAAGGCCTTGTGTTGTATGTCTTAACTAAGCATTAGAGTTGTATTTTTATAGGTTTGGAAATTATTAAAGTGAACATGATGGTGGGTTTCGTTTGAAGTTGTTTAATTGATTTGTGAATTTTAATTTATATTTTATTTTATTTCAAGTGATTTACACTTAGAAATTAAGTGTTATAAATAGAAGGAAGAGGATTACCTTCTTTTATGCCTACCTTAAGCCACTTTCTAAAGCATATTAATTTGATTTAGTTCTCTTTAATGTATGGCTTATTAAATGATTTTTAATTAATCTTAAGTTTAGGTTAACTTTAAATGAACTTATTCAATATGAAAAGCTTCTTAAGGTTAATCTAATTGAATTACTATCTCATGAAGTATACTAAGTCATTCCTTTCCATCACATGCAACATGCATAGCATATCTATACATGCAATATATTTTAGCATACTTAAATGATGATGAATGTGTATGTTTGGATTTTATATTTTAATTTTGGTTGAATTATTTAAACATATAAATTAAAGCTCTATCCAAATTCTAATACCAAAATACATAAGGATGGAATCACATAAGTACATGTCATTGTTAACCAGGGAAGTGAGATAATAAAATGACCTCCTTGGGGCTAACTAAAGCCTCATATTCCTGGGATGTCCAAACTATATACTTATTAACATTCCTAACCTATGTAATTCCATACATGAATAAGAAAAAAAAGCACTAATTTATATATAACATGTGCTAATAACTTAGGTGAATATGGATGCATGCCTTTTTAGTAGAAAAGGAGGATCCTAGTTCCTTAACTAAATACATACATGCATGTATAAAAGATATAAGCAAGTACGTGCCATTGTTAACCAGGGAAGTGAGGTAATCAAATGACCTCCTTGGGGATAACTAAAGCCTCGTATTCTCAGGGTGTCCAAACTATATACTTGCTTTCTTAGATACATATAGATATATAAATAATTAAATGAAGGAGAATCATGTAAACTTGTATTTTTATTTGATTGAATTATTTAAGTATGTGAATTAAAGTTCTATCCAAATTTTAATGTAGAAATACATGGGAATGAAATCAAATAAGCATGTGTCATTTTTAACTAGGGAAGTGAGGTAATCACATGACTTTCTTAGGGCTAACTAAAGCCTCATATTCCCATGAAGTCCAGACTATATACTTATTGACATCCAAACAAATGTAAATCTACACATGAATTAAAGAAAAGAGGGTTTTACTTCACATATCTAAGTTATAAGCACATGCAAAACCTATATGCATTCATAACTACTATCACTTTACATGTTGTTATCACTTTATAAATTTTGAGAAAAAATAGGTTTAGATTTAATAGTCATAATAGCCACATATATAACTAAGTGAAGTCAACACATGCAAGCTTACATAAAAGAAATTCATTTCATTTTCACTTAACTTTGGGAAGATGAATGCATGAATTCAAATGACATGCAACATTTAACATGATCGGAAAGGAATAATTAAATATAAACACATTGTTCATTCAACCAAATTAATTCTTAAGGATAATCACATTAAATTAAAATCATTTAAAGAAAACCAAAGTTTCTTTATTAATTTATGACTTAAGATTTTGATTAAGTTTAAAGAGGAGAACTTAACATTTACTTTTTTAGTCCCATTCCCATGTTGGTGAACTTAATTGGTTTAAGAAAAGCTAATTAAGTGAATTTTATGAATTAATTAAATTGGTTCCTTAATTAAATAAATTAATCACCCTTACCCATGCTTCTTTAATTTGATTAGCCACTTAATTATGAGCCACAAATGACATGAGCATGTGAGGAAATAAAATTGCAATGCTTCTATAAGGTCCTAATGCAAATGGCTCATAATTATGGGTTAAATAAATTAAAGAACCTAATTAAGTACTTTTATGATTTTTCCACACTTATAGGGTAATCATAATTTCCTTAAAGTGTCTTTATGTTATTAAACACATAAAGAGGAACCCTTAATTCTATTGTTAAATATTTTATGTAATTATGCTTTCAATTTGATTAATTAAGCCACTTAATTAATTAATTAACTTTTAATTAATCTTCATACTAATTAATTTTCTTTTAAAATGAAGTGGACTTAGGAAAAGAAGCTAGGAAAGAGGTCTTAACCCCACTCCCCTTGTCCATTCACTATTAGATAGTGATTAGTGAGCTTAATTAATTAATTTGTTATTATTTAGGATGCTAAATAGCCATTAAGTGGATTAAGAGAGTAATTCAGGCTTAAATGATCAATTCCCCTAATCAACCAAGCAATAAATCCCAAAAAATTTATGGGAGGTGGAGGTCATCCCATTAAACAAACACACAAAGTTTGAGATTAATTACTTAAGTAATTAGGGATTAATTAAGCTAATTAAATTTTTATTTAAATCTTAATTAAGCCTTAATCACTATTCAAATTTAATTGGAATTAATTTTAATTAAATTTCCTCTTTTTTCCTTAAAAATGAGTATTTATTTATATTTTTTAATAATTTTCTACAATTTGATATGAATTTTCAAAGATTTAGCCATTAAAATAATTAACTAAGCCTTAATTAAGCCTAATCTCATCGGACACGGAGCGCTGACATGACGCGCTTTCCCCGTGGCAGCATAGGAGTGGTTTTTTAAATGAGTCTGTGTCAGCGGTGATGTGGCTAGCGGCGGATGCGGTTTCATCTCCGTCATCCGATCTAAGATCAGATATCAGAGATCAAACCTGTAGTTTCTTTACGATAAAATGAGATTGGATCTAACGAATTAATCACGACCATCCATTCTGATCATGCAAAATGGACGACACGTGATCTATCATCTTCGGCGATGGGAGACGGACACTGTCTATCTTACCTTGCTCGATCGAGTTGACCAGAACTCACATGACCATGAAATCGATCCCACACCTTCACGAGAAAGATCTGAAGGGATTAAATGGTCAAAATTGTATGGCATACAACTTTCCTTCAAACAGGAATAGAAAATTTTTCCTAAAGCTTAGTTTAATGGAAATTACCTTGTTGGAGCTAAAGATCAGTGATGCAACGTTTGAGGTAGCTTCGCTTGGAGGAGTTGAAGCCCTATTGAGCAGCTCACATGATAATTCCTCCCTGCTTACTCTGTGGACCAAGAACTGATGATTTACATGTTGAAGTTGATTGAAGTAGCACTTTCGGTGGTTGTGGAGCTCGGGAGAAGTTTCGTTCTCACTCGATGGAGGTAGGAGAAGGTGCGGGTGAAGTTAATTGGAGTTCACTTGAGGTTTGAGGGAGTTGGATCGAATGGTGCCTTGACCTATTTTGGTTTGAGGTAATTCAATGATGGGGAGGCAAGGGGAGCTTGGAAATCACTCTAGGTATTTCAAAATGACTCTATGAAGCTCTCTAAGGGTGTGTGTGTTTGAATGATGTCAAAATGAGGGGGGGGGGGGTATATCCCCCCTCCTTTGGATCAGATGGCTTGGATCGAAGCATTGATTTTGGTCAGTTTGATGCCGTAGGTGGCTGGTGTAGGCTGAGGTGGCTTAGTTTGGTTGGCCAAGTGGTTGGGTTGATGGCTCAAGGAAGACTACCTCTTCTTTGGATCCATTGGGTTTGGCTAAGGTGGGGAGGTTAGTTAACTCACTTTCGTTTGTTCCATGATCAACCTAGCTTAGGTCAGGCTAGGCATGTAGGTTAGGTGCTATTTTGGGTCATGGATGGCTGCCAAGTGATAAGAGGGGGAAGTTGACTTGCCAAAAATGGGTTTGACCCATGTGGGGAGGTTTAGCCATTGGATAATGCCTTGGATTAGGTTCAATTTAAGTTGAGCTGGCTTTGGGCTGACCCAAGGTGAGTCTAGGATGGGTTGGGCTAGGTTTCAATTGGTTTGGACTTAGTTTGAGTGGGTTTGGCTCAATTTGACCCATATAAGTTAGTTTGGGCTAGGTTGGGTTAGGTTGAATAATTGATCAAATTGGGTCAAACCAAGGGTTGACTCATGTTTAAATAAGTATTTTAAGTGTTTTGGTTCAATTGGCTTGAGTCAATTTGGCTTGGATTTGATTTTGGCTCATTTGAGTTCATATGGGTCAAATGGGTCAAGTTGACAAATTTGACCAAATTGGCCAAATTGGCTATGGTTAGGGGTTGATTTAGGTTTTATTGACAAATTGAAGATGATTGTAGGTTTCAATTTTAATTAATTTAGATTTGGTTTAGAATTAGGCTAATTTTGTCCTTTAGGTCAATTTGGGCTAAATGGGTCAATCAGGTTCAATTGGGCCTTTGGTCAAGTTAAATAATCAATTTGGGATGAATTTGATCCATTGGTTGCAATCAATTTGAGTTATATTTTGATTTTACCCAATTTGGCCTTTTAGGTCAAATTGGGTCAACTTGAGTCAAAGGGCCAACTAGGTTAAGTTTGGCTCAAATGATGGTCAAGTCATGTTCAATCATTGATCATAGGTTGATGTGGATCATTGGTTTCAATTATTTTGGCATAGGATGAGATTTGGCTAGTTTGATTTATGTGGGTTAGGTGGATTGACTTGGTCAGATGACCAAGTTGACTTGGTTTGACCCAATTGATGACAATTAATCAATCAATGATGATTGATGATCATCATAGGAGGTTTTGGTAGGTTTGGTTCAATCCAATTTAGGTAGGATTGGAATTTGATTCAAATAGGTCAAATTGATCACTTTGGGTCAAGTGGACTAATTGGGCTTAGTTGAATCGATTTTGGGTTGAATTAAGTATAGTTGGATTTATTTATGGATTTAGGATTGATTTATAGCTTTGGGTGCAATTGATTTTGGTTTAAATGGAATTTGGTTTATTTGAATATTTCAAGTCAAATGGGTTAGACTAAGTTTGATTGAATTGATTTTGGGTTTGGTTCAATTGATTGTATATTTAATTTATATTTAGGATGATGATTGGGGAAATAATTAAGTCATGAGAAAATTAATTGATTTTTGGCTTTTCTTGAATTGAATGGAATCTTGGCTAAGTCCATGGGATTAAATCATATGGCTTAGGCTAGATTTTGATTTTGGTTTAGTTGATTTGGATTGAAATTGATTTGATTAGAATTGAATTTGATTTGAAGTTGAGTTTGATTGTAGATTATGGTAAATTTATTGAAGGATTGAAATGATTTTGAGTTTTGTTTGAATTTGGTTAAGGCTAAGTCCATGGGTTTGAATCATGTGCTTAGGATAGATAAATGTTGAGTTGATTTGGATTTGATTTTGATTATAGGTTTCAATCATTTGGTATGAAATTTAGATTTAAATTAGGTTTATGAATTGGGATGAATATAATTTGAGGTTTGGTTTAGGCTAAAGAGGTAGGCATAGATTGGGTTTAGGCTATAGGGTAGGTAAGTCCCCCTAAGTCTTAAGGCATAGCCTAATCTTATGATTAAATCTTCTAAGTCTCTAGGCTTAGGTTAAGTGTTCACCTAATTGCTAGAAGTGTCCTATATCTAAGAAAGTCTTAATGTCTAGAAGACTCCTAAATCTAAGAAGAGGAGTTTGAGTCCTCACTCCAAAAGTGAGGTCAACAAAAGGACCCCTATTAGGTGTGGTGTAACTGACAAGGCAGACCGCACGTATTGGTGTTGACTAAGACAATCAATAATTTCTAAAAGATTGCGATCGCTAACAGGAATGATCTATACCTAAACCCCAAAGGTAGATAGAATCACGATCTTAGTGTAATGCAACTCAACTCATGCCAAAAGCATAAGGGAGCTAGGAGGATTTAATGATCATTTCATGTCAAGGACATGAAGGAGGATTCACTAGGGAATCACACATGAATTAGATATGAGATAAAATTATGCCAGGGAATAAGGAAGAAATCTTCTAGGGATACAGATTTGATTGGATTCATTCTAATCCATTTGATTTGATTAATGGAAGGGAGATCCGTTGGGGGTCAAGGTTGGATTGGTTTAATTTAATTTGTTTAAATGTGGGGCATATCCTCTGGGGATATGGGCCTGAATCCACTGGGGATCAAGATTGGGTTTAATTTATTTTAATTTGTTATAGCTCCACCAGAGAGGTTAGTTTTGAATTTGACTTGTTTGTTTGATTGGTTTGTATGATTTAAGCTCCACTTGGGAAAAGGGTGTGATTTAACTCCACTTAGGAGAATCAAGTTGGATTTAATTTGATTTGATTTGAGGGCATGTCCACTGAGGATATGAGCTTAGTTGAATTTGATTGATTTAATTTTAATTTGATTTATGGACCCCGTCGATGTGCGATGGACCCAGTAAGAAGGGGCCACGGGGGCATTGGACTTTAATAGATTTACTAATCCAAAGGGGTAGTCTACCGGTTATGGGATAAGACTATCCAACCTGAGGGTTGCCTTTCGGTGTGCCATGACTATGCTAGGAAGAAAGCATAGTTGATTTATATCTTCCAAAGTGAGGAACAGTAGTTGGGGTGACCTGTTGATGGTACAACAAATCGAACCTGACCTAGGGCGACTACTAAGTGAGTACTATTGGGGACTTATGTCAACTCAAGAGTAGTCAGAATTAATTTCATTTTAATTTCATTTAATTTGATATAGATTGTTTGGATTAATTTAATTTGATTTAATTCATGGACCCTATCAGTGTGCAATGGACTCACTAAGAAGGGGCCATGGGGGACTTGACCTATCTTAAATTTACAAATCCAAAGGATTAGTCAATCGGTTATGGGGTAAGACTATCCAACCTGGTGGTTGCCTTTCGGTGTGCAAAAATTGTGCTAGAAAGAAAGTGTAGCAGACTTATATCTTCCGAAGCAGGAAACAACCATTAGGGTGACTTATTGATCGCACAACAAATCTAACCCAACCTAGGACGACTACTGAGTGAGTACCGCTGGGGACTTACGTTAACTCAAGTGTAGTTAGAATTAATTTTATTTTAATTTCATTTGATTTGATATGATTTATTTGAATTGATTTAGTTTGATTTAATTCATGGACCCTATCAGTGTGCGATGAACCCATTGAGAATGGGCTATGTCGGCTTGGACCTACCTCAGATTTACCTATCCAAAGGGATAGTCTACTAGTCGAAGGGTGAGACTATCTAGCATGAGGGCTACCTTTTGGTGTGCAATGACTATGCTAGAAAGAAAGCGTGAGGACTTACATCTTCCAAAGCCACAATAGTTGTTGGGGTGGCCTGTTGGATATGCAACAAATCAGACCCGACCTTGGGCGACTACTGAGTGAGTGCCGTTGGGGACTTACGTCAACTCAAGAGTAGTCAGATGATTCCTATAGGGAGTTTTGCTAACACTTCCCTAAAGATAGGATGCCTGCTTAGGAAAAGGTATTATTGGGGGTATTCTTCTGATTCACAAGAGAATATATATATTATGTGTTTAAATGTTTATGTGGACCCTATCGATGTGTGTGGTTTTATTTTTGGTTCATGTGTGTGTGCATATGGGGAACTCCACAATGAGAGCATACTTATTGAGGTGATCAAGTACGACATCAAGGAATAGTGTACTATCTTGAAAGATAGAAATCACTACCCTATGATGGACCTAATCACCTAATAATGATTTTTAAGGTATGATGGGTTTTTGAATGTACCAGAGATTTTTCCCCAACTTTGTATAGATGAATAAAGTAGGGTTTATTTAAGCAGGGTTCTAAAGTTCCCTATGGGGGCAAGCTCCCATAGTTAATTACATTTGAAGGAAGGTGAATTCCTTAGGAATACTCTCAATTAAAGTAGGCAATAATTGTCTCCAAAGAATTCAAAGATAGGACTATCAATAAATTAGCTATATTTGGAAGATCAAATGGGATAGATCGAAAGGAAAGAGTTATTATCGAAACTAAATGGAGATGAGTAGGAGATGCTCATGATACTAGGAAATCTAGTGATCATCCAAAATTATCCTATGGTTGGGTTTTATATGTTTGAAATTGAGGAGCATTATATATTTGAGTTGAAATTTTATTAGAGATTTAAGGCTTATAATTCCATGATACAAGATTGTGGAAATTCCTAAGAGGTGAGGATTTATGCTTATAGCCCCAAAGGGAAACAACAACCTTAGATCCTAAATACAAGGTGCTTTGGCGAGGGTCAAAGAACGACCTAAATCTAAGGTGAAAGTGGTATATTGTTTACCTCCACAAGAGAGAGTAAACTACCTGACTACTAGACTTATAACCGCATGGAGTGGAAGCTAGCTAACTCTTCCTATGATTTAAAACCATGTGGTCAAATCTTATGATCTTGCAAGACTGCTAGGTTATTACTATTTAGAAAAAAACTGAAGTCCTTAAACCCACTCACTAAGAGACTAGAGTATGAGTGGTATGAATAATGACTTAGTCTAATATAAATCTTATCAAATTTTATTTGATTTTGGACTCTTTATTTTAACATAGGCTATAAGATTTTATATGCATAATTGTATGATGAAGTTGATTATGGGCTAAATCAAAAGAGAAAGAGGTGTTTTTTCTTCATAGGCTCTCAAAGGTTAAGCCCTATTTTATCTGGAAATGATGGAAACCCTCTCTTAGTAAGAGTGAAACAAAATTATATGCATGATATTAAGCATACAACATCCAGCTAAAGGGTTGCTAAATATTTTATTATCTTATTTTAATGCCTAGGCTTTATATGAGGTTATGAGTTTGTTTTAAAAAATTTAGTTATGAGTTGTTAATTAGGGTAGAAAAGTTAATTTTTCATAAGAGCCTAATCGCATCCAGGCCATACAACAATCACCAATCATAAATAAACTATGAAGAGACATACTTTTTATAATGCATAAACTAAACAAAACATCAAATATTTTTTATAAAGCTAACGCAAAAGAATATGAGGCCTGTGCGGTCAGGTACTACCGTATAACCCAAAAAAGTAATGGTAGCCAAGATCTACCATTGTACAACTCGGTATAATAAAATAATAAATACTAATTTAATTATAATAAAAGAATAAATACTAGCCAAGATCTCCTTCTTTCCTTCATTTCCTTCTTTCATTTGGTCGGGAAAGCTCCATAGGATCACATGGTACATAAGACTTGGTCTTGTAACCAATGTTTATCCTAAGCCCCCATAGCACTAATCCTAATTCTTAATGCAACATTACATTAAAAATAGGAAAAGGTAAATCTAACTACACCTACAAAATAAGTGTTAGTTAAATACACCATACAACCCAAGTAGTTATATGAATAATTTGGACTTAGCACCCTGCACATGGGTAACCAAGTCCACCTGTTCTAATATAGATTATGATTAGGGGTTAAACAACCTACACAACAAAAATATTTATATTTATTTTAAGCACCCTTTAAGCATAATCTTCTATAGAAAATATGATTAGTTTAACCATGACCTAACATTCAGTCTACGTATATACACCCTAACATCCAGTCTACAACATTGCATCACAAAACAAAAATATGCATCAAATCATACACCACCCTAACATAAAGCTAAAAATGGTGACTTAATCAAATGTATGTGTTAAGGCTTTTGTGGTATATCCTAGCTAGGCTTTAGAGTTATCATTCTCTAAGTATGAAAAACATTTAATTATCAAGGGTGGTTTCACTTTAAATGGTTTAATTGATTTGCAAATTTTACTTAACATTTTCTTTTATTTCATTTGACCTACACAACAACTAAGTGTTATGAAGAGAAAGAAAGAAATGATCACTCTCTTTTATCCCTATCTTAAGTCACATCTAAAGCAAAGTAATTAATCAATTCTCCTGGCTTATTATATGTTTTAATTATTCCTAAGTTTATGTTTCACTTTAAATAAACTCATTCAATAAGAAAGGCATCTTAAGGTTAGTTGGAATGAATTACTATCACATAACACATGTTTATTCATTTCTTTCTATCATGTATATCATGCATATGATTAAATCCTAAGCATAGCTATACATGCAATTTGTATCTTAGAATACTTAAATGATGAATGGTAGTAGATGTATTTAGAATTAATATTTTATTTGGTTGAATGATTTTGTCATATTAATTTAAAGCTCTATCTATATTCTTATTCAAAAGCATAAGGAAAGAACCTTAAATCACATTACTACTCAACTCAACCAAACAAAAAAGTATGAATGCATATATTTTTAATAGAAAAAGAGAGTTTTCATTCATTAGCTAAGTACACATCCACATGTATAAAAGTTTTAAGCGAGTATGTCGCCATTATTCTGTACCAAGTGAACAAGGTAGGAACCTCCTTGGGGCTACTTAAAGTTGTGCATCCCTAGAATGTCCAGACTAATGTATCACTATTCTTAGATACATATGGATGTATAAACAACTACAAATATAGAAAACTTTGCAAAAAATTGTATTTTGATTTGATTGATTTATTTTGTGTAAAATGAATTAAAGCTCTATCTAGATTCTAATGTCCAAATGCATAAGAATGGAATCAAGTAGGTACGTCACCATTATTCTACACCAAGGGAATGAGTTAGAAACCTCCTTAGGGTTACTTAAATCCATGCGTCCCTGGGATGCCCAGACTAAATACTGCTAACATTCTTACTTATGCAAATCAACACATGAATATAATAAATAGACTTCATTTCATACACTAAATTTATATTCATTTGCATTTCCTATGTATATATTTAACTAAATTTATAATATATATATATATATATATATATTCAATCATTAGTAAACTTTTGAAAATATATTTGAGATTTAATAATGATACTAGCCACACATATTTTTAATTTAAATCAACATATGCAATTTGACATAAAGGAAATCATTTTATTTAATTAATTTTTAAAGAGATGGATACATGAATCATATGACATACCATATTTAGCATGATTGGAGAGAAATAAAACAACAGAAGCATGTGATTTCATTCAATCCAAGTAAGCCCTATGGACAATCAAACTAAATAAGATTATTTAAAAAAACCAAAGTTTTTTAATGTCATTTCATTTTTATGTTTGATTTGATTTAAAAAAATGTGGAAGAGGTTTGCTAATCCTAATCCCATCCCCCATGTGTGAGTTAATTTGGTTTAATGAAAGATAATTAGATTGATTTTATGTCTTGATTAAGTTAGGATATGAGTTAAGTCAATTAATTAACCCTTAACTATATCGCCTTAACTTAATTAACTAATTAATAATGAGCCAATATGATATGCAACCACATGAAAAGTAAATTTGTAATGTTACTATGAAATGAAAGGGGCCTAATGCAATTGGCTCATGATTAATAGTTAATTAGGCTTAAGGGATCTCACTTAACTACTTTTATGGTTTTCTCACACATATGAGCTAACCATAATTTCATTAGCTCTCTCTTTAGGTTATTGAACACCCAAAGAGCTACTCAAGGTTGATTAAAGGTGATTAGATGTGAAGTAGATTTTAGATTGAGTTAGTTAAGCTCATTAACCCATTTGGTTAAGCATGAAGCATTTTCAAATAATGAAATGGAATTAACTTAAGGAAAGAGATCAAGAAAGAGGCCCTAATCTCAATTCCTAAGTCCCATATTTGATTACTTAGGCTCTGATTTTAAGAAAGAAATTGAGATTAAGTTTCTTAAATCATAATTAATTGCCTCATTAATCATTAACTAATCAAATTCCAAAAAGTGAAGAAAATAAAGAAATGAATTAGGAAAATTATCCCAATCACATTCCCTAAGCTTCATTACTATTCAACAGAGGTAATTAGGCTTAAATAATTAAGTCACTATCCATTCATTAATAATCACTAATTAAATTAAGAGAGTGATTAAGGCTTAATTAATTGATTTCCGTAATTAAGCAACTAATAAAATCCTAGAAAAATAGGGGATGTAGAGGTCATCCCCCTAAACATCCACAAAAAATTGAAATTAATTAAGAAGTAATTATGCTATTTAGATTTCTAATTAAACTTTAATTAAGCCAAAATTAGTATTCAAAATCAATTAATAATAAATTTCTTAGATTATACTCTGAAATATCTTAAAGTGAGCCCAACTTTGCATTTTTTTGGATTTTTGTGGGATTAGTTATAATTTTAGGAAGTTTCAGCCTTAAAAATGAATTAATTAGGCCTAATTAAATTTTTAATCCCATCGGGCCATGTGGTAGCTGACACAGCATGCTAAAATGGTGTGCATTTCACGTGGCACGATGTGATTGGCTATTTAAGTTATGACATCCGAAGGCTGACTTGGATGGCGGCAGAAGCGCTAACTCTATGGACCATCCGATTTAGGATCGGATGGCCATGTTCAGATCTGTGATTTAAGAAAGAAATCAAGGAATCTAACATAAGATCTAATCAGAGCCATTCGTTTTAATCATGTGAAACAGATGGCTCATGATCTATCCTATTCACGAACGGTGAAAGATAGATGCTGTCCATCTTTCCCAGTTCGATCTGAGCTCACTTGAGCTCAGATTGCCTCCAAGTTCATTCCACACCTTCGGGGAGGGGAGACGCATAGTTCCAATAGCTAAAAACTCATGACGTTCAAATTTACTTCACAAAAGACCAAGAAATTTTTTGATACAAGGCTCGATTTGTAAAATTACCTCATCGGAGCTAATGTCTGGTGGTGGATCGACGAAGGTAGCTTCACCTAGTTGAGGCGAGACCCTATTGAGAAGCTTTGAGCTTGATTTGAAGTAGGTTGCTCTCAAGGACAAACTCCTCATATTTGGTGATTGGTCTAGTCGAACTCCTATCTCCAGTGCTCAGGAAGGCTTTGAGATAATTCGGTTGGCTTCGATGAAGTAAGGGGATGGTGTGGGTGTAAGGAATTTATGTTGATCAAGTATAGGAGGAGTATTGATTGGAAGAATGGTGTCCTATTTTGGCTTTGCTCAGGGAAGAGGAATACTGATTGAGGGAGCTTGGGGAGTGCTTGGGAGTGCTTTGTGGGATTTTGAAAATGACTAGGGAAGTCTCACAAAGCAATTGGTTTCGAATCCCGCTCGAATTGAGGGGGTATACCCCTTAATTGTACATGATGGATGGACGGGATGGCTTCCAAAAATATAGTCGATTGTCCATCATCAAGTCATTGAAGGGGTCACCGTTAGCTCCACGTGGCACGCCAAGAGTGGTCAAAGTGGCGGTAGGAGTCTAAGGATTGATATGGGGAGACTGTGTTGGGTTGGTTCATCCTTTGCCCATAGGGTATTAGCCATGGAGGTGGTTGTTTGGCTTACTTCCCTTGGTCCATCACAAGTGCCAGGATGGATTAGGATGGGCTAAGGTGGCCTATGAGTTCCTCATTTGGCACTTTGAGGGCTGTCATAGGAGAGGCAAAGTAGACTTTGCCTCTTAAGGCAAGAATCCAATGTAAATAGAGGGTGTCCATTAGTTAATCCCCTTGGGTTGGGTCCCACATGGACTTGGGCAGGTTTGAAGCTGACCTAGGGTCCATTTGGGTCTAGTTAGGTCATCTACCAAGGTTTCATAAAGTGGTTTTGGGTGATTTGGCTCATATGGTCAAAATAGGCTCATTTGGGTTAGGTTAGTTTGGGTTGACCAATTGGTCAAATTGTATCAAACCAAGGCTTGGGTTAGGTTCATATGATGATTTGGGATGTTTTGGTTTAATTGGTTTTGATTAATTTGGCTTAGGTTTGAATTTGACTCATTTGGATTCAAAAGGATCAAATGGGTCAAGTTGACCAATTTGACCAAATTGGTTTGGGTTAGGTGTTGAGTCAAGTTCAATTGGTTAATTGAAAATGATTGTAGGCTTTGGTTTAGTTTAATTTGGATTTTGGCCAATTTGACACTTTAGGTCAATTTAGGCTAGGTTGGGTCAAGTTGATCAATTGGTCAAATTAGGCTCATTCATGGCTTTGGTCAAGTTCAGTAAGTGATTTGGAATGAACTTGAGCCATTGGTTTCAATCAATTTGGATCAAATCATGATTTGACCCATTTTAGCTTTTTAGGCCAATTTGGGTCAATTTAGGTCAAATGGCCGATTAGACTTGATTTGGCTCAATTGATGGTTTGGTCATGTTCAATCATTGATTATGAGTGGGTTTGAGTCAATGGTTTCAATTGGCATATGATGGATTTTGGCTAGTTTGAGTTTCATTTGGGCTATAGGTTGACTTGGTTTGACCTAATTCAAGACAATTAGTTAACCTAGGATGATTGTTGATCATGATATGGGATTTGGATGGGATAAGTTCAATCCAATTTGGGTTGAATTAGAACTTGGCTCAAAAATGTCTTTTAGGTCACTTTGGGTCAAGTGGACCTAAATGGGTCAATTAGCTTGGGCATGGATTGATTAAAGTTTAATTGAACTTAAATATGGACTTAAGATGGAGATATAAATCCAATTGCAAGTGGTTTGAAGTCAAATGAATTTTGGTAAACAATTTCAAGTGAAAAGGAGTCAAGATAGGCTTGACTTGGGTTTGGATTGATAGTTGTAGTTTGCATTTATATTTGGAACAATGATTGAAGGAGTGATTGAATCATGAAGAAATCTATGGGTTTTGAGTTGATTTGGATATCATTTAGCCAATTTCAAGAAATTGGCTAAAGGGGCTAAAATTGAGAATTTGATTTGATTTGGGTTTGGCTTAGTTTGGTTCGATTTGAATGGTTTGAATTTGGATTTCATTTATATTTGTGAATATAAATGAAAGAATGATTGATTTATAAAGAAAGCAACCAAACTTGATTTAGTTTAAAGAAGGTTTTGGCTAAGTATATGAAGATGGTTTATATGGCTTAGAAAGGGGTTTTGGAGTTTGAATTCAATTATTTGGAGTTGGAATTGATTTGAAATTTGGGTTGGGATTTGATTTGGGATTGGATTTTATATTTGAGAAAATCAATTGAATTGGGGTTGATTTGAATTTGGTTAAGTCTAAGTCCATAAGATAAAATCAAAGGGCTTAGGAAAGGATTTGGAATTTGAATTCAATCATGGGTTTCAATCATTTGATTTGGGATTGGATTTATGATGTGGGTTGGGATTTGATTTGAGATTGAATTTGATATTTGAGAAACTTAATTGAATTGAGGTTGATTTGAATTTGGTTAAGGCTAAGTCCATAAGATAAAATCAATGAGCTTAGAAAAGGATTTGGAATTTGAATTTAACCATGAGTTTCAATCATTTAATTTGGGATTGGATTTATGATCTTGAGAAAATCAATTGAATTTGAGGTTTGATTTGGAAGGAGGAAGCAAGGATTGGGTTTAAGGTTATAGGGTAGGCATGTCTTCCAAAATCTCTAAGGCATAATCTCTTTCTATGGCTAACTCTTCTAAGTCTCTAGGCTTAGATTAAGTGTTCACCTAATCACTAGAAGTGTCTTAAGACTAAGGAACTCTTAGTGTCTACAAGAGTCCTGATCTTATGATGAGAAAGTTGAGAGCTCACACCCAAAAGTGAGGTCAATAGTGTGCGATGGACTGCATTGAGAAAGGGGCTATATCAGCCTTGGACTATCTTAGATTTACCAATCTAAAGGGAGAGTCTGCACATTCAAAGTAAAAAATCTCTAATCGTAGGGGTGGTTACTTGGAAAGGGGAGCTTTCCAATTTGGTAGTAACCCGGGTAGTGTCTAGATGGGGTCATAAGGACATGATCCAAATAGAGTGCCCAAAGGGGAGGTGCCACTAGGGGCGTTATCCTGATCCCTGAAAAGAAAGCCTATAAGTGTACAGTGGCCAACTCAAGGAGAACGTTCAGGAACTTACATATGCCCTGAGTGGTATATCCACCAGGTGGGTCGCTCTCACCATAGAGAACACCAACCAACCTAAGGTTCCTATCAATGTGCGATGATCAATCTAAGAAGAAGGCATAAGAGACTCACATCTTCATAGAAAAAAATGATCATCACGATAGTCTATCTATCCATCCTAGGGGGACTACTAAGCGGGGAGTCTCGGTGAAGGATTGGAACTAGACTTGAAGTAATTAAAAGGAAAAGAGCCACTAGGGAGACTTACCCTAAACCTTAAATATACTCGACCTAGTCGATGCACGAAGGCTAGTCTAAGAAGAAAGTGTAGCATACTTACATCTTCTTAAGCGAAGCTATCATGAGGTAGCTTACCGACCGCATAGTAAGGCATACCATACTAACAAGGCGCTCATCAGTGAGCAGCATTTAAGCTAGGAAGAAAGCATAGCAGACTTACATCCTCCTGATCAAGAAGACCACTAGGGTGACACATTAGCCAAGTAGTGAATCGACCTGACCTAGAGCTGCAACTAAGAGAGGGATGCTAAGGGCATTATCTGAACTCGAAGTAGCATGAGATAAAGGATATGTGTTTATTTTGTAATTCATGTGTAATTTTTTATTTGTGTTATGTTGATGAAAAATAAGATGCCGCTTGGGTTCTCTCACACTTACCCTAAACACATTATGATGGATTCGTAGACAGAAATGCTTTCAATTTGAAGAGATTGAACTTGAAATGAAATTTTCATTGATGATAGTTACTTTCAAACATAATTTTATGGATAATATTTCTTTAGATAGAGCCCGTTGATTAGAAGCATTGGGTATTCTCCTTTATGATTGATAAGTTGATATGATTCTCCTTGGTAGGCTTCTCTATGGTAAAAAGGCCTTCCCAAGTGGGTTCAAACTTGCCTCCTATTTTGCGATAGATAATAATTGGTCTTCTTAGAAGTAAAACAAGCTCTCATACTTGAAATTCTCTAGGGCAAACCAACTTGTTGTGAGCTTGAATCATTTTGGCTTTGAACAACTCAAGGTTGGCATGCCCGTAGGAATCTCTCCTCCAAACCTTCGAGCACTTCTAACCATAACTCAACATTCTATGCCATTGTGATCTTGCTACCCAGAACTATCTTTAGTGATAGGAGTTGGACTTATAATGGTAAAATAGCTTTAGACCCATACACTAAAAAAGGGGTAGACTGAGTTGGAGTTCTGTAGGTAGTGTGGTAGGCCCATAAAGCTTCAACTAACTGCTCATGCCACTATTTTTATTGTCGCTGAGTATCTTCTTGAGTATTTGGATGAGAGTTTTGTTGATATCTTTTGCTAAGTTATTTTTTCTCAAATAATAATGATAGAGTATCTCCAATCTATGCCGTGTCTTTGGGAAAAGTTATTGATTTGATGCTCTTAAATGCAGTACCATTATCATATATAATTCAGTGAGGCACCCTAAATTTATATACGATATGATTCCTAAAAAACTAGAGCATAAGATGAGCTATGACCTCTCTGAGCAGAATTGCCTTCGCCCATTTAGAAAAATAGTCATTGGTAGCTAGGATAAATTGATGACCCGTGGAAGAAGGAGGATTGATCGGACCCACTATTTAGTACCCCAACATTCGAATGGCCACGAGACCAATGTTGGATGTAGAATGTTGGGTGGTTGATGCAGGACCACTCCATGTACTTGACATTGATGGCATTGCCTAGCTACGTCCATGCAATCAGTGATCATTGAAGGCCAATTGTACCCGAGTCTCTTGATTTTGGCTTTCATGTTGGGACCAGATTGGTGAGCT